>CM033113.1:1121524-2353056 GCA_019321725.1 Paulownia fortunei | reverse complement strand
CAAAAAACAGACTGAAACTTACCGTATAGAGCCAACAAATGTCAGATTTACCCCTTGAACAAACCACAGTCCACCTTCCCCCATTGGCACAAACAGGATCTTCCCATTTTGGCTCTATTTTATTTTTGAAACAATGAAAGTCTGCTCCCACTGCCAGCTTGCTGGGATGGTGTATATTATTGTAAACACTGAAAGCCAAGCCAAGGAAATGTTATGGTGGCGTAATTCAGAAAGACATGAAGGACAATTCCAGGACCACTAAAAAGTTTAATAAAACCAAACCCAAAACACACTGCAACCTTGTGGAAGAAAACCATCTTCATAAAAAGTGATCAGAAATACAATTAGGCCAGTACTAAAATATAGTTAAAGAAAATCATATTTCCGGCCTTAAACCATGATCAAAAGATAAGCAATTTGGCCAGACTAAAATATAGATAAGAAAATCATCTTTCCGGTCTTAAAACCATGATCAAAAGATAAGCTCAATGACATCTTAACAACAATAAAAGGAAAAAACTAAAAACTAAAAACACTAGGATATATACATATAGCTGAATTGGGCCCGTTACCAGGCATGAGCATAATAGGGTACTAAGACAATCCTCCAAAAAGCACATAACAAGAATTAGGACATATTGGCAACAATCTTCAGCATTTCCTGCATCCTGATTCTCTCACAACCAATTGCACGACCCACTATTCATTACCATGACAAGAGAAATAGCAACACCTCCAAAAATGAGACACACAGAAACACACAAGGCCTCAAATTATTCTCGACCCCAATTCATTTAATTTCCCTCACACTCAGTGATCTCACGCAATGTAACCAGATAAAAAGGCACATAATTTTTTTTTTGAAATAAATAAAAATCAAGTAAACTACAGAAGCATAAAGGGTAACACGCACAAATCAACCACCCACAACATACAAATCTACATACCTAAAAAATAAAAAGACTCAAACCCCCAATACGAAAACAAAACTATGGAAAAGCCCTTCATCCAAACTCAAAAAAAAAAGAAAACCGTATAATTGAATAAAAATAAAATAAAATAAAAAAACACCTCCAGAAGTCTTCGACGGAGGAGAAGGTGTAAATAGGGCGAATTGCACTTCCCCATGCCGCCTGTTTGGATTTAGCGGAAGGATTGTCAAACCAGAATGTCCATGAATGCTCCAAGGGGTGCCTCGGAGGCGGCGGCGCCATCGCCTTCGTGGGGTCGTCTGAATCGCCACCGACGATCTCCCCTTCCTCCGCGTCCGATTCTTCTCCCCCCACGTTGTGGTGATTCTTGGTCATTGATGATGAGTTCTCTGCTTCCTCTTTCATGGCGGTGGTCGCTAATTTCTCCGTTTCTTCAACCATTTTTTCCCCTTGTTTCTAATTTTCGGGTTCTTCTTCTGCTTTGTGTTTGGGAGCTGCTGTGTATTTGTGTTGGGTTTCTATTACCAATTTTCACTTGCCAAAAACTTTTCCGACATTAACAATCTACACTGTCTTTAGCCCATTGGGCGGCCCAATGTGGATTAAGTTGGCCAATAGTGCATTGATCATCTCTTATACTTGACGGACCAAATACTCAGTTTATGGGCCGCATCAATGTAAGAATCCATATCATATCGTGGGATTTCAATTATAGTTGGGCCTGTATACATCCAACAAGGCCATGACCAACTTTTCATTTTTTATTTTTTTCTGGGGTTGGGGGTGTTGAGGTTGATATTGTCATGTCAACGCTAGTAGCAGTAATTGGCAAACCTCGTACTACAAACTAAAATATGATCAGAAGTATTTTTGCACGTTTCCCATTGACAATAGGTTTCCTTCTTATTATATGGTTTGCTTAACCGCATAAAATAGCTGAGAAAAGTATCATATCTTCCACAATCGAATTCCAAAAATTCAAATTTCACAAAAAGTTCTCTCTTCGTATCATTATCAGTACTCCTCTATATACATGTTATGTGCTGTTGTAGATAACAGGGGATGTTACACTTTATGTTATAGAAAATTAGAATTAGTCAATTTAGCGTAATGGATGAATAGCATGATTTTTATAAAGGATCAATTTGTAGCCCCTAAAATTGTGTTTCATATGTGATTTACAAGAAACCTAGCTTTGTTATGGAATTCTATCAATATTTTTAAAATCGGAATCAATATAGTCCTATTATCTTTAAATAATTGTTTTTGTGGTTCGATCGATCAAGCCCGCCAAATCAATATTTTTTAGTTTTTAATTTTATTTTTTGGGGAAACTTAAAGCTTTCAAAGTTAGTATTTTGTTATATGATCGACTGTATTAGATATATTTATTTATCTTTAAAATATATTATATGAAAAATAATCCATTACAATATCATTTTATATAATATAATAAATATATAAAATAAGTTTTCGTTAGATTGGTTGGACCGACCAATTGAATCGCTGGTCAGTAGCAAAATCAGTTTAATAATTGATCCGATTTTAAAAATATTGGATTCGACAATAAAATCAGCTTTTCATTAGTCATATTTTGTACTAAAAACTACACTTGGGTTTTTCTTGAATAATGTATAAAACTATATCTCTCTTTTATAATAATAAATTAATATAAGTTATGTGAAATGATTTCTTGGAAAATATTTTTGCCACAAGATACAAATAGAACTCTTTACTTCGCGTTTCAAACTTGAACTTTAGTAGTACATTAAGTCTACTTTAGAATTGGCCGTGAGAAGCGCTAGCTAGCTTAACAAAAATTAATAATTCATAATTATTTTACTACCCATTTAATGTATAATTTTTTCTGTTTAAATTTATTTATATCTAATAATTCAAATTATTTTACTACCCATTTAATGTATAAATTTCTCTGTCTAAATTTATTTATATCTGGATACTTATAATCCGATTGAAACTCAGAATTCTAGTATTTAATTTTGATCTCAAAAAAAGAATATAATAACAATAAGAAGAAACATTAATTAATATCACAACCAAAATGACTTTACACAGTAAGACCAGTCCCGCAGATAAACAAAACTCTCTATTAAACCACAAACTGGAATTCTACTGATTAAGCAACATATATTAGTTAGAATCCACATAAACACCACATTTATTAATTTTATATACAAAAAACTTTAAATTTGCCTTGGATGAATTTGTGTTACGTTTTCATGTAGTCGATGAATGATTTTCCATTGAGCTTCCGCGAAAAGAAGTCTTTGAAATACTGCTCCATTAACATGCGCCTGAAGAGTGGGGGCTGGTTGATTAAGAGGGAAGGCGATGGCCCGACTTCTACTTCGAATTTAGGGTTGAAGAACATCGCAATGGTAATCCTCTCTTTCTCTGAATTAACTGTTGCTCTGTGCTCAATGCTCTTATACAATCCATTGCTTAGTATCTGCACACGTACACACGTTTTGGAGTTGTAAAATTAGCTAAGATTGAAATGTGAAAGAGAGGCTAGTTTTTTCACTTAACCCCGTGCTGGATTGAATGTTCATTTTGCTGCAAGGAAAGGTCAAATTGTACGTTCAGTCTTTTAGCTAATTATGATTTAAATACTAGGATGATTTTGATGGCATAAAAAACGATGTGTGTAATAGGAGTATTCTTGTAATGGAGTATAATTCAAATACGTCTTCGAAGCCTAACATGATATATATATATGATATGACTACATCTTCAACTAGAAGATGCATTTAGACACGAAAAGAAAGTGCATCTATTTGAATTTTAAACCCCAATGGAGTCAAATTTGTTGGTGTTAAAATGATGAGTTATAGTAATTAATTCAAACTTAGTGAGGATCCACCTATATATCATGCAATCCATCATTAACAAAAAGAACTAAATATACATATAAACCTATTATTATATATGGATATGTAGGTTCTAGCATATGCACTTAGTAACATGCATGAACTGATTGACTAATGTAACCATATATGCGCTAATGTAATATAAATTAACTATATGTTAGTGCTATTCAATTCACTCTTGTGTGAAAAAAAATTGGTGGCAAACCTCAATAATATCTCCTAAATTAACAACAAGGGCATCTGGGAGGAACTTCACAGGCATCCAAACCCCATCTTTTTTGACTTGGAAGCCTTCCACTCCATTCACTTGGAGGAGGATGGTGATTCCACTGGCGTCGGAGTGGGGCGTCAGCCCATTAACCTTGTTTGGCTGTGGACATGGTGGATAGTAAGTCATCCTCACTGATTGCATCCCATCTTCAAACATCTCTTCTGCTTCTCTCCTCTCAATCATGAGTGCTTCTGCAATCAACCCAAATATAGCCCTCGAGAGTTTTTGTAGCTCGGAGATGTAGGCTTCTAGGGTTTCTCTGCATAAGTAGTTGCAATGGAACGTTGGGTTGTAGTTCAATTTAAGAGCGTTTTAAAGAAAGAATGCAAATTACCGCATGATCTAATAGAAAATTTAGATTCAGTCCCAAATTTTAGTTAATTACTTGCATGCAGTAATCATGATCATACAGTTACGCGTGCCATAAAACTGACGCGTACACACACCAAAAGAGAAAAGTAGAGTTATATAGAAAGGAGGAGGACCTGAGGGATGAAGGGAGCTCTGGCAAAAGATGAGGTTTTCTTCTATGGATGGGATTGGTGATCATGTAAAATCTGTCTGCCCAGTCAACTTTTTGATCTGCAGAGAGAATTATTGTCTGACCATAACCCTCAACATCTCCAGGCCTGATCTTATATTTCAACCTGTCTTCCAAAGGAAGCTTGTAAAATTCTTTGATCTCATACTCCAGTTTCTCCACCAATGAAGACTCCACCCCATGGTTCACCAGCTGCATCACCAAGAAAGGTCTCAACTTTCAACTTGTAACTTTAATTTAATTTTATCCAGCAAAATTATAGTATTAATAAAATGCCAAGTCAATTCAACACTGTTCATATAGATAATCAGACCTAGCTGTCAATCTTATATACTACCATAAAAGACTAAATTCTCCATCATTTCTTACAATAATGGGAGACAACAATAGAAAATTCTTGGAAACATGCTGCTATGGAAACAAAATAAAACCTGAAATATTCCCCATTCTTTGCATGTTGAGTGCAACTTCTCCAGTTGGGAAAGTTTACTTTCTTCAGCAAGCAAACTTTTCATGTCGAGTACGGGGATCGCTGCGAATGAATTTTCCTCAGATGAACACGAAATCGGGGGCTCTTGATCGACAAGATAGCGCGTTGGAATGTCATGAATGGGCTTTTTAACCATCTCTTGAATACTTAGTTCCATTCTTGACTCAATTCAGATGTTGCTATACACTATTATATATGTATATGGTGAGGTGCGATATGCATTAGCAGAGAAGTGGGTATTTATAGGGTGAAGATATGCAACAAGGTAAAGGCATGGCAATCCAATATCTGAATTATTGGAAATTATAATTTATTAACTTCAGAAAACTATTTATGTTAATTTGCAAGGACATGAATGAAGAACAAGTATTTCAAACTTAACCGCGTTGAACAAGGACAGGATTTTGACGAATGGGGTTGCCTGGGAAAATTTCAGGCCAGCCCTTTACTCTAAAATATTTTCAATAAATAAATATATAAATAAATATATATATATATATGCATAAAAATATATTTAATTAAGCACATACATTTATTTGCTTTGTATGCACTCCTGTATAATTGTGCTCTGTACGTAAGCATATTCATGAGTATAAATTAAATAAACTCGAGATATGAATTTCAGTTCCTTCATTCATAATTCTTCATATAGCTGGCATTGCAATAGAGAAAATGAAAGAAATTGATTTTAAGCCTACTTTCCTTATTTTTTCTTTATTTTACTTAATTTTGGCACGTTCGCAAATGATTCCCAGCTGAATCTTTTGTTGCTCTTTCTCTCTCTCTGTCTCTCTGTGATACACACAAGAACTAACAGTTTTCAGATAGAGACATATGTAAACATAGTATCTTCCGTATAATTTCCTGGACATGTTTGTTGTCGTCCATGGGGGCCATCATTAAGAAACGACGTTGTGAATACTAGAATATGTCTACATATAAACATCTAGAAACACTAATATTACCAGCCACCAGCCTTATTAATCAATCAAACCTTAACTTTGAAGAACAAATTGATCATACTGTTTGACGACTTCAACATTTCATGTGAAACTGATCATAGGACATGATTCAATTTTCGGCATATGTGATTAGAAATTTCACAGTATGTACACACATGCATATATTATATATATATACACACACACACACACACACACACAAGTATGTATGTATGTATGTACACACATGCACATATATGCTGCTATAATCTGAAGAAATGAAAACTTTGAACATGTCGGAGAAAACAGAGGATCAAGGAAAACATTGAATTCTCCAAGAATATGGAAGCTTCTTTCTCTTGGAGATGATCAAGAATAGTAAAGTTTTACTATTACAGTCAAGTCACGGGAAAGCCGTTTTCTTGGAAGAAATTGCTTTTAAGATAGTACAGAATTTACTGATCATTTTGATTATGTAGATGAACACTTCAAAGGGTCCCCACTTATAATTAAAAGATTTGACCTCAAATTTCGCAAGAATTATTCTCATTAGGAATTTTTCTAATGTACTTATGTCGTCGAGGGTAATACTGAGTTTTGAAAGTTTTACTTTTCAAAAATATTATTAATTATCGTTTCTATTTAATAATTTAAATTTTTAGATGAAATAAATATTATATTATATATGATGTGATTTATTCAGACAATCTTAGATCCAAACTTCACGACCACCTATTTATGAAAAAATTATTTCATGTGTTAGGTTTATAAAAAGATTATTGTTTATAAAAAAATAATATCATTCCTATCTAACAAGTTAAAATTTTAAATAATATGATTATTTAATATAATTCAATATTATTAGCGTGTGATTCGAACAAACAATCTTTAAATTATATTTGTAGTGACTAGTCACTACTATTTGAATCCACCTGTGAAGCGATTCCTTCGACCTTTTGTGCACCGGTTGATTTGAGGCGTTTCTAGTTAAAAGATTTCTAAAAGTAAATAAAAGTGCACGTTTTTGGCATTTTGATTTAAAAATTGTGTTTTACGTGTTTGACTATTGTGTGGCCCATAAAATATGCCAATTAAGCACGTTTCTGAAAAAGATATGCTAATTCCTGCCTGGGCTGGTTAAATTATTCAAAATCGGCAGAAAATAGGTGTGAAATCGTCACCCATGATGGTATGTATATGAACAGGGCAGGTCCACAAGGACATTATAGACCTTTGATGTAATTAATTATTCTGACAACAACAGATAATGTGACGGGGGGTGGGGTGGGGTGGGCATTTAACTTCCAAATTTAGTTATATTATTTATCAAAGGATAAAAGGGAAGGGAGATGTATAAGAATTAGGATCGGATGGACTTGACTATGAGAGTTATTTTGTTGAGAGTTTTTAGGATTGAGGATAAAATAAATTAAACGAGATAAATTTAAAATTGGGCGAGTTTCTCCTGAACTTATTTATAATAATAGTAAAATTTTATTCCCATCAAAATTGATTTTAAATTTGAATCCTTCTCATTGTTATTTTAGAAATGTAAATTAAGCTTATTAAAATAATGATTTGAAATAAATCAATTAAATTTCATTAGAGTTTCGTGTACTAAAACACAAGAAATAAAAGAATATTAAATATTACTCTTAGTCTAAATTATTATTCACCAAAATACCGAAATTTCTCCACAACTTTTTTGAAAATTCAGGGAATTAACTCCATATGTTATGCCTATTGTCATGTTAGTGATGTATATGGCCATTGAAAAGCAAATTAAGCTAACTAAGACAACGGTTTGAAATAGATCAATTAAATTTCATTAGAGTTTCGTGTACTAAACAAAATAAATAAAAGAATATTAAATATTACCCTTAGTCTAAACTTTTATTCACAAAAATACTGAGAATTTTCCACAACTTTATTAGAAAATCGGCGAATTAACTCCATATGTTATGCTATGGAAAATTTTAAGATGCGAATTTAATTAATATAATGACAAGTATTTATGTGTTATAATTCATAAAATCTCTTTAGATTTTGAAGCAATCATATGGTCAAGTGTAAATAATTTGTCCTCTCTCTATTTGAATTTAGGAAAACTAGTGTGAATTAAATTTTCCATCACACGATACGCTACCTAAAAATTAAAAATATTTTAAAATTAAAAATAAAGAAAATAACAAAAAGATAGTTTAGATAAAGAATAGAAAAACACGACACGTACAAAATCGCATTTAGTGAATTATACCATTTGAATGCATTGAATCCATTACTAATTATTAAATTAAAAGAAATAGATAATTTTTATGATTTACTCTTTTTGATCTTATTAAATGAATGGAATATGTTCTAATAGAATGTGTTCTATTCTATAAATTCAAGAATTATATCCTTTCCTACACCCATAATTTCGTGCCCACCAATATCGTGTTTTCAAGTCATATGAAACACGAAGAATAAAAGAAAAGTGTGACACGAAGGAATTGGGATGGCAATTCCACAAAAATGATTTAGTGAGATGCCCTTTCCCGACATTTAGGATCTTCTATCACATCATATGTTGTACCACACTTATCTTATTATTATGTTAATTGTCAATTAGCATTGCTATAAGTCAAAAACGCGATTTTACCTTAACTTAAGAGGAAAATGATATGAAAATATCAAAAAAAGAAAGAAAGAAAAAAATTTAATTTACATTGGATCTTAAAAATGAAGATCATCTCCAGCGACCTCGCCCATCACCATCATCATCCTCATCCCCAACAATTCTTCAACAACCCATAACTACACACCAACGACCAATAAATAGAAATTAATTTCTTGTATTAATAAGGAATTAAAAATCACAAAATTGGATATTGATAATATACGCACATCATAGTGTAGTAAATTACGATGATTAAATTTATATAACTCACGATAAATATATATTTAAATAAAATTTTAATATATCTTGAATTATAATAAAATATAATATGAAAGTGTGATGAAAGATTTGAATTATCAACAAGCACACAGATTTTTGTGCCCCTGCCAATCTTCCGCTTACACGTGGTACATTGATTCAACCTGCCGTTATACTAACATTGCCACCTGTGCCAAAACAAAAATACTAAAATGTCTATAATTTCTTTACACCCACCAATAATTACCTAGTTGACATCGAGAAGTTAAACGGCGTTTGAAATCACGGCACATGTACGATGTAATTGGAGTCTTGTTTTTGTCGTTTCTCCAATTTTTATTTTTTTTTCTTCCTTTGAACTCAAACATAAGTGTGGACACAATAATTAAAAATCAAAATCACTCGTGACTGTTCATATTTAGAGGAATCAAAGATAAAAAAGTTGGAGAGACAACTCAATGATGCATGTATCAACATTGATTTAACTTGTCGCATGCTTTGACAATTTTACTTCCGTAACTCAGATTAATAGCTCTTATTTTCTTTGTTCATATTCTTTTAAATGTGATCGTGACTAATACTGATTCTTACCTAACTCCTTATCCAATTTCAATGATGTCAACATGACCGAGGATAATTAGATCAAGATAAATATAGAGGTCCAAAGTCAATGGGTTCTAGCCTTATATATTCATGTACATCTTATATTTGAGTAAGTAGGCATGTGAAAATTATTTGTTACTACTATAAATTTTAATTTCTTTCAATTTTTCTAAATTCTCGACGAGGGTTATTCCAATGCCTCTTATCGTTTGTTTATGTTACAGAAAAAAGTCTTTTGTTTATTTAATTTATTGAAGGAGTCAATTTTTGATAGTGGAGGAGATAATCGTATTACAATGACAATTCTTTGTAAAATTTACTTTACATTAAATTCATGATTTGATTTCACTAATTCACTTGAAAGAATTCTAGTCATACTATTAGTTAATTACAAAATAAGTGAATGTACATTTACGATATAATTGATCTACATCTTAGAAATATTGACTATAAATACAAAATAAGTGTCGATATACTTTCATGTGATTATTTTGGATTTACCTAAATTAGGCCTAAAAAAATTTGTAGTAAAACCAATAATTTTATGGATATAACTATAAAACTATTTTAACTGCTATCATTTAAACTTTTCATGCTTAGGTAAAATGAGACACCAAAAAATAATGGTATCTTCAATTATATCCGTGAAATATGAGATAATTATGTGCATCTCGATTAGGATCAATAAAATTGAGACACAAGACAGAATGGGTATAGATTATCATTGCATGTGGTGCCCTTTTTGGCTTTTGGATTCAGGAAGTTTCACAAGGAAAACACTTGTCTCCGTCAGGTACTGCACATTAAACTAAAATTATGTCAGTGTAATGTAGATCCACTATTAATAATGTAATATTATTTTTATTGTTTAGTAAAAAAAGACTCAATATAAGTAATAATTTTCGGACAGAGGGTTATATGTAGTGATAAAGTATTAAAGCAGCAAAATATAATATTGCTGTCACGGGAATGTAACATGATTATCTTGTGGTAATTATCCACTAGGACTATGGGTAAAAAAATAAAAAAAATCCACTAGGACTATGGGTTTGAAGGTTGTTGATTTTAACACTTCAATTCTTACTTTCTGTAATTCATAAATACAATAAAAATTGGAGCATGATAGGATCCGATTGCTTTTTCTCTCTTCGGCTCTTCCTCATCAATCTCCTGTAGCTTCTCTTTGTGTCTTGTCTACTATTAACATTTTTTGTTTCTGGCCTGATCTTTCATTCAGAGATAGGGTGTACATTCGATTCGATTGAATCGAATCAAATCGAAAATCGAACCGAAAATTTTAATTCGGTTCGATTATAATCATTTTTTTTTATTTTTTGATTCGACTTCCAATTAACCAATTTTTTTTAAAAAAATAAATAAAATAAAATAAAAACTAAATAATAAAATTATAAAATATTTTTTTTATTTATTATTTTTAGTTTGGGTGAGAAAAACATAAAAAATAGTATAAAAATAAATAACAAAATATAAAAACTTAATTTTTAAAATAAAAATAATGTTAAAATATAATATAAAATTAATAATTTGTTTTCGATTTGATTAATCAAAATAAAAAATCAAAATCGAACCAAAAATTAAAAAATCAAAAATCAAATTTTTTTAATTTGATTTCAGTTCATATCGAAATTTCGATTTCGTTTTGCTAATGTACACTATTACAAAGAGTCTATCAGTTGCCATACACATTTTATAGCTCAAACCTGGATTGCTAGTTGGGCCCTGCACGTATACTTGTTGGGCCTTTAATAGACTAGTTCCCTCGGGTTTCTTTAATTGCGTACTATTGAGAGAGAGTTTGGTCCAGAGATTGGGAAAAATCAATTTTGGTTCTTTATCGTAATATGTAGTTTGGCAACATAAATCAAAATTATTTTTCATGATTTACAAAGATGTATATAAACTAAACTAGAATTATTAAAATACAACGATCGATGTTTGATAAAATCCAAAAAAATTAGAGTTTCTGACCAATCGCTATTTTATAATATCTTTTCATTCAATATGTGTTTATAAATACAAATTCTAGTAGAATCATTTTTTTTCAAAAATTAGGCTAAACTTGTAGAACATATCAAATTCATAATATAAATTTCCTCATGGGGCAGATCTAATTGGCTGTGCTTTGAACTTAATCATTTGTGTTCGTTAGTATTTGTATTGAACTATATATTATAATGCACTAACATCGTTTACTTTTTTTTTTTTTTTTTTTATGAAAAATGATTGATGAAAAAGTAATAAAATATAATATTAAAATTATATTATTAAAAAATAACTTGTGTGTGATTAAAATTATATTATCTAAAATACTATTTATTATTATATTTTTTTTATTTTTCTTTCTTTCTCCTTTTTGAATCCCATTAATTAACTCGTCATACCTATTTCATAGGATGACTTATCCTAAAAAATTGAGATTTATCATGGATTTAACTTTAGTAGTGAGTTCTCATCTCACTAAATCAACATGGGGTTAGGTTGAATATTTAATATATCTAATCTAAACAAATAAAGTAAATGATCTTAAAAAATTATTCGTGTAATATTGGACACGCATAGGATATTGTATAAGACATAATATACTTCTAATACGTGTTTGATACGATACTTGGTATATCTATAAATTAAAAACAAAATAAAAAAATTGACATTCATTTACATATTCAACATGTTTGGTGGCGACTTCAACACACTTCAAATATACAATTTTTTTTAAATATTCTAAAAAATATATGAGTAACAAAAAAATAATAAAAATCATTTTTTTTTTCAAATTTATTTAAGAAAATAGTGTTGCCTCATCCAAACTTTTTATTTCTTTACATTTCTTGGATAAAATCTGTTGACGAAAGAGTGCCCACCGTACAATTGCAGCCCGTCGTCATTTTTGGCATTTCTTTTTGCTGTGATTATAACAACACTCCACAGATCCTGTTTTTCTTATTAAAAAAAAAAAAAAAGAAAATTGGGGAAGCAAATCCTGCTTCCTTGAAACGTACGAGAATGTTGTAAAACATGTGTTAAACAAATATCCAACCTTATAGACGTTTTTTTTTTTTTTTTAAATAGAAAAAAGAAAATCAGTGTGCGCCTTTGATTGTTTCTTGTAGTTTGGTAATGCAATATAGTTACAGTTAAGTAATAAAATGAATTAAGTTTAGAAGGTTTCGAGACTTTGAGTTTGAAACTTATAATTTATGTATGATATCCCAAAATTCAAAGAGGTGAAACTTGCTAAAAATTACACATTATATTATTCCAAATCACTTAATAAATCCTCTCTTGAAAGTATTAATCAGCTTAATTATTGCGCAATTACGTGTCCCACTTTCTTGAGTAGGTAAAAATAAATGTCAAAACCAGATTCGAAAATGGTGATTACTTAATTCCTACACCTTAATACAACTGTATAAATAGAGAGGGAGAGTTTGAAGAAAAGGAAACAGATACAGAGGGAGAGATTGAGAGGGCAGGCATACAGGGGAAATAGTGCAGCCATGGAATCAAACTTAACAAAGTTAGGCAGCTCTCTTAAGGTGCCTATTGTACAAGAACTTGCCAAGGAGAAATTGGCCACCGTTCCGTCGCGATACGTGCGTCTCGATCATGATCATCCCATTCCCTCTAACCTTTCCTCCTTACCTGAAATCCCTGTCATCGATATGCAGAAGTTATTGGACACAGATTTGATGGATTCTGAGCTTGATAAGCTGCACAATGCATGCCAAGAATGGGGTTTCTTTCAGGTACTTGTCATCCTGGATATGTATTCTTGGGCCAAGATTAATGACTCTGTAATGACTTTTATTATGGGAATTTTGTTGCAGTTGATTAACCATGGAGTGGACTCTGTAGTGATGGAGACTATGAAGTTAGAAATCCAGGAATTCTTCAATCTCCCAATAGAAGAAAAGAATAAGTTTTGTCAGGGGCCAGGGGACTTGGAGGGTTATGGGCAAGCCTTTGTTGTATCAGAAGAGCAAAAGCTTGACTGGGCAGACCTATTTTACATAGTCACCTTACCAACTTACTTGAGAAAGCCTCACTTGATTCCAAGCTTCCTGCTACATTCAGGTTGGAGAAAAATATCACACAGACAGGCTCATAAACACACACAAAAAGAGTTACTTTACAGCTCAGTTTTGTTTAATTTTTTTGTTTTTTCCAGGGATGCCATAGAATCATATGCAGCAGAACTGAAAAGTCTTGCCCTGAAGATTCTATACCAAATGGCAAAAGCTTTACAGATGAAACCTGAAGAAATTACTACGCTATTCGAAGAAGGGATGCAATCAATGAGGATGAATTACTATCCTCCGTGTCCCCAACCGGAGCATGTCACTGGTCTCTGCCCTCATTCTGATGCAGTTGGGCTCACAATTCTCCTCCAAGTCAATGAAATGGAAGGCCTCCAGATTAAGAAAGATGGAATTTGGATTCCTGTTTCTCCACTCCCTGATGCATTTGTTATCAATATTGGAGACATCTTGGAGGTATTGTAATTTACACCAACATTACTTTTTAAGTTGTCAAAATTTTCAGGGCATCTATCCTATTCCAGTGACTAACATGAATTGACAGATTGTGACGAATGGTACTTACCGGAGCATTGAGCATCGAGCAACTGTGAACTCCGAGAAAGAGAGGCTCTCCATTGCCACATTTCTCAGCCCAAAACTGGATGGTGAATTAGGTCCAGCACCAAGCCTTTTCACCCCTGAAACTCCAGCAAAATTCAAGAGAATTGGTGTAGCTGATTTTTTCCGGGGATACTTCTCGAGGGAGCTCAAGGGGAAGTCATATGTCGACGCCCTGAGGATTTAGAGTAAGATACATTGGCAGTGAACTTCGTTGTGTACTGGTTTAGCAGCTCAGTTCTTTACATATCATCTTAAATAAAACAGCTTGGAAGTTATTCATAAACTCAATTGAAAAGTCATGTAAATTTGCAGAATAATGAGTGAATCTTTTTAAGTAAATATTTCTCATGTGGGCTTCAAACTTTCAAAGGTAAATTTATTTACAACAAAATTATTCGACTCCAGGGAGCCTGAGGTTGAGCTTGTGTTTGCCTCAAGTGAAGGGGCATAAATTCCATTAGGAATGTCCATGACCATGGCAAGCATTTAGAATTTTTTTTCTATTGTAATATCAATAATAAATGCTAAATGTATATTAATAATATTATTTTAATTATTTGACGACCAATACTAATTACAATATAAAATCCAAAACGGTAAGAATTTAGTCTTCCATTCTCAACAGTCATGCCACCACTCCATTAAATATCACTCTAACGATTGCATGCCGCACCAAGCCTTATCACTCAACATTTAATATTTATAGACAAAGAGGCACAATGGCGAGCTCCACCAAACTCGAGGAGTATCAGCCCTGTTTTGAAATATGATTAATGGAACTATAAGAGTTTAGGAACTTTATTATAATTCCGTGTCTGATTATACTTGAGTTTTTGTGTTCTATTTTGATACAATTGTTTACGTATCTTGCCACAATTCAGATGGGCCTACTCAGTCTGCACAAAAAATATTAATAATATACAAGTATTGGCCCACTTTAACAACTACTCAATAAAGACTAAAGTATTTCTACACAAACATAGCCCAATGATAGGCTCGATCAAACATTTAGATAAATCTTCTCTTGATAAAGTTTAATTCTTGAGCAGTTACGTGTTCGAGTTGCTCAACAGTTTTTACCTATTAGGCAGCCATCAGGCAGCCAATTGACAAAAATAAATGTCAAATCGAAATTGAGAAGAACCATTATTGAACATTATAAATGTATAAATACATATTGAGGAGTTTGAAGAGAAAAGTAGCAGCGAGGGACAGGTAACTTGGTTGAGAGGGCAGGCAAATAAGGGAATTAGAGTAGCCATAGAACCAATATAAATGTTTTTTTTTTCTGTTTATAAGCAAAGCATGATAATATAGGCAATAAAATGGGATTGGTACATTACATAGAATCTCTCACACGCACATATGTATATATATATATAAGCAAAATGCTCATATGTCACTTTCATAGTGATCATATGTCATTTTCAAAACAAAATGCTACTATAATCATAGCCCAACTATTTTGGCCAGCCTAACACCAAAAATAGATGTAGCAAAAAAAACAATTCAGCCGGCCTAACAAGAAAAAGAAACATAGCTAGGAGAAATGTCTAAGCAAATTGCATGCCAAGAATGGGGTTTCTTTCATGTACCTGTTCACCCTGGATCCAAGATTAATGATTTATCTTGTATTGTTTTATAGAGCAATTTTTATTAGGGGAATTTTGTTGCAGTTCATCAACCATCACTCTGGAGATAATTGTCAAGAAAATGAACAAATATTTTTTATAAAAAATGAAGGGCGTTTAATTTAGATAATTATTAATTAAAATGTCTTGTCTAATTTTTTGTTTAAATTTCACCAACTCATATTTTTTGAAACCTATATAAATCCCCATAACTCTCGTTTGTATAACATTCCAAAATTAGAGAATTAAAGAGAGTTTTAGAGAAAAGTTTAAAAGAAAGCTTGTAAAAGAATTTTGTGAAAAAAAATTCTTATGTGGGTTGTGAGTTGTAAGTGTTGTAAACACTTGTATTTTTTCTTCCTTTAATAAAACTATCTGCAGTAGGTCCGGAGACATAGGCATTATTGGCCGAACTCCGTTATCAAATTTGTGTGTGTTATTTTTGTTCTCACTAATATGATTTATCGCGAATTGTTATAATTTTCCAACAATTGGTATCAGAGTTCTAGGAATAGTCAGAAATGATCCGGAGGAAGTTAGATTCGAGTGGGAGCGATGGCCACAGATGAAGGGAAAATAAAACTCGATAAATTTGATGGCGCAGATTTTGTATTCTTAAAAATGCATATAGAGTATTATCTGTATCAAAGAAACATGTATCAACCTCTCTCAGGGAACAAGTCAGATGCTATGAATGAAGAAGACTAGAATCTTCTCGACAGACAAGCCCTTGGAGTTATTCGATTGACGTTATCCCATAATATTACTTTCAACATAGCAAAGGAAAAGACCACGACAGGTCTTATGGCGGCTCTCTCTAGTATGTATGAGAAGCCATCAACTTCAAATAAAGTTCACTTGATGAGGCGTTTGTTCAATTTGCGGATGACGGAAGGTGCATTGGTAGCTCAACATCTCAATGAACTTAACACAGTCACAACCCAATTGAGTTCAGTTAGAATTGAATTCGATGAAGAAGTACGAGCATTGATACTTTTGTCTTCTTTATTAGAAAGTTGGAATGCTACTATCATGACTGTGAGTAGCTCGTCGGGAAGTAATAAGTTAAAATTTGACGATGTTCGTGATCTGGTTTTCAGTGAAGAGATTCGACGGAGAGAGTCGGGTGAATAATCAATCTCTTCAATTTTGCATACAGAGTCAAGAGGAAGAAATTCAACCAGATGGAATGGACGTGGTAGATTGAATTACCGAGGTAGATCAAAGGATAAGAGGTCCAAATCCAGGAATTCTAATAATTCTCATAGCTCGAAAAGAGGCGAAGATAGAGGCAATGTGACTTACACCTCAGGAGGAGATGATGCATTGATATGCTCTTTAGATATTAAGGAAGAGTATTGGGTATTAGACTCTAGAGCATCATTCCATGCTATTTCGCAGAAAAAATTCTTTGAGAGGTATATCCCTGGAAATCTTGGAAAAGTATATCTTGGTGATGATCAACCATGTGCTATTGTTGACAAAGGTGTAGTGAAAATTAAGTTGAAAGGGTCTATTTGGGAGCTGAAAGATGTCAGACATATTCCTGACCTAAGAAATAACTTAATCTCAATAGGGCACTTGGCTAGCGAATGTTACACTACGATATTCCATGGTGATGATTGGAAGATTTCAAAGGGCGTAATGACGGTTGCTCGAGGCAAGAAGAGTGGCACTCTTTACATGATAGCAGGAGCACGCTGCTCGATTGCAGTTGCAACAGACAATGAAACTCTAAATCTGTGGTAGCAGAGGCTAGGTTACATGAGTGAAAAGGGGATGAAAATTATGCACTCGAATGGGAAACTTTTAGGTCTACAGTCAATTGAGATAGACATGTGCGAAGATTGCATACTTGGAAAGCAGAAGATGGACAACTTTCAAACAAGTAGCAGAACCCCAAAGAAAGAAAGGCTAGAGCTCGTTCACTCTGATGTTTAGAGACCAACAACCGTCTCATCCATTGGTAGAAAACACTACTTCGTGACTTTCATCAATGATCACTCTCGGAAGTATGAGTTTAGTTTCTAAAGCATAAGTCTGAAGTGTTTGAGACTTTCAGGATATGGAAAGCTATGGTTGAAAATAAAACAGGTCTGAAAATTAAAAAGCTCAGAACCGACAATGGTGGTGAATATGAAGATACCAGATTCAAGAAGTTCTGCTATGAGCACGGGATCAGAATAGAGAGAACCGTTCCAAGTACACCTCAATACAATGGTGTAGCTGAGCGTATGAATCGAACGTTGACAGAAAGAGCCAGAAGCATTCATATATAATCAGGTCTATCGAAGAAGTTCTGAACAGAAGCAGTCAATACAACAACTTACTTGATCAATCAAGGCCCATCAGCTCCATTAGAGCATAAAATACCAGAGGAGGTATGAAGTAAAAAAGAGGTAAAACTATCACATCTAAAAGTTTTCGGTTATGTAGCATATGTGCATATTAGTGATCAAGGCAGGAATAAACTTGATCCCAAATCTAAGAAATGTACCTTCATCGGCTATGGCAATGATGAGTTTGGCTACCGCATTTGGTATCACGAACACAAGAAGGTGATTCGTAGCAGAGATGTGATTTTCAACGAAAAGGTGATGTACAAGGACATGCATAAAACAAACTCCAACAACTCAGTACAGTGTGAGTCAATATTTGTATATGTAAATATTGATGATATCCCAAATAGTCCCATGACAGAGCCAATTGTAGCAAGTCCTCAACTAGAGAAAATCATTAGACAGAACAGTGCGCAGTAATCCAACACACCACAGCCTTCTACTCCAGCTCATGTGTTGAGAAGGTCTTCTCGACCTCATATGCCTAACAGAAGATACATGAACTATCTTTTGTTGACTGATGGAGGGAGCCTGAATGCTATGATAAAGCTTGTCAGACTAAAAATGCTAGCAAGTGAGAGCTTGCCATGAAAGAATAGATGAAATCTCTGATCTCCAATCAGACATGAGAACTACTTGAACTACACGTGGGAAAGAAGGCACTTTACAATAAATAGGTGTATCGAGTGAAAGAGAAGCATGATGATTTCAAGAGATACAAAGCTCGATTAATTGTTAAAAGATTCTAATAGAAGGAAGGAGTTGACTACACCGATATTTTTGCTCCCGTTGTGAAGCTCAATACCATCAGAACAGTATTGAGTATTATTACAAATGAAGATCTACATCTTGAATAGTTGGACGTGAAGACTGTATTCCTTCACAGAGACTTGGAAGATGAGATATATATGCACCAGCCAGAAGGTTTCTCAGAAACAAGAAAGGAGAACATGGTGTGCAAACTTAAGAAGAGCTTGTATGGCCTGAAACAAGCCCCAAGGCAGTGGTATAGGAAATTTGACGGCTTCATGCATAGGGAAGGTTTTCAGAAGTGCAACGCCGACCACTGTTGTTACTTCAAGAGATACAGGTCCAGTTATATCATCTTACTACTTTATGTCGATGATATGTTAGTAGCATGTTCAAATATGGATGATATCAGAAAGTTGAAGCAGCAATTGTCAAAGGAGTTTGACATGAAGAACTTGGGTCCAATAAAGAAGATTCTTGGAATGCAAATCACAAGAGATATGCAGGGAAGGTTTTTGCAGCTATCTCAGGCAGAGTACATCAACCATGTTTTACAAAGATTCAACATGGGTAATGCCAAGCCAGTCAGCACACCCTTGGCTAGTCACTTTCGCTTATATAAGGAACAGTCCCCTCAGACGAAGGAAGAGAGAGAATTCATGGTTAAGGTTCCTTATGCCTCAGTCATTGGAAGTTTGATGTACCCAATGGTCTGTACGAGACCAGACATTGGCCATGCAGTGAGAGTTGTTAGCAGGTTTATGTCAAATCTTGGGAAAGCTCATTGGAAAACAGTCAAGTGGATCTTGAGGTATTTACGAAGCACTATAGAAAAATAGTTGTACTTTGAAAAATGAGAGTTAAAAGTACAAGGCTACGTAGATGCAGACTTTGGAGGTAAAGTCGATCACCGAAAAAGCACCACCGATTATATATTCATTGTTGGAATTACAGTTGTTAGTTAGATATCGCAATTATACAAGATTGTCACTCTATCCACTACAAAAGTTGAGTATGTAGCAGTGACTGAAGCTAGTAAAGAGATGATATGGCTTCAAGGTTTGTTAACTGAGTTGGGATTCAAGCAAGAGAAGAATGTTTTGTACAGTGATAGTCAGAGTGCGATACATTTGGTGAAAAAAATAGCATTTCATTCCAAAACCAAACATATTGGACTTCATTATCACTTTATCAGATCTTTGTTGGAAGATGATGTGCTAATATTAGAGAAGATCCAAGAAAGTAAGAATCCAGCAGATATGTTGACAAAGACGGTAGTTATCCACAAACTGAAGTTGTGTTCAATTTCAGTTGACCTGCAAGAGTAACAAGATCGAAAAAATATGCTGCATAGATCGAGATGTGAAGACAAATTGAAATCAGTTTTCAAGTGGGAGATTGTCAAGAAAATGGCTAAATATTTTTGGTAAAAAATGAAGGGTACCTAATTTAGGCAATTGTCAATTAAGGTGTCTAACCTAATTTCTTGCATAAATTCTATCAACTCATATTTTTTGAAACCTATATAAACCCCCTAACTCTCATTTGTATAGCATCCAAAATTAGAGAATTAGAGAGAGATTGAGAGAAAAGTTTAAGAGAAAGCTTGCGAAAGAATTTTGTAAACAAAATTTTTTATATGGATTGTGAGTTGTAAGTGTTGTAAACACTTGTATTTTTTTTCCCTTTAGTAAAACGATATGTAACAGGTTCGGAGACGTAGGCATTATTGGCCGAACTCTTTTATCAAATTTGTTTGTAATATTTTCGTTTTTACTAATTTAATTTATCAAAAAATTTTATAATTTTCCAACAATAATAAAGTTAGAAATCCACGAATTCTTTAATCTATCAATGGCTGACAAGAATAATTTCAGCTTCTCTCTCCAAAAAAAAAAAAAAAAAAGAGAGGGAAAAGAAAAAGAACAAGTTTAGCCAGGAATCAGAGGGTTATGGGCAAATCTTTGTTGTATCAGAAGAGCAAAAGCATGACTGGGCAAACCTATTTTACATAGTCACCTACCAACTTAATGTGGTGTATTTAAAAATCAGAATATGAAGGACCATTTCGTTTTTACTTATATATATTTACCAAATACTTCAAGAGTCTGTGCACTTTTAAAATGTCTTGGATTTTTTACCATTGATTTTTATATCCTTTAAAAACCTTAACATGTATCACTCACCTTATCACTCATTTGACCTTATATTATAAATACCTCCAATCAATTTTAATATTTTTTAGACTTATCTTCATGTGAATTAACTATTAGAAGATCTTTATTGAAGCCACACAACGATCTTGACAACGACATTTCTTTGATTTCAGATTAGTTCCTATTCTACCTACAAATTGAGATAACAAGCGAGATCAAGTTCCCTTAACTGACTATTTTCATTCTACTTGAAAAATGACATCATTGATCCCCTGCTCCCTTTATTAGTCAACATCGACCTCCTGATTTCAACTGAGATCACAAGACAGCCTCACTTGATTCCCAAGCTTCTTGCTATATTCAGGTAGGGCCAATTACACAAAGGGATGCCATGGAAGCATATGCAGCAGAACTGAAAATTGGTTCATGTTACATGACAGAATTACTCTGAACTTGCATGAAGAGCAACTAAGGATGCATAGATCCCATCTTTAATCTTCATCAGCACATCATGCCTTCCCTTTTCGCAAATCACTCCATTCTTAACGACAGCAATGATATCAGCCCCCATTATTGTAGTCAGGCGATGGGCTACTACGATGGTGGTTCTGTTCACCATCACTCTGTCTAATGCATCTTGTACTATTCGTTCCGACTCGGCATCCAGTGCACTTGTTGCCTCATCAAGCAGAAGGATTTTAGGGTCTTTCATTATTGCTCTTGCAATGGCAATTCGTTGTTTCTGTCCACCTGATAATTGAACGCCTCTCTCACCAACATTAGTATCATAGCCTTGAGGCAATCCAGAAATGAAGTTGTGTGCATTGGCAGCTTTTGCTGCTGCAATAATCTCTTCTTCTGTTACATCTCCCTTTTTCGCATAGGCAATGTTGGCGCGTATCGTCTCGTTGAAGAGAATGGGCTCTTGGCTCACCAATCCCATCTGTTGCCTCAACCAACTCAACTTGAATCTGTGAATTTCCACCCCATCCAAGAATATTTGCCCAGAGTCAGGATTGTAAAACCTTTCTATTAGACTGATAACAGTTGATTTTCCACTTCCACTCTCTCCAACTAGAGCAACAGTCTGAAAGAGGTAAGAACAGATTAATTTTTTTTTTTTGGATAACAATTAGTGATGCAGAAACAGTAAAACGAGTATTAAGAGAGTTAAGAGCATAGGGAACAATACCTTCCCAGAAGGTATGCTTAGGCATAAATCTTTGAAGATTTGAATATCAGGCCGTGTTGGATACTTGAAGCTTACATGTTGGAGCTCAATCTCACCCCTAACACTAGCCAATGTTGTGCCTTCATCACTACTTGAATCAATTTTAGGTTTGCTGTCAAGTATCTCAAATATAGAGGCAGCAGAATCATTAACTTTGTTAACATCCGGAGCTGTTGCACTTGCTTGGGAAACTCCTGTGGCAGACATCGTTAGGGCGAAGAAAACCTGCACTAATCGTTGTTAGATCAAACTAGAATTTCACCTTCAAGATATACTAACAAAAGAATTCTAAATCACCTTGAATACTTCCCCGAATGATGCTTTACCATGTTCCACAAGAACAGCTCCAATGTAGAAACAAAAGGCTTGTGTGCAATAGAGTGCAAAAGAACCAATCCCAAAACTTGCTCCAGTAACTATTCCAAGCCTGACTCCTTGCTTCAAAGGAGCCTCACATTTTTTCTCATACATTTTCATCACCTTGTCCTCAGCACTAAATGATGCCACAGTTCTGATGCTGCTGACGGCATCATTTGCTACTTGACTAGCCTCTTCATACATGACCTGTATGGCACATATTACATCTTTCATCAAAGGCATGTGTAAAATATAAGTCATTAATATCACACTAATAGTAATATCTTCGATTTAACACAATTTATAAATACAGTGCTGAAGAAACCTTGGCGTCAGCAGTGAACCCTCTGTAGAACTTCATCTGCAAGAATCCTTGCAAACCAACAAGGGGCAGGACAAGAAAGATTATGATGGCCAGCAACCAGTTAGCAGTGAATGCTATAACAAGGCCTGCTAAAACTGTTGATATATTTTGGACTATTAATCCCAATGCATCCCCTACCAGGCTTCTTACGGTGGAGGCATCAACAGACAATCTCGCCCCAACTGCACCACTGCACCCAACAAACACCTCCAGTTCAGATTTTTCGGTTCAAATAAGATAAAAATATTTGATATTTACTTATTGAAAAATCAATAAACCTTGAGTTGGCAGGATCATCGAACCAGCTGATCTCCTGGTGCACTACCTTCTTAAATGACAGAGAACGAATCCTTTGAATCAATTTACCACCTGCAATTCCAAAAAAGTAATTCTGTACCGGAAGGGCCACCAAAGTACATGAGCCCAGCACAACCAACATGAGGCCCCAAAATTTGGAATCTTTTCTCAGCTCATTTGGAGGTTCAAAGAAAATTTTAATAGCTTGGGACAACAAGAGTCCAAAAATTGGGAACATCACACCATGTACCCCTGCACCTATAGATCCAAGCAGCAAATATGGCAATTCAGGTTTGTTTTGGTGGGCAAGCCGTCTGATAGGAACTTTCTTACGTTTCTTCAACACTTTCTCATCTTTTTCATCTATATCATCTGTAGTTTGAGCTTCATGAACGTCAATGATACCAGGAATGCCGTAGGCAAGTGCAAAGGAATGCCTTGATGACCCATTGCTTGTAGATCTCCGCACAGAAATTCTGTGGCTTGAAGACTTGCTCAAACTCCGATCTAAGTCTACAATGGTATCTGGTTTGTGCAAGTCAGCCCCTTTATTAGTTTCAGATTGTTTAGTCCCTTCTTGCATGCGAACAAGCTGGGCATATGCTCCCTCAGGATCTTCTATCAATTCAGCATGTGTACCTAGCAATTAATTTTGAGAAAAGATTTAAGTATGTGGCCTGCACTAAGACTGTAAGAGTAAGCAAGTTTGTTTGGTGTACCTTGCTCTACTAGTTTCCCAGAGTGCACCACTGCTATAAAGTCTGCATTTCTAATAGTTGTCAAACGATGAGCAACAATCACTGTTGTTCGGTTTGCCATAACATTGTCAAGTGCTTCTTGAACTATGCGTTCTGACTCGGCATCCAAAGCACTTGTTGCTTCATCAAGAAGAAGTATCTTTGGATTTTTCAGAATGGCCCGAGCAATTGCAATTCTTTGCTTCTGACCTCCGGAAAGCTGAGTGCCATGTTCACCCACCATTGTATCAAGACCCTGCATATATTGTACCTTAATTTTCTGAAATCATTGAAAAAACATGCTGAAGATTTAAAACAAATAAAGAATCTAATTTACCTGTGGTAGTTTGTCAGTGAACTTAGCAGCATTAGCAAGTTCAATGGCCCTCCTTATCTCTTCATCAGTAGCATCTTCTTTGCCATATAGTATGTTCTCCTTTATAGTAGTTGCAAACAAGATAGGTTCCTGACTTACAAGTCCAATCTTTGCTCTGATCCATCGGAGGCTCAAATTCTTTAAATTAACCCCATCGATCACTACTTCTCCAGCATCAGGATCATAAAATCTCTCCACTAAGCTGACCACTGTTGACTTTCCACTTCCACTCTGCCCAACCAAAGCGGCAGTTTTTCCACATGGTACATGCAGTGAGAACCCTGCAAAAATCTGGACTTCTGGCCGTGCTGGATATCTGAAGTACACATCTTTGAGTTCGATTTCACCTTTCATATCTTCCAACACAATCCCACTAGTGTCAGCTGCATCAATTTTTGGTGTACGTTTGATAGTCTCAAACATCTTGTAAGCTGCAGCTTGACCTGCTGCAAATGCATTTATACATGGAGAAGTCTGGCCAAGTGCTCTGGTAAAGTGCATTTGAACGATAGTTAGAGTAAATAATGTCAATGGTGCATGTGATTAGATGATGTTGCTGGTTAGTCGCATAATTGTACACTTACAGTCCCCCAGTCATGATGGACATAATAACATTGATGACAACCCCTCCGTTATATCCTTTGTCTAATATTAATTTGGCTCCATACCAAACGGCAAGTCCATAGGAACTGAAGATAATTAACAGCACTATGCCAACTCCCAAGCCTGAAGCTAGCCCTTGTTTCACACCAGATGCATAAGCAACTTGAAGTTTGCTATCATACTTTTCCGTTGCCTGTTTCTCACCAGTGTAGGATGCAACCTACAAAAGTTAGGTACAATCCTATGAGATCAAGGAAATTAATTTGAGTGCGATGGAAACTGCTGAACAAAATGCAGTTGTACCGTCCTAATTGCTCCAACTGTTTGTTCCACTACATTCCCAGCTTCTGCATAAGCAACTTGTCCGTGACTTGACATCTTCGACAAAATCATAGCCGCACATCCTCCTGCTATGACAAGAGCAGGAATGCTTGAAGATAACACCAGTGCAAGGCGCCATCCTTTACTAAAAGCAATAACAAAGCCTCCGAAGAATGTTGACGTAAATTGAATGAATTTTCCAACCTGAGATAATCACTTATCAGGGATCTTCACGTAGCTTAATCATAAAACAAGGAATGAAAGAGGGGAACCAAGGGCGATAAATTTCAGACCAAAAATATATGGCATTGTCAAAGTTGACCGTTCAGTAATTATTGTTTAATAGACTAATCAAATTGCACGAGCAGTTGCTTAGGAGCTTACTTTTTCGCCCATGGCTTCTTGAATGAGAATTGTGTCCCCAGACATTCTCCCAATGACCTCTCCTGTTGTTGTTTGAGTATCAAAGAACTCGATGTCTTGCCTTAATATGGTTTTCAAGTACAGCCCTCTTATTCGAGCTGCCTGTCTTTCTCCAGTCACCATCCAACACAGCATCTCTGTTCATGACATTGCACCAAACTATTAGCAGTTTAAACTATGTCCATGCGTAAATAATAGCTTAATCAAGGTCTCCAATCTCTTGCGTATCATGTAAGAATGTCACAAATGTAATATGAGAATCATTGAACTTATGACAAATGTTTTTATGATCCTGAAGCAATCATGCGCTCAGGACACAAAAGTTTTTACGTAAGATTTTGGCGCTTACTGGAAGATAGAAATATATGGAATATGCAGCAGAAATAATACTTACGTAGAAGTGAAGCAGTACCAGCGCCGATGGCCAAGTACACAAATTTGATGGATACCTGAAGATTGCAAGGCAAAGATGAGCACAGGTATAATTTCTCAGCATCCCATCAACTTAAGTTGACTTCAAATTCAACGAGAAAACTTGTAAGAACAGTATCATGTCGACCACAAGCTTTAACAAACACTCTTTCTCCAACAAGCCAGGGTCAAGTTGACTTGCCAAATTCTTACTTTTATGTTGTTTTGACCAACATATATGTTGTTCAAGTAACAAGACTGACATGAAAATGATGAACACCAATATTCCTGACTAAAAATCAAATTCAATACACGCACTCAGATTAATAGCAATAATACAGACATTAAAATGATGAATCCCAATATGCCTGAGTAAAAATTAAATTCATTACACACACTCTGATCAATATCTTCAGGGGAAGTACACCTCTGAATTCTCATTTGATGCAACTGTTTAATTAAACCCACAAGATTTAATAACAATCCTTGTACAAAGCCTTTACAGTTCTCCGTCTCTGGAATATAATATGGTGCGTACTTTAAGAGGTGGACAATTAACAAAAACACCAGACTTTTCCTATTATATATCATAATTAAAACACGAATTTAAGAACATGAAATCAGAAATAGACATAAAGATTTACATAGTTCATCCAAATGCGGCCATGTTTACGGATGAAGAGTTAAAATTTCCGAAAGAGATACAAAGAGAATACAAGACGCCTGGTCAAAAGCTACTTAACCCTAGTGACCAACCTAGTCTACTCCAAGCCTTTTTCTCTCTCCGCCCGGCAAAGGGACAAAGGCTCCTTTAATCGTGAACCTAACACTTTCAGACATATCATAACTCATCCCAGAAGAGAAGACAAAAAGAAAATGGAAACAGAAAGAGACAACTCAATGGAGTTTGCATCCACAGACCAACTCTTCCTCCTTTCTGTAATTTGTCTGTTAAAATTTAGAAGACAAAGATCTCCGATTTAAGTCAGAAAATTGTCATCTTTGGATCCCTATCGGTTGCATGGAACAAGAAAAAGAAAAACAGAACCAAGAAACTCCAAGAAAGATTAAAAAATAAATAAATAAATAACAAACTAGAAAAGCGTGTAGATTCACCTTTGAAACTTCATGCACAACATGTGTTTGATCCGTTCCGCCGAAAGAATTGATCAACTGGCCAAAAATAAGTGTCATGATCGGCTGTGACAACCCATTGCCAATGGCTGAAACCGTGCCCATTATGATGAGGGCTACATCAAGCCTGTCTGCAAAAGAAAACAATTTATAGAACGCAACTTTCTGCACTTCTTTCCTCTCAGATGGGTTCTCTATTGGCTCTCCTTCTCTAGCCATTTCCTTTTCTGTATTTTTAAAAAAAGAAAGACCCTTTTTCTTGTCCCCAAGAAAATTGCAGAAACAATTCTTGAAAGTGCTTTCCAGGGAAGAATTGCTTCTGAAGAGAGTATGAATTAAGAAATAGAGAGATTTATTTGAAACAAATTATGGAGACGTAATCTTTCCATACATGGTTCTTTTCCACTTCACGTGTGTATGTATGGTTATATATATATTTGCACAAGGGAAACAGCTTTTCCGATTTTGTGGGACACAAGTTTGTTGAGGGACTGTGCAATTTATTGCCGTCAAACTCAAACTCCTTCTAGAAATTCTTAATCTCCTCTGTGGCCAAAATTTTGTGGGAGATTTTCGGGTCTTTATAATCATCCATACACAGTAAGAGATCCACTTTTGTATTGCAAGAAATCCAACCAGGTGTTCTTCCAATCTTCCCTCCTAGCTTTAAAGCAAAGTGACCATTCACGTGTGACTGTGTGTGTGTGTGTGTGTGTTTCTAGAATGCAGCGTCTCCAAAATCTCCCACCAATACTAGTATAATGGGTTTTTTCCGAAAATTTTAATTCAGATCGAACTCAATTAATTACTGGGCAAAGGTAATTATAGTTTTTTTATTCCTTTTAAAAGGTAATTATAGTTGCTTTATTACTCTTTTTAAAGTATAAAAACAAATCATATGATGAGTGGAAATATAATTATTCGGTGATCGAGTTTTTCGGATTTTTCCTAATTAAAGTGTGACAACTCATGTGATGTGTGGAAATATAGGATTGAATTTTTTATTTTTTCCTAACTAGTAAAAAATATGTGCTTCACACGTAAAAAATTATGACCACAATAAGAAAAAATTAACAAAAAATGTAATCATCTTTTAACTTAATTCTTATTATTATATTTTTTTATTTCAAATATTTTTTTAACAATATACAATAAAATTACATTTCAATTTTTAACTTAATTTTATTATTATTATATTTTTGTTATTTAATTTCAAAGTTATTGCTTCCATCTAGGTACATTTTAATTTTATAAATTAACTATTTTTTGTTTATATGATTGTTTAATTGTTACTTTTTTTTTTTGGTTTATATTATCATAGTGATAAGATTTATCTTAATCAATTAAATGTATCATGAAAGATTAAATAGATAACTGAAATTAAATTAGAATTTAAAAATGTATATTAGTCTATATAAAAAGTTTTAGATTAGAATATGATGGAATTAATTCAATATATATCAATTTGATATTTATGACGAAATTTGGGTGCCCAATTAGAGCATCATAAAATTTATAGATCTCATTGAGATAAATGGCAAAATTTGGGTACTAAAATTCTAACTTTTAATGAAATCTTAATTATTTTGATATGTTATCATTAATTTCTTTTATTTAGCATTATTTTTGTTCATTTCTACTATAAATTCATTTTTCTTTTCAACCAATTAATAAGAATATAATAATTAATGAGAAAATTAAAAAAAATATCGTAAATATGCAATCATAACTCTTTTATACAGAGTCTCCATAATATATGATTGAAGTCTAATTATTTTAAAATTCAAAGTATTCAAAAAATTATGATAATAAAATTTAGACGGTCCATTTTTTAAAAGAGTTTGACATCAAAAAATAAATTTAATATTATATTCAAACTATACCACTTAAACATTCATAAGTCTAATATTATGCCATTCTTTTTGTCTATTTAATAGTTATTAATTAAGGATCTATTATTAATTATGGATATAATAGGCATATCAAAAAACTTTTTGAGCTATTCAAAATTTATAATAGTTATTATTAATTAATTAATTAATTAATTATAGATAGAGAATATAGATTATAGATGCAGATTTTTTATTGTTGTTGGTAAAATAAAATTCATGGTAACAATACTTGCAACACTTAATTAATTTAAAGATTCAAATTGGATGTATAAATAAAGTAGAAGTCTCTAAAATTAATGAGAAAGTGGACTTAATTAAAAACTGGCCATACATTTTTCAGGTAGGCTGGTGCGCACCTGGACTCTACTCAGCTGCAATCAGAGACCTCAAAAAAAATGTGAATCGCCCACTCTACACCATTGATAATTAAAAAGCTTATTTGAAACCTTTGACTTCAAATTTATTCGTTATTTCTGTTAGTGCATTTTTTATAGCATTGGTGATATTTAAGAAGGATTAATGGCGGCGGCTGCTTATTTCCAGCAACTGTTTTCGGGCCAACTTGTTGGGAAATCATAGTCCTATTTGGACTCAGATGCATGAAAATTTACTCCTCTATGCCAACTGCCTACTGACTTCTTTAACATCAAGTCTCTTTTAAAAGAATTTGTCCTTGTAATGCCAAACCCTTTTTTTCATCTAATAGGGAAATTTATAATAGCTTTTTATTGTTTACTTAAAATGTCAACTGGGAGGTTCGGGCTGAATTGGCCCCAGCCCGTGTAGACCCGCATACTGAATTGGGTGATTCAGCCCGGGCTCATGTTGGAGTGGGCAGAGTTTGGATTGAATATTTTTGTAAGATATTTAGACCCACCTCGAACTAATAGTCCAATACTATTAGGTCGATCCCTGGCGTATTATATATATATATATATATATATATATATATATATATATATAATTGGTTCAAACATAGGTTAATAAATTCAAAATTTATTAAGTGGTAAACATAATTTCCCAAGTACTTTGATAACGTGATCAACTTGATGTTTCTTTCCAGGAATACCAGGGAAAAGTGAAAATTGGTAATTCTAGCTATGTTTATTAAGTTACTGTTGCGAAATGATCCTAATTTTCAGTTTATTGGTTTTTCGATTTCACCAATTTTCCTATTTTCCTATTTTTTCAAGACTATTTTCTCTTAAACTAAAACAGCAGTAGTTTGGAACAGTGAAGATGAAAATATTTCCAAAGTCAAATTCAACAAAGTGTTATGGCATCACATATATATATCAATCAAGTCATAAAATTTATACTATTGATCAACGAGCTTAATCAGGATATACGTAGCACACAAAAACAAGAATCCTGCCTGACTTGTGCGGGCTTCACAAGAATTTGTTTTAAACCTATGTGAAAAAATAAAAAAGAGTTGTCCGACATCAGGGAGCCTCTCAGGTTGAGCTTGCGTTGACAGAAACTAAAGTGGCATAAATGCCACCAGGAATTCCCATGAGCACATCATGTGTTCCTTTCTCAGCAACCCTGCCATCTTTTACCACAGTGATAGTATCTGCACTTTTAATTGTAGTTAGCCGATGAGCGACAATCGCAGTAGTTCTATCGACACTAACTCTGTCTAATGCATCCATCACTAAGTGTTCTGACTCTGTATCTAATGCACTTGTTGCCTCATCCAGCAAAAGAATCTTCGGATCCTTCAAAATCACCCTTGCAATCGCTATACGTTGCTTCTGTCCACCTGATAACTGAATCCCTTTTTCCCCAACATAAGTATCATAACCCTGAGGTAATGCTGATATGAAGTTGTGTGCATATGCAGCTTTTGCTGCCACAACGATCTCTTCTTCCGTCACATCTCCTTGGCGGCCATAAGAAATGTTGTCACGGATTGTCTCATTAAAGAGTATGGGCTCTTGGCTCACCAACCCCATTTGTTGCCTCAACCAACTTAGATTAAGTTTTCTAATATCTATCCCATCCAAATATATGTGACCAGAGTTTGGATCATAAAACCTCTGTAGTAGACTTATTACAGTTGACTTACCACTACCACTTTCTCCAACAAGAGCGTTTGTCTGCAAAATACATTTAGCATCAAGTAGGAATCAAGTCGATGAGGAGAATAAATGTAGTAAGCTCAGTCATCTTCAAAACCTTCTGTTTTGTAAGATGCTCGGTATGCAGGTTACATTCTATACATTGTTTCCCTTTCTTAGCTTACAGTCAAAAATTTCATTAGATAAGAAGTCAATCAGAAGCGAAAATGCTGGTAATACCTTTCCAGATGATATAAACAAGCTCAGGTCTTTGAGAATTTGAATATCCGGTCGGGTAGGGTACTTGAAGCTAACATGCTGGAACTTTATATCACCTTTTAGTGTATCTAGTATTAGACCATCGTAACTACTTGAGTCAATCAGGGACTTTCTGTCAAGAATCTCGAATATAGAAACAGCTGACTCCTTGAATTTGTTGAAATCTGCAAGGAGACTGCTACTCTGTGAAATTCCAAGAGATGACACTTGTAATGCAAAGAAAACCTGCATCCAGTTTAGATAAATTCAGAGATGATCAACTAAACTTATTATTGCATCATAGTAAATAAACTGTAAGATTACCTTAAAGACTTCACTAAATTTTGCTTGCCCATGGTTTGTAAGGACAGCTCCAACATAGAAAGAGAAAGCATATACAGAAAACAATACAAAATTAGCGAAGCCTAAGCTGGCACCACCAACAATTCCATACCAAACTCCCTGTTGTGTTGGAGCTTTACATTTCCTTTGGTACATCTCCATGACTTTTTGTTCAGCAGAAAAGGAAGCAACAGTTCTAATGCCCCTAATGGCATCATTTGCAACCTGACTTGCTTCTTCAAATATCTCCTGCATGACAAGATGACATTCATTGTCAATGATGTTTTACCTTATCATTATTATTATTATGAAAACGGGAAGGTTTGATTGTCAAGTTTTCAGCCTTTTTGCTGGATCTGTTGAAACATGCCTAGGAACAAATCCAACATAAAGATATTCAATAACCTTGTGAGTCCCTTCCTTAACAAGCTTCATCCGGAAGTATCCTTCTGTGAGCATAAGTGGCACAACAACCACAACAGTGAGTGCTAGCTTCCAGTTGGTCGTGAACGCTATCAAAAGACCAGCTATCGTGGTTGCTATATTTTGAACAGCTAACGCTAAAGTGTCACCAACAAGATTGCGCACAGTTGAAGCATCAGTAGACAGCCTTGCACCAACTGCACCACTGAATTGAACATGTATTTCAGCATGAGAAAATTGCCTGCAAGCATTATATAATTGCTGAATTAATTAATTAACCTTGAGTTTGCAGGGTCATCGAACCAACTGATTTCTTGGTGAACCACATTTTCAAAAAGTAAGGAGCGGATGCGTTGTACCAGTTTACCACCTGAAACTCCAAACATATAGTTCTGAACAGGAGCAGCAATCAAAACTACTGCACCAACCACTACAAACGTTAATGCCCAAAACCTGGAATCCTTCTGTAGTTCCTTTGGAGATTCGAAGAAGATTCCAAAGGCTGTCGCCATTAAGAGTCCAAATACAGGGAAAGCTACACCATGTACGCCTGCAGCTAGGGATCCAATCAGCAAAGCTGGTAACTCAGGTCTATTTAAGTAGGCCAGCCGTTTAATGGATAAGTTCTCATCATTCTTGACATCAGTTTTGCCTATTTCAACCATATCATCTTTAGTTTTAGTTTCGTGGACATAGCTAAATGCAGAGGACAACCGGTTGCTCAATGATCCTCTGCTTGATGAAAACGTTCTTGTGAATTTCTTGCCCGAAACCATAATTGAGTTATCTGTTTTGATGGATAAATCTAATTGTGCTGCATCATTCCCACTCTTCTTTCCTGCTTGTGCACCTTCCTCATGCATGCAAAGAAGCTGGTGATATGCCCCGTCAGGACTTTGAATTAAGTTATTGTGAGTCCCTAGAAAGAGTTGGAAGATAGTTCAAGTAAATTTGCAACGAGAAGGAAGTAAGAAATTAACATTTTGCATCTGTTACCTTGCTCAACCAATTTCCCAGCTTGTATCACGGCTATAAGGTCAGCATTTTTTATTGTGGATAAACGGTGGGCAACAACAACAGTCGTTCGATCAGCCATAACTTTCTCAAGAGCATATTGTACATTGCGTTCAGAAGCTGCATCCAAAGCACTTGTTGCTTCATCCAGAAGAAGAATTTTTGGATTTTTCAGAATAGCCCTGGCAATGGCAATTCTTTGCTTTTGTCCCCCAGATAGTTGTGTTCCATTGTCGCCTACCATTGTGTCAAGCCCCTGTGGTAAAACAGAACCTTGATCATTAATTCAAAGCAATAAATAGAACAGTGTCGCGACTTAAGTAGAAAGACAGCAAGGTTACATTGGGTAGCTTGTCAATAAATTTTGCACAATTAGCAAGCTCTATTGCAGATCTAATCTCTTCATCAGTAGCGTCAGGTTTGCCATATAGTATATTTTCCTTCATAGTGGTTGAGAACAACACTGGCTCCTGGCTCACCAGCCCCATTTTTTCTCTAATCCATCTCAGCTGATATTTCTTCAAATCAATACCATCTATTAGAACTTTTCCAGCATCAGGGTCATAAAATCTCTCCAGTAAACTGATAACTGTTGACTTCCCACTTCCACTCTGCCCTACCAATGCTAAGGTTTTCCCTCTCTGAACATGTAATGAAAGTCCAGCAAAAATCTGCACATTAGGCCTGGATGGATATCTGAAGTACACATCCTGGAATTCAATTTCACCTTCAAGATCTTCCAATGCAATTCCACTTGTGTCACATGGATCAATTAGAGATTGACGGTTAATGGTCTTAAACATCTTATATGCTGCAGCTTGCCCTGATGAAAATGCACTGAGGCATGGAGATGTCTGGGCCATCGACCTGATTTCAAGAACTTATAAGCCCTTTAAAACATATAAAACCTTTATGGAACATGATAAACAATACACTTACGATCCAGCAACCATGATGGCAAGAATGACATTCACCACATCTCCTCCATTATACCCTTTGTCTATGATTAGTCTGGATCCATACCAAATTGCAAAGCCATAGCTGGCGAAGGTAGTTAATAACATCAAACCAAGTCCAACCCCTGAAGCCATCCCCTGTCGAACAGTAGCTTTATAAGCAATTTGCAACTTTTTGTTGTACTTTGCGATAGCTTGTGTCTCTCCAGAGAATGATGCAACCTACAATACCGTCAAATTAAAAAAAATAGGAAATGCAAGCCTCGTAGTGATTCAAAAACCCTCAGGGAGAAGTTTTGTATTGAAGGTTTACTCACTGTTCTAATAGTTCCCAGTGTTTGCTCTACTACATTTCCAGCTTCCGCGTAAGCTGCTTGTCCATTGCTAGACATCTTGGATGTTAACAATGCCAAGGATCCTCCTACGACAACAATCGCTGGAACCCATGACAGCAAAACTATCGACAGAAGCCAGCCTCTGGCAAATGCAATAATGAAGCCTGAAATAAAGGTTGATGCAAATTCAATAAACTTGCCAACCTGTCATCAGAATTGATGTTTAGTGTTCTACACAGGCCGAGGCCTTAATCAAATTAATCACACAAGTAGTTCCTAAAGTTTCCTTAACTAAAATCCTATGTCCAATCACAGATCAATGCAACGGTCACAAATAAAATTAAAATTCTTATTGACTATTAAGGGGATTGAGATGTGATTAAACATTTGTTTTCAGACAGAAATGTCACATTACATATTGGAGCAGGTTACCTTTTCTCCCATGGCCTCTTGAATGAGAATGTTATCTCCAGAAATACTGTTCATCACCTCTCCAGTTGTGGTTTCAGTGTCAAAAAATGCAATTTCTTGCCTTAATAATGCTTTAAAGTACAATGATCTTATTCGACTCGATTGCCTTTCCCCGGACACCATCCAACAACATACCTCTGCATCAGAAACCATCACAAACTTTGATATCCCATAAAATTGTCGGATATACCTATTATCAAAGACCCAAATCCTAATTTCTGCTTTGAGTACTAATGTTATCAGTTAGTTGTGAAATGAAAACATTGTACCTTTGACTAATCTTATGGATTTAATACCATTTTCAGTTGGTTGTAAGCAAAAGAAACCCTGTGAAGACATTGATAAATATGCAGAGAGAGAATAGTTGTTCTAGGTGCATGCTGGTGTTTACACTGAAGAATTCTCCTATTGGACCCATTTTATTTTAAGGAAAGAATAGATTTGTTTTGAAGAGAAGGAAAATAAACAAAATTTTGACAACCAATATTAAAAATTTAGAAAAGTACAAAAATTTGAAAAAATAAGATAGTAATCTTAAGAAAAAGTACTAGCAATTTTATAATTAGAATCTAAAACACTATTTGCCGGAGCAAAATTTCAGTTTTGTTCATGCTTTCCTATGTTTTGTTTATGTATTTTGTGATTCATACTTAAAAAATATATTAATGAACAAAAATGTAATTACCATAAATGAAAAGAATCCCCTGCTTCCCCAGCCACTTATAATTTAGGCAGTTAATGAGTTCTTTAACATTCTAAAAAAATTATAATTACTAAATATAATCTAATTTGGTAAGATGATCCAAATCTGAAAAATAGAAAGAAACAAAGAGAGTAATAGCAAAGAAGATGCATCACTAAAAATGAACTTACGTAAAAATCCAGCAATTCCTCCACCAATAGCCACAAATAACATCTTAAGAGCAACCTGCAAAACCACACCAAGTATTACCACAAACTACTCCTCTACAGCTTCACTTTCACACACACACACACACACACACATATATATATATATACACTCAAAATAAAAGAACTAAAATGAGAAATGCATGCATGCCTTGGAAACTTGATGGAGGAGTTGAGATTGACTTGGGTTGCCCAAAGAGTTAACAAGTTGGGAAAATGCAAGGGTACTAATGGGTTGTGAAGCCCCATTTGCAATGGCTCCTATGCTTCCAATAATCATTAAAATCACATCCACTCTATCTGCATATGAGAAAAGCTGATACAGTCCAACTTTCTGATTAATATGGTCATCTTTTGCTCTACCCATCTCCATCCCTTTAGTAATTCTTCTGCCTTCTTCTCAATCCCAATCACTTAAAAATCCCTGTCTGTCTCTGTCTCTGTGCAGAAGCAGATTTTGGGCTTATAAGTATGTGGGACATGAATCTTATACTTACCGAACTGGAACCAAGTGCATCTGCTACATCATACCTGGAAAACCATATTAATTCTTGATTGCCTAATCATCTTGTGCATTCACTAGCCTCCTGGAATTTAGTAACCATGTGAACCTTCATTCTTTTCCCAAGTGTATGTATGAAATATGCTTGCATTTAATCAGAATGTTGTCAGCTTATAATAAATAGCAAACCCTACACCCTCTTCCGCGCGCTGATTTTGTAGATGTTGCACCCTAGCCGATTTTGTAAATGTTGCACCCGTTGGGCACATGCATAAAAAATGAGATACTTAGTCATGATTCATATATTAGCTTTTGGTGTGTTTAATAGAATGAAACAGTTCTTTAAGAGAATGTTGAAATACAATAAGTGTTGCAAAGATGAGATTTAAAAACAATGCCTCCCTCGTGCGAGTTAGAAAACCGACAGCTGAAGGGTTGCTATAATGCCAATTGTGACGGGTTTTTGTCGAAACAATAATTTGGTGCCAATAAGATGTTGGGGGTGTTCATAGTTTGACCGAAATCAACTTTGTCTAAATTAATTTTTAGATTGAAATTTTGGTTTGGCATCTTGTTGTATGGATTTGCTTAAATTTGGACATTTACAGTTTTGTTCACAAATTTACCATTTTAATAGCAAAAGCAGATTCGAATTCTTGACTTGCTTCAATCACTTATTTTCTATTTGGAAAAGGCAAGAATTGCAAAGTTAGTTCTTGTAGCCTTGTTTTATTTAGATGACTTTAATGATTAAACCTAATCAATGAGTTCAATCACATTTCAGATTTTTACTAAAAAATACGTAGTTAAGATGAGAAATTTTATGTTAAGAGAAATCTATTTATTTTTTTTAGCTTTTTGATTTATTTGTGAAATCATGTACAAATAAACAAAAAGCGCAAAATCAAAAATTCACCAAACTGCTCTTCCGATAAGTGAAAATCAGATGGACTTCTCATAAACTTTGGAGAAATTACTACAAACTTTCAAAAAATAAAATTTTATATCCAAGAAATTCATCAAAATATTTTTCAGTCCAAGAAATTTATTCCATCGACTTTTCAACAACTAGTGTTCCAGTGATAGTATTAGTCAAAAATTAAATTAAAGAGTTTCAGAATATTTCATTCAGTGTGAATATTTTTACATGATTTAGTGAATTATTATCTGTTGACTTTATACTCTTAAATCTTTTAATTGTCTTTACAAAAAAAAATTAAAAAAATAAAATATATGGAAATATACAGATACATAGATTCGGAGTTATGTTTGGATCAAATCACTTGATGAGCTGCTATTTTACTTGTCAACCAATTTAAATTTTAATTGAAATAATTGTCTAATTAAATATGGGTATTTTCCCCCAGCCACCCACCCACGGAAGGTTTTGTTCTAGGATTACTACTCCATAATTTCATAATAATCAATAAGTTTATATTATATTTCTCAAAAGGGAGCAATGAAACGATCGAAATTTATGGGATAATAAAGTCGATTTGCTTCTAGTTATTCCCTATTTTGTTTCTTCTTATTTTCCATTTGGATAATCATGATTAATCTGTGAAGCCAAGTTTTAACTCGTCAAAACCACGTAAGTTCGGTCTGCAAATGAGAAAAAACTCATAGAATTCAAACTTTCTGACAGTCATCCTTTGCTCCACGCAACTCCTTTCCTTTTTTCTCGGGTCTTATCCACTTAATTTCAATCTGAATCTTCTATTTTGACATGATGTTTTATATTTTAATTTTTTATTTTAATATAATATATCATATAATACGCACACTGACGACGACGACGATCTACCCAAATATCAAATGCTCTAAAAAAATTTAAAAATAAGCAAAAGTTTTAAAAAATATAAATAGCACATGTTTTCTTGGCATGTTGCCATTAAGACAAATTTTGTATAGTAGTAGTAGTAGTAGTACGTATATTAAATGTAGCTAGATGTATCTCGTACTGGAATTTTGATGGCTAAGTAGAAGAAATAAGCCAATCTTTAGTCTCAAATGCGAATTGGATTTTTGTTGAATGATGAAGACATCACGTGAGACGTCCTCATTCCGTGTTTGATCAGCTTAATTCTTAACTTTTAGCAGACATAAGATGTGGAGAAACTTTGAAGTCCTCCAAGTTGGGGGTCCAAGAAACCATCAACAGAAAACAGCAGTTCACGACTCTCTCAAACATCATAATAATATCGGATGATATCATGCATTCATAAGCGTATATCGGAACATATTATATCATAATATTGTCTGATACAATCCAATATCATAGACAAATTAATTCTCCAATCTGATACTAAATTTAATTTGAATAACTGATTGGTATATTTAATCAAGTATTATTATCCCAAGGCTTGTTTTTGGAGCTCATCTGCCATGTCTGGCAAGAAACATGCGACAGGTTTTACAGGAATGCTATAAAGATGTCCTTGTCTCTACAAGAAATATCTTTGAATTGGTGAGAGATGCAGAATGGAAATTATCATATGGTGATTTATTCCAATAACGACATCGAAGTTTTGGTTTTTGAATTGTAAAACTATCCAACGTTGTACAATGTGTCCTTAATTTGGAGTATTAATAAAAGTCAACCTAAAATGATAAACAAAAAAGGACAACACACATATTTGCACACTCGGTAACAAACCCAATAATAACACTAATAACACATAAGCAACATTACATACCAGAAAAGGATTTTACTTGTGCAACTCTTATGTAGGGATAAACCACCGACGACATGAAAGAAAAAATTTTAAACTGATGGTCAAGAGCAAAGTTTCGTTTAATAAACTTCAGCCGCAGTATAGTTTGTGGGAATTCTTTGGCGTTTCTCCACATATCCAGATGGGAACCATCCTGCTCTGCCTTTGCATTCTCCTTCTGACCATCCAGATGGACTCACCTGAGATAAAGTATCAGCAAATAATTTAATTTGGGATTACGAGGGTAGTAATAGAAGTACCAAAATTGAGGCAGAGTATGCAACATTACCATCTAACATATATATCTGCGTGTGTAAAGGCCAAACACACAACCATACATACATGACATAATGTTAAAAGGGAAAGCATAAGATAAAAGAGGGTACCTTCCGAACAACAACAAAATCTCCCACTGCCAAGCTTAGTTCCTTCTCCGATGCAGCATCAAAAGCATGCATTGCCTGCAAAAATATTAGCAAGGATCAGCCTATCAGATTAGAGGTAACGCACTGTATCATCTCCATCCAGTAAAGACTGTAATAGACTAGTATATAATATACAGTAAATATCATTCCTGAAGGTCTAAAACAATGGCTATTAACAAAAATATTATGAGCTTTAGATTTCAGAATCAAAATAGAAAGAGAATAAGATTTTCAGAAAACCCTATATCATCGAGTTTCTATGCGTTGTGGAAATTTTAATAGAATGACATATACAGTAATGCAAAAATATTGCCATAACAGCATTAATTTGACTTTGAAAGGTCAAAAGGCATTTTTTTTTCCTCTCTCATGGTTCCCATAGAGGTTATAAAGGAATTTTTTTATAATGTGATGTTAAGTTTTAACGTACCTCAGCCAGAAAGTACTTTGTTTTCCCTGAAGTGAGATTGAGAGGAGTCACTGGCGGAGCTGCCTCTTTCCTTTGTTTCTCTGAGACCATCTACACCAAATTACAGACTCTCACATCGGCAGACCAGTAAAACAGACATTACAGGAATTTGAGAAGGCAAATACACACCTCAGCTTCAATATTACCAAGAATCGTAGCAACCCTCTCATGATATGTCCTTTCACCTTCAACCTGCAAAGAAAAACTTAAAGCATATGGTACTTTCATGATCTTAGTCAAGCATATCTAATTTGCTTTCATAAGACTATCCAATAGAATACCATTGCTACAAGTCTCTGAAATGTAAGCCTCTGCTGCTGTGATTCTACTGCCGCCAATGCAGCTGCTGCTTCTTTACCAAGTATTGCCATATTTGCTTTGAGTTCCTGCATTCTAGTTTCAGCCGCATGCAGCTTTGCCACATTTTCAGGAATAGGAGATTCCCTCACACGTGCTTGTCTTCTAGAAACTTCTGCTGCCTGCATATATTCGCTTGGGTGAGTTGAAGCATAAATCACCATCACCATAGGATTGGTGATGTTAAAAGAATTCTGCATTTTAGAATATTCTGACATATAAATGCATGCATCTTCTGATTACCTGTGCCTCAGCTTCCTGTCTCATTCTACTATATCGTTGAGCAAGATGACGAGCATCTTCCAGAGGAGTACCAATAATCATTGCTCTCAAAGGTTCTAAGACCTAGAAATAAAAAGAAATACCATTGGGATTTGTTAAATTTTATTGGTCAGAATAACAGAATTTCTGAAATCTAGCATGATTAAAGAAGTAAAAAAAGATACAATTTTTTCCCACCAAAAAAATAAGTGTGTTTTCTCTGTGATGAGATGACAATGAATATGATTGCACACCCACATTCAGCATTTCATATGGTTGTAAAACATTCAAGAATTGCATGAAATATGTCATAAGCCTACAGTTTAGAGCTCCCAGTGACTCACTAAAACCATTTCTTGATGTAACAATTAATTATTGCCTCTTTGCAAAAAAACAAAAACAAAAACAAAAAAACAAAAACAAAAAACAAGGAAAAAAAATAAAGAAAAAGGTTATTCAGATTGCATTATCCTGCTAGAAAGCCTGAATCTTAAGTTAGTCTGCCAGTTGTCTGCTCAATATTTCAAACTTCAGTCTGCATTATTCAATGTTAGGCTCTTCCCCCAACTGTGTGACATTATAAACCTAAGACAAATGTACACTAATAACTTCCTATACAAGACTTAGATATGGGTTTTAAATATTCATGTAGATTTTAGCTCATCGAACTAACAAGCAGGATTAAAATCATATCAGAGCAAAATTTTGGAAATGTGCAAAGAATGTGTTTATCGATTCTAGAAGACCAATCTGCCACGGTAGCAAAAGAAAACATTCAGAAACTATCGCGAAATTCCCACCATACACCTCCAAAATTCATATGAAATCAGAATTCATCCTACAAGTGAATTAAACCATCAGTATAATCCCCCTCCATTGCGCACCTTGGCATCCCTCTCACACCCTCTGCAGCCCCCTTCATGTAACTTCTCTTGGAAACACAAAACTACAAAGTGACAATAAAAAAATGAAAGTACTCCAAAAAGGATCCCAAAGAATGCTCAAGCAATGAGACAAATAACATTGAAAACTAGCAGATTTGTCTAAAATTAATTTTCCATTGGAAATCTTCAATGGTATTTACAAATCCCCAAGCATAAGATCATAGGTGGTGATCATGTTATAGATGAAGCATCTAACCAACCTGTGTAAACAATAATCTATTGAAGTCATCTTGCTCCTTCTCTACGTGTTTACGAGCATCCCCATATACGGATGCAGTCTTGGCAAGAATCTCATCAGTAGCATTCTCAACCCCATATCTGGAACAATCTTCTGACAACTTGGTTCCTGACTACCATAATACATATAACACTAACTTGAGTATATGATATGCCCCTTGCATATAGATTGCATCATTTGCATGGTTGAATGTACAAAATTAACTTCCTGGCAACAATTTGAAGGCACAGAAAAATGAATAGCAGAATTCATATACACTCACCAGCTTCTATATGTTTATAACCTACAGCAGTGAATGCTTCAGCTGCTTTGACAATTTCTTTCTGAAAATCCTGCAAAAGAGAAAGCATGTCTATAACTAAAACCAAGACACATCACAAAAAATAAAGGAAACTCTTCAAAGAGCTATTGCGGATCCAGGTCTGAAGTGACCTCCAAACAAAATCTTGTACCAGTAACCAGTCTTCCCTGGCATTAGGCTTACCTTGCCCACAGCTAAGCATTAATCAACATATAAAAACACACATTGAAATTGAATTAATGTCCTAAATACAATGGCGGTTAATTTGACAAAGAATAAAATACATATCTACATGTAAGGATATACCAGTCAGACTGGACTCAGGTAATGTAGATGAGCAAATACTGCATTAAACTTTGAAATTTAGCCTAGGTATAACCATTGCAGACCTCTCCCATTTGCATTCCATATTCCAGAAATCATGATTATTTTTATGGAATAAAAAATCAAATATCATATCTGGAAACTTGCATGGTTAAGCTCCGCCTACTAAAACATAACAAAGATCTAATAAGCTTGAATGAGTTCAAATTAGTTTTCTTAATAAGAACCTCTGAAACAGAACACCAAATAACATATTTTGAATGGAAGCTATATAGTAACTGCTCACTAAATTTGAATGAAAAAGAACAAAGGGAAAACACACTGCGGAATATAGATGGCCAAATCTAAAGAGGAAAACTGCAGCAACTACACAAATTTGTGCAAAAACCCAAAATTCTTTAAAGAGAAAGATTCATGAATACTCAATTGCATATCAACAAGCAATGTCCACATATCCTGAATCAAAACAGTAACAAAGAACAGCAGGACATGATTCATGCTCGACAACAATGTATACTAGCAAATACAGAATTCATCGAACTATTAATAATCTCACACTTAAAACCAAACCAACTTCTACACAATTTCTAGTTGAAATGGAGTTTTTCATCACACTCCTCATGTTTCATATCAACCTAAGTCCTAATCTGTCCATAAAGAAACACTGCAGCATAATATCTAATGATATTTAAACCATTTACGCAAGAACCACAGTATTTCCTCAATATCTCAAGCATTTTATATGCACAATTGCATACCAAGTTTTCCTTGAATTATGCGACTGCAAGTGGAATTTTCAGTACTAAACGAAAATTATACTCCTAGTACATATATCAACAATGACAATATAATTACCCTTCCATAACGAGTGGATCTATACAATTTCTCCAATTGTTGATGCATCTGCATCTCAACCTCATCAATAACCATAACTTCCGAACTCTCATAGCCGCTCGCACTGAACTGCTTTATCACAGCCTACAAATTCAAACAGGAAACCCACAATCAACTAATGGGTTCTTCATAGATTATCTTTTCTTTCGTAAAATTAAAGTCCTAACACAGAATGCAAAAGTGAAGGAGCGGAACCTGTTGTTGTTTGGCGACTTGTTCTCTAAGTTTGCTGGCCTGCTTCCTCAAAGCATCCATCACTGCTTACTCACTGTGTGTTGTGCGAGTAAATCTTCTAGGAAAGTAACCCAAGAGTGATTCTCTGACTGGGAAAAACGTTGTTGTTTCGATCCACCCAAGATGTTTGTCAGATCTTTATTTCAATGCCACTGGGTTTTACTTTTCTCCCATCCGCTACAGTTGTAACCTCGAGAAAATAAAGAACGCATAGAAGAAGCGATTACGTGAAGGTTAGTACGAATTGGAAGAAACTGGAATATATGAGACGGGAGAGAATCCACGTCGGTGCTTAGACTTCCCTTTTTTTCCTTCCATTTGTGTGCCTCCAAATTCATAAAATATGAAAAAGGTATTTTAATAAAAAAATTATCTTTTTATTGGAGGAGAAAACAATATAGCACTTTTTTTTCAAATATTTATTCGTACATGCTAATATTTAAATCAATCAACTAAATTTCGTTAAAATAACAAAAATAAATAATGAAATAATGAAATAGTACTCATAATTGTATTTGTATACATTTTTATGTGGAGAGCATCCATCCCTTGTTAAATTATTCTACCCCCATCCACCTCGGTATTGAATAATAATCCAAAATATTTGGTATCAATATAGAAACCATATTAGTAATAATAATAATCTAAAAGCCAAAATTGCAGTTCAAGATAATATATAAATTGTCCAAATAACCCCTAAAATACATAAATCCAGCCTTATTTCCGTACCAAATGTTGAGCAAAAAGGAGAAAATAAATTATACTGCAATCTCCTTTAAATTGTATGGGTAAATAATTACAACAAATTTTGTGAAGTTGACAAGTGAAGCTAGCCACTAAAATCAAGTTATAAAATTTGCTTTAAGTCTTGGTATCTGCCTGACTTCGGCCCAATTCTAGCATATATTCCAATACTTTAAAATCTTTTAGGCCCAAGATGAACAAGGGTGTATGGGCTTGAGCGCCTGTCTAGTCCTCTTTGGACAGCTTAGATTTACAGTAAAGATTTATGGACCAAATTGGTAATTCAAACACTATGGACTAGCTTAACCATATCCCTCATTTCAGCTTAAAATTGGTAGCCCGATATCGCTGGGTCATAAATTTAGACCTATACAAATCCTCTTATATGTCGGTCCATTTGATATAGGATAGACAGTTGGTTGGATTTGTTTGAATTTAAAATTCGATTCGTTAAAATTTTTAAATATTCAAATTCAAATATACACCAAACTTAGATTCGTAGATTCATTAGATTATATTTATTTTATAATTTAAAAAATATATTTTTTAAAAATAATATTATTAAACTTTCTAAAAAATATATTCTTCTAAATAAAATATCATATAAATATATATAATATATTTTTAAAAAAAAAAAAAAATATGTGGGATCGAATTTGAAAAATGTGAACATAGGGCCTGATCCAGACCAATTAATACTATTGAGACCTGTCTCAAATAGGGTGGATTTGAGACGAGTTCAAATCTTACCCGAACACATTGACATTCCTAATTCAACACCATGAGTTGGAGATTATTGTTGCAAAGTTTGTGAGAAATGAGAATAGCATGATCTTGGTTTGACAAATAACAACTTTCAAAAAAATAATCTCAATATATACATTTCGATTACGGCCTAATTTCAAATTGAGTTCATTCATGCACAATTACAAGAGTGCCCCCTATTTATTATTGCATCCAAACATGTACATTGGATTTTGTTACAAAGTATTTAAAAAATACATTTATGAAAATGTTATGGAGTTAAAATGTAGGAAAATTAATAGCTAATTGAAATATTTAATGAACAATGAATGAATGGTAGTAGGATGCAGAAGAAGGCCGGAAATTCCCCAAAATTGTCAATCCCGTTTCACGTGGTGTGCAGGTGTGGGATAATAATTATCCGCCGAGGCCATATTAACTCTGCCGACCTTCATGTGATTGGCGACTGTTAAAACCCTCGAATGCGGCACTGACGTGTGGTTTAATTAAATACAGTGATTGTTGTATCCAGAAGCTACGTACCATCAATTATTTTACCCAAACAAAAACTCAAAAGTCTAGAGAGAGACATGGCATTATCCACACCACTTCCCATTCTTCCTAATTCCAATACCTATCCCTCAATGAATCCACTCCCTCTGCGGTTTCAACATTTTTGACGTTTCGACTTGTCGGCATTTCGTGGCCAATGAGGTGCTTTCTTATGTAATTAATAGAAATAACGATTTTAAAAATCATGCGACATTAATATAGTTGATAGTTCTTTTTTATTATGTGTGCAGATTGAAGGGCTTACTTTGAGTAGGTAAAATGTTAGTTGTCTTTGGTTTTCTTTAACTGTAGTGGTAGTGAAGTTACTGTTATATTATTAGATGCTAATAATGTATTTAGAACTAAAGATTTTAAATTCATTAAATATGTTTGGAAGTTTTGATTTTAAAATTTTGAATTTTTATTTTTTGAATTAATTTTTAAATTATTTTGATAAATTTCAAATCCATCTCATATGAAATTTTCGTAACCTTAAATTCAAAATTTTCTAAATGCAATTTTTGAAAATTTATTGGGTTGGATATATTAAAAAATAAAATGTATTACATATATATGTATATATGATGCATATGATTTGACAATACATACACAATCCGTATTAATTGGTTTCATTAATTATTAATTATATGAATTATTTAGAAGTTACTTAAATCCATATCCAACTCCCTTCAGAATAAGAAAAGCCCTGATATTTCAAAGTACACATTTTATTTCATTGATAGACTACTTAAAAAACATTGAAATGAAACTATAAACTTTTCAAATTCAGATCTAACATTAATTACTTAACTATTAACAATCTTAATTTGGATATTTTGTTTAAAATTTATAATTTTCTCAATAACTTAATATTGACATATAATGATGTAAATATTTAGTCGACATTCAATAAATTCAACTTTTGAGTGCATAACTATATCCAAACTTTAAAACTTTTGCCAAATTTTTTTTTTTCCTAAAGCGAAAATTTATTAAATTTACATAATCAAGGAAGAAATTAATAACCTTATATGTATTCAAAGTTAGTAATTTTTATCAAGGTATTGTAAGATCATTATGAAATATTAAGTTGGGGATTATACTTTTAAGTGAGCCAACCTCTTAAAGCCATTTAAGTAATAATAACTTTGAGAATTTCAACTCCTTTTAAAGTTAAGAAACTAATGGTTTTGGAAATCATAAAAAAAAAAATAGATGAATCCCCACCCCCCAAAAAGGAAAAAATGAAAAAAAAATGAAAAATGAAAAATGAAAAAGAACCAAATCTGCAAATCAAACCAAAACCAAACTATCCCCCATCCCCACAACCAATCTGTCGGCCCTTCTTCCCTGTCCTATTTACATCAATTTGAAACCCACAAACACATTTCACTTAACCCAATAACAACAACAAACAAAAACAGCAAAGCTAGAGGGAGAAACTATAGCAGTGAGAGAAAGTGGGGAGAGAATCAAGAAATTTCGGCAGACAACCCACAAAATAATTTGATCCGTAGGAGTGAACCTCAATCAATCTAATAATCAAATATCATGCCCTCAGGTGCGAAGAAGCGAAAAGCTGCCAAGAAAAAGAAGGAAAATCAGTCTAACAACCACTCGAATCCCTCCTCTGCGTCTACTCACTCTTATGGTACATAACTCTGTCTTTTTTAAATGGAAAAAAGTGGTTCTTTACTTATTCAACCTATTGCATACAGACCCATGTGTCACTCAATTTATTCTTTCATCTTTTTGAACTTTAAAGTTAGTCTTCCCAAGATTTGGATTTGTGGGCATGCCTTGTTTGTGATTCTTGTTTTTTTTTTTTATTAATAAAGATATTCTTGGATTGATTTAGCATCATTTTCACTTGCCCATCTGTCTTCGTGTTGTGTTCTTGTACGTCAGTATCATCTTTTTGCTTATGTTTGGATGCGCCCTTATATGTATGTCGTTGTGCAGTTGTTGAAAGTGGGTTGTAAGCGTATTTGTTAGGCTTTCTTGTACTTGATAGTTTTTTGTCTGAAATTATAATTATCTGTGGTTTTTTATGAAGGCCATGGATTATTGTTACAGAGATGTAGAATAGGTTCCTTTACAATCATATAAAATTTTGTTTATTTCTTGTTATGTATTGACATTGTTAAACTTTGTGGATTTGAAAATTAAGTGACTAATTTCTTATTTGTGTTGTTGTAATTGATTTTGAATTGAACTGTTTTGAAATGAATCGAAATATGGTAGGGGATGAGGATGTGAAGCACCAAGACGATAAAGAGAGTGATGTTGGGGAGGTTAGCTCACCCGGATCTCAGGACCATACCCACCAGAACCTTTTGACAGAGGGGGAGGAAGAAGAGATTGAGAAGGAAAGGAACCTTACAAATCTTCCTTCCGCGGAAGGATTGAGAATTGACGGTGGTCAAAAGCACATAGTGTTGGAGGAGAGTGTTGTTCAGGTTGAGAGGGAATTCAAGTTTAAGGATGAGTCGGATAGAAAAGATGGAAGGGTTGAGCATGATGAGGCAACGAGGAAGTCTTATGATGGAGGTTCGTCTGGGAGCTCTAGTAGTAGTAGCAGCAGTTCAGATAATGAGAGTCATGGTATCAAGAACAGTCAAGCTGCAGCGGATATTGCTTCAGTTGTTGATTCAGTGAAGTTAGCTGATTCTTTGTCCGGAAGGTCAGCTGAGGCTATACATAGTGTACCAATCGAAGAGGCAGGTGATTCAGTTGTGGAAAATATCCCTGCTGCTGACTCAGAGAAGATCTCAGTGTTGTGCGAGCAAGTAGAAGTTAATATGATTTCTCCAGCTGACATCTCTATCGCTCCTTATGTAGTTGAATCTGTACTTAAGGAAAATGGGGAGAAAAAGCTGAGTTCTGTTGGAGATAAAGTTGGTACATCTTTGACTTTGGTGAATGCAGCATTAGAGAGGGAGGAGGAAACAATTGTTCAATCTGTTGACACCACTGCTACAATTTTGGATCCAAAGGAATGTGTGACACAAGAAAATGATGATAGATTGACATTGCCATACAATGCACCTAGAGCTACTGCTGATAATGGAGCAGAACATGAGAAAGATTCTGGAGTTACTGAGGTGTTGTGTTGTTATTCGTCCACTTGATTACTTGCATCTACCTAATTATCATGTCGGTTTTATATTGCAACTTTATGCTGCACTAAGTCTATCTTTGTTTCTTGTTTCTTTGCAAACTTTTCTGCAGCCTTTGCTGGTTCCTTCTCCATGTCCAGTGCAAAAAACATCCTGGAAGAGTTGTTGTGGACTGTTTGAAGTGTTTTCAGGGTCTGGTAGATAATTCAAGGTTAGTTTCTTCTGAAGCTTCAAGTATCTTTATGTTTGCTCATTCTTGATTTGATACACAAAATGGTTTCTCGTTCGTGCATTTGGAAGCTCCACCAATTATTGAACATTTGAGGTCTAGTAGTTGAGGTAGACGGCATTGAAACATTTTCTTTGCTGTTGATTCTGATATACAATGCCATGACCTAGAGTTTGGTTTTCCAAGGTTCCATTAGTAATACTGGATAGATGTGTTTTGCTGAGTGACAGTGTGATAAGGTTCTTTAGAAGTTTTGCAGTTGGGACTGAAATGCATCTACCATTACACTTTTTGCTATCATTGCTTGTTTTCAATGCAGCTGTTGCGGTAACATTGATCTTGAAGTCAATAGGAGCCCTGGTTGGTTATATACATCTTGATGACATGAGTCCAAACTGGGGTTGAACTTTTGAATATCTTGTGATATCTGTATATATTTATATTCATTTGTAGCTGAATGTTTGTACCAATAAATTATACTTGAGGCTGGTTCCTGTTTGAGTGTGGAGAGGTTAGGATAGACAGTTGAGACTCTTGTTGCCCGCACGACACATTTACGGATAGACCAGATTAGATAAAGCCATGCAAGGTGAAAGACTGTCTCCTCAGCATCCTTTTTTCCCCCTTAAAAAACTAGATTAAGTATTCATTATATTAGAATATGATGAGTGTGGGCATCAGCGCACGATGGAGGGTTCCCCACTGTTAAAACATCATCCACAAACTAACTAAGCACTTCATTAGTCATGGATTGCAATGTTCAGTTCATATCTTTACATCTCATATTTTCTTTCACCATCCAAGAGTAAAGAAAATGGGTTCAAATTTATCGCTAAATCCAAGTCTCTTATTGGTGCAGAAGCAGACATGAATTGTTTCGAAGGATTGTGCCTGAGGAATGCTGGAAGGATTTCAGTAGAGATGCTTGCGATCATTCTTCTCTAACAATATAAGGTTGAAAACGTAACAGGCATGAGTCAGTTGATGCACTAAAGTTTCAATTCTGTTAGTATTATATAGAAAGCAGCTAGTTGTTAGTTCGTATGATTTCTGCTTTCTCGTTGATTTTGCAGTGGATGTAGACTTAGAATTTCACGTGGAGTGTTTTTATACTGCTTAATGAAACTGTGAAGTTGCAAAATTTACTGGTTCTGTTTTTTATTTCATTGGTTGTTTATCGTGGGTTTGACTTGATTGTGAATCCATGTTACACGTCTTGATGGCTGTCAACTGTGGTTTAGATATGTAAAGGTTACATCTTGGTGGCCCTTAGAATACAGAAAGCAGGATTAGAGTCAGAATTCTTGGGAAGAAAGGATGTGGTTTAGTGGTTCACAGTGAAGGAGCGAGTAGTTTGTAATGGACAAAATGAAATTGCTGGAGATGGGTTGGTGGATTTCTGTCCAAAATGCAAACAGATTATGTATTCACACCTTTATTTGCTTCACGCAAATTAATTCAATAGCTATATCATACACTGATCCCAACACATGAATTCCCTGTTCCCTTGTACTATTTGTACAACAAACGGACAGAAGACTGATTAAAATGTAAAAATTGAAAAAAAAAAATCAAACATGAATCACACCATAAATATCACAAGATGTAAGTTAATTCTCAAGCTCTTCTCCTTGATGCAGCTCCATGGATGGCAGCTATGTAAAAGAGTTGAGTAGCGGACAGGATTATGATGAAAGCTTCCATTGTTCTCTGCCGGAAATAAATAAAAATAATTTCATCATATTTTATTTGAATTTTTTGGGCACATTATCATGGTATTCAGGTATGATAAACAACTTAAACAGGCTTGTGTACTGAACCAATATTTGTTCAACTCACCAGACGGGCATTTCTGATATGCAGTTCAATCTCTTTGCACGCAAAGCTGAAAAGATAACACAACTCACTCTCAGAAACCAAAGAAAAAGAAAGTAAATTAAGAAATTACAGAACATCATAAATGGATATCTTAATTATGGGTAAAATGAAAAAGAAGGGAACTCCAAAGTTGCTGTTTTAAGAATGTAGCCAATTTCTTGTTTTCCATAACCATTTGGTGTAAATTATTTAAGCACAAGTTACCCCATGGCCAGAAGCGTAAGAGTCCAGGCAATGGTGGCGGCAGAGGCAGCAGCAGGCAAACTATCCACGTCCCAGTAACGAACATGGTTCAATCCAGAGATGGCTGATGCAACTCCAACCACACCAGCAATCAACGTAAACACCACAAAAAATCCAGTGGCAGCATTCCCCATCGGGAAGTATATTGGTGAGAAATGTGCCGGCAGATCAAATCCTGGACCTGTTAAACCAGCATTAGTCCAAACACATTATGTCTGAAATGGGTTTAAAGTTTAAACTATAAAATACTGGTGTTGCATATAAGATCATGAAAAAGTGATGAAATAAATGCAGTGCACTAATCCAACATATAATTTGCCTTAAGAAATACTACATACCAATGATGAAACCATGATTGATAGCTCTGTTCATTGCCCAGCCACCAATACTCAAAACTATTGTATACATGCAAAAGTTGAGGAACAAAAGCAGCCCAGCAACAGGTTTTAGCTGCTCTCCAGCCATCCTGCACCTATACAATTGCTATGAAGTTTTCAGGTTTTTTGTGCTTTCTGCTGATTGATTGAAAGGGGATATATATGTATCATTGTGTCAAGGTTTTTGGTTCTTTTCTTGTAAGGCTGTATGTTCTAAAGGTTTTCCCTGGGGTTGTAAAGATGATGCTTTGTGTTAAAGCCAGGAAAGGAAAATATCCACATTCTTTCTTGCCCACCCATCGGTTTGAATATTGTACAGATTGTTCTTTCCTTGGCCTTTTACTCGGTTTTTCTTTTTTCTTTTTCTAAATCAGAAAATAATGAGATCCTTATCTCTACGATAATTCCTCCAAGGCATTGGAAAAAGCGAGGTCTTTTGCTATCCATTAGTCGCATGCATCTTCTTGATTCAAATTAAAAGGAAAAAGAAGAAAGGAAGAAAACTCCGTTCACAAATCCAGGGACTTTATTACCCGACCCGATTTCATGTAAAACAATTTTTTTTCTGACATCAATTAAAAACCTGACAGTTTTTAAAGAATTCGGTCGAATTGATGGAAATTCCGTTTTGGTCACCGCATGTTTGGCATAATAGGGCTCTCTCATTTTCTACAGTTCCATCATAATCACCAGAAAAGCGGACAATTGACGCCATAAATCAAAATGTTTCATATTCTTACCAAAGGCATTCACCAATTCAAGTATCTCCTTTGCCGCTCTCACAAGTCTCTCCACTTCATTCCAGAAATTCCTAAGGTTAGTAACCTGGCGCCCAGCATCATTTAAAGAACAAAAAGTGTCCATGAAGCTTAAGCTCTTTTCAACAAAAACCCATCCACAGATTTCTTCTGCAGAAGAACTCCAGAATGGATGATGAAGCACTCTTGCTATTCCATGAAAAGACCTAGTCATCTGGAAATTGATGATCAAAGGGCAACTTCGGATATCTTTTCTGTTTTATTAACAGAACAATAAATGGTGTGCTCTATTGCTATCTTAGAAAGGTTCACCAAAGAACACTATAAAATTTTCGATGCGATTATCAGAAATAAGAGTTCAATGAGACCTGGAAATATTCAACTTTTTAAAACATGCATTATTCATCTACAGTACCAAAAGTGAGCAGAATTCAAGGTTCAGATCAAGACAAATTAACAAACCATTCTGTCACATCTTCAAAAACAATAGAAACTCAAGGAAACATTAACCATAATAGCATGAAACGATTAAAAAGTCATTGTAAACCATAGGCTCCTTGGTGAACTTGATCAATGTCTTAGACTTGATGCATTATGGCCACATCATAGATCACCTACCCATCACAATAGTATATCAACTTAATGGCACTGTCAAGCCTATATAGTCGAACTTAAATGCATTGAACTTTAAAGTTGGTGTTAACACTTAATTAACATGTACAAGTAGCTCTCGAGTACATGTTAAATTAAAATCTCAAATAGGTCAAACCACGTTGAGTGTATGTAACAAATTTATAATAACATTTTGAAAGCTCCGATAATACTGCATTACAGAAATTAGCATCCCAATATTATCCAGAATTTCCTAAGTCTATGAGCTCATTCATCCTCCTGGCTGCGCAACCGAGCAAGCTTGTTCGTGACAACGACATCAAGCTGAGCAGCTCGCTCTACGATTTCTTTCCTCTTTTTTGTAGAAATATTGTGAGCAATTTCCGCACAGTAAGTCCTGATTCAGAATTTTTTGCAGAATTGTTTGTTAGAAGCCAAAATAAACAATTTTCAAGCAAGTGAATGAAAATCAAAACCAACAATTTTCAAGCAAGTGAATGAAAATCATAACCAACAATTTTCATGCAAGTGAATGAATATCATAACCACATATGGAGGAGAGTACACTATCTCGTTACCTGTTGTGCATCAGCAGCAGCTCAAGCTCCTTGACATTATGCACTAGAAACTTTTTGAAACCATTTGGAAGATAGTGACGAGTCTTCTTGTCAGACCCATATCCAATGTTGGGCATCAAGGTGGATCCTTTGAACTTTCTTCTGACCCGGGAATCAATACCCTTAGGTCTACGCCAGTTTGACTGTCGGGGATGCATTAAATATAGTATAGTTAGTCTTGATACTGTAATTCAAAAAACAGTTCAAAGCAAACTGATGAAAGAAAACATTGCAGGAATCAGGACAACATCAAAAATAATCAACCACTACAGTTCCATGTTTGAAAAAACAATCTACTAGTCCAACATGACAATAAAAATAACAACTCAAGAAAAACAGAGATGAGAAATAAAGAGAATATTTTTTTTAATAAGTGATAGATATGTAAGCAGGATTATAGTAACAGAAAGCTTATATATAGTGAAGCTATCCGTGTCGCAAGACCTGTTCGCAAGTTCATTTCTGCCCACAAACAAAATGACCAGAAACAATAATAATTCTGGACATTAGATACCATGGGCGGCACACATTGTTTTCACTACTTTTCTAAAAATACATACTGGAAATACATGTAAAGAAATGTCATCCGTGACAGCAATCTCAGCCGAAAGATGGTGAATTTATTAGTGATAATCACTGGAAAATCAGTATCTATTAGCTGAATTCATCATGGATTGCACTACCAGATTGCAGACAATGAAAATTAGAACTATAAGGCTATTAAATATAATAGAAGAATATACTACTACAAAATATACAAATAAGCAAGAGAGATCAGATGGTAGTGCATGATTGTATAATCATCATTCAATTGCAGAATAGTTGGATGGGTAAGTATCATCACGCCTCTTCTTGCATATCTCAGTTACAAAAACATTGTTCAAGCATCTAAAACATCAAGAAACAAAAATATAACAAAAATTTGAAAACAAAAAAAAAGAACAGAACTTATTAGAGGAATCAGATAAAATGTCAATCACCACATTACATCTAACGACAGATGCAAATTAAGCCTGGGGCGACAAAAGTCCTATCATCATATTCCCCTTAACCATATTAGGAAATTATAGTCACATGAATGAATACTCGACAAATATTTAAAAAAAAAACAAATACCTTGACAGAAACAAAACGATCACTCTGTGGCCTCTTGAATTTCTTGACCCTCTTTTTGATGATTTTCTTATCGAGAAGAGGCACCGCCATTGTTACTCACCTTCTGAAACCAAATAAATTGTAAACAATAAATACTAAAAAAAATAAAAACAAATCTGCCAGCATATACACAATGAATGTACAAACCGTACAATATAAGCTTTCACATATATAGAGAAGTGGAATGGAATCCAATAGTAGACAGCGAAAAACTTAGAGATAACAAGCGTTTGCTTACTAGTGCTAATTAGGGTTTTGTGTTCTGGTCCGCCGCCCCCTGGGTACGTAGAAGGCTTATGCTAGTGGTTTATATAGACAGACGCTTGGTTTTCGATTAGGGTTTTGACTTTGGGGGCGGAGGAGGTCAAACTTTATTTAGAGATAACGGATGTGAGTAACTTGACGGTGAAAGATTGGGTTGTACTTTAAGTTCTCCGGAGGATGATGCACTAAATCATTATTTTTTTCTCTCTCTCCTAAGCCCATAAAAGAACGAGCTACTATATTATATGCCTAATATGTGATGGGCCATACAAAGCTCATAAAGGCATAATAATTATTTTAACCTAACACACTGTTAGATATGGACTTTTATACGTATACATCCTACCACTACCATAAGATAATAATGCTCATTTGAACTTCTTATAAATACTTCTTTTCAACATGTCAAAGGGATTTTTAACATTTTTTATTTTTCATAATTTAAAATTGCCTACAAACATTACCGATTTTTTTTTTGAAAAAAGAAATATATTATTTTTGTTTTGCTTACTAATTTTAATTGTGACTTTAAAAAGAAATTTTGTGTTCTGTAGAATGTGTGAGCAATTTTTTTTGCATCTAAATATTTTTAGATATCTCTATCTAAAAATATTTTGTCCCTTGTTTCTTTTTCCTATTATTGAATAAGTGAATCCGAGGCAAAATTAGCCCCTGAAGACAGGCCAATGTGCAAATTGAAACAGCTATTGGTAAAAAGTTACTGTGCATTCTAATAAAATGGAATACATGAAAACGTGTATGCTGTACAAGGACTTCATACGCTTTTATCTATGCATTTATCTGTAGAATCCAATACACAAACCTTGTTGATAGGACTAGCATCCAAGCAGCTATAAATCGAAGATCGAAACTCGTAAGAATTGGGAGCAGTGGGGATAACATCAATCCAATCCTTCTCGACCTTCGCAACATATGAATTACAACTAAGAACAGCATCAAACTGAAGCTTGTTAATCTGTTTCACCAACTTCCTTAAGAAACTCATGGAGAATATCACATCAAAATCTTGTTCCGATGTTATATCTTTGAAGAAGTGAATTCCAACATTTGCTTTGCATGAATCAACAAGGCCGAGAAGTGCATGGCCAGTCTCGCGTTGTTGAGTTATTTTGCAAACCTGCAAGAAGATAAACATGCCATCAAGTCAATGCCTGGAAGTTCTTTGATTATGGCATTAGGTGGTCTGGAAAGAAAACTAGGCCTTCTTCTGATTTAGAACCAAGTATGATAAATTTTTCTGCCAGTCGAGAATTCGAGATCCACACAATTTATGTGCAGTAGGAGAAGATAGTAATAGAAATACGGAAAAAGTGACACTCAGGGTCTCACAGTTAAAAGTTTACAAGACAACATTTATTAACTATAATGTATTATATCAAGGGTCAGTATATTATATAATAATATATCGACTTTGAGAGGGGGGGAGGGGGGAGAGTAATCAAAATACAATATTGAATTAGATCAGGTTACGAGACTTTTCAGCAATCTCCCACAACTAACACATCATTCCTGAAGTTTTGCTTTCCAGTGTCACAAAACTAAAGCTGGGTTCAATGTCCCAAAACTATAAGCTAGGTGCATGAATAGGCTCGGCAGCATAATTTCCACATGAATTTCCTAAACTAGCTCAAGTCTAATGCAGAGAAGCGTGTGAAAAAGAGGTAAGCAGCTGTCATCCGCTACAATAGAGCTTCTGACTACATATAAAGGTATGGAGGAAGTATGGGAAGAGAAATAGTTCTCTGGAAAGAGAAGAGGGAGCCAAAGTAGTATCCAAATGGACAAGGAAAATGATGAACTTGTAAAGCACGAAGGTAAAAGGGTTTTGGATTATTTATCAAATAACTCAGAAGTCACAATGCAAAGGTGCCAAATCATTCAGAACAAGCATCTCACCTCAATATACTCCACGCCCATTTCACTTAGTTGATCTAATAATGAGTCCTGCGACGAAAGTAAGCTAATCACCCCTCCCGATCCAATTGGTCTTTGGAGGAATTCCCATGGTGACTTCATCAATATCTTATGCTTGCCATGTCCTTCAAGTGAGTTACTAACAAGAGGAAGCTTCTCTTCTTCCAAAAACCAGACCTGTTAAAAGATCCAATTCCAAAAATGCATGAGCACAACATGCATGCCAACGAAATGCACACCGTAAATAAATGTGATTCACTTCTCATTAAGATATTCGTACAGAATGATATTGAAGTATTGCCCATGACAAATAGTGAACAAATACAGGATTACTGGAAAATATATTTAACACTCTTAACTAAAATATAACAGAAAGATGTCCTTGCACAAGATTGTCCAGTGAAGCATCTAAAAGTTTTTGTTCAAAAAATATCATGCTCCCAACTAAATCAGTAATCATTTATGAAATTTGAACCTTCCATACTTTCTAGCTTCTCCATATTGGAAGGAGCTTGGTGAACTAATTGCAATTGGAAAAGCCCTCTATTTTCTCTGGGTTTCTATTGAAGACCTTAGAAAATCTTCTAGAGAGCACTTCACAAACCATACAACTTGTTGCAGAATTTTCATATTCATATATTCAGCGATTCTCTCAGCAAATAAATATAGATTCAGATACCATGCATTCACTTCGCCTGAAATGTTCTTAAAGAAGATTTTCTTTTCAATGTATGTCTCGTAGAAAACCAACAGCTAAAATAGAAAATGGACACCCAAATACGAAAATCCTTACCTAAATGTTTCACATATGATCGTTATCAAACATGGGAGCAAAAGGATGCTTTAGTCAACTGTACAGCTATACTACCTAATTACATCACAAAGCGCAGTATACAAGTACAGCACATTCTTGAGCCCATGAAGCTTCAGCTTCACTGAACTATGCTAGACACTGCTAAACCAGTATCAGATTATTACCAATTAAAAAAGCATGTATCCAACCTTTTCAGGATCAAATGCAAAGTAGTCATGATCTGAGAACAATTCTTGCAGAGAACTGACTGAACCAGCAGAACTGACCAATACCAGAGGCACAGTTGAGCGGTCTTCGATCTGCAATCAGCAAGCCAATGATTCAGATGATATAGCAATATCAGTTCCATAAAAAGGCAACCCTTTCTGGGTGCTTTCAGCAGAACCTATTGATCATGGTAGCAGCAGTACTCTTTTGAAATATCTATGCAATGTGAAAACATCAATTCAAACAATATTGTGTCGGTTAGTACCTATTTATTATCTTTAGACAGCCACACATAATTAAGAAACCATAATGCAACAAGAAATACCTGATGATTGAAATAAATCAAACCAATAGAAAATGAGGAGTGTCTGACATTACCTTAACAAATCTCACGTGGTCATCTAGTAATGCTTTTACAAGCAGACAGACATTCTCATTTCCGTTGGAGTTAACAAGATTGGTTTCAGAAGTTTTCTCAATCTCTGCAATTTCCTCCAATACTAAAACTATGACGACTTTGCCATTACAAGTCAAAAGGCAACCTTCGCTTTGCAGTTTGCAAAATGGATCAGACAGCTTCCCACTTCCAGCAGAACTGGGATTATCAGATACTCTTAGAGTGTTTGATCTTGGCACAGCACTCAAAATATGGAGCAAATTTGGCCTGATTCAAAGAAGAAAAGATGCAAGATATTATATGACCAAAGTTTGGTTCACAAAAATTAGTTAAACGGGACAATAAGTTCACGATCTTCAAAAACAGTAGGTCTCAACATGACAAATGTGAGAGAAACAAGTTTTAATACTGTGTATTTTCTTTTTTGAATGAATACCCATGATTAAAAGGCTGGTAATTTGATGTAGGTTTGTCTAGATGAAACATCCATAAAAAAAATTCCAGAGGATTTCCACAAAGGAAAATCACAAAATCCTACTTTTGGTCCACACTCCAAACTCATGATTGACCCAGAATTCTCATTTTCTAATGAAAGCATGAATTCTACTCCGCATGCCACCAGCTTCGCATGCCCAGCCCATTGTCAGTTCATATGAAAATGTGAAGATAAACCAAACTTCTGGCTAAGCATTTAATCAATTCCTATATACATCATAAAGATAGGGAGTTCAAAAATCATAATGCAGCTTGTCTATTGACGCATGAATGATAATCAAGAACCATGACACAGACAAATCAAAAATTCCTCAACAAGCAATTGCACATGAGCCATCATCTAAGAGGATAAAGACGTATTCTTCATTTTTTTTGCAATAAAATTTCTCTCCCCTGTTCGATTCTTCACAGAATAAGTTCGGAACTTGAGTGCTCAGTAACATTAAATTACCTGCAGTCACAGTATCAGAAAAGACTCAAATCACGTAAAGTTAAATATTCAGAAGAGTTGTACCTTGTAGAGGGGATCTCAATATTTTGCAACGCCTGCTGAAGCAATTTCGAATTTACAGTTACTATTTGATTTGCAAGCAAGTTCCTTTGGTCTTTCTCTCCATATCTAAACCCATGAAACACATGTTGCTGTTCCATCTCACAGAGTTTCTTTTTGGCTGCTATCAAGCGTCGTTGGAACTTTTTTCTTTCTTTCCATTCCTGAGGCAGTCAACGGATATGATCAGGACTAAGCAAACTAAAAAATTCCGAAAATCAAAGTGAATCAAGAAATATTGCTCTATAACTGTAAATAAAGAAGTTAAATGAAGGCAATCTTATAGAATCCGTCTCACACACGATTTAGTAGACCAGCAGAAGTCATTAGTCAAACATTTCTGCTGATAATACTGATGACAGACACATAACTCATGAGAAAAACAAAAGCAAGCTCCACACTGTCATAAACTCAGTATTTGGTACATGAATAAGCAATATGATTAGAGAAAGAAATATGCAGGAACCAAAAATTAAATAAAGGAAGCCTTAAATAGAGATAGTTCAAACAGACATGTGGTAACCAGTGGCAAAGATGATTTTTCTTTCCCTATTTCACTGCTCGAAGTGAACCTTAAGTAGAATATGTAGCTTATCCAAGACAGCTGAGTTAAAAAAGAGGGCAAGAAAATTGCAATCAACATGTGTATATGAAGAAATGAAACAGCATACATAAACTGCAAACTTCAGGAACTAAGATAGGCAAATAGCAAAGCAGAAAACAGTATGCCTCACAAGCTCGCGTCTTTCTTTCTTGCTTCTCTCATCAGAGCGAATATTTAACTCTAGGAGCCCCTTTGGAGGTGTAATCAACATTTCTCTTTTTTCCAGATCAACGGTTGGAACAATTGCTTCAACAAATGGAACCCACACTAGTGGACCAGAATCACCTGCCCCAATTTTTGACTTTCCAATCTGGTCAGGAATATTTCTCAATGAGTTAAGCTTGACATGCAGAAGATCGCTCGCTCCACTGTTGAAAACATTGACAACAGTTCCTACTGGTTCTCCCGATTCCTAGAACAGTCAATTTAATGAAAAATTCAATGGAAAAAAGTAATTCAAGAACTGAAGCTTAATCAAAAGAAATTAGAGTATAAAGTCATTAGGTTGATGATGACAAAGTGATAGTTGCAGTAATAAACACTCCATAACACATCTTTCTTTCAGTGTTCATATAATTTTTAGCACAAAAGAAGATATGGTGAAACCACAAACCTTAAGAATAACTCTCACTCCAATAAGGTCATGAGTATAGAACTCGCCTTCCTCTAGGACTGGTCTATCTTCATCTGTCACCAATATAGTTGACCCAACAAGTTTTTGTGCCTGGGGAAAAACAGCTAAGATTAAAGCATCATCATGCTTACAATCATACTCAAATAACAGTTGGCTTCTGAGCACACCTGTTCCACTGTGTTGATGTTATTAAATCTTACAATCCAACTTTGTCCAGGGTGCCCTCGGCCCTCCACCAGTTCAATTTCTTGAAGAGTCTCGGTTCCTGACACTTGCTGCTTCAACCATCTTGTTCCTGGCTAGAGAGAATAATTACACCCATTTAGACAATCTATTTTGGTCTAATATGGTATTTTTATCTTCTTTATTCTATTTTCATTTATTATTGTTTTATCATCGTAGATGATTGATGAAATTATGTTTAAAAAAAAACTTCGGCCCTTTTACAGATCTACCTTGGAAAATCGCAGATCCGGAAAATCTGTGCTCGGTTTTACCCGAACCTCTCCTTGGAACCCATGAACACCATAAATGTAACCAGTCTCAACAAAGCCTGATGCAGATGAAGTAGTCTCAACAAGCTCTTGAGTAGCTGAAAGTGGAACCGGAAGATGCACATAAAACACAACAGTTTTTCAGTGAAAAACCAACATATAAAGATATCAGCACACACGACACCAGTGTCATCTAATATAAACCAATTACTTTTGGTAGCATCTCTTTTCTCTACCATTGGCAACAGAACCAAAGAACAAAGTCATGTAAATATAACCTTCACATAGCTATATCTTTAAATCAATGATATAATTAATCAGATATAAAGAACTTCAGATAAGCTACACATGGCTCCACTAAATGGCAAAGTTAATATCCAAACACTCTCCAACCGCATGTATAGGCACAAATCTTTATACAATTCTAGAGAGTTCATTCAAACGCAAAATGAAACCCACAAAGTACACTACATATCTTTCCTTTGGGTATGAGAAGAAAAATTGATAATCCCAGTGCATATTTTCATACCTTCTTAAGCAGCTAAAATGATGATAATATCCTACAATTCAAGCTCAGCATAAACCACTAATACGAAAAGATTGGAACTTTAACAACAATATCAATAAATCCCACGAATTCATTAATCAATACAAACAGAAGTAAAATAAACAAAATAAAATAAAATCTAATACATAACCAAACTCAGAATACATGTGAAAAAAGTAGCCATTTCAACAAACCCATATTGAAAATATATATATATATATAATAGTAGCAAGAACTTGGATGTAGAAGTATTACCAGTAGACTGAATAATAAAGCGAGATGGTGGGCGTGTATGCAAAGAAGTCAATGGTAATTTACTGGAAAATGAAAAATTAGGCGCGGAATTAATCTGCTTTCCTGAAAGAACTGTAATTGGCTGAGTTGTTGAGAAATATAGTGAGGGAGAGAAGGAGTTCGTAGAACAACAGAGAATCGAAGAGCTCTGCATAGTGTTTGCGTTTCTCGACAGAAGAACAATGATGACAGACATTAGATTCAGATATATATGTACTTCATGATAAAATCAGCATCCAACAGTTGATGCATGGAGTACAAGTTAATATGCGCACTTAATCAAAGTGTTGTTTGGTGGGGGGGGGGGGGGGTGCGGTGTTTGATTTATTAATTTTTTTTCTTTTATTTATTTATTTTTTGTTGGTGCGGATTTTTTTTAATTGTTGATTTGGTTAAAAAGGTTTAAAATAAGTCCTCAAATATATAATCTTACAAAGAGAATTGGGTAGTTGAAAATATTAATGATTGTTTAGAGAAAAAGCTCCTGTACCAGTTCCACTTGCGAGTTTGGGCCATGAGTGTTGGCCTATAAAATAAAAGGATACAAGAAATTTAAGAGCAAGTTTGATTTTATTTTTTAATATTTTAAAAATTAAGATTATATTGATTTGTTTATTATTTTTTGTCCATATAATTCGAACTGATGAATAATAAAGTCGCATGTATAAGTTACTTACCACTAAATTAACTTGTCTCGTCAAATTTTATTTTTAATCTTATTTTCATGTTTCTAGTATTTTTAGGGTTGAAGATTTTTTTTATTAAATTTTCATGTAAAATAAAAATATGTTTGATTAGTTGTATTTCTATATTAACTTTATAAGTTTGGAAATAAGTATATATTTATTATGATACTTTTTTATATGAAAAAGACATCAAATTTTAATAAGCTTGAAGATGTGTGATGATTTATGGTAGATGTATTTTTATTTTTAAATTTGACCCAAAATTTTGAAAATAAAAATAAATAGTATTTTTAATAATTTTTTAATACAATAAATGCATTTTTAAATTTACAAATAATAAAAGTTGAAAAAAATACTTCATATAAATGAAACCAAACTAGGTCTAAGCTTAAAGCCTTTGGGCTTCCATTCACAAACACAATTTCTTCAAATTGAGATAAAAAAAAAAAAAGTAGTTGATGGTAAATGTTGATATTATGAATCACGACATTAACCATGCACATAAGCAGTAAAATAAAATTACTAACTTCAAAATAGTTTCAAAGTAGTCGTTGGGGTTAACTCTCTCTATAACCAACTTCTTGTGAGTTGGTCATTGTAAACAAATAATAAAATACTTTCGAATAAAAATTTATAGATGTTTAATTCAAAATTAAAAAATAAAATATAGACAATGAACAAAAAAATATAAATATAAAAATATAAAAAATATGTATTTATAATTATTTCAATGAAGACGGCATATATGGATTGAGCTTTTTAAGAATTTTTTTATATTAATTGACTTAGACTATTAGGCACGTAAGTGTGTTTCAAATAAAAATTGCTAAATAATTCATTCCACTATAATTGACATAATACAATATGTATCTTGCGTTGAAAATATTAATTTAGTGTGAAAATGGCTAAAAATTTATTATTAATATTCATATTACATTCATATAATTATGTACATATAAATTATTATAATTTATTATCGCTTCTCCTACAAATTCTAAATTAAACGAGTAATACACGTATTTTTAATATTGAATTGTTTAGTACATGTATCATTTCTTGTTATACTTGATGAATAATATTTTATTTTAATAAATATTTATAATATATTTAAAAATTATTTTTTATAAAAAATATATAAGTATAATTTGAGCATCATACACTGAAAATATAAAAATCGTAATAATTTATAAAAGTCATAAGTTACAACTAAATAATTATTTGTAAGTTGCGTTATAATTATAAATTTAAATAGTATAATGACATAAAATAGTACACTGACACAAAATAATTGTTGTTTGATTTAAAAATAAGTACAAGTGAGTATAAAAAAAGTAAAAAATATTAAAATAAATTATATTTTTGCTCTCGCATAATTAATTTATATTCATATTGCATACGTATGCTTGCGTATTTGCTTACTACAAAATATTTTCTGTCTATTTGGGCATATAATGTCTTGTAACTATTAAAAAAAAATTACAATATATTTATACATATTAAATATCGAATATTTTTATCCCGTATTTTACTAACTAGACCTAAAATGATATAATTACACATTTCATGCTTATTAAAGACCTTGACAAATTATAAATTAAACCCCTTATAAGTTGAAATTTGCAAGAATCCATTGCCATTGAAAGCACTCTAATATACGAATGGCTTAAATTTAACTTTACACAAAATTATATATTTAATGATAAAATAAATGGCATCATGTGCCTTTTTATTTTGTGAAGTGAATAGAATACATTTTATTTCGTGATAATACTAGTTTATTATGTTTATATATATGCATATTTTTCCGTATTTTAAATTTATTATTCATATATTTTTAAATGCTAAAAAAACAAGATTTTATTTCTTAAAATAAAATTTTGATTATCAAAAGTACAATATAATTTAAAATAATACTATGATACTAATAACTATCAAATTATAATGTTAGTATAAGCTATACAAAACATTATTATTTTTAAGTATTTTTGGAAAACTAAAATCATATTAATTTTGACATATAAGGATTTTTCTTTTTCTCTTCAAACCAACATATCAAATCCAACAGAAGAAATGGGCGGAGAGAGAAAGTGAAACCCTTGAAACTCAGACGTCATTGTGTCATCACCGCCGCCCCCATTTCCTACACGTCAAATTAAATCCAATAATCATTTATTCTTCGGGTAGATAGTTACTGCTATTTCTCATATGCAATAAATAAATAATCAGATTATAATCTCATGTCAATATATATTTTCCATGAATTGAAAAGTTCAAAGCAAGAAACTGCACGCATAAAAAAAACAAAACAATAAAGGTTTAAAACTACGTTAACCTTATCTAGTTATCCATCCCCCTGTAAGCATTTCTTAATCCTAGTATTAATCCTAAGTAGGGTCTTTGTTCTTTGATCATGCTTAGTAGTCATCATCTTCAACTTCCCCTGATAAAAAGAATTATTGAAAATTGATTATTTCCGATAAAATTTTAACCCCGTTTGGAGTATTTATCTTCATTGATTTCTTGTATTTTTCCCTTTCTATGTGCATAAATGCACGTGGATATCAAATCAACATTTAAATACAGTTGAATTCAATTAAAATAAAATAAAATCACCCCTCGCTCTTTTATTAACCTCTCCCCTATTTTCTTTCCTTTATGTCGTCAAATCATTCTCTGTTCTTTCTTTTCAGTGCCTTATTCCAATCACCTCCCTCATCCCCCCTTATTTATTTACGTTGTATGTATATGTGTAAGTATTAATTGAGTGGAGAAAAGGGGAAAAAACAAAAACAAAAAGAGTGGAGAGTTCTTTATGTTCACGTCTCTATTTCTCTGTCTTTCATGTTTCTCCTTGCTTGTTCTCCATGTCATATTGGGTCGAGAATTGATGCTTTTTGTGTTTCTTGAATAACTTCAACGACTTTGGGATTATTTAGACGACTCTTTCTCGAGGTACTTTCGCGCTTTTACTTTCTTGATTGTATGTTTTGCGTATATCTATTTTCTTGCTTGAACATGATGAGTTCTTGAAATTCTTTGGTGGGTTGTTTTAAAGATGTGTTGGGTTTTTTCAAATGCTATTGTTTGCTACTCTTTTGGAGTTTCGATTGGGTTTGTTTTTTCGAGTTACTTTCTTGCTTGCGTTGATTGAATAACAAGGGTCGTTGCTTTGTCGTTCCCCCTTTTTTGTCTGCCCGGCGACTGGTGGAATTGAGTTATGGGTTCTTGAAATTCTTGAATAACAAGATCAATGTTGTGATGTGTTCTTTAAAATTTCGAATAACAAAGGATTATTTTTGTGACGAGTTCTTGAAATTCTTCACTCGGTTTCTGCTAACTGCTAAGCTAGTCGTTTGCCTGGTGATTTTGTGTTAACATCAAAGTCTTGAGCTTTAGGCTGGACTTTGATCTATCTTTTTACTTTTTTTTTTTTCAATTTTTCTTGCAAAAGATTTTAGTAAATTGCTATACGTGTTTAGTCCCATTTGTACCTTGTAGATTTTTTATTTTCTTCATCAGTACTGACATCCATCTATCTATTTCTGGGTTAAAGTTGGTCCCATACATTGATGGGAGTGTTGCATTTATGAACCAGAATCAAGAAAAATTTTGTACATTGTCATGTTTATTATTGGTTCTTCTTTGCTAATTTAAGTGGGAGTGTTGCATTCATGAAAAAGAATCAAGAAAAAAGTCATACACTGTCATGTTTTGTTTTTTTTGCTTCTCTGCTAATTTAAGAACTTTTGACTTACAACAAAATTCAAAAAATCGCTGTGGCTTTATTATGCTTGACTATTTGTTATACCTTTTGATGGTAAGAGATTGTAAAATTAAGTGGATTTACCCGACTATCCATAGTAATGAGGAAGACATCAACTGTCATATGGAATTTTGCTGCTTCTAGTTAGACGACAAAAAATCTTTGGATAAGTATCTGAAATTTTTCATTTGTTGGGATTCAACAATTTTTCTTCATGTCTATCAGGACATTGGAGTGCAACAGTGATCATATAAGACTTCTCTAAGTTCCTTATAGCATTTTTTGTATTTCTGTTATATCAGAGTCATGAGATATCCCATCTCTTTTCGAAATGCAAAGGTTTGGCTTTGGATAAAAGTGTGCATCAGTTTGTTTTTCAACGAAGTGCTTGTGTTATCAAAACATATACAGGGAGGAAAGATGATGTTGTTGATGAGCTTGGTCTCTATGACCTTTAATTGTCACCTGGATTCAGCCAAAAGCTTGAAGCACCTATATAGATGGCTTCTGTTCTTGTCATTTATATCCCCTGAATAATTGTTGAGCACTTGAGCTCGCTGTGCTGAAGTCCATCGACCTAGACTTAGGTTCAATATTTTGGGGTTCAGCCATGTGGGAAGCTAACCACGTGCTCAGTTAATGCTTTACGAATGTATCTCATGCATTTTTTGTTTTGCCATGTGGACCTAGACTTAGTTTCAATATTGAGGTTCAGCCACATGGAATCTAACATTTTGTTCAGTTAATGCTTTAAGAATGTATCTCATGCATGTTTTGTTTTCTTATTTTGGCAGAAAGGTAAAGCCCATGCAACACTGTTCAGACAATTCTTCTTCTGGTAAGTCCTGAAATTCATTTTGAATGCTCTCTGAAAAAAATATTTTGTTGTGCCTGATGCCGATGAACTGAATCTGTGGTAGGTGCTCTAAAGACTTCAACAAATCTATCTAAGCAAATGGGAACTAGTGCATGGGAGTTGTTTTCCCAATCTGATACTCATCACGCCTCAAGCGATGCTTCACTTTTCTCAAGTTCATTGCCTGTTCTTGCCCATGAGAAGTGTATGCACTCAGCATATGTTAACTGAATTACCTTTATTACCTCTCAAGAATAGTTATTAATATTCTTTCTTGATTTGGTCTGTTGCAGTGAACCTCAATGAACTAAAGCATGATCTTCAATCCGTGGATGATACCTCACCTAGCTTGAATGACCTTGGTCGAGATTTAGAGGGCAAGAAATTTCATGACGATGGTGAGACTCATGCAGTTGGAAGCTTACTCCCTGATGATGAGGATGAACTCCTAGCTGGGATAATGGATGGTTTTGATGTCGGTTGGTTGCCCAATCTTGTAGATGACTTGGAAGAATATGATCTTTTTGGCAGTGGAGGAGGTATGGAATTGGAATGTGATCCACAAGAAAACTTAAGAGTCGGTGTCTCTAATCTGAGTCTATCTGATGGTGGCATTGGCAATGGAGGGGCTCATTTCAATCTTACTAATGGCGTGGGAACTGTTGCTGGAGAACACCCTCTCGGAGAGCATCCTTCCAGAACGTTATTCGTCCGCAATATCAACAGTAATGTTGAGGATGCAGAGCTTAGAACTCTCTTTGAGGTATTTCTAACTTGTAAGAAGTTGTCGTGCTTTCTTATAGTTTTCTTGGCATCCTCCTGTTTTCCAACTTTTCAAATACTAAGGGTTTTGCCTTGTTAATTTATTGTACGCATCTGGAGTTATTCTTGGCTTGGGCTTTGCGTTTTCTTTATAGTTACTCTCGTGTGGCTAATGGATTGATATCAATTTGATTGATATCATGAATTGAAAGTTTAAAGGCTTGAAGTTCTGGAGTTGTATTATTTTTACTCTAATACTTTTCAGCACTGGCTGGCCATGCTTACAATACCGTTCTACCTGACTTGTTAGCGTGCGCAAAATTTGAAATTTATGTGGTTTCTCATTTTTTTCCTTCCTAGGAAAGATGCTGAGAATATGAGATGTATTAAAGGAATATTGCTCTGTAGTTATGGTTTCGTAACTGCCCTAGGGTTCTATAGCATTTGACAATTGCCAGCTTTCTTGCTATGAACACAGCTATCAGATGATTTTATTTATTATTTATTGTTTATTTTATTTTTATATTTTTATCAAAGAATGATTTAGAACCTGTTTTTGACTGTTTCTTAGTGCAGTTCTGACTCCTGAAACTGTGCTTGAAAAACAATAAGATGTGTCTTGTACATTTAGCAGAAGACAGTTGTTGCAGTTGCTTTATTTTACTTCGTACTAGAACTAGCTAAGAAGTGTTCTCAGTATAAATATTTGGTGATTATCTAACTAAGAAGTCTGAGATTTTAGTTCGAACGCTAGTTGTTTTCCTGGACTTCTCAAATGAAATAACTAACGAACTCTCATGGTTGTGCAAATTGCTGTTTCATTATTTTCAGCAATATGGTGATATCAGAACATTGTACACTGCATGTAAACATAGGGGCTTTGTGATGATCTCTTACTATGATATTCGTGCTGCTCGAACTGCTATGCGTTCATTGCAAAATAAGCCACTCCGGAGGAGAAAGCTGGATATTCACTTCTCGATACCTAAGGTTCTGAACTTTTAACTTTTATGCTTAGTAGCATCCTTCTGTTGTCTCTTTCCCTGATAGTCCACCTCCCTCTCCATGTTCATCCACTTCTAGGAGAACCCATCTGACAAGGACATTAATCAAGGAACTTTGGTAGTATTTAATTTGGATCCATCAGTTTCTAATGATGATCTTCGACAAATTTTTGGGGCTTATGGTGAGGTCAAAGAGGTACTGAATTTTCTATATTTTGTCATTGTTATTTTCTAAGCACGCCTTTGTAAAATTGATATCTGAGCATATTTTGGCATCTTTCTTTTAAAGCAGATAAGGGAAACACCACACAAGAGACATCACAAATTTATTGAATTTTATGACGTTAGAGCCGCGGAGGCTGCACTTAAATCCTTAAATAGAAGCGATATAGCTGGGAAACGAATAAAGCTGGAACCTAGCCGCCCTGGCGGAGCACGTCGAAGGTGTATATATTGATAAGTAGTTGTTTCTTCCTTTTATATCCGGTGGTGATAAAATATTTATTTTGCTAATCTTTCAACATCATCTAGTCAATATCAATTCCCCTTATAACTTTATTCTATTTGTCAATCAGTTGCTCATAGCTAATTAGAATAGTCTATTCTAGAATTTTCTGTCATCTTTGTGTTGGAAAATTATTTTTACATATCCGACACTCAGCTAGTTATACTATGCCTGAGTGGCTAGATATAATTTTTGACAAGGGGATTGGTTGGTGACAAAGACGGTGCTCTGAATTTTGAGGTTTTCTTTAGCATATGCTATTTGATTATTATTTGATGTTGTAGACTTTCCCTAGCCATTTATGCATGATACGAACTTCATATGGATGTCCAATTACAAAGCAGTATCATTGATTGTGAGGAAAAATGACCACATCTGAGAGTACAAATCCAGAAAGAAAGATTTTACCAAGAGAAAGAAATGATTGGTATAGTTATTAGAGGAGCATTAAGGAAAATTGGTAAAAATGCATTGGCTCTACTATGAGCATTACAATGCAAAGAATTTATCCTAATGAACATTCTGGTAGCCTTTTTGATTGATATATTATATCTGTGAATCAGCGGTATTTTAGACTTCTCTGTTTCATCTTTCTGGACAACTGAACCATGAGATTTTTTCTGCTTCATTCTTCTCTGTTGTTGCAAAAGCTTAGAGAAAACAGAAAGTTTCGCTGGAACCATTTTTCTTCAGTGAGACTGTGCTGATCATTATAAGATGTTTTTTGTTGATAGCTGTGCGCAACGCGGACACAATTGATGTTGCCAACTCTTATTCCATGCCTCTGTGGAACTCATTAAAAGTTGCTACATATATTTCTGATTTATGCGCTGTAAACATTAATTTTATGTTGCCCTTGTCATGTACCTACAGTTTGCTGCTGCATCTGAATCATGAGCTTGAACAAGATGAAAGGAATTTGCACCAAGTGGGTTCACCGCTTGGGAATTCTCCCCCTGGTATGGCTCACAGGAGTTCAATTATTGTTAGCTATCTGCTAGATATTGGGAATTTCCATGTTTCTAGTCTGAATAATAAATTATCGTAGATAATGTCTATTGCAATTCCATTTTCTCAACAAGCTTATGCCCACATTCTGGCAGGTAATTGGCCGCAGCTTGGCAGCCCTATGGAGCGGAATCCTCTGAAGAATTTCAGTAAGTCTCCTGGTTTTAGCTCTCTTAGTCCTCCAGTAAGCGGCAGTTTACCTGGATTAGCGTCAGTTCTGCAACCTCAAGTGCCTAACCAGAGGGTGGCACCCACGGACAAAGATTGCCCAAGGGGCCCTCATTTGGAACATATATTTTCAAATGGAAATTCAGACTGCCGAGGTATGTTTGAACAGTCTCATTCATTTCCAGAGCAGAAGTTGAGTCAGTTTACCGGACCAGTTTCTTCTTTTGGTACTTCCACTTTCAATGGATCCACTATCAAACCATTCACTGGGCCACAGCTTTTTTGGGGAAGATCTGAGCTATATGCTGAGCAGACCAATTCTGCACCCAGAACCCAAGCTATGAGACACCCTTTTATGCCCAATGGAAATAGTGGTTTTCCTTTCCCAAATCTTAATGGATCTTTCTGCAGTTCTTCTCTGCTCCAGCAGCAGCATCACCACTACCATGTTGGATCCGCTCCATCTGGTGTTCCCCTCGAACAACAATTTGGTTATTTTCAGCAGTCACCCAAAACATCATTTATGAGTCCCAGTTATGAAGGTGTAGGTGCAAGTTATAAGGATCAGAGTTTCATGGGTAATATGGGTTCTCGTGGTGCTGCAAATGCCGCTGTTGTTTTAAGAAACTCAATGGAAAATGGTTCTCCTGTTTTTAGCATGATGTCTTCTGCAAGACTAAGTCCTGTGTTTTTGGGTAATGGCCATTTTCCTGGACTTGCAGCCTCTAACCTGGAGAGTTTGGCTGAACGTGGAAGGTCCCGACGTGTTGAAATCAATGGAATCCAAATAGATAACAAGAAACAATTTCAACTTGATCTTGATAAGATTAGAAGTGGTGAAGATACTCGAACAACTCTGATGATTAAAAATATCCCCAACAAGTAAAAACCTCAGAATTACTTCTTTCTTTGTAATATCTGAATTTCTTGAATTTCTGGACAATAAGAATATAGAAATTCACATGACTTGCGTCCTATCTTTTTCTAGATACACTTCCAAGATGTTGCTGGCCACCATTGATGAACATCATAGGGGAACTTATGATTTTCTCTATTTGCCCATTGACTTCAAGGTCTTCTTTTGCTCTTACAGTAGCATATTTCATGCATTTCTTTTTTTTTTTTTTAATATGAATTTGACATATCACTTCATTTGTCTGCAGAATAAATGCAATGTGGGTTATGCATTTATCAACATGTTGTCTCCGTTAAACATTATTCCATTTTATGAGGTTTGCTTCTTTTAGCTGTGAGATATTTATATTTGGTCTTCACTTTCATCAAGTATTTCTGTTGATATTGTCAATGGTTGCTTTCTGCTGGTCTCCTTCCATACTCTCTCTCTCTTTCTCCTGCCCTTTTTGTTAATCTATAACGTTATATATCAGTACTAAATTTTGTTTGAAATGCAGGCATTCGATGGGAAGAAGTGGGAAAAATTCAACAGTGAGAAAGTTGCTTCTTTGGCGTTCGCTCGAATTCAAGGAAAGGCAGCCCTTGTTGCCCATTTCCAGAATTCAAGTTTGATGAATGAAGACAAGCGTTGTAGGCCAATTCTCTTTGATTCAGAATGTGCAGAATTTAATGATAAGGTAAAACAAACATTTGGTTTGTGAAGAGGACAATTCCCGTTGGAAGTGGAACTGCTAAAATATGATATTTGATGCCTCAACATATTGTTGACTTTAAACTTGAATTTGTCGGTGTAAATTTCACCAAATCGAATGTTATCATTATAACTTGGAAAGAAAACCACCATTTGCTCAGGGTGAATTATCTTCAACTTTTTGCTAGTATTTTGCAAGATGTAGCATCTAATAAATTGCAGGGTTAATGTGGCTGCTGCAGATCATCCAAGAAAATGTTCCTCCCTATAGTTTGATCACCCAACCTCGTCAATCAAATGATTCAGACCCTGTAAATTTCCCTGGAAGCACATTACAGAACATCTCAGGTGATCAAGTGGAGAAGAGATAGCGGTGGTGTGGAAGCCACCATCTTAAAAGGTCGCTGCAGGGGTGGTAACTTGTAATATAAGTACAAAATTAGGATGAGATGGTCCAAAAGGAGATCAGCTTCTATTTGTGTATCATCGTTCACAACTTCTCATTGATGGAAATTTTTGGGACAAGAAACAGTTCCTTTGATGTGAAGTCGATATTTAATGTAATTAGGGAGGAGAAAAGGTGAAGCGTGCCTGTAAAGATTGCTGGCATGTTAGATTTGTTTTGGGTTTCGTTTAAGTAAATGTTGAAGAAATCATCCTTGATTCTTGTCACAGGTTTTTCAGTAAATTAGAGTTCTGAAGGTTGAATGTTTTTTGTTGGTCAACAAAATGTAAGGACAAACCTTGCTATAATTTTAAACAGTATATGTTTTGCGGAATGAAGGTTAGACACCCTTCTTTTTGGTGAATAAGGCATGTTTGGTTATGTTTTTGTGGGGATATTTCATTTCCATCATTTTCATTGAAATTTGTTGGTTTTTGTGAGAAAATGAAAATATATTTGGTTGATTGAGTATTTGAGAGAAAAAAAAATAGAGTTGAGAATGAGCTTATGATAAAGTTAAAAATATATTTCTTTGTATGTTTTCATATGAATTTTATTATTATTTAAGATTGTCCTAATAATCGTTGAATTGATCTGTGTTTGGGTTGAAAAGCTAATATCTTAGTGATGGTTGTTTGAGGAATTTGTTGCCTAGACAAAAAAAATTGACCCTGCATTAATTGTTTTGTATCAATCAAATTCACATACCAATGATAAGATGTGAGTGGTAAGGTTCATTTGCGGAATTTTCCATTTTGTTGTGGGCCCAACTAGAGGATAAGATACTTATATTTTACTATAAGTATACCATTTATTTTGAATATTTAATTTAAATATAAATAATTTATTAAGATTATTTATAGATAGTGGGTATTATTGATGTTTGAAAATAGTAATATATTATATAAATATATGTGGTAATAACGAGTCTCAATAGTGTAGTGCAATATATAATTAAAAAATATTTTTTGGTGGAAAAATGAGAGGATAAAAGAGAGATATTTTTAATAAAAATAAATAAAATAAATATGATTTATGTATCTGAAATTATAAAAAATTATAAAAATTTCCATAAAAAATATAAACTAACAAGGCGTAATTTTTTTGGAACATTTCAGTTTTGGATGGAAATAGTAATCACCCAAATGTCAATACAAATTTTACAATTAATGCGGCATTATTTTAGTGGGTAAGAAATTTTCATTTCCAAATTAATTTAATGGAAATGGATTAAAAAATAGAGAAAACTGTGGGCTCCAATAGAATAGGGTCTATCTCACGTGTTCCCAAGTTCACTAGTGTCGCCATCTCCTTGGTGCATCCTATGTTTTGATTTGCTATAAAGTGTTCCAAATAATGTTATTTTCATCAATAAATATCTGGAATTTGCTAATTTTGCTATATACATTTTCAAGAAATGATCAAATGCATCAATATAGCAATATATGAATGCTTGATAAAAAAATAAATAAATAAAAATATAGCAATATGCTTGAAACTGTCTAAATTCAAATTGTATCGTTTTATTGCATTTGGGAAAAAGCAATAATATGAAATTTTCCATTAACTACCATATAAACCGCAATAGGAGTTTATAGCTTTTTTTGGTGTTATTTCTGACATTTTGAATTTTTTTTTTTTGAAGAATATATTTTAGATAATGAGATTGATGAATGTTTGAAAAATGAGAATGTGTATATTATGTTTTATTGGGAAATGATAATATAATTTGTTTTGGGAGACAGTTTTAAGTTTAAATATCTTGCAAATGCTGTTTTGTTTTAGTTAGTGGGTGATATTTTAAATTGTAAATATTTTGTTAATATTTTTTTTTGTGATATAATAGAATATATGATTATTTAATTAAAATAATAATTGATATGTAATTTGAATAAGTAAAATGTGATTCGTGAAAACTTTAATTGCCAAACACATTTTTCATTAGAATTCTAAAAAAGGCATTTTAGAAAAATAGAACCAAACAAAACCTACATCCTCACATTTGAAAAACCACCTATAGAGAGAGAGAGAGAGAGAGAGATCCTGACAACTAGGCTATTAGCCATATCTTATATAATGATTAGATAAACAAATGTCTAACAAGCTACTAATGATCTGTGACTATTTAATGATTGTAGATATTTCTTAATTTCATACTCCCAAAATAAAGAAAGGATTTTCTTGTCAAAATAATCATATATTATTTTTATTTAATTAAAATCAATGCAATAAAATAAAGAATTTAAGCAAATATTTGGAACCACAAACATAGAGAAAGCATAATTGAAGTTAATCATAAATCGAAACTAAAATTAATCACAAATTGAGGAATGAAGCAAAATATCCAGACGATTTTTTTCATTTTTCATTAAAAAACACTAAAAATATGACCTTGAACCTGAAACCAAAAATATAATTAGGTTGCCTTAATTTAATGTAAGTGCACTGAACAAGGGAAATTCCAACTCTGTTCCCTCATACTCAAGAGGTCAAAACTACAAGTCCAGGAGCGTGTCACACACGCTCCTTCGATGTCTCGTAACGCAGCCATTTTTCACACGACTCTTTCTCTTTCCGCGAAACAGCACGTGTCCATACGTCACGGTGGCGGGTCCCTCTATCCACGTGGCGATCTCTCACAGGTCTAGCCCCTACTCCCCCCAACTCTTGATCCCAGCCGTTCAATTACACCCTGACAACTTCACTTAAGCACGGGTCAAAATCACCTACAACCGACTCTCCAAAGCTTTGCTTTCTTTTGTTGTACTATTATGACGGACTCAGCCCTTATTTTTGCGATTGTTTCACTGAAACTTCTGGGAGTACATCTTCTACTCCTTGTTGCAAGAAAGTTAAAAAAAAGTTCGGTTGTAGGGGATCGGGAAAGGAGCAGACTTTACAGCACGCCCACCCCACTGCATATAAATATACGCACAGACGATCGAAAATCTAGAGAAAGAAAGCGCGTCCTTTTAGAGAGAGAGAGAGAGAGAGAGAGAGAGAGAGAGAGAGAGAGAGAGAGAGAGGACTTGGATTTCCACAGGTATACACACACAGAAGCGGTATATTGTATCTATACATCGTATCAGATTCTCATTTGTATAGAGTTATCTTTGTTAATCAGAAAGTTCGTTTCGCTGTTTGTGTGGGTAATTCAGTTGTATGTATGTAAGTGGATGTATTTTATGTGTTTGTTGTAATAATTGTGCTCTATCATCGAGTGTTGGATTCTGCAATGTCGTTTTATTTCTAGTTTTAGGGTTTTGGATTGTGGGATAGGGCTAAATATTGTAAATTTCGTGGCTGACGTGTTTTTTTTGATGTTCTGTTAGTCAATTTCGAACTTTATTTGTTGTAAACGGACTGCTTGAGTTGAGTTGACTTTCGTTTTCTTGGGGGTTTCTTGAATAATTTGGGGTTTTTTCTTGCAAAGAAGTGGAAAGGTTTAATGGTTATGGTTCAGATTTTTGTACTATCAGTCAAAGACTTTTCGTCTCCTCTTATTTATTTATTTTTTAAAAATTGGGTTTTGATTTTAGGATAAAATTAATTTCATGCAAGCCGTTTTAATCATTCTTAGACTTCTTGCTGAGATATGTTGTAGTTATTTTCTCCCCTTTCTTTTTCATGTTATATAGAAATATTTAATTATGTTTTCATGCGAATGCCTTGGATGGGTTGCGATGTCTTGAATGTATTGTGTGAGAAGAGATTTATCTTCTGTTAGAAGTAGTACTTCTTTTGATGCATCTTAGTGTTTTTGGTGTACACGGCGGAGCTGAGTTTGTTATCAAAGTTTCAAACAGTCATTTTATGAGGAAATCTAGATCTCTATGGTATAGTCATTCCATTTGGTTGCAAGATATTAACTTTGCCCCTTCGCACTCAGTTTTTATGAAATGATTTAGTTTCCAGTTTATTTTTTACTAATAAGTGCTATAAATCCTCTTTTGTATGACAGAGAAATTTCTTGCTGTCTTGCACTATTGACAAAATTGACTCATACATGCTTCAGTAAACAACTCAATCAGACCTAATAGGGACAGAGATCACCTTTTAGTGATTAAATTAAGTTGAAAGAAAGGAATGATTGTAGTTGTATCTCTTTATCCATTGGAGAGTTCTGCTGCACGATTCATTTTGTATAAATGGCTGCTTCTTGAATTTGGAAAATTTTGCAATCAATGCACTGTCTATGTTATGTTATATACATGATAATCTTTTCCTTGCATTACGAACTTGAGAAAATGATAAGCTGAACCTGAGAGAATCTTTCCTCTTTGACATCATAGAAAGAGCTTTATTTATTTATTTATTTATTTATTTTGTCTGGTTTGCTGGAGTTACTGCATGCTTGGTTCTGAGGCATTATCCTTTTATACCAAAGTTCATATGTTCTATTCTGTGTTCACCTTGGGACTAATGTTGCCACTGGGCTCGCTCATCTTACTGTAGGGTACCATTCTCAACCTCTATGGAAATGATGAGTGGTTTGTGCATTTAGGGAATCAATTGCGACTTCTAACTTTTTCTCTCATCTAAGACTTCATTCATTTGTTCTTTTATGAACTGCTTCTTATTGAAAATCTACTATTGCAGTCTCCTGTGGCTGATCTGACATCCTAAAGGGGTTTCTTTCCCAACTGATGCTCTCAATGCGATATCGTGATCAACATCAAACGTACAGATCAAATGCCATCATTAAAAATGAAAACCAAGTCAACCACAGACTATTTAAAAGAAAAAAATGGTCTCCAAGTGTGCCGAAAGTCAAGTATGATATCCAAGAATCCTCTCTCTCGTGCCAGAGTTTCTCAAAATGCGGAAGAAATCTGTGTTTATACTCAGAGCAATCAGGATGGTAAGTGTGGGTCAGTCCTGACTTACATCTTTGCAATGTTTATCATTTGGCTATGTGCTTCAGAGTTGGACCTTCACCCACTGCCATCCCAAGTACTAGTCACTGCTTATGCCTTCTCCCTTTTCTTTCTTGATGGGGATGCGAATTCCCAAATAGGCTTTATTTGCTTTGGTCTAAATGTTACAATGTTATTGATAGATTGGGTCCCATAGTTTTTGCAAACTTCTCGCTTGGTCTGAACTACTTGTGTACCTGTGTCATTTCTGAGAGCCTGACCAAGATGAGTTTGATATTATGATAATGAGCTTAAAATTTTTGTTAACAAGATGTTATTTTTATTGTCATTGAGTTGAGATTTTCCATCTTTTTTCTTTATTGAGCCAAATAATATATCTCCTTGCAGATTCTTTCTTTCTTCATGCTGCTGCTGCTAGTTCATGCTAATACTTATATTTTTTGGTTGATAACTACGATTTAAATGCGCTAGACATTTCATTTATCCTGCAGCTTCAGTTTGTGATAAAGTATATGCTCAGGACCTCGGAGGGGATGAGGCCAACCTTGATGAGTTATCCAATGAAGAAAAACTTTTCCAGAAGCAGCCATCCACTGTAACTGATTCTGCTACTGACAGTATGGTAAACACAATCGTCGTTTTATTAGCTCATTATATGAAGCCTTTTTGTTGCGTTATCATCTGATGGTTATAGCATCATTCAGCTGAAAGCATGTATAAGCAGGCATCTTCATCTTATATGTTCGACACCCTATAACTTCTCTTTTTTACTTTTTTCAACCAAAATTCCCCACATGTTATTCTCGAGAAACTAAGAACATACTTAGCATACAATTGTGTACTTACTGATGTTGTCTCAAATAATTTTAGGAACCTACATTATCCACCGGCACATCAAACATAGAGACAATTTTTTCTCCCATTCTGGATTCAATGGATTTCTACAATAATGAAGGTATGCACTATAATTTTGTTGTTGATTTCAAGCTGTTATTTTCCTAAACTATTGTAATATCTGGTAAAATTAAAGTCTATGAAGTTAATCAGTATATATTTGTTGACATATAAAAGGAAATGCACCTGTTCTTAATTTGATGTTTATTTGGAGCTTCCTGCTCCTGAAAGTTTCGGTTGGTATTAATATTAAATCCTGCCTTTCCCTTGTAGGAAGTGACAGTCTTTATGTGCCGCAGTTGGATAGCGAAGACAGTGATGATAGCAGCAGAAGTTCATGTAAATATCAAGCATGCAATGTATCAGACTTCTACATCTCTGACATGATTTTTTCTGGACCACCCATTGGAAGCAATTCCGACTTTGATAACAAAACAGATACAGTGTTCCTACCAGATTATAAATGTGAAGAGTCTAGTTTACTTTGTGATTTGACAGAGGAATACATGGTATTGCCCTTTTTGGAGGATAGTTTAGATACTGGGCGTGATCATGGTGGCAGACCTTCAGAAGAAACCATCGTAGATGCTGATAATTCCAGCTTGTACATGGCAATCCATCAATTAAGATCTTACGACGAGGATTCTCAAATTATTAGCTACCCTGACCAAGATTATGAGTGCTTTGATCCACAAATGTATATCAGGAATCTTCCAGACCAGCCGGACATGGCATTTACTCTGTTGCCAACTGCGGTGCCAAATGATAAGCAAAATACCAAACAGATCACTTTAGTACTTGACTTAGATGGTAAGTACATCATCCCCAGATATTTGTTGAATGGTTATTTTGTCTTATTGTATAGAATTATTATAGGCGTATATTATTTTAGTAATTAGATATAATTTTCATATGGTTACCCTGATTCATCCTCTCGGTGAAGGTGTCTGGGTAACATTATTGGAAGTTTGCTATACATCCTGTCCTCATGAGGTGATTTTCTCCCCGTTTAAACTTAAAAAACAAAGTGAACGTCCAATGTCCTAACTCCTGAGAACGAATAGATCTTCAGATATCATGAATACACTATTTTCTTGAATTGTTGTGAACTTTGTGCTAGGTTTAAAATCTTTTTGGTTACTCGTAAATTATTGTTTGATTTACTTTCAAGATCATTGAATGAATCAGTTTCCAAATAATTTAGGCATCTTGATTTCCTGTGTGCAGAAACACTTGTGCACTCTACATTGGATCATTGTGATGATGCGGATTTCACATTTCCTGTTTTCTTCAATATGAAAGAGCATACCGTGTATGTGAAACAAAGGCCTCACCTCCAGACATTTCTCAAAAGAGTGGCCGAAATGTTTGAAATCGTTGTGTTCACTGCTAGTCAAAGCATCTACGCAAAGCAACTTCTAGATATTCTGGATCCAGATGGAAAGGTTATATCAAGACGAGCTTATCGGGAATCATGCATCTTTTCAGAGGGAAGTTACCTGAAAGACTTAACAGTATTAGGTGTTGATCTTGCAAAAGTTGCCATAATTGATAATTCACCGCAGGTAGGATGTTATTTTTATGCTTTTGCGAAATACTTGTTCTATTTTCTTCCCGCAGACATTGCTTGATCTATATAGTTTCAGTTTTGACCAAGAACACTAGCTGCATCTGAAGTGATGTAATTTCACTAATGATAGGTGGAATTTAATTGTAATAACAATCATAAGGCTCAGCATTTCTTAACATATTCCTGAATCTTCCGGATCACCTGTTTAAATACTCTTTTTGGACTAGTAGACTTTCCTTGGACGAGTAGGTTGGTATCTTTAAGCTCTTTTGCTAGGTTGGGCTAGGTGTGATGTTGTTAATCCCAGCAAGTGTCTTTCAGGATCTTGGAACTAATTTTAACATATCTCTTTCAGGAGAGATGGTTTCAACACCACCTCCAAGGTTAGAGAATGTCAGCCTCCTTTTTAGATGTTGCATTCTAATCTTTGATATGTCTGCTAAATTTGATCTTAAAGCATTGGTTGGGATATACCTCCACTTTAAGATTACAGTTTAAGAATCATTCCAGAAAGGCTAAGTTGAAGTAACAGTAGCCAAGAAAACATTATTGCCATGCCCCAGATTTCATGAACTGATTCCTTGGTTCTTTTGATGATTTCAGGTTTTCAGGTTGCAAGTGAATAATGGAATTCCTATTAAGAGTTGGTTTGATGACCCGTCAGACTGTGCACTAATTTCACTACTACCTTTTTTGGAGACCTTGGTTGATGCTGATGATGTACAACCCATCATTGCTAGGAAATTCGGTAACAAGGAATAAGGGCTCCTTGTCTATCCTTATTAGTTCTTTATTTTCTCCATGTTTTTTGTTTTTAGATGCTCGTTATTCCTTCCCCTTGTGCCCTGATATAGCTATCACTTTTCATATAATTCTCCCTGTTATTGCGTCAATTTATCATCATTCCTTTCATTATCCTACCCTTTGAGAATCTTGTTAGTTGTTTAGGCTAATTTGTGGCAGAAGTTAGTCTCTGAGAGGTTCTTTTTGTTTGCTCTGTACAGCTTTAGATACTTAGGTCTTTACAAGTGTGTGTATATGAATTGATTTGTGAAATAAATTGTGATTCTAATTTGAACTTATTTATATCCACGTTAGCATATGCTAATATGAGTTTGACTTTTTTAACTTGCCCAAGTAATGTCAACTACTAAGCATGCGTGCTTATAGCTCGGTGATGAACCATGGTTGAAAACGAGAGCGGGTATTGGAAACTGATGGTCCTATGAGTGGATGAAATTTAACAATGAGCATTGTAAACTGAGATTTTGATCCAGTGATTTTGTTACTGAAACTCTTGAAAGTACCTGTGGAAGAATTATGCTATTTTAAATTTCTAGATGGTGGAGACAATGCAGTGACATTTGGTTTCTTGTCATCTATCTCATGCTGAAAAGTTAAAAGATTTTTTTTTTTTTTTGTGGGACAAATAATTTTCGACGTGGCAATTTCTTTCTAATAATTCAACAAGAGAGCTTTTGTTGTAGGAAAATCCACATCAATACTGCTCTGAAAGGCCTTCTTGAAGAAATAAGGTAAACAAACTCGTGTGACATTTGGTTTGGTAATCATTCATTTGATTGCAACAGTTAACTAAAACTTTGAGTTTTGGATGGTTGAATTTTAAAGTATTATCTGAAACATGATACTTATGGCCATCTAATCTTTGGTGCATTTTTAAACCCTAGAAAGATTGAATTGATGTTTATGCTATTACTTCACAAATTCATAGTTTGGAAGTCAAATAGTGCCTAAATAGATGTGATTTTTCTGTTGATACAAAGTTGTTGGCACTCTTTTTAGGATTCATAATTTTGTAACATTTAAGTTGGTTAAGTGTATCTTAATATGCCCATGGTTATTGAATAAGGAAAACATAGTGCAATTTTTATTTCGCTAGCACTGTTCTGGTTGTAAGCATGGCTCTTTGCTCATCTTTTTTGTTCCCTCTTTTATGCAGTGTAGTTATATTTCTGTTTTTTTGGGTATTGCTTCTATGTTGATTTCCCCGTTCTCCCCCCTCCTTCCCCTCTTTTTAGGAGCATGAGCTGTTGATTGCTGTTTGTAAGTTAGAACAAAAATCTGCTTACCTTTACTTTGGTTGGGTTTCGATTTAGAGGGGATAGATCTGTAAAATAGTTGTCAAAGTTCTCCCAATTGCTATTTAATATAGTAGTTTATGCTGATATAGTTTCACTCATGCATTGAATTCAAGAATTTTTTGACTTTTGAGAGCATCAGCCACAGATCTCTAATGATAACATGTGGTGGTATCACCCAGCCCTTATTTTGCATCCTAATTGTCATGAGGAATGCCTACATTTTCCGTTCTTTTTTCGAATGTGTTAACTAGTATTAATTTCGTGAATCAGGTTCCTTGGCTTGGCACCTTTCTTTGTCATGTCATCTAGGTATAGAAAATATGTTTTAAAAAATAATATGTACCATTCATGGATGTTTGACGTCAAATGATAGCATCACTATCTGGTGTAGCATTGAGTCATTAGTCACCTGCCTATATGGAGCTGGGTGCCTAGTTTAAGAATTATTGTTTTAGTTTTGTAATTTTGGTATCTATTGCTGTGGGTCTGATCAAAAGATCGCCACATATTGAGGATGGACTTGAATAGACGAGCATTTTGCCTCTTGTATTAATCTCTTTTTTGGGCGAAATGTTTCCTGCTTGGCAGACGTATTAGAAGAGAATATTTGGCATCAGAAATGGATATATTAGCTTATCTGACTAACACAATTCTGAAATTTGAATTTGAAATAGACTATTTTTGGATTGAGATCCATGCTTTGGGGTCACTATATGCTTTTGGACCATAGGAAATGTAAATATAGAGATGGCGAAAACCTGGAAGATCAGCAGTATAATAGATTTTCATAATATGCTTTGCTTGGGTGGCTACTTAATAATAATATTCCAAAATGACTGGCTGTATAATTTCCTTGTTCAGAATGTAGGGAGGAGAAGGCTGATACTTACTATCTCTGTGTTCCCTTTACAGTTTTGAATGCCCTACTGCAGGTCATTTGAAGATACTAATGTTTTGGCAGGCAATTGGAATTATTTTAGGTATGCTTGGTAGTAGTATTTCTTGTATTCTGTTTCATATTCTTGAGAAGAGCAGATTCATGGGTTTTCTCATTCAATTTCAAGTCCTGCAATCTTGTCTACAGATAGCAGAAAAATCGTATATAAAATCTCTCTACACCTAAGATTGAACTTTGGGTATGTAAGTGTGTGTGATACTAGATTCATATTGTAAGGCTACCTGTTTTGATTGTTATTTTTTTACCAGCAATTTTGTAATAAAGCAGTTAATGAATGTAACATTTTATGGCTTTATGACAGTTTCTATTGGTCGGTTTGTCGATGGCAAAAGACATGGTCACACATTCATTGTGAATGCGGCCTTTTATTGTGTGCATGGGGTTAATTTATGTCCAAATTATTTGTTTTCACACTGCCTCGGATCACTACAACACTAATTGCTAAAGCCAAAATTTAGGAGAAGCATATGCAGGACTCAAGTATATGGAACTTTATATTCAATAAAAGGGCATGTGCATGAGTGGTGTTCTCATTATAAAAAGATATCCATGATTATTCTGACTTAAATAAATAAAGGGTTGAGTTAGAAGAATTAAAGAGAAGGAAATTATTGAGTAGAATTGTAGTAGAAAATCTTTGGTTTTTAATTTTTTAAGCTATTTAAACATAATTTAGACTTAAATTACTATGATACACAACAAATAGAAAATGAATTAATTTGTAGTAAATAAAATAGCAAAAGAGAAAATATGATGCAGTATGAATTATATATTATAAAAATAAGCTAAATCTTAAGCAAATAACACTAAAAATAAACACCAGGACTTGCACATGAAATATTGTTTATCTTATTAAATTGAAATTGCTTAAGAAAAATTTAAACGAGATTGACTTTTATTTTAATATTTGATAATTCTTTGTATATAGCTATTTTTATTTTTTAGTCGATTATTTTTTTTAATACAATATCATGAAGGTGAAATTACAACAAATGCGACATGAGAATTTTAACTGTAAGGACAAGATATATAATTTAATTAAAAATAATAATATGAATTACATCAGAAGTAAACCAAAAATACGAAATACTAATTTGCAATATAGAGACAATAAGATCATTTAACAAAATAAAATAAAATTGACATGTATACAAGACTGTGCTGAAGTGAGATGTTTAAGAAAAGTGTAAACAATATTGCGACAAATAATCAGACATATTTGGCTGGATAAATTTCTTTTAATAATTAATAAATAATTAGTATAAAATAATTTAATTTCAATCGTTTTAGAAATAAATAAAAAAACACTGGTAAATAAAAATAGTGAACTTGCAAATATAATTCAGTTGGAATAATGCTACAAAAACAACCTAAAGCTTAAAGGAAAAAAAAAACAGCAAATAAACGTTAAAGAATAAACATTAGAAACTTGCAAATAAAAACTTGCCAATCTTATTAAACTAAAATTGATTATAAAAATCACAAAAACGCGAATCTCTGACTAATTAAATTTATTAATGTTAGACAATTCTTTGAACATTGCTATTTTTACTTCCGTATCAATTATTTTTTTTTATAATACAATATCATGGAGATAAATATTATGAAGGTGAATTAAAAATATAGAGTACGAATTTGCTTTTGCAAGACCAAAAATCTCTTTAAATGAAAATAACAATGAAATTTGTGTACAATATTGTGTTGAAGTGAGAAGTTGAATATTAAAAATACTTAATTTAAATTCAATCAATTTCAACTAAATATTATTTGGTCATCAATTTTAAAAAGGTAAGTTGTATACATACAAATGGATTTTGAAATGCAAGAAATGTTTATATTCTAAAAAATTGCTTTATAATTCATGTATAAATATTTATTTTCATAATAAATTTATTTTTGCTTTTCCCCAATTATTTACACTTTGCATAACTTGAATATTAAATAATTATATTTTCTTAATAAATCTTCTTAACTTAACCAAACACCTTAGAGGTCAAAACGTATTGTTTATGTTAATTGGTATCCATAACTTGTTTATGTTTATTGGTATCCATAGCTTGAACTACATATAAATCTTCCATATTCCTCTGTATGCGTCCCACTTCCACCCACCATTCTTGTTCGTTTGTTTGTTTGCTCCAAGACACCAGAAAATTGTCATCTCTGTCTTTCTCCAATTCGCCTGCCAAAAGCAAGCAATAACGATTATCTCTAGAGAGCAGAGATCAGCGCATAAGTTTTATGCAAGAAAATGCTGACCCTTTCTGTTTCTTGCTCCTCTCTGTACAATAACAACCAAGTGCTCTCCATCAAAACTCCGAACTCCCATCAAAGCAGGGTCTTCTGTCGGGTTTTTCCTCAGCTTCAACAACTACGGAAACAACAACAGTTTAGCTCCCTCAGTTATAACCCACTTCGGTAAGTACTATGTTCAGTCATGAATCCAGGAAAAATGGGAAAGCATAGTTTGAATCCAATTTGAACTTTTTCTTATGGGTTTCTTGAATATTGATCTTTATTTGAGGAATTGATGTATTTCATATTGATCATGCATGTATGTGTTGCAGAGCGTTGGTAATGAACAAGAAAGGGCATGGGTTTGGTGCGATTTGCTATTCTGCGCCGCTCACACCTCGGAATCTTCAGTGGATCTCCACTGTTTCTACTGCGTATGTTGTTGCTTTATTACCTTGATATTTATTTCGATTGGTGTTACTTCAAGTTTGATTATTGTCTTACTCAAGCTCGAGGTGGGATGCATGCTCCTAATTCTTGAGGTAACAAGAAAAAATGAAAGAGTTACTTGATCGAGTGATTTTTAATGCATCAAGTTGATAAGGAGAGCTAGTTGGAACTAGTTGAGGCATGAGTGATAACTATCAGATCGTTTGAATGCAATTAATTATTTTCAGCAGAAGAAAAAGGGTTTTTTCTTCTTTTTTTTTGGCTTTCTTTTCTATATGAAATAAGAAAAGTATGGTCTTATGGTGTACTTTCAGGACCTTATTTGGCTTAGTTTGATTATTATTCTTTTCAAAGAATCACGCAACTGAGCCATGATGGTGATTTCCTAGATAATCTTATTAAGTATTCTTCTTGGATCCAAATTTAAGTTCACCTTGTATTTCCTTCAATAGACAACTCCTTTTTCTCTTTTCAGGTATTTGAAGAATGTGCCATACTAAGTTATTAACTAAATTCTTTTTCAGAGTCCTAATGTTAGCAAGGGGGACAGCTATCCACAAATCCTTTCTTGTTCCTTTATTTGCCCTACAAGCACCTGCAAGCATCGTCTCATGGATGAAGTATGTCAAACTTTTGTAGTCTTTATTTCCATAGCAGCACCTCTTAATTGTTGTCATGTTTTTTAAAATTTTCTGCTTGATCTTTGGTGGTCTAACATTACTGGTTTTCAGGGGTGAGTATGGCATCTGGACTGCTTTCTTGGCCCTTCTTGTACGTCTCTTCTTCTTTATTCCCGGTAGGTTTTCTTTCTCAATACAATTTTATATAAATGACCCAGTGAAAACTCCCAGAACCTTTTTCTGTTCTAGTTAGGAATTTTGTTAGTAATTGTACTCAAGTAAAGCCCTTGAGCAGAGTAGAGATTTTATGGTTTTGACATTGTAAGTTTCTTTTTTTCCTCAAATTGGGTTTGTTAAATGTACAACGGTGCCTTTACCCTGCATCTCTGATGTAATGTACTTGCATGCAGATAATAGCACCATATTCAGATCAAGAATCATTTTCAAACAAAATAACTTTCAACATTTCTGAAATCCTGCTTATGATTGTTATCTGCATGATGCCATGTTTTCAAGTTTTGCCACTACATTGAGTATATAACTTAATTCAAGTTAAATGATATATGTTCCTTTATTGTCGCAGGGGAGCTGGAGTTGCCATTTATAACATTGCTGTTGGTGATTGTGTCTCCCTATCAAATCATGAGACTGAGGTTAGTAAATCCATTACATGTAGTGTACCATGCTATTTATTTTCTTAAAACTAATTTTGTGTCCCAATTTATTGCTCATGGCAGAGGAACACAGGAAGGTGTTATTCTTTCATTGGTAATAGCGGCTTATCTGGCTTTCCAGCATTTTATAAGAGCTGGCAGCTTGGGAAAAGCTTTTGATCAAGGTTCAATCCTTGCCACCTTAGCCACCATCTGTATTGTTGCTGTGCCATGCTTGCTTCTGTTCTAACTTTTGAGTTATAGGAATGACACGGCCTAATCGTTTTCTGTAAACTATTGACCTCATATATGGGTATAATGACAATAAATTTCTAGACGACTGCCCTTTTTCTCTGGTTATACTTTGTTACTGACAGAATTAGAACAGAGTTTTGTACTTCTGTCAATAAATTTGAAGTCTTTACTGGAGCATTTGCAATTACATTCTTCTTTGTGTTGTTTGCCCATCAGCGATGTTGGTTGCTTGCTTTTACTTATTACCTGTCATTGTTTCTCTAGCTAGTAGCTTTTTTCTTTTTGTTTGTTTCTCTTTTTCTTATTCTCAGCTCAGCTGAGTTTATTTAAAAAGAGAGGTACTATATTTGGGACAAAGGCACTATCGTCTTGTGCAATGTAGAAAGCTACAATGCATCTTTCAAACAGGAATAAAGTTGATCTATTCTGATATGGACCTGCCTGCAAGTAGATGCAGATTTTGCTGTCACTTGGGAGGTTGGCAGAGAGGAAGGGGGAGTGGACCCAAAAGTTGCTATTTGCTAATGGGCAGTGGAGGAAGCTGCTGGTGCTATGATTCTGTAATTTTTTTTTTTTATTTTTTGGGTGGGGGTAGGCACAATTGAAAATGCCAATCATAAACTAAAATATATTTTAGTATGCCATATAAAGCATTTTTCATATAATTTGAGCACGAAAAGTAAGTTAAGCAATGCAATAAATGTGCTTAGAAACAAAGGATCATAAACATCTTGAACAACCTTAAAGTTCTTTAACTGTAACATCGACCATTATATAAAAGAAAACAAGATAAAAGTGTAGCCTTTATAACATGATTAATTAAACAAATAGGAGTTGTGCTGAATTAATTAAAATTCCCAGGATGAAATTATTTAGAATAATGCTATAAATTGTTAAAATAATGGACCAATTACATAAATAAATAACTAGAATAAAGTACCGAAATAAATACAAGCATAGGGGGCCATGGTCCATGCCTGCACCCAGTTCTGCCACAGCTTGCAAAGAATATATAATGACGCCATTTAAGAAGACACATCATGGCTAAATTTATAGAATTTTGTGTTACTTTGAAGGTGACTTACTGAGTTCTGTAAGCCAAATGCATCATTCAAATCTCACCTGAGAATGTACTTTAACTAGGTGTACTACCTAATGAAGCTTTCTTATAGTAGCATGGCACAATGGCACAATTGTCGTTACTTTTTATGGATTCTCTGATAAGTTGCAGATTGCAACATGCATATGCTGAAACAAGTAGAGTCAGCAACACGCATATGCTGAAGTTACAGAGCTGATGAATGCATAATTGTATCATCAGGGAATAGGTAAAATAGATATATTGATGAATGTAGTTTATTAATCTTCTGGCCACTGGTGGGCCCTGAATATATTACACATCTTTCACTAAAACTATCCTAAAGCAGGTATTCCTGTATAGAAATGCTTATTAACTTCAGAAATACAGCTATAGTTATCTAGGACATGTGTGATGTGGTTTTTCACTACCTCCTTGCTTCCTACTCTAGCTGAAAGCATAGAACCAATAACTATATAGTTAAGGCCTTGAGATTTGTATCATGCAATATCTCTCTGCCTCAAAATTTTGCATAGCTTGGAAGCTGCCAGGTAATTGCTATCTCATTTGGGAGAGTAACCAAATTTGATCTCCACTTGTTTAGAAATGGTTGGCTCCAGCAACTGACAATATGAGACAATTCATGGTGATGAGCAACAGTAGGTTGAGTGATATGGTTCCTGCTGAACTGGGGGTACCCGTTGGTTCAGAACCATAATCATAGCCTGTTGGTTCTGAACCAAAACCATTTCCTCCTGGTGGGTAAGGAGTGACCAGCGTAGGTGTGCTGCAATGAAAGATTTCAATAGTTTTCCTTCACTGTGTTAATTAAATTGGATGATTAGAGTGATTAATAACTTTACCTGGGTGGTGTCATTGGAATTGTAGGGGTTGTCCTGGGTGGTGTTGTTGGAGTGCTGGTGGATGATGCATATCGACAGTTCCCATGGCCTGAACCATTGTGACCGAAAATTGGAACTTTTAGTTAATGAATGATTAAGATTTGGATAGATATACCCTTAAGGAATATATGGCAACTCCGTGGATTTTCAGCTAAATGTCAAGTGGTATAGGACTGTTTTTAACTAGTTGGTAAAACTTTGACGGAATATTTTGATAAGTGGTTAATTTGTTTCACTAAGAGCTCCAAATCTTCCAATACCTACCTCTAGTTTATTCTCAACTCTTTGGGCAGGCATTTTTTATGAGTTTCTATATGGAATGGCATTTCTCCATTTAAACAAACATAGTGATTCAGTATCTTACTTGGATCAGTGTAAGTAAGCTGCGCTGTTCCTCCAAAAACACAGCTAGTTGGAATTGGGTTCTTCTGGTAGTAGTCATTGAAAGCGTAAGAGGCATGGTCACGAACTGTATTTGGATCATAGCAAGCTCCATTTGGTTGAAGTGCTGAACAGTCTGCTCCTCCATAGCCACATGCATAGTCCAGAGCTACCTGTAAAGCAGTCTCGGAAGCAGTGGGATTGGCAATGCACCACGCCCCACCCGATGTTGTAGGAGCGGTTGTGGTTGGTCCTGTGGTGGTTGGTGGTGGTGGGCTGGGTGGGCTGGTGGATTTACGATAGGAGTTGTGCCTGGTGTTGTTGGATTCACAATAGGAACATTTCCTGGTGTAGTGTCTCTCTGGATAGTTGCCATGTAAGGTGAAAAGACCATTTGGTTTTCTTGGTAATCCAGTTTTTTGCTTTTTTGGATTGCTTCTGAGGATGGCTTTTCTGCAATGCTTGTATCTGAAGGAAAAATAAAGGTTGTCTTTAGTTATTCTCATGGTTTCATTTGATTCTAAAAAATAATTCATGGTTTCATTTCACTTCCCTAAACCATAAAAGTAATTGACACCCCCCTTCTTCCTGTCAGACCACCCACGATGCTTGAGATAATAAGAATGTGGATTAGAATACTTGATGTAAATTCGGATGAGAATACAAAATCAGAGGTAAATATTCTACCGTCGATAAGATTACAGAAGCAAGAATGTTCTAAATTATCTAGATCCGCATATCATACAACTTCTCATCATATGTGCCATAGTTCTCAACTTTTAAATATTCAAGTAATCACTGTCAGGAAAAGAGCATGTCAATGATGAACACTAGAAAACAGAAAAAAGCTAAAGAAAGTGAAAAATCACCTGAGATAACGAAAACACAGAGGAGAAAGAACATGGCATTCTGAAGTATTCTGGCTTCCATGACTCTCTCCGTGGAAAATGCTATGCTTAAGTTTCTCCTTTGTCTGAAACAATGCTAAGACAAATTGGATTTTATTGAACACGAGAAGCAGGAATGGTGTCTGAATGAAGAAACTATCTCCATCAGCTACCTTGAGTTTATATATAAAGTGTGAAGAATCATAGGTTTCTTGCATTGAAGAGAGAATAGAATGAAAGAGATCTCTGTGTTGGGGAATATAAGGAAACTTAAGAAAGAGGCATTGGTTTGTTGAAAAAAAGAAGCAAGAGGAGGTGCCCAAATAAGAATAAAAGTTGCATGAAGAAGAAAAGGTTAAAGGGGGGATCTGTTTGGGATGTCTATCTCTTATTAACTCAAAATCGGGATGAAGTGTGGTGTTCCAGGGCATTCTTGTTTTCTCTTTCCATTGTTACATAGTACTAACTCAAAAGCTAAAGGTGGGGAAGGGAATGGGGAAGGGAACATGATAAAGAGATATTGTGCCAAGTATCACATCTTATTGTCCAACTAAAAGGTTTCAACTTTCTTTCCCTGCCCACTGGGATCAGATGCTATTTGTCTTAGCGGGTAACGTAAGTAGTGGTTTGTATTATCCTTTAGATTAACAGACATTAGTATGCAATATTTGTTAACAGGCTGATATTAACAGTGCGTGATGATTTGGTTTTGTTGATACGTAAGAAGGAAGATGCGCCATTCTTCAATGAAAGCTCTCAAAATTCATACAAGGTGATCGATCACCTGATTATGCTGTGCAGGGAGTCTCATAAAATGAAAAACGTATAGTTTAATGAAGCTGCCTGTTCTTGGATGTGGCCATCAGGAATGCGAGTTATAGTGTTCTCATTCTCTTCAAAAGTGAGAATTAATGTTTAGTTTATAAACTGTCCACATGCTAGTTGCAATATGGAAGAATTCAGTTTTTGTTCTTGTAACATACCACCACGGATAATGCAAGAAATCACTGTGTGAATTTCTGCAATACCAAAAAGTTAGTATGAAATGTCTTTTCAGTGCAAGTCCACTAATATTGATAATTTTAAGGAAAAAAACAATAAAATATTCAGGAATCAAGAGAGAGCAATAACGTCAAAGATATTTTTCAGTTAAGGAATTTTGGTCCAATTTTAAGAGAATAAGAATGTTCTGTTTTCTGCAAGTACAATGATAAAAAGGATTATCAATAAATTCTCATATTACCTTCTGTACAATGATAAAAAGGATTACCAACAAATTGTCATATTATACATCCTCTGGAATACATATCTAATTCTACCACTCTTGAGCTGGTGGAGAAATGGATTTACCCTGTAACTATTAGCATGATTCCATGGTCATCGGCACTTCACAAAATAAAAAATCAGCCAAACTGAGCTCCATCTCTCTTGTGATTCTCTACCACGATCAGGCAAAGTCAGATGGAGTCAAGGATTGAAGAGCAAGAATGCACATCAAGCCACGAGCCTTGCATTGCATCCAAATATAGGATGACGAGTCAATCTCCCTTTATCAGAAGGTGAATCACTCTGAAAATTTAGAATGTCCTCATGAACTTAAAGTGGTATGCATATGAGGGCTAAAACTTGACAAGAAAATGAAATATAGTCATCCTTCTTGTGGCTTGTGGCATGCGGACAGGTATCTGGTGATTTCATTCCAGGCTGCAGTTAAACATTAGTTCAGATTTATAGCATTACTGTCTTCCTATTGATTAAAATAAAAATAAAAATAAAGACCACTTACCAGGAAAATTACGAAAATCAGGATCAACTCCATTGCCATTAATGTCCATATGATTTGGTGTGACATACTTCCCAATGGTGACCACCACGCCAGACCCATCATTAAGCTCGAACACGGATTGAATCAAGCCCTGTAAAAGTTACTAGCACATTATTATATTGAGCGAGAAGACTAGGCAGATCCCTGATCCCCACAGCAAAGGATTAAGAAACTTGGAATAAATGATCCATGTTGGTCTGAGAAAGTAAATTATGATATTTCAACACACTCAAACTTCCTGATAGTAAAAACATCTAGATTACAAAAAGCCTTTCTTCAAATGCTAGTATGACCTCACCGCCCTAATATGACAAAGAAGATTCCAATGCTTGTGGTCAGACTGGAGATGGAAGTACTGGTACATGACATGTGACAAAAATGATCCATGTTGGTCTGAGAGTAAATTAGGATATTTCAACACTCTCAAACTTCCTGATAGTAAAAACATCTAGATTACAAAAAGCCTTTCTTCAAATGCAAGTACGACCTTTACCGCCCTAATATGACAAAGAAGATTCCAATGCTTGTGCTCAGACTGGAGATGGATGTAGGCATTTTTACTGGTACATGACATGTGACTAAAATATGACCTCCTTACATAAGAAACACTATAGCACACATATTAGAGAATGAACGATTTAAAAGAGGCTTGGCAACCAGATACTCCCTCCTAATACCCCTCAATCAACACAAACGAAATTTTATGCCTCTCTTGGATTATCATAGAGGAGAATTCCAAACACTCAAATTTTATGCCTCTCTTGAATTATCATCGACGAAAATTCCATACGTGGAAGTTCACAGTAGAGTAGTTGGATTAGCAAACAAGATTTAAGACCAGACTGCAACAACAAACAAAAGCAATAATCTAATAATAAGAGCAGAAATATTTGGATTCAGACCTTTCCATATGTCCTTTCACCCACAAGAACAGCTTTACAGTTATCATGAAGTGCAGTAGCAACCTGTAATAATAACCATACTGTTGTAAGAATAATCATTTTAACACAATAGTGCTATAGAAATCGAAATTAAAACACAGATTATAATCTGAACTCCTCACAATTTCACTTGCACTAGCAGTATTTTTATTCACCAAAACCTGCATTAAACGAGAGAGGCAGAAAGTTATAACAAATAACATCTCAGAAATGCAAAAGGAATTCAACCATCAATGTATTTATCATCACTAAAATTTTCAAAACCCAACCTAAACACCCATATACCATCCACAATTTGGGACATTGGTCAATTTCCCTAGAAGTTCTGGGCAGGAATTAAGTTAATTATAGCTTCAAATTCTGCATTCCCAGGAAGCTTTTAAAATAAATGAAACAGAGCTTCACCATATATCTTTGTCAAGTCAGAATTCAAAGTCCCAGCACAGGATTGGATTTGGCAACATCAATCTCAACAACATCGCTCACCTCAAAATCTCAAACCAAAAACCTTGAAATATGACAATATACATATGATTATATCACATTCATAAATATCTGCAGGCTTGAAGCTTAACAGAATTTCCATTGACAAATATTTTTCCAGCTATTCTAGGCATATTTATATGTAAACTTCATGGCACTCTTGCATTTAGTGAGGTCAAGGTTTCCTGTCTTTCACAAATGACAATCATCAATAAAATTTAAAAATAAGAGCTGTTCGACATGAAAGTAATCTGCCATGGAGATCCAATAAAGGTTCCAAATTCAGAATCACAAGTCAAGAAGCAGCTATGATTTGAAATATAGTGGAGGGGTGGGACTGGAATGAATACACATCATTAAAATTTGTCGAATGAACAGAGATAGTATAAGTACAAATAGTATCCCCTGATCAATTGAAGAAATGCATACATGAGTACTAAACCAAGAGATTAAAATTATGATGCAAAATTAAAAAATTCAAAAGAATTACGAGTAATGTTGATATTAGAGAAGGGGGAAAATTTGAAACATGTTTTATGCCAATAATAAGATAATAGTAGCAAAGTTTCTGGGCTCTCTCTATGCAACTAGCAATCTAAAAACTATATGCTACAATATTTGAAAAAGCCATGCCGTAATCCTAGATATATTTAGACTGATAAGTATTCAAGAGTCCCATCAGTCGTGCGAATAAATTGTTCTTACAATAACAGGAGCACTAAATAGAGGTGAAGTTTCAGCAACAATATTTTTCACGGACAGTGGATCCCTACCAACGGTGTAAGTTACCTGTCCATTAACAAGAAAACAACTTATTGAGTATAAAAGTTAGGGCTGATGATAATGTGATCATTTAAAAGTAGGATAACAGGTCCCAAACTTAATACTAACAAATAAAAAAAGCGAGAACATGAAAACATTGAATAGCGCCTGCATACATCATTTTCCTTTTTCCCATTTGGAATAATTTCAATTTATCTTTTCTTCCAGAATCGAAGGTCCCAATTTGAATTGACGCAAAATTTTAAATTAGAGTTCAAAGAGAATTTTATGTAAAACTTCATGTTACCATAAAACTGATGGCCGAAAATATTTATTCATCACATTCATGTACTTTAGGTAAGGGTAAGAGTGATTTGGAAAGGAAGTGTCTATTCTGAGCAAGAGGCACAATCTCAAAAAAATGACATCTAAATTGATGGAAATGCAAGGGTCTAACAAGCAGCTGATAGCCATTGAAGCATGATTCTATTACAGCAATATAAATTACTTTTTAACTTTATATGGCAATCTTCAGGATGCAACTGCAAAAAAAAATAGGAACAGATTGGTTGGTAGCTTATTTCATGTATAATGTTATCATTGTATAAGGCATATACCGTTCGTTAACCGCAGAATGATTTTTCTGATCTTCCTTCTCAAGTAACTATAATTAGGGAACCTAGTGCTGATACGTTCATGAATCCAAGAGAGCAACAGGTTATCCCACTGCAGTTATGCTACTTTGTAATATGCCACTGATCTAACTCTTTTCCTATTACTGCTATTTCCTCCCCCTCCAGCCACACCAACCCCACCCAAACAAATCAAAGAGAGGATAAGCATTTTTATCAATTCACGAAATGGATACATCACAATGAGCACTATTACAGACACATATATATTTTCCCCGCAAATTTTCATATTTAGTAAAGACATATACTTCCAAATTGAACATATAAAAAAACCAATCTGCACCTCATAATTCTCTATAAGATATTAAGTTAAGAAGACAACTGCTGATTCACAAGATGAAAAATGTTTAGAGACACATACTGTTTCCCCTTTGTTGAGGAAGAGTTTAGCAATTTCAATGCCAGCCTGCAATAGCCACCATTTACAGCATGAATTAGAAAATTAAATAAACCAAATTGCAATAATCTGTACTCACAAACTAAAGAGCACCTTGGTGATCTTCCTAGGTATCTCACTCTTTTGTTCCTAACAAGTCTGTTTTCTAGTTACAGTGACTTACTATAAATAAAGATAAACCACCCACATCATGATAACAACATTTGGATTGCATAAGGAATCCTAAAATCAAATCAATATTGTTCTGTATTTTTTCCCTAAAAACAAACACAGAGCATAATTTTTTTACATCATACTGAAAGTGGAATGTCAAACTTGAGGTCCAGTTTCTCCAACCAGAAAACTTATGCAGGTCAATGAGGGAAAATGGTATTTAGTGATTAAACTATAAAGATTATTTTATGAGTTTCCTGATATCTTACCGAATAGGTTGGATGGTAATTTGGCAAGAAACTACCTACATATCAAGTTTAAAAGCCTATAACTGGGTTTAAATATGGTATTATTATAGCCATGACAATTATGAATTTTATTACACAAGAACTAAGAAGCATTAGCTATGCTTTTGAGTTCATTAACAAACTTCTAAAATGTCCATTGTGTGCTAATTAATTAATTAGCACCTATTTGAGGTTTTCCCTCAATTTCCATTTGGGAAAACCTAGGCTTCGACCTGAACTGAAAGAAACTCAGCCATCCCATGCTTCTGCCAGCGTCAATGTATGAAGTCAAAGTCCACCAATTTAAAAGAAAAGAGAAGGAATAGATATCGGCATTCACAAAATTTTTGGTAAAAGGTAGTGTAAAGTTGGCAAAAGCAATTGTTAGTGCACATGCCCTTCTTAATTCCTCGTAATGGCAAAACAAGATTAAAAATTCAGAATTGGAATTTGCATAATTTGCAACAAAATTAATGGAGTCATACGGAAGCATTTTCACCCTCGCTATAATGACTTAATCAAGGTTCCTTTCCCACCCCTCCAACGAAATTGGCATAAATACATTTCATATTTTCCATTATTTCCAACAACGAGCTGCAGAAGGGAGTTTCCAGAATGAAAAATATGATTCAATGTCAAATATCAGACTGTGAAGGTATGATAATCTTTCTTTAGAGACATACCTGCACAAGTCCACCAAGATTGTCTCTAAGATCGAGGACAAAATAGGAGGCACCCATGTCTTGAAGTCTTCTCATTGCTGCAAAAAATAGCATGATAAATTAGACCAAGAAGTTTACTCAAAACGGACGAATACTAAAACAATAAGTTTGAAGTAGCAGAAAGGACAAAGGCTTTGTGCCTCTTTGATTAGGATACAGGGTGACCACCATTATGCCAAAACTTGTGTAGGATGAAATAATGGTATACCACCATCCATATTCTTATGCTAGCATAAGTTTAAAATGGGATAAATACATGGGAAGAAAACAACTTCAAAAGGTAATTACAGACACAGTGCATAGAATGAATTCATGCAAGATGTACCTGTCACCAAATCTTTCCTGGCCAAAGCATTGAACTCTTTTAGGCGCACATAGCCAACAGAACTTGAACCATTCTTAACCTGCTCCAATCGGTAAAAAACTGGAGACTTGGCAATAGATTGCCTCTGAACCCTTATGGATTGGACAGGCCCACAGATCCCATGCTTGACCTAACAATGGTTGTTGATCTAGGGCAAGTCAGTAGGCAGAAACATCAAACAAAACTGATGTATCAACAAGGTCTGCACTTGACTGACCATGATGTTGACAAATGTTTCACTGGGTCCTTGTAACATTGATGATGCTTCAAATGCTGATTGTCCTTTCACATCCACCCCATTAATAGACAGTAGTTCATCACCCTACCACAAGTTTGAATACAAAATGGAAAATATAAACATACCTGGAACTAGAAACCAGGAAAACTAACTTATAATCCTTGTATATCCATATGTTAATTGCATAATAAATACAGTCCAATGAATAAGAATACCTTCATCATATTCAGGTATAAATGACAATGAAAAATAAAATGGAAAGGGTAAAAAGGATACTTGTTGGTGGCCCATAATTTTGAGCATAAAAAGCTAATCCAAAACTACAACTAATAAGCATAACTGCGAAGCTCTTTCAGCAATGAAGCAAATTGAAATGATCAATCAAGGGATATTCATTTTTATATTAATATTTTGGTCACTCAATCAGGTGATATAACAATCTGCTTAAGCAGACTGTATAAAACCTCCATATAGTCCCCAAATCTGCAGCATACTAGGAGGTAACTTGACAAAAGCATCTTCTTTAACAATGCTGTGTTCAAGATATAATGCTTGAACAATGCTCCTAAGTAGCACAATTTTTTACTTGGAACCATCTTCTTATTATTTGACTCTGAATCAGAATTACTGCGGAAGCATATTACAAGCCACCTCATTGGTAGTGGTGAGAGAACATGTATTGTAATATAAAGCTTTTCCACATGCCAAATATAAAATTTCGCTATGAACCAAAATTTTACCCAATACTGAGGTCATCAAAGAAAATAAAACTAAGATTCATGAAAATTTGCCAAAAGGAAAAGTAGGTGTGGCGAAGGTTGAGCTCCCTACCTGTCTGACACCAGCAGAGTGGGCGGGACCATCCAAAATAAGTCCTAAAACCTTCAATTTCATCACCCCATTATCATCTGGAATTTCCCTTAGGTTTACCCCAATCCCAGTCATATCGTACCTTGCCATCTTGGAGAACTTTTGTTCATGACCGAACCAACACATGCCACGGAATAAGAAAACTGAAATTTTTTGTAAGTAAAAACAATATTGATATAAGTTCAAAAGACTGGGTTTATAACAAACTTTTGACAAATGGCAGAAAGGCCTTTAATGCACAACATAACAATCATTATCTGCTAAAAATCTAAAATAGAAATGCAAAGTAATCTAGTTTGAGTGGTTCCAGGATTAATGACAATATAATATGGAACCATGCAAAAAAAAAACCAAAAAGACACAATATAGGAAATGTGGCAACTGGATGCAATCTACTACTGAATAACAGATTATGTAGTCCAAGTGCGGTCGCATTTAATGTGGTTCCTAAAGTTTGAAATTAACTACTATTTCCTAATTGTACCAATTCCAATTCCATGCCAGCCCAGGAATAACTTCAAGACATAATGCTGTTATAATGAATGTTAGTTCATTGCCCTTTGTCAAATTGACCTCAGACTATCCACTCACATCACAGTAAACAATTCCTAATAGTATGTGGCAAATAAACAAACTAAGATTGATGGCCCAAACAGCAGCCTAAAAAAGTGCTAGGAGATAAAACCTACCATAACAAAAAGAAATTAAAAACTAAAAAAAAAACAATCATCATGCAAGAATGAGTTCCAGAAAAAGAAAAGAGAATTCAAGAAGCATGAAAGGAGCATCATGCGAGAAAGAATTCAAGAAACAAGAAAATAGCATCGCATGAAAGATTAATTCAACAAATAAAGAAACAAGAAGAGAGAGTCAGACGAAAATACAAAATAAAGAACTTGGGACTTACATTTTTTTTTTTAAAACGCCATGAAGAATTCAAGAAACACACTATCCCGTCGAGTAAAAATCAAAGTTGAGGAAGTGATTACCTCAGTAGGAGAGAGAAAACGCGTGTAAGTGTCTCCTAAACTCGCTAACATTCGCCTTATGATCTCGTGAGCTCTTGATCTTGACTGAATCGAGGCGCCTAATATATCCTCCTTCTTTTTCTGAAACCAAATCAAATTAAACTAATCAATCGCATTGCACGCCATGTGCGTGTAATATGGTAATTTTTTACAGCGACTTAATATTTAATACATACAAGCCAAGAATCAGGAGACCACCGGTGCCGACCGGTGTCGAGAAAACTATCATTCACAATTTGCCAAGCCTCTTCCACTATCTCCTCATTCGTCACCACTTCCGCCGTCGATTTATCATCCGCATAAACTTCTTCTTCGCGGCAATTTAATTCCTCTTGTGGAGTACTTAATTCTAATGTGATTCCATCCACAGGAGATGCATAGAAAAGCCCTAAGGAGAGTGCTATGGAGAGTAGAGTTGAACTTAGGGCTTGGGTGATTGACGGAATTTTCTGCGAATCATTTGATTTGGGGGACAGGGTAAGGTTTTTGACTGGAAGAGTTAGTGAAGTTGATTTCGGCACCGGCGGCGGCGGCGGTGGTGGAGAGGGTGATGGTGAAGAGTTGCAGAGAATAAGCCTCACCATCTTTCACTCTTCTGTTTCTGTTGTTGTTTCATGCCGCTAGTTTTATTACCGTTGGGAAGAATGGAGAAGGATTATCCGGGATTCTTCTGCTGTTTTAAAATCTACAATATTTTCCAATTTCAACTAAAGCAGTTGGGTAATGCGTTGCTTCTCTTAGGGGTATATAAACAACTAAAGTCGCTCTGGCAATGATGGGCTTCATTTTGAGGTATTTGGCAAGGCCCAGAGGGATTTCAATTTACAAACATTTACAATAAATAAAATAAAAAACAAAACAAAAATATGGATTTGATAGGTTTTAGTGGAAAATTCTGTAGTTAAATTAAATCATGCTGAATTTTTATGGGTTGATGTGATTTGGATTTACAATTAAGGACCATATATTTGATAAAAATTCTTCTATTTGTATTCGAAACATTTATGGAATTAAATATTATTGTATTATTCTTCATTACACTTTCAAATGATTTCAAATACAAAACTTTATATTTGAATTTAATTATCTTTATTTATTTAATATGGACAAATTATGTTGTGTGTATTTGGTGTAATTGGGTCTGGATTTAAAGGTATGAATTTGGAAAAAAGTTTGAAATTGGAAGCAAGGGGGATAACCTTCACTGCTATACTTTTTGTATTTTATATTTCAATTTAATATTTTATATCATATTTTAATATATTTAAAAATTATTTTATACATTTAGTATGTATTTATAAAATACAATACTAAATATTTTATTAAATTAGAATAATAATATGAAATGTATAGTAAAAGCAACAACAATTTACAAGAGAATGACTGTAGTTGACCAATGAACTACAATGGGCCCAGATTCATAGCCCACTAGTCTAGCCCAAATATAATCCATGAAATCAATTCCAAACAATTGTAGGTAAGAAGAGTCCCCAGTAGGTCATCGAATTATAGAAAGCAGCGTGATTTATTTATTTATTTATTTATTTATTTTTTAAAGCACTAATAGCAATCAATATTCTAATAGAAATTCAAGATAAACATGTATTGACTTTTTGGAGTTAGGCAAGAGCAATAGCAATATCTGAAGTAATTTTATCAATTTCCTTAAAAATCTATTTATTCTATTAATTTATTTTTGTGATTAAACTAATTTGGCGAAAATCATAAGGCTTTTTTGGTGGGAGGAGTTTACCTTCCATACATAGCTTTTCGGCAGAATTGTTAGGAATGAATAAAAATGAAATTACATCAATATTTTTTTTTCCGTTGATACCATCAAAATAAAGCTGGAAGAAATATTAAATAATTATGGTATTACAAATTTACTCTTTTCTTTTCTATTTTTACATCCAAATAAAAATCCCATTGAGATTTTTTATGATGTATTTAGATTCATATAATTTGTATATTTTTTTCTTCGATACTTTTTTTTCTAGGGCAAGTGACACTTTACCCTTTAAATTTAATTATTTTAACACATTACTCTTTAAAAGTAAATTTTTAGTATTCTGCCTCATTAAATTAATAATTTTGACATTTTATCTCATAAATAAATTTTAAAAAATTTATCTAATCAACTTATATTTATTATAACATTTTTTTTTTCCACCAAATGTCATTGTAAATCAATTTTTTATCAAATATTATTCATCAGCCATCATCGCACATTCTTCTCTATCTTTCTACACAAAAACAAAAAATATATCATTATATTTTTCTAATATATAAATGATAGAGAGACAACAAATAGTGATAATTTTATTATAAATAATTTGATCGTAGTATTATTAGCAAAAGTAAAATTATTATTTATAATAAAATTATCATCATTTATTATATTTTTACTATTATTAAAAATTATTATGATGATAGAAAAACATACGGTAATAGTTAATTTAAAAGCATTCTGTTGAAAATTTAATTTAAAAATAATATTAAAAATAAAGTATTATAATATAATAAATGTAAGTTGAAATGACAATCTACTTAAAAATTACTTTGAAGATAAAATACAATTAAATTTGAGAGATAAATAATTAAAATTTATTTTTTAAAAATTGTATGCTAAAACTGTCAATTTGATGGTGAAGTTCTATTTACTTTTTTTTTTTTTCAAATTAAACAAGTGGAAACACCATACACACCCTCCAAAGTCCACCGCAAAAAAATTAAATCCAGCAAAATAATAAAAGTAAAATGCCCATTACCTTTGTCTACAGTATTAAATAAAGCTATTACCTCCATTACCCCCTCTTTTCACAATTATAAAACCCAGCCCTGAAAAAGAAGAGAAACAAAAAAAGAAAACAAAAAGAAAGAAACTTGACGCGTAACACCGCAGAGAGAGAAAGAGATACTTCTAATTTTAGAGAGAGAGAGTGAAGGGTTTTCGAAACTGCAAAAGAACAAGCAAATCTTCTCTCCGCTGCGGATTTTTTGAAAATTCTACGTCTTCCACTACTTGTATTAAGAATACTTATAAGTATTAATAACAACACTTACTGTGTGTTTTTGCCTGTTTCTTGGTGTGATATATATATTTTTATCTATCTATCTATAAATATACACGAAAAGGAAAGGGTAGTGATTGAGGAGAGAATAAGGCAAAGCATTGGCTTTGCGATATACGTATTGTGATAGATCTGTTTAAGGCAGGGATGAGTACAAGCAGGGGAAGCGGCGCCGGCAATGGCGGAGGGGTACAACCCATTCCAGCGGGGTCGCGGAAGATGGTGCAGAGCTTGAAGGAGATAGTTAACTGTTCCGAGGCGGAGATCTATGCTACTCTCAAGGATTGCAATATGGACCCCAACGAGGCCGTTAATCGTCTCCTCTCTCAAGGTTGTTTTTTTTCTTTTTTGTTTTTTTGAACTGGAAAACCTTAATGTTTTTATTTTTCTTTTGTTGGCTGTTGTGTACTTTTAGGGTTTTTTCTTTTCCCGAGTCTGTCCAAGAAGAGTTTCTGATACGCATTGGTAAATTATACGCATGCTGTTGTTTGAATTTTGCGTTTTAGTTACTAAAGAAACCTAGGAACAGAAATTAGAAACCGGGACACTATTTTGTAATTGTTTTTATCCCCATATTTTGAGTTCTTTTGGCCCCATCTTCAAGAACTTTTCAAGAAACTTCAAGAAACAGTTTCTTTCTTTAATGTTCCTGGGTGGGAAATTAAGAAACTGTGGAACTGGTTTTCTCTTTCTATACAGACGTTTTTCACGCACATCTGATTTCCTAAAGAAAAAGATTAGCTGGACGACGTGGTTCCCCCCTCCTTTTTATTTCTTCCCTGTCGAGTAGGTTAAATCTTCATAATTATTTTACAATTTCTTTTTTTGAATAATGTATTGGCCATTGGGCTGTTGGTAGCTGTATATAGAGATGGCGCAGTGAAAATGTGTATCTTGTTTTTTATAAAAAAGAAAGTTTTGATGGAACTCTTTGGAGGTTCTGCTATTGGCTGGGCTGGATTTGATTTCTGTGCAGGATGTAGTTTTTACACACTGCTATTGCATCTGTACAGGACATGCTTCTGTATGTCTTGACTGCACAGTTGCATGATGTCCCATGACTTGTATTCTGAGAAGGCGGATAGTGATTAACTATGGTGTCCTGGTGTGCCGCATTGTTTTTTGTTCTGACATGATTCCTTTGACTTGAAATGATTTCCTTGATATGACTACTTCCATTGCTGGATTCTTGTTCTTTGGTTGCAGCAGTTGAGTAATTCGTAGACCTTTCAACCACTGTTACTTATAGCATTTCATATATTAGCTTGTTGCCTGTACTAGTTCTGAAATTGGAGTAGTAAACTAATGGAATGTGACTGCTTGTGGAACATTTAAAAATGAAATTGCTTTGTAATTTTTAGTTAAACTTTTCTCTGATGTGTTTACTATTGTTTAGATCCTTTCCATGAGGTGAAGAGTAAACGAGAAAAGAAAAAAGAGGTGCGTGATTTTCTTCAATGTTTAATTTCACTTGGGTTTTGTTTGATAACTGGCTCCTTTCTTATGGTATGCAAGCAAATAATTTATTGTGGCAAAAAGTTATTTCTTAAACCTCTTATCTGGTGGATCAAATTGGGTGCAATTTGTTGGTTTTCCTTTACTCTTCCCCTTAAAGACAGAATGATCAAACTTTTGATGAGGACACGAACCTAGCTTCTGTTATTCCTCTTTTATTTTGTTTGATTTGAGACGTTAATGGGAAAGCTTTGGTATGCATGTGATTTAGTTTTAGATAACTGGCTGTAACATAATGTTCTTTCTTATTTATGTTTTCACAGGGTAAAGATACCACTGAGTCTAGGTCTCGTGGTGCTAATAATAATTCAAGTCGAGGTGGCAAGATTGGCGCAGATCGATACCTTAGCCGTGACCATGGTGGTTCAACATCATATAATTCTTCCGGTACTTTCAGCTTCAGTATTTAATGGAATTCCTCAACATAGAGGTTAGCTGCAAGACATTGAAAGCATATATAACCATACTTTTTCCTTTAGCAGAGTCTGCTCCTTTGCCTGGAAAGTCATCATATAAGAAAGAAAATGGATCGACTCCTTATGCAAGTTCTTTATCTTCAGTCCCTGGTTTGTCAGGAAATAGAAGCAGAGGACCTGCAGGCCTCAGGTCTGTCCTATTTGAACTTCTTGCCCTTAAAGTCTTATTGAATATCTGTATTTGAGGTTGCAATTTAGCAAATTGCTGTTAGGTCTATTGTTCGGATTTAAGGAATGCTTTCCTATCCTGGGATTTTTTTTTGTTAGCCTTCTTTGCAAGATGATGTTGAACTATTGATGATTCCTATTATTGTTATTGTTATTATTATTATTATTTTTGTCTCTTATTCGGCTTCTATGAACCTACGATTATGTGTGAGCTACTTTTTGTAATTTGCTTTTAAGCTCTTCAAATGTCATCATATAATGTGTTCAAATATGTGCACATTTTTCATGAAAATATGAACAGATATATCCAGACATATGCATGTGCACTGTGCTTTACGGCGATCATCCATAATTTATCTTCCATTTGGGACTTGGTGCTCGAGTGTAGCTGGTTTGTTACACTAATTAAGTTGACAGTTTTCAACATATGCATGAGTTTTTGAATTTCCACGTACTTGGCTCTTTGCTGTTCTTGACAATCTTTCACTTGAGGCTCATTTTTTTCCTGCATGGTATGTTGCAGTGATGGTGCCTCTGCTGAAATTAAAGGGTCATCATTGGGGACAGCTGATGCTATGCCATCTGGCATACAGCCAGCTTCTGGATATCAATCTGCCTGGGTGGGTGCTCCTGGTCAGGTGTCCATGGCTGACATTGTGAAGATGGGCAGACCGCATAATAAAGCTTCGAATCCTGCAAATGCATCTCATCACTATGTTCAGGGTCCTTCAACGAGTGCATCGCATCATAATCTAAGATTTCCTGAAGATCATGCATCCAAAGATCCTGAGTCAGGAATTTCTTTAGTCCATCATTTATCAACCAATGAGGAGTGGCCTTCCATAGAGAAGCCAGCTGCTACAAATGTGATTCCTGTCCCAGAGTATACTGTGGACTCTGAGCAGCATCTAGAGGCCTCTGGTGTACCTTCTGACAGCATTAATCGACATTCTGAGGCAGAAGAGGTTCAAGAAGCAGAGGATGATGACATTGAAAATTCTGGAGCAAATGATGTGGGATCTGATTCTATGTCCAGTAGGAAGATTCCAGAGGATGATTCAAGAGGTGCATCTCTGTTTGAGGATGATTTGTATGAAAACATGGGTTCGTACGAGCATCAGGCTCATGATTTCCATGAAGGTGACTGTTTTTACAATTTTCTCTCTTTAATGAAATAATTTCTATATAATATTTATGCTATCAATTATAACATCTTGTACACCCATGGAAAGTTTAGGTAGAGTACTTGTCTTGTGGTATTAATGTTCTGGTGCTAGCTATAATGGATATGGATATGGATATGGATTCGAGGTTAACTTTTACGCCAAAATAGTTACAAAAGAACCAGAAATTGAAAATAGTAATTTGGTGCTTCCTAAATGACCATGACTGCTTGGTTCAGAGTAGTTTCTTGACTTCTAGTCCTTATTTGCACAATCCAACAAATGGATCTTGCTGTGTAAGTTTTACCTGGGGCTGGTAAAATACACGAGTGACCCTCTAATCTCTTGTACAACAGTGATTATACATTTTCACATCTATGGTTCAGTCAATCTTAGTCTTGTATTTTCATGTGTGGTTACTTGAATTTCTAAGTCTTGTTAAGATGTTGCAGCTGAAGAAATTGGTGCTTCAGTGTCATCAGTCACCAGAAACTTGCACCAACTAAGTGTAAAGAAGGATGATAGAGGATTGCCATCTGAGGGATATGCACCTTCTGTGGTAATTCCAGATCATTTGCAAGTTCAAAATGCGGATTGCTCACACTTGAGCTTTGGTAGTTTTGGATCTGGCATGAGTGCTGTATATTCTTCTGGTGCTATGACATCAGTTCCTGTAAAACCTAACTTGGAAGAGCCACATGGTGACGCTGATATTTCATCAGTTGGCCATCTGGACACTAGGTATAGCAATTAGTAACATTATAGGATTTGGTATTTTTTGTGTTCTCTTATTGTCCTCCATTTCAACTTAAAGACTAAAGATCTCTCATTCTACTCTTGTTGCAGAAGTTCTGAGTATTATGTTGATGATTCTCTTAGAAATGCTTCTGATGGTGGTTTGTACCATAGAACTAGTGCAAGTGCAGGGAGCTATGATCCATCTTCTACCGCACAGCCTGAAGAGTTGAAGCATGAGAATGCTGAAGTGGCTCAAGGAAATCAATATTCTTTTCCTTCTTCGAACCCTGGCTACACCTTTGATGATGCCCAACACTTAAATGCCTCTTTCAGTCAAACAAGTTCCCAGATGCAAAATCTAGCTCCTTTTTCCAATGTTATGGTACAATATTTTTTCTGCCCTTTTTTTGGGATTTAAGATATAGATTTGATTTATGAGATCATCTATCTAAAGGGAGTATAAATTGAAACCGTGTGTTTCTTAAAGTCGAAAGTTTAAGATGTCCTTTTCAAAGAAGGAGGCCTCTTCAGCTGTTTTTGATCTTGTTTCCCAGGGGTCTCATATCTGAAAACAATAGAATCTTTTTATCATTTTTATGTAAAAAATGAAAAAGAAACTTAGGCTTTGTTTGGTTCTGTTTTGAAGAATTCATTTTCCTTCTCCCAAAATGAAAATACTTGTTTGGTGATAGCATTTCCTGGAATAAGGTTTTTCGTTCCTCCAAAATACTTATCAATCATTACTTCAATTAAATAATCCTAACAACTACTATACCCCCACTAACTACAACAAAATAACATTGACAAAATATTTTCAGTTGAAGATGTCTCCCACTAAACACAACAAAAAAAAACATTGACAAGATATCTAGATGTAAACATGTTTCCCAAAATGCATCACATCATTACAAATCATCCAAACACATGTTTATTCTCAACACATTTTCCAATTCCACTACCAAATTACATTCTCTTAAAACACTAGATATAACACCAAACAAAGCATTATATTCTTTGAAGTTTGGGTTTGGACATTGATGAATGATCTTTTTTGGTTGGAGAATTTATAGAATTCATGAATTGGAAAGAGTTGATCTGTTTTGTTTTTTTATTTGTTGGTTTCACTTGATCACTACATATTCTAGATCTGATTCTGCATTTAGGATGTAAAAAAAGGTTTGATAGTTTCTAAACCCATTCTGTGCTTACTTAAGAGTATAGTTATTGTGTTATCCAATCATGGGAGTTCCATATATCTAATACTTCATACAGCTCTACCATGCTTTGGTACTCTGCTTGCTGAACTTTGTTCTGATCCTGAATACTAGTGATGCCATTTTTTACCTTATGGTTTATTGGTGTCATTATTGGGAAATTTATATTAGTTGGACCCGATGTCACTAGCTTTATGTACTTATCGTGTGTTAAGCTTTTGTAGTTGTAGGTTCTGTTTTTGTTGTCTTTCATGGACTATGTATGTTTGAAGTTTTTGGTCCGAGGGCCTTTTATGTGTGATTATCGAACTTGTTGGAAGATTATATTGTGGGAGGGCCAGAGGGATAGGGGTATGTTATGCTGGGTTTTGTTTGATTCATTCTTTCCTCTTTGTTTTCATTGTTCTTGTAGGGAGGAGTTCAGGACCTCTAAATTTTGACATTTTCTAGCGGAATTAAAGCCAACTTGCTTTAGGGCATGCTAGCCGTGCATACTTATCTGTCATTTTGGACAAAAGACAACCAACAGGAAGGAGTATGTTAGAAAATGGGTGCCCCATGATTCACAAATATGGAATAAGTTAGTTTGGATTTTGTGAGCAAGTATATGTAAAGTTTAGTTACTACTTCAGTTTAGAACAAACAATGAAATACTGAAATTTACTTGAGGATTTGGAGTTGGCATACATAGAAGATAAAATTTGATAAAACTTAACGGATCTTTAATTATGTTGGAAGTAATTGAAGCCTTATTCTGCTGTATTCTATTTCTTTTTGTGCTTTACCCATTAATATATTGGTATATATGTTAATATTTATTATTTTGGTGATCTGTTGACTTTAAATTTGACTACGCAATTATATCGGTGCACTACGCAATTATACCGGTGCTATTTATTTTGCGTCCCCCTATTTGTTCAGTTTATGTGTTTATTTTTTTAATTTCAATTGTATGATAGTGATAGATTTGAAGTTCTTTCTTGGATTTCTCTGTTGCTGATGGTTTTCTTAACAGCAGTCATATACAAATTCGCTACCAAGCACTTTGTCGCCTGCTGATGTTCACCCCAGTAGAGAATCTGATCTTCAGTACTCTCCATTTCCTGTGACGCAATCGTTGTCTACTAAATATGGAAATTCTGTCTCTTCCATCGGTGGCTCAGCAATTTCAATGTCTGAGGTACCCATTGGAACTGAATTAATTCTCATCATTTATCACTTGCTGTGGAAATGCTCAACAACACCTTTAGTTCTCTTTGTTTTGGTGTAAATTGTTTCTGCAAAATTTTGCTTTTTGTTGGTGTTTTCTGGTCCTATAAATGTATAGGAAAATACATTAACTGTACAATTCATTTACTCCAAAATATGCAAAACAATTTCTGGATGTGTCATTAGAACAGTTATTTGCACCACTGACCTGCTCACCAGCACCTCTACAGACCCCTATCCCCCAACTTTGACCTCCACAATAAATACCCACTGTGTGCTTGATAGTATTTTCACTGGATCCACCAAATGGGAATATGGATGCAGGAAAGCAATCTCTGATTAAACTTTTACCATCAAAATTCAATATTGGTGGATGTATATCAAGCTAGAATAGGGAATACCAGATTAATATTCAATGTGCAAGCAAATCTTATTGTGCATCACAAGCTTGGCAGCTGATTGTGCTATTGGAACTCTTCAGGCTTTGAAGACCGCTGGTTTCTCATCGACACAGCCTGCTCCACAGACCCTTTCTGGAACTAGTGTTGCCACTGGACCTCCTCTTCCACAACACCTTGCTGTACATCCATATTCTCAGCCCACTCTTCCTTTGGGACCGTTTACGAATATGATTGGCTACCCTTTCTTGCCTCAGAGCTACACATACATGCCTTCTGCTTTTCAACAAACATTTGCGGGTAATAGCACATATCATCAATCTCTAGCTGCGGTACTTCCTCAGTATAAAAACAATGTTTCTGCCAGTAGTTTGCCTCAGTCAGCTGCTATCGCTTCTGGATATGGTGCCTTTGGAAATACCACAACAATTCCTGGAAATTTCCCTATGAATCCACCCCCTGCCCCGTCAGGGGCAACTTTAAGTTATGATGATGTTTTAAGTTCTCAGTACAAGGACAGTAGTCACTTGGTCTCGCTTCAGCAGGTATGTTGCTTTCATGTTGGACCTTAAATTGATTTGTGACTGTTGTTTTTCATTATTTTTCTATTACGGACAAATAAATGCTGTTTAAGCACTATACTGGTTTGAATATTCCCCCCACCCTGCACGAGCATACACATGTATTGCCCAACAAAGTTGGTCATGCTATCAGTCCTTTGTAAAATTGTTTGGTTTTTGTAATCAGTGTTGTGAAGCTGACTTATATCTTGTCATTCACATTTTCTCAGAACGAGAACTCAGGTATGTGGCTTCATGGACCTAATTCTAGAACGATGTCAGCTGTTCCAGCCAGCACATATTACAATTATCAGGGACAAAATCAGCAAACCGGTGGATTCAGGCAAGGTCAGCAGCCATCACAGAATTATGGGGCCCTCGGATACCCGAATTTCTACCATTCTCAAACTGGAATATCGCTCGATCAGCAGCAGAACCCAAGAGATGGGTCACTTGTCAGCTCGCAAGGACAGCCTAAGCAGTCCCAAATTTGGCAGAACAGCTACTAATCTTTTCACCTCCTGTTTTTTCTGGGGCATGTAATGAGTGTGAAAAAGTGGCCTTTCAAGCCATACCAGCTGTTGAATACGATTTGATTTTATGATTTTCACAAATGGATTTGACTGGCCACTGCCCTGTGCCTCGAGGTTGTATTTTACGTATTTATCTTCAGTTGCTGTAACGTAGGAACACAGGTTCTAACTTTGTGTTAGTGGAGGCATATCTTTTTCTTTCCCACTTGCGCACTTTCGAATTTAGTTCCACACCCTTCAGAGAAGCTTGTTCTGTTCGCTTAATTAAGTAAACGGTTGAACGCCTAACCATGTTCTCTGCACTAGCTATCAATTGAAGTTTGGAATCATTTTATCATCATTATCTGCACTGCACCCTGAATTTTGGTTTATTGAGCCCTTGCTATTACTTGCTGATGTACATTGCGATCGAATTGCAGGTTGTGGACAGCCATCCCTTGGTTCTTGATATGTGTTTCTGGCTATCTGGTTTAGCCAATCATCATTTTAATGCATCTGTTTACTTCTCTGTCTTATTTGAAATGCTGGTCTGATCCTTCACCATCGTGTCAACTTTTCAGATATGATAAAACTCAGTCTGGAACGGGTTTCAACCTAAACTTGATCTTTTAATTTGACTCGTGGCTTAAACTCAAATCAAGTAGCAAAATGGGTCTTGATGCTTTTCATACCAAATTGTCATCATGATGCCAAGTTAAGGACGTTACACTAAATGGTTTTGGTGACTTGGGATTGATTCATGTACTCGAGAGTAAACAAGAATTTTCTATTTGTGGTTATAATGATTATGGTATTATCATAACTGTTTGGTCATGCATCGACAAGAATTTTCAAACTGTTGATGGAAAAGAATTTCATGCAAAAGTTCATTGATTAGTGACCAATATAAATTATTACTTTATCTCTTCTCTATGGGCGGTGCTGAAATTGATTTTGATTTATATAAGTGCTCAAATTAATTGATATAAATCGTTAAATATATAGATAATGATAGCACAATATAAATAAAAGAATGGATTCCTCAGCTTTAAATTTAATATTTTCTTATGGGGGATGGATTCCTGTGAAGTCCTGTCAATAAGACACGTGTAATCATGTTATTAACATTCGCCACTCTTCCAAATCTCTCATTTTTACGGAATCAAATTCTACCGCCACTGACGCTGAGCTTCTCGGCGACATCTCTCCGCAACTTCCGCCTCTCTTTTTCTGCGAACAAAACGCTGGAAAAACTCTGGTAATTTTGAATTTCGTTAAAAATGCGTGAAAATTGAAAGATGATATTTATAGAACGAAAAGAGGAGGAGAAGATTACTCATGCAATTTCAACCCTTTGCAGTTTCTTCTCGAGATTTCCTGATTGTTGCGTTTGAATAATTAATTTTTCGTTGTAGCTAAATTTCAAGTGATGTAGCTTTTTCCGTTCATTCCTTTATTGGAGTCATTTGAGCATATTAGGAAGTCATTTTTTGTGGTTCACTACTTTTCCTCTTTGTTCAAATAATGTAATTGCATCTGGTGTTAGTGGTCATTTATCTTAGCTCTTAAATACCGACTTTTTTGGAGTGCTATTTCGTTGAGGTACCTCATTTATGATATTTTGGAAATGAATTATTTTTTCAGAAATTCACAGTTGAGAATTGCTATCATATGCAGTTGATACTATGAAACTCTAATAATTGATTATTTTGGAGCATGATAAAAATTTAAGATAGATCTACAAATGCCGGAGTAGAACAAAAAGGTTGATTTTGATAGTCACTGTTTGAAATAATCTGCTATAAACACAAAAAAATGTTTTGGAAATAACATGTAAACATGAAGAAAGACAGGTATTACTTTTTTGCTGTAAATCCATGTTAGATTTTATCTATTACCAACGTCAAACATATTCTTTTATCTTTTTTTTTTTTTTTTTTTTTCCGCTTTGTGTTCTCTTGACCCATAAACTTGTTATATTTTTTTCTAACAAACAAGTGAAACGTTGATTTTTTTAAGCACGTTCTTCCACGAGTATTGACTCATGTAATTCTGGGAATTTAGTGTAAGATCATAAATATGTGAAACTTTATCTGGTCGAATACTTCTGTAATTCAGAAATTAGGAAAAAAGAGGAGTTGAAAATTTATCTGGGAGAGCCATGTTGAGTATATAAATGATGATGATTATGATAATTATTGCTGCCTTATTTAATTTGGTGAACTAGAAAGAGTTTCTACAATTTTAAGGAACAATTTAGTTGCAAGAGAAGCATGCCTGCAGATAATTGTTTGTAACCACTATTGTACTCATTTTTAATGAAACGCTAGTGTAACTTTGTCGGTATATCTCTATAGTTTATTTACAAAATTTCACAAATGTACAATGAATTAAAAAGACAGCAAATAGGTGCATTAGGATACATAAAGCCAATTATTATAAAAGAATTTTCTGATCGTGATATTGATTTTTGTTAGAATTCTAGGTTTTTGTACTTGGAATCGAGATTGTTACTTATTAAAGATTACCAAGTTATGAGCACTCTAATGAAGTTTAAACTTTTACAGGGACCAGAAGAAATCAATAATTGATATCATGATGTCCAAAGTTTGTTTTGACCTATTTTCATATTAAGCTTGATTATTTTCAACATACCTCATTGTTCAATTTCTTAGATGCTTGTCTGACAAATTCTCCTCATAGATCCATAGGAGATAAATCTTTTGGTTACGCAATCCTGCTAAGTATATTGGTTACTTAATCCTGCTAAGGTCTTGAGGCGGGCTTCTTCCAGTAATGATGTGTGGAAAGGTATCAGCATGCAAAGTATTTTTTACTGCCTCCTTTTAATTTCACATCTTTACTCTTCTGTCTACATTATGAATTATTTTAACTCTCTTAACTTTTTCATACTCTGTGGCAGGAACTTAGACTGGATGAAACGTGAAGCCAAATTCTCTGTGCAGCTCAACCTCAAAAGATTCTTGCTGACAAGAGGCCTTGGTATAGCTGTTTTTCTCCAGTAGATGCTCTTGAGGCCTATTCATGAAATTTGGCAAACAGGTTCATGCCAACTTCCTTTTCTCTTCTTTATTGCCTGAAGGGGCACCATTAGCCAGAAACATTTTGCAACCTGTGAAAGTTCAAGTTTGAAGCATATGAAGTACAACATGAGTGGAGTAAGTGAGGAATGTTCGTCTCAAAACAATAGAACAAAGAAGCTCGAAACCCACAGAGGTCACTGCAATAAGGATGTCATGCCAGGAAGTGAACTCTGGACGGATGGACTTATTTGTGCTTTTGAATTCATCAGAGGACATAAAAAATCAGTTGCACCAAAATCTTTTTCAAATATCCAGTCATCTCATCAAGTCAATGACATTAATGTAACGAACCAAATGCACTCTGATGGAGGGACTGAACCAATTTCTCAAAGATTAAACGGGAACACTCTTCCTGAATCTGCACCCCTTATTGAATTGGAGAGTCACCAGGCTAGCTGTTTGCACATGGATGGCCAAAACTCTCAATTAGACAGCTTCCATCCCATTGAAAGATGTCAAAGGAGTTGTTGGGCTCCAATTGGATGGGCTAGAATTTCAGAACTTGTCCGAACAGTGCAAGTTGATGCAGGATGGTCCACTCAACATTTTGAATTTATGGATGATGAGGATGACGTCACTGTTGCCGACTTAGCTGCTCCATACTGGGAAAGGCCAGCTGGGCCTACATGGTGGTGCCATCTTGCTGCGGGTCATCCTGCTGTCGAGGCATGGCTCAATGCTACCCAGTGGTTGCATCCTGCCATTAGAACTGCTTTGAGAGATGAAAGCAGATTGATAAGCGATCGGATGAAACACCTCTTATATGAGGTATATTTCCTGTCTAATATATCCACTTTCTTGCTCAACTCATTGTCAAGGAGAAAACTAGCTGAATCTAGTATCTTGCAATCAATCATTGAAATTTAATGTGTGTACTACGTGCCTTTGATAAAAAGATTGGCTTAATTTACTGATAGCTTGAGAAAATTGTTTAAAATGCAACACTCTACTATTACAACCTGCGAAGTTATACTTGTGCTCTTCTTCTTCCTTTTTTTTTCCTATTAGCAGCAATCATGTGCCCTTTGGAAAAACTTATGTTTGAAAATCTGATTAAAAGAGATAACAAAGTATGTTGTCATGCTTTACAGCTTTTAATATTTGGCACTTAGCATTCTACACCTTTTGTTATGCTTTATGTGTTTACAGGTCCCAGTAAGGGTTGCTGGAGGCTTACTGTTTGAGCTTTTGGGGCAGTCTGCTGGCGATCCTTATGTTGAAGAAGATGATATCCCTGTTGTTGTTCGTTCATGGCAAGCTCAGAACTTCCTTTTAACTGTTCTACATGTGAAAGGATCTGCTTCAAGAATCAATGTTTTAGGCATTACAGAAGTCCAGGTTTGTTATATCCTAATAGGTCCTTTTCCTTGGCTAACATGCCTTTTGCAAATCTATGTTGTGGTTGATTCTGTATATATTTTCTTGACTTCAGTTGCATTTTCCCATCTAGGAACTTCTTCTTGGTGGTGGTTACAATACCCCAAGGACAGTACATGAAATTATAGCATATTTAGCTAGCCGCCTGGCACGGTGGGATGACAGGTGAGAGTAGTAGTTTGATTTTGGGTAGTCTAGCTTATATACTTAATTATAGTGGTTAATTATGTAGAGGCAGATACCACAGATTTTTCTACACAATATCTGAATGTCAACTATTATTTTATTTTTTTCTTCAGGAACTTACTCATAATAATCTATGAAATAAGTTCTACATGAGATAAAATTGTCATTATCATGTGCCTGCTGCAGTTGAGCAATTTTTACCGTCTGCTCCATCCCACCTAAGGGAGATAGCTAACTTTCAATGCATTATACATATAATTCAAGAAAAGGAAGTGTGGTAATTTAAGGTTGTCTTACCTTGTGCCTTTTAAAGCTTGAGCATTATCAAGCACCAGGTGGATCCATAAGCCACCACCAAATGATGTTGCAGTGACCATTTTGATGTCATTGGCTTTAATTTAATGTTTTCATTACTTTAAGGTTATTTCGGAAATCCATTTTTGGGGCAGCAGATGAAGTGGAATTGAAGTTCGTGAACAGGTACTATAAGCAGCATTAACCTACTTTTGATTCAGTGATGTGCACTTCCTCTCTCTCTCTCTCTCACCAATTTGCATTACTCTCCCAACAGGAGAAATTATGAAGATTTAAATCTTTTTGGCGTAATATTCAATCAAGAAATAAGAAGGTTATCAAGACAGGTATGTACCTGCCATGGAATTTCAATTGATTTTTTATGCAGAATCCATTCCAGATTATCTGTAGAACTATTTGGTTCTAACTGTTATGGAGCAAGATCTCTCTTATCTGCACTGCTTCTGTATCTCTCTGGTGGGCTCGTATCAAGTATAATAAGAAAGATAAACTTTAGAAGCCATAACATGGGCGAGGATATCACAGATAATCAAACTTTACACCTAAGTATAATGAAAATTTTGACTAATGCTTGCTGTCAACATTATATTAATTCTCTCAAGATAAAATTATATATGAAGCACTTTTAATAATAACTCGAATTGATGGCCAACTAACCCTGTCACGAGTCGCTGGTCCTGGTGAGGTATTGGATGCTATCCTGTTTTCAAGCACTTAAAGTAATTCTCTGGTAAAAATTTGGCCAGGTAGAATGCATTATGACCTGCTTCTGCTGGCAGATAATTGCTTTATTGAGCTCTAAGGTATGCATATGTGAATAATTAGAGTGAGTTGGAGTGGGTGCAAGCACACTAAAGCTTCAAAATTGAAAAACTTTCAGATCTCAATTTTTTCAGAACATCAACACTGATGTTTCTTTATGATACCATTGGTGATGTCGCTTGCTTTAGGTCTTTGACACATAATTCTTATTTCTGAAGAATGAACTGTCAGTTAATATCTTTCAAGGAAGGATGTACTACCTATTTTCTATACAAAACAAAATAATCCGGGGGTAATTAGTTCAATTATATTATTTCCTGACAATCATGCAAAATCCGTGTAGTAGAGTCCTTTCGGTAGCGCATGAATTAATTACACATATTGTACTTGCCATAGACATGCTGGTAGGTTGTTTTACATTTTTGCACGATATATTTAAGTTTGAGTTTTGAAATCGCTTATATCATGTTAATTGCTTGTTCAGTCTTGTCAATCGATTCCTTGACAAATTGTAGGTTATTAGAGTAAAATGGTCTCTCCATGCGAGGGAAGAGATAGTTTTTGAACTTCTCCAGCATTTGAGGGGAAATTTAACAAAAAGTCTGCTGGAAGGAATAAGAAAGAGTACTAGGGAAATGATAGAAGAGCAAGAAGCAGTTCGTGGCCGCTTATTTACCATCCAAGATGTCATGCAAAGCACTGTTCGTGCATGGTTGCAGGTTTGTATTACTTCTATGAGAACAGACATCTAATTGCTTTGTGATCTATGCAATTTATGTTTTTTCCTTCACATCAGATTACTATGTAAATTAAGTTATTGCATAATGCTTCCAAGTGATTGGAAGAGTATATCTCAGTATTGCCAAGAAAATTAATTTTTCCAGACTGGTCTTGGTTATTAATCGAAAACATTTGAATTTAGGGTTTCCATGTATTTTTCCTGTCGCTTGTACATTGCAATGTATTCAATTATTTAGGAAAGATTTTTCTACTGATTTTTGGTAATCTCAACCAACGTTTCTGCATCTGATTGTATTAAATTATTATTGGTGTAATGTTCATATTTGTATAAATATCTGATGGTGGAATTTTCATGTCTTAAATTACAGGATAGAAGCCTTACAGTAACTCATAATTTAGCTGTCTTTGGAGGATGTGGCCTTGTTCTTTCCATAATTACTGGGTTGTTTGGAATCAATGTGGACGGAATCCCTGGCGCAGAAAACACACCGTACGCATTTGGCGTATTTGCCGCACTTCTCTTTTTCTTAGGTATAGTGCTAATTGCAGTTGGGTTGATCTACCTCGGGTTGAAAAAACCCGTCAGGGAAGAGCAGGTGGAAGTGAGGAAGTTGGAGTTGGATGAGTTAGTCAAGATGTTCCAGCATGAGGCAGAAACTCATGCGCAGGTCCATAAGCCTGTATCTCGGCATAATTTGCCCCCAACAGCAGGCGATAAGTTCACAGAAGATGCAGACTATGTTCTTATTCGTTAAGATATGTAAGTTCACAGAAGATGCAGACTATGTTCTTATCCAATAAGATATAAAAGTGGCGATGCAGCACCACCAACAACTATAAGTGAAAGCTCCTCTTCTTTTATTTTTCGTATACCATTGCAACTCTTGAGGTGAAGGGAAGCAAAAAAGGATTATTTCTTTTTATGCATAAATTCCTGCTGGCACATGATGCAAGGCGTAAACATATTTCCATGAACAAGATTTTTCGAGAGTAAGGAATTCCACTTCAAGTAGATCAAGTTCCTTTTCCTTCTGGGGACAGTGGAGTGGTTGAGCTAACAATTTGTCAATTTTGGTGGATGCACCTTATTAAGTCATTTCTGTAGGTATGATTTCGAGCAATATGTTACACATTTCAGGCATTGTTTTGGTAAATTTGTCTTTTATGGAAAAATGAAGGTTTATTTAGAATTTCAGTCTACAATTCTCATATGCTGTGTGTGTGTGTGTGTGTGTGTGTTTCTTTCCCAAAAATATTAGAATTGTCACCCTCATAGCATCAGAGACCTCTCTATCTGGCTAAATAGTTCTAACTAAACTGTCTTGGGATTTGCTAGTGAAACCAAGTCATATATCAACAGTTATAATCATGATATAAATTGATGGAGTAGTCGGGGATGTAACTCTTCGAGCATTGCTTGAAAGAGAAGAAACTTCGTTTTATGAGTGTGACAAAATGTGGTGCGCGACTGTTTTTGAGAGAAAAAGAACATGGCACCCTAATTTGAAGAGTCCCCGGAACAAGGGGCCAATCAGTGGCTAGCCCTAATAAATTGCAACGTAGAATTTCACTAAGTAATCTTCTGAATATGGGGAAAAAATGGAACTCCAAATCTAGACTTCAGTCTTATTTATGATTTAGCCTGTTAAGCATTCTAGAGAAACATGTTTTAAGTAATTTAATGGGTATTTCAGTATGTTACATGGGGTTAAAATTTGTTCCCTATGCGGATGAAAGAGGAAAGATGTCCACAAAAAAATGCTGCATTCTTTTCTAATATATATAAATTTCTTTCGGGAGATTGTCTCCTTTTTGCTCAAGCAAAATCTTCGGGGAAGGGCAACCACACAATTTAGCACGGCGCCTTAGCAGGCATTCAGAATGTCAAAAGCTGGACTCTACAACGTCTTCCCAAGTTTCTCAAGTGAAGTGAAAAGCCCACAAAAAAAACAAAGAAAAAAAATCCAAAATCAACATCATTTCCAAATTGTTAAAACTAATAAATGTCAAATCTTTCTTCAGCATAGTCCGGCAACACACAACTGCAGCAGCTCATTGATAGCGCACCTAGGAGAAAATGACACAGTCTACCTTTCTTTTTCTTTTTTTATATTTTCCTTGTAGATAAGTCCAACATCTCATCACTTCAGAAGGGATCTGGTAAGGTGTTCGCGGGCTGTTGCCAGTGCTTGACTTAATGTCTGCAGAAAGGGAAATTACAATCAGGAGTTATTTACCCAGCCATATAACCAAAATTCTAGGGACGCTATTTTGAGAAGTAGGGATCTACACACCTGCTCAGATAGTGGTGCTCCAGAATCCATGCTATGACTTGCAACTTTACTCGCAATGCTATTTGCATCAGTTTCCAGAACAATCCTATACATGATAAAAGAGAGAGAGGCATTATAAAAATAGCATCAAAGTTGCACATTTTGACAAACTTGTTAGTACGCGCCTTAAGTCCTTGCAGAAGCTTGCTTATGTATTGTGCAGAATATTATTTCCACCAAATTCCTACTTCAATTTCCCTTTGGTAGCAGGATAACAGTTTCTATATGTATTCTCTTCTTGTTCGTTTACAATATAAGATGAGGCAATAGCATGATGCTAAATATGCAGGTTAGAGGTTGGAGTAGATCTGACAATAATTGTCAATCCAGTACTTCCAGGCTAAGCTCTAACAATTACACGAACACACAGCATACCTCCCATGAATACTTGCATGCATGTAGATGTGTATATATCACATGTATATATAACAGTGTATAAGTATATTCTCCATACACATGACAATATAAATATATATTTGCTAAATACTTGCATGCAAGTTTATATGTATACATATGAGATTCTAAAATTTTATTTTCAAGAGATGGCATTTCTGTTTAGTCAGAAATGGCAATTCAATATCAAACTAGTTAGATTGCAAAGGTAAATAAGCAGATGATTACCCGCCATCAACAATTTCATCGATGCACAAAAGAATCAGATCCAGATTTTCGAGTGCCTCCTTCTTATCGACATTGCCCCTGGAACAAAAAATACAGTAAAATGAAGCAAAGAGTTCATACAGCACAGAATATAACAATTGAACATCACCAGAGGCAAATAAGAACAAGACCATGCAAACTACCTAAGTAGAGTACCCACAGCATCAAAAAAACCCTGGAGAACAGTGGCCAAGATAAGTTCATTTTCATCTTCGCCCCCAGTCACAAAAAAGTGCAGGTCTTGAACAAACTTGTAGACAATGATGTTGTTCTCAAACATAGCTATCTCCGCTGCAGATAAAGTAACAAGAGTTTAGCAAGAGATAGTAAACGCCAACTTTAACATTAGAAACCCACCATCTCAGCCTTGACGAATATGGAAAGAACTTAAAGACAGGAAAATTCATGAAGGTAATACAATTCTAGTTCGACTACTAGCAAATAAAGCACAACAAAACTTTGAAAATAGCACGAAATAGCCAGCCTAGGAACAGTGTTTGCATTGATGTAATTACAAGTCAAGCATGTGTATTAGTACTCCACTTTTGAGAATAGGAACTGTGAGAACTCTAATCCAGCTGACAATGGTTTCTCCAGGGCATTTAAGATCGTAACAGCCTGTCCCCTCCACCAATTCAAACAACAAACGCCTACCTGAGCTTTGAAGTAAGGGCATGAAAAAATAAAAAAAATAGAATAACAAACTAAAACACACAGAGCACCTTCTGTTCGGGCATTTGTCTTCTGAGTCTTAGTAAATACAGCCTTCTCAAAAGCCTCCTTTGCATTATTAGTAGGCCAGTCATCTGAATAGTACTTGACAGCAATACGCTTCCCTTCTGAATCAAGAAGAAGAATGTTCTTTACAGAAGGGCAAAAATCCTGTTAAAAAAAGGAAACTTATGAATATCACAAGAAAATTAGTAAAATGAGAATTAGGATCATAACCACATTTTCCATAAAAGAAAATTGGTTTTCAGTCATATGAGAAACTCACAAGAACAACAAAAGTTGTTTTACCACAAAAAGAAAACTATATATTGCCATATTCTAATGTAGTCCATTTCTCATTTTCTTTCTTTTCTAGCTAAAACAGGGGCTCGTCCTGTTTAGATAGAGCCAAAATGGGGAGAGAGTATAAGATAAACACTAAATGCTGTCTTACTGGTCTTTAACCTTTCTCATTTTCTTCTATTCACCATACAGATTACTGTCACTAACAAAAACTTAATTATGACTTTGATTTAATATTTTACAAGAAAATAACAGGCGTGGAAGATCACACATTTGAAGTCCAACTAGTAAAATTATTTTCATCATCAAGAAATTAATGAGTGGCCCAGCTAGAAGCATGTTAATACAGCTTAATGAAATCTCACACTTTAACTCGTAAGCAGGTTCATTCACTTCAAGTAGCAATAGCAATTCTTCACGGAGATGAAAATACTACTACTTATAACCTCTATTCTATAGCATTTCACTAAGGGCTTTCTTGAAATTTTATATCTCCGGGAGTAAATAATTCCCCAGAATTTTCACTGCCGAAATGAAAGTATTAGTTTTCGATGTACAAGGTGACCTATAAACGTAAGATCCGATTTAAAAAATCATTGAATCAACGGCTCTGGTGAGTGTAACATGAAAAAATCTGATAAAACCTAGAGTGTTTTCTGGTCAAAATTGATCAGAGGAGAACATTGATGTTATTAAACGTAACCCTCAGCCTCAAGCCTACAATCACAACAAATGCGAAAAAATAGCAACAAGGGTTTCACCGTTTTAGAGTGGGTGCGTATGTGTCATGTCTGAGTGAGGGAGAGAGGAATACCATGGTCGACGGAGAAGATTTTGGCTATGTCGCAGATCGCGGGTCGCTCGGCCTTGCGAGTTCAGAAACGACAGAGAAAACGCTTTACGCAATTCTCCAAATTACAATGTAAGTTTGACCATAAGTCGCGTCTCTCATTTCACAAGCGTCGCGATGGGAATTAAGCAAAAGGAGCAAAGAGAGACAAGAGAGGAAAAAAGAAAAGAAGAAAACATTTGCCAGGGCTTAACTTCTGATCCGTTTAAAAATAATTATAAAAGATGGGCTCAAGCTGGGCTTTGTCAGGCCTAATTGAGTTGGATCGGCCCAACAAAACACCCCTTATCAGAATTGGAAATAAAAGACTAGTTTTCGATGGCAATCCTTCAGTGTCGCACGTTAAGAAACTGTTTTGGGTGTTTCGAAGTAACATGGCAGAATAAGTTTTGATGTAAAGTATTAAAAATTATATCGAATTAGTTAGGAATGACGGAGTCAGGATTTTTTAGTATAGAGGGCGAGATTCGATCATCAAAAATATAATATTAATTATTTTTTTTATTTATAAAAATATTTTTTATTATGATTTTTTATTAACTAAGTATTAAAAATAAATATAACTATAAATAAAAATATGATATTTATACATAAATTTCCCATACATATTATTTTTTGCATAAGTATTCGAACAAAAAAAGTGACTCCTAAATAAAAATGAGAATCAATTTTAATTCAATTTAACACAAAACAAAAATTAGCTTACAAAGTTAAAAAATATAATTTGGATATTAGAGTAATTCTCACTGTTTCATTACAATTTTATAAATCATTATTAAATGTTCAAAATTATCTTATTATTATGAAAAAAAAATTCAAATAAAATGTATAAGTAGCTATACATTTATAAAAGATTACTCAAGGAAAAATTTTCAACAAAAAAAAATAATTTTAATATTCTAATTGTGATGTTGTTAAATCATATTTCAAATCGTAACAAAAATGAAATGAGAATCTAATTCTTATTGGACCAAATAAATTAAAAAATAAATAAAACACAGAGTATTAAATAAAGGAAACTCAATAACATAAATAAGTTATATAAACGTGGATGAAAAAATATTATAAGAAAATAATGAATTAAAAATATATTAAAAAACTGATAAAGTTCTTAATTATTTTTATTGGGAAAGATAACTATTGTTTAAATAAAAATAATTTTTAACGTTATAAAAATTTATAATAACATGTCAAAAATAGATTTGTCAATCAAACTTGCTTCCAAAAACTATTGTAAATATTTTATCATTATTTCATAATCATTAACCAAATGTATTGTGAAAAACTTACTTTTATAATTTCTTACAACATAAAAATTAAAATAATCTCAAATAATAAGTAAGAAAGTGGAATCAAATAAATTAAAAACTAACAAATAAATATAAAAAAATAACAATAATGATTATTTGTTGACTAATATAAATTATATTTGTAGAGACAAAATCATAATAAAATTTTAATAGTATAAATACCTTTTAAAACTATATATTAATAATAATCATCTAAAATTTCAAAAAAACGAAGTTTCAAATAAGTTAGAATATCTTTAAATTTAAATATTCAAAATAAAATTATAAAAATTTGGAGGGGCTAATTTTGTAATTTAAAGGGATAAAAATTTTAATTTTATTAAATTTTATAAATAAAAAATATAATTTTGAAAAATTGAGGGGGTGGGGGGGGGGGGGCGCGACTGCACCCAGCCACCCCCTCCCTCCATTATTAGTAGAAACTTGTATTGGAGAAAGAACTTAAATTATTTTGAGAAGAACTTACACAGCAAGTTGTGCGCAAATGAATGCTATCTCTGATATTTTTGTCGATGATTAGTCACGCTATCTCAGTTACTCTTTGCATTTATATGCTGGATAAATTTTTTGTACCACTAAATATGCACTAACTTCATTCTGCAAGACTTATGCTTGAGAAATTGGAGACACTGGCAAAGAGAAATCCACTGTGGGCACCATGTTGTAGAAACCTCTACTTATGTTCATATTCTCCTTCAGATCTCTTCGAAAGAAACGAGGATGCTTCTTTGAACCTCTAAGCTCCAAAATTGGGAAAGAAGATGCAATCAAGCAAAACGATGCTGGAGCTTAGAGTCTAGAGTCGCGGACCATTGCATGGTGCTCACTACATTGTTCTGACATTTGAGGGCTGAGACGAAGAGGAGAAAAGAACTAAAAAGAGTAAGCAAAGGCTAACAGGTAACACCTACCCCATTTGGGTTCAACTTCTAAGTGAAAAGTGGCGAGTTTTCCTGTGAAGTTGAAGACTGAAGACTATACCTTCTTGCGCACCTTGTGGGTGTTTATTTGTGCAGGTACATGTTGAGTAGCACGCTGTTGCAGTAAAAATGCAGTTGGGTCCATTTAAATTGTGCCAGAGTGAAACTATTTCTTTATAAACATATTCAAGAAGAGTGGCATTGATTCTCGGTTCTCACTCAAGTAAAGAATCTATAGATTGTCAAGACAGAGAATAAAAATAATAATACCAGCAATTTAAGAACTTAAAATGAGTTTTAGAAACATCAAAACAATTGCAATAATTGAAACGTGACAAGGCTTGATTTGCTTGCAATAATCTTATGGGAATTGGCAATACAAGTTCGATAACCGAAGTTACACTGTAACCGTGTAGAAACTCGGCATGAGCCCTTCTCTCTCGCTGTAAGTATTCTATCAACCTGTTCTCTTCAAAGTGGAATAGTACATTTTGGTTTTAGTTGCAAGGCCATTGGATTAAACTCTCATACTTCCAGATTTTCTGGATTACAAGTTCCTAACCAATCAGAAAATGCACCTCCTACACTTCTACTTTGTATAATGCACCAGCAACTGCCTTATGTCGTCCTTTAAAATCTACAATGCCTTTTTCCACATAAGAAACTGCTATATAATCAACCCAAAAAAGGTGGAGACAGATGTTTATACGATTTGCTTACGCAATCACAGAGGGAAAGGATTCGACCTTCTAAAATCAAGCAAATAAGCTCTCAGAATGCATGTCCCTGCATCCATTACAGTGGCGGCACGTACCTACAAATCAAGATCATATAAGCTCAAACCCACAAGTGGTGAAACAGTAAGGTTGAAAAGAGGAAGAGGTAATGCATACTGAAGATAAGAGTTAAGTTTAGCTGAAGACAGGGCATTCCCATGTTTGCGTTTTCATATGTGAGTGTTAAGTCAGTAAACAGGCATAAGATCCTAGTTTGTGTCATTTCCTGAAGAAACTTTCTTTGATGGGCACCCGCCTGATGAGACAATCATGACCGGGCCAACACCATTGGGTCGTTGACTAATTTGATAAATCAGAATTTCATGAACTGTAAACAGCAAGAAGCTATTATATACAGGATTTCAATTAGTTTCTACATTCTTTATCCTGATTACATTTTAAAAAGCATTGACCTCATACTGAATGTCTAAAAGATGAATGAATATGAGTCTGAACTCCACAACTCAAATCGCATCCCCACAGATTCTAATTTTTCCAATCGCATCCTACAGATTCTTATTTCTCATGAATGGAATTTATTGACTTATTAATGAGAGGGGAGCTTGGGTGACCATCCCCTCCCAGCCACCCTTTTTTCAGCTAACCAATCTTTTTGCTGAAAAACTGAAATTCCAAGTGACTTGGCACTAATCTAACTATGTAACTAGTCCAATAAGCATCAGCCATCAAGTGGCCTTGTAATAATATATTTCTTTAGCTCTTTCTATCAGTTTATTTATGGTACAAATTATATTACTTTGCATTTTATTATTTGATCCTTTTTCCTTTTCCTCACCAAAATACAAAATCCAAACATAGGGTTAGCATGCCATGTTAACACAAATTGATCCATTAGATGTTTCACTTCGTGGGCAGTATTAATAATTGAAATCCAAGCAGTTCCAACTTCAAACCAATAAGATTATAATACTAATAAAGTGGTTTACACTTCTGGAAATTAACATATTTCCTTCTTCTGAAATTCAAAATCAGTTCAGATAACAAGCAAAATTGTTTAGCATGGGAATATTGTTTGGCCATTTCAGATGCAAAAACGGATGCAAAATAAGTAATGGCACTGGAATGGTTAGTGATTTAATAAAGCGGAGAGGATCAAAGTCTAGACCAATACTTTGGCATAGGTTCTCTTTAAGAACTTATAAACTCCATATCATCGAATTTAACTTGACAGATATAATGTGCATTGCCAGCACATTAAATAGACAAGTGGATAGAGGGCATGATCAACTTCACCAAATTTTACATATGACTTTCTTTGCAGGTTTTACTCCTTTATCAATGGGAACCTGAGAGTTCCACTAGACAATCACCACTACACTGACAACCTTAAACAATCTTGCATCGAAGATTGCATACGAGTTCAACACATATTACAGATCAACTTTGCCAAATTTTACAAATGACTTCTATACTATCAATTTCCAACACTAATATACTACTCGCTGAAAGTGGGCATTCTTCTGGAGGGATTCAGGTATGCCTAATCTTGCTTCATTCCACTACTTACCAGTGTTTAGTTTATTACGGGATTGTAAACAGAAAATCAGTTTATTACCGGATTGTAAACAGAAAATCCACCTAGTTACATAGTCGTCCTTAAACTTCTTGTAATAATAAGTAAAATAGGCCCAAATTAAAAGAAAACTGAAATCCCACTTTTTTCTGGGTCAGAAATTACCTCGATTGGAGTTTTCATTTAGTCAATGGCTTCTGCAAAAGTGCAGTCAAATAAACCTCACCATTCTTCACTCCACTAGAATCAGTCTTACTGGCCGCAGCCCACTTCACCTTCTTGTACCCCAGCTTCCCAATCAAAGGTGTAAACACATTCTCAAGATCTATTTTTTTACTGAAAAAATGGTCCAACAAGAAGTATCCCCCACCTCTCAACACTCTATCCACATCAAAGAACAAGAACTCCATCGAAGTAACTGGTATCCACCGGTTAACCGCGTGCCCACACCGCACAAGATCCACTACCCCATCAAACACCGGCAGTCTCTGCTGCAATGGCGCATGGAGTGGCACTAATCCCCTAATAGCCACAGCCTCATTATATGGTGCACCAAGATTCATTGTAGTGGTTACAACAGTCACATTCTGCAGCTTCATTTGTGCTGCAAAAGTGCCAGTTCCACCACCAATATCAAGTGCAAGCCTGATGACACTTTTAGCTGATTTAGCTAGCTGCAAAAGCTGCGAAATTGGGAGATCCAGATCTGATTTATAAGTCAAAAATCTCGACTTTTCAACTTTCATATCAAAGCCCATATCAGATTTCAAACCCGCAAAGCAAGAGAAAGTCTTGCAGCTGTAATGGCTTAGTAAAGCTGTCTTTTCAGGAAGAGATGAAAATGGATCGGTGGGAAGTGAGGTCGGAATAGTGGAAGGGGTTCTTGCAAAGCAGCGGCGGCGGGGGAGGGGGTGGCAGCCCCGGAGAATGAGATCCTCAGCTAAGGGGGAATCATTGGGGCAGAGTGCAAAGGGAGTGTAGTTCATGTACTGGTGGAGGAGTATTGGGTTGTCTTTGCAAGATGAGGCTATAGGGGAGATATGAGTGTAGATGAGGAGATCAGAGGGGGCGGTAGTCGTGAGGGAGGGTGTTTTCTTGGAGGGTGGGGTGGAGGGCTGGAGGCTGGTGAGGTGGTTGATGGTGGCGCGTATGGTGGAGAGCTGGTGGATGAGGTGGTCGGGGACTGGGGGAGCGGCGGGAGGTTTGGATTGGATGGTGGAGGAGAGGTGGTAGAGGGAGAGAATGTTGGTGGCAACCATTGCTAGCAAGAGCAGCAAGTTTAGACCCATCGTGAAACCCATTGTTGTTTGTTTCCAAGATTTTCTTGATCTGCTGCTGCTGCTACTATTTGAAGGTGTAGTGTTTAGTTCTCACTCGTAGAGTGTGGATATTTGCTAGTGATGTACAAGTATCAATGATGTGAACATAATTTTTGTGATGTCTGCATCTTTAGTGGTAGTAATATAACATTTGTGTCTGCATTAGATCAATTATTTTTGCTGGGGTTGAGTAAGGTTGACTGCTGAGGGGTGGACATTTTGGTTTTGGGAATCTAGATTTATTTACAAGTTGCTGGATCTTGGGCCAAGTTAAACTCTGTTTTTTACTCTAAATGATCAATTTTTTTCCTTTTTCGGGTAAGGTAATAATTAATGAAGTTGTTGAGAGTTATAGACATATGAGAAAGTTAAAAAGGGGGAAATATTCAGTGAATGTTAGTAAGGATTTTGGAATGGAAGTTTATTTATAAAATAATTTTTTTAAAAAATATTTATAAATATTATTAAGTATTTGATAAAAATATATTTTAATATTCATTTAATAAAAATATAAAAAAAATCAAAAATCATAATTTTATATTTTTTCAAAATAATTTTTTTAAAATAAATCTCAATAATTAATTTTTTTACAAATAAATTCTCGTACGTAAAATTTCATTTATAATGAGTTCTCAGATACAGAGAAGTTAAGTGACTTCTCTATTTATTTGTCTATTTATCATAAGTTTTGGAAATTTTAACAAAGTATTAGGAACTAAGGATGCAATGAATGTAATTTTTCTCTGCAAATTTTTTGCCTCTACATCCTTTCCTTTAGAAAAATGACGACTATTGAATTAATTTCAACTCTTTTTTGACATTTCATTATTTATTAACAGAATTTAGGGTATACGATTTTGGTCAACTAGTCCGTAACCTAGTTCAATAAATTTTCAAATTACTAATACGTTGAAAGACTCGTTTCAAAATAATGCGACGCAATTGTCTTAAATTCAGTAAAATGACATAATTACCCTCCCAATCGATAAATTCATGGTGCGCCATGGTACTGGTAGGAGTCTGGAAGACACTTTTCAATATTACATATTTTCTCAGTCCTAAATTTATGATCCCGTTTGGCTTCATTTTTATAAAGATTTTTTTTTATTTAAAATTCTAAAAATAAATTTTGTATTATTCATTTCTATTAAAAAATACAATATATTTTTATTTTAAAAATTAATTTTTAAATTTACTAATATTTTCATATCTTTCTATACACATATCAACCTCATTTTCAAATATATAAACATTTTACGTTTTTTCTTACTGAAAGCTTCATAAAACAAATTCATTTTCATTTATAATCTTAATATAGTATATATCAAAATATAATTAATCCAAATATATTTTTATTTTCATACAAAACCTGCTTTCAATGTTGAAAATATGAAAATGTGTTTGAAAATGAAACCAAACGAATTTTATAATTTTATTTTTTTGGGATAGAAGAAGGGAGAATATCTCAAAATAAAATTTTATTTTTTAAATATAAATTATTTTTGTATACAATCTCACATATATATTAATAATGTGAATTCCTTGTCCAATCAAACTATACATTATATTGAGACATAGGGAGTAAAAATTGTGCCCCTATCGATATCTAACGGACCTTGTTACCCGGTCTATAAGTAATTAATGGTAGAAGCAGGTAATTTATCCATCAACATTTGATTTAGAGCATAAGACATCTAATTATATTAAATATCGCATTAGAGTAATCTCATGTTATATGCACGGGGTCGAATAATATTAATTTTCCATAATCTCTACTAATTAAGTATTAAATTGTTTTAGTAGGAACCATCTTTACAGGGCTGTCGTAATTCAATCTCAATTCGACGCTTTTATCCAATAATCGAGTTCACCTCGCACGAGATATACAAAAGTAGATGAAACTGAAAAGTACATCCAAGTTCCAACCGCGTCAGTTGGACGCAAGTGCGGGGCCCGTGGTTATGATAATTATAGAGTGCAAATACAAAAGTATTACCCATTATTTCCATATTTTCAGCGCTCACTGAACCTCAAATCTGCTGAAGAAAAATGGTAAGCAATTTCTTCCCTTCTCTCTGTACATGTATTTTTGAAGTATTAATTTTGTTTTGCATATTGATATTAGGGTTCGACCTTTTTTTTTTGTTTTTTTTGGTTGCCAGAGTTTTGTCCTCTTTGATTGTCTTGAATTACGATGGTGCTGTAACTTTCTTTACCTCTCTCTAAATATCTGTGGCTGCTGATTGAGGTGTTTTTCTTAGTGATGTGTCTGGCTTTTGTGATATGGGCGCTCCAAGCGCTGTCCCTCTTTTGCTCTTGCTGAATTTCATATTTCAGATATGAAATTTGAATTTTAGAGTATAATACGCTTTAAAGGAAGAATTAGGGTTCTTGAAATTTCACAAGGTCAAGCTAATTTCTCCCACGCTTAAAAATTACTGGACAGTTTAGTTTCTTTTTAGAAGTGTATCGACACAAGACCCATAGCCCGTGCGTTTAGGTTCAGATTGGGAACTAGGCTACCATTTTTGCTGCTTTGCGGATCCGCTCTGAAGGTTTGGTTCTTGTTCTCAACTTGGGGAACTGATATAAGTGCCAGGGCTGCCGGGTGGGGGTGAACCTGGGACTAATCAAACGTTCAACGATTGTAGCTCCCCGACTAACCATGGGCAAAAGAAAAGAAGCAGGATAAAGGGTTGGTAACTGTGGAAGAAAATGAACCACAGTAAATGTGGGAAGATATAGAAACTTGCATCAAGTCATTTTCTCTAGGCAGCTTGTAATTGATTTTTTGTGCGATTTGGCTAGAGAAGTTATGGAGCAAAAGAATGTTACTTCTTATTCTGCACTTGAAGTATAGATCGTTTTAGTGAGTATCAAATTAATTGTGATATTTCCACTTTTGCTTGTAGTTTTCTAATTCAATTGTATTGTAGGCTGACCCGGAATTAGAAGCCATCAGGCAAAGGAGAATGCAGGAGCTAATGGCACAACGTGGCATTGTAACAGCGCCCCCCCCCCCCCCCCCCGAGTGTATGCTTATTGTTGCTTTATATTCTCTCTTCTTTAGCATATTATAGTGACTGAATTATTATTGACTTGTAGGGTAATCATCAGAATTCTGAACAGCAGAAAAACCAGGAGGAAGCTAAAAGGTGAATCTGTTTTGTGATCTAGTTTAACTTTCACCTTTTGTCCACGTTCTTGAATGATGTTATATATCTATAAGAATATGCTTTGCAATGTTTTTCTTGATCTGAACTTGGAGAACTGATTTAGGGAGGCAGAGGAACAAAGGCAAATGATTCTTACTCAGATTTTGACATCAGAAGCACGGGCAAGACGTAAGTTGAATGATGTTGTCATTTTGTAACATTGTCATCATTCACAAAGTACTTCACCTACTTGTTTGCATTGTTGTATCCAAATTTATTTAGTCAGTTATAAAGAACTGCACAGTGAAAATTGGTAATGGAGAAATTGGCTATATAAAAATGATAGCTTGTCTCTGGTTCTTAGAAGTTTCTACATGCTTATGTGCCAATCATGCACATTATTTCTCCTGGACTCCCATGTTTTTGTATGTGCAGTTGCTCGAATCGCACTGGTTAAACCTGAAAAGGCCAGAGGAGTTGAGGATGTTATAATTAAAGCTGCTAAAATGGGTCAGATTGTTGAGAAGGTAGTTCATTGCTATTTGTCAGTTTCTCTTGCTTCTTTATGCTTGGTAAATTGGTCTCTGTTCAAACTGAGAGAAAACTTTGTGCTAATGATTTACTGTTGACATTTGACAAGCATCAGATTTCTTGCTTTAATGTAGGTGTCTGAAGAGAGGCTTATATCTTTGCTTGAGCAAATCAACACCCAAACAACTAAAGAAACCAAAGTAATTGTAAGTAGTAATAGTTAATTATTGTCTACAGTGCTGTGTCTTTTTCATGAATTTAATCCTAATGTTTCATTTGCTAACTGTTGATTTCACTCTCTTCACAGATTAAGAGACGCTCGAGTGTTCTTGATGATGATTAGCTTGTTTTTGTCATCTGCCTCACCTTTATCCTGGAAACACTTTGTACGACATGAAATTTTGAAGTGCAATGTCCATCCTATGGATTTAACTCTTGGCAGAAACCCCCCTTTGAAGTTTCATGATTCATTTGTCCTATCCTGTGTGTTAGTCTGGAGGTTGAAATTTTCTATGATGGCTTAGTTGAGCCGAGAAACTCTATGAAACCATGGCTCTTCCTACTTTTTTCTTTTTGTCGTTAGTATTTTATATTTTTTTTTGTGGGAAAGCTTGTGCTATTTAATTAGTACCGCGGCGGAAAGAATAATATATGGTTCTTTGCTGGAAGAATTTACCATCATTTGGTTTACTGGAAGAATTCGCCAACTCTATTTATCTACTTTACTGACGAAAAATTCACCAAGTAAATAACACAGAGATACATTTGGGTAATTGTTCCATGAAAATCTCTTTGGTACATGATTGACACATGGTAATCTATACTACTAATAAATGTGGTGTATTTGACATTTTGAGGTGAAAACTACATGAAATACTGATGATTTCATGAAAATTCCTTACCTACTTGCCTCTTTAATTTCTATTATTATACTGACCTATTCTAGTATGCATACAAATCATACAATTCGAGTGTGGGCAAACATATATGCATGTCATTATCCTTTAAGAAATTTGACAAACTTAAAGCGTCACATTCTTAAGATCAAATGTTCTCAAGATTCTTCTTAAAAAAATCAGCAATCAGGAAGTCTCATCACACATATACACGGATTGAGAAATTCTGCCACAAAAAATAACAAATAAACACACACAAAACATTTGAGTAATGACTGAAAGACTTTCAATTATGAATCCATAAATAATCTTTCTAGGAAATTAAGGAATTTTTTTGATTTGTTTTGGGTGTTTTTGGGGGAAGGTGTTTTGAAGAGATGGATTTGGGAATGAGAATGTACGAAAATATTGTTTGGTTTTATTTTGGAGGATATATTTTTTACTATGGTTATTTTATCTTGTGAGTTTTTGGTTTGGTTAGTAGTTTCACATCCGCATTTTTAATAAATTATGTTACATTTTTAAATACAAAAAAAAGATAATATATATTTAAAATACTATCATAATTGAATTATATAATGATATTGATATATATTGCGCTCCATACTATTTAGGGACCGAACAAATTTATTTTGGAGGAAGGGTATGCCAAATGCAACCTTATTTCGAGGGAAAGGAAATGGTTTTGGCGGGAGTCAAAAACAAACATTGCCTAATTTTGTTTCTTTTATATAGTTTAGAATGTCATATGTATATTTGTTATAGTTAATTATTTTTTTGTCTTATCAATATGATAAAAGAATGATTATTCATTTCTTTTGTGTACCAATCAAATACTTTACTTATATCGCTATTCTTTTCTAACATTCTATTTCATCTAATATTTCATAAGAATAAAATAAGCTATGGAGTACAAAATAAATTTCTTTTTTTTTTTGTAATTTATTTTTTATTAAAACAATTTTCAATTATAATAACACAAAGAAATCTTAATTAAATATATAAATTAACAATTATATTATTATAATTTATTTAGTACCCGAATCGAACAAATTGGATGCCCGACTTTTTCAGGCTAGGATTGGGTATACATTTTTATAGGTAAAATAATTAAATTTTAAAATTTTATTTCTAAAAAAATTAAAAATAAATATTTTTTTATTAAAATTTGAATTTTCTGACTCTATCCCTAACTATGGAGACTTCAGGTCAAAGAAGTTGAAAAATCTTATCTAATCGGATCTCGATGGGTTCATAATCTATACCCAGTTATAAGACGGCCCATCAGTAAAAGTTGTGGGTTTTAATTGGGCTGGTCCATCTGAACTTAGGCCTGAAAAGGCCCAAAGCTAGCCCATCTTCTGTTGTCTTTTAACGGGTCACAGATGTCTTGGGTTGATCCACACCCTAATTACACTAGTTTTGAACCGACTTTCAAACGGGCGGTAAAAATTCTCTTGTTTCATCTAGGGTTCTCGTTTTATTAAAAGGCAAATATTAGGGGTTTTGGAAGCAAAAGGGTTTAGTAGTTTTATTCTACTTATAATTCTTCTTTCCCCATTTGCTGCTTCTTCTCTTCCATGGCTGCCCGTTAAACGACATGAAGTATTTTTGAACCAATGGCTGCCGTTTTCTCTCTCAGAAGACTATATGCTGTTTCCAATCCTCGGACTATTTTTCCCGCATTGATTTTGGGTTTTCTAAGCTTCAGAAATTGAGAGCATTGATTCTGAAAAAATGGCGGAGGATGTGGAGGTGATGCAAGACAAACCCTCGAACTCCTGCTGCGCCGCGGTAATTTTATCTTTATTCTGTGTTTTTCCGTTTATGTAGTTGGGCAATGCGGGAGTTGTTGTAGAATTATAACCGTATTATTGCAATTGCTTGAATTCTTGCAGTTGAAAAAGAAGCACTCAAAGCTTTTGGAGAAGTACGCAAAGCTTGAAGAGCTTAAAAACAAGTTTCGCGACTGCACTGCGTTAGTACAGAAAAAATATGATGTGATTGAGAAAGAAAATGAGATTCTAAAAAAAGGTAGATGTTGGCGTTTTCCCTACCTTTTCTTCAAAATTCTTCATATTAGTATGTTAATAATGTTTGTTTTTTGGATAACAGTGTTAGAAAAAGATAATTTAAGTTGAATGCTGGAATCTGGAATATTGTTGTTGTTGTTGTTGTTATTATTATTATGATAATAGTAATAATAATAGTTATTATTATTATCATTTTTATTGTTGTTGTTGGTGTAAATGGGCATCTTGGAATTGGGAATGAGAGGAGGAACCTTAATCTCTTCTTCAATGTTTTACTAATAGTAAAATCAATTTTCTTTCCTACAGCATTGGAGGAACTCAAAGTGCAGGCCAATATATGGAAAGATGAGAAAGAAAAAGAATCTGGTTTCCGTGTTGATCTTGAGGATGAGGTATCTGCTCTAAAGGATGAGGTTCAATTGCTGAAGCAGAATGGCAACTCTGCTTCTCAAGAAGCAGATAAGCAGATTCAAGAACGTCTGAATGTGGCAGAGAAAGAGATTAAGCAGCTGAAGGAGCTTCTGGACAAAGAGAGGGAAAGAGCAGCTTTGGAAAAGAAGAATGCCGAGTTGGAGAAGAAGAAAGCTGATGAGGCTTTGAAAAAGGTTGAGATGGGAAAAAAGAAGGTTAGCGAAGCTCAGAAGGTGGCTAATGTCGCAAGGAAAAAGGCAGAGGAAAATAGGCTTTTGTGGGAAAAATTAAAAGTGGAAACTGATGCAGTGAAGTCAATGTTGGCTTTGGAGAGATCTAAATCTGAAGCCTCAGAGAAGAAAGTGGAGGCAGAGAAACAGAGAGCCATTAGAGAAAGAAAAAGGGCAGACTTGGCAGTGGCCAAAGCTGAAGAGCAACAGAAACTTGCAGAAACAAATTTGAAGAAGACCGTGTTTGAGAAGGATCGAGCAGATGATTTGAATCGCAAGTTGGAAGAGGCTAGGATTAGGGCTGAAAAATTAGAGGAGTTGCGTGAAAATTTGTGCTCTGGAAAATTGGCTGAGGCTCAAGGTGATAAATCCAATACTGGCAGAAATGCAGAATTGGCAAGTGATGTTTGTGTGGGAATGCTAAAGAATGATGCTCAACTGTCAACATGGATGGAAAAGATGCTCTTGGCGAAAGACAATAATATTATTAGGGAGAAAAAGCGTGCAGATTCAGAGAAAAAGAAAGCAAAAAAACAGTGGAAAGTTGCAGAAGCACACAAAAAGATGGCCATGGAACAGAAGCATCGAGCTGATCAACTATCTAGAGAGTTGGAAAGTTATAAGGTTAGGTTAGAAGAATTACAGAAGGAGCTACAGGAGTTTGTTTCATACAGAATATATTCAGACAATGCACCCATAAGAAACAGTGATGGTATTTCTGAAACTGATACTGTTAAACTGCTAAAGAAACAATTGAAGCTAGAAAAGATGCTTGTAAAGCATGCCAAGAAAGCGTCAAAGGTGGAAGCTGTTCGTAACAATATGCTACATCAAGAACTATTTCACCTAAAGCAGGAGTGTCTTTGGTTCCAACAGCGTTTAGATAAGCTAGATAAGAGTTTCTTGCATGGTGGTGAAGGTATACATCAGTTGGAAAAGGTTAGTTTCCTCTTGCTCATAATTATTTACACCCTGTTTGATCTACATGAATCAGGAAATTTTGCTTTTATATGTATCTTGACTAAGTTTATCTGCAATAGCTCTCGTATTTTCTTTTATTTCTTATGATTTTTTGCTGCCAATTGATTTTGGCTGGAACTGGCGCAATGGCTGATTACAGTAATTATAGATCATGCATCTGCAGATTTTGGCAACAGTTTGACCTGTCTACGATTCTCTTTTTTGCTTTTGGCCAGCATCATAAAATGCAAGCCAAAAAATACAATATGATGAGCTGCAGCTTCTTTTTGTTCATGTCATAAATGCTGTAGGTTGTATGCATGCAAGGATCCAAAACATGTTAATCCTTTTTTCTTGTATTTTGGAATCTTTAGTTATACCAGGAAGTGTTACGTGCGTTGCATCTGGATCCAAAAAATATAAAATAGTGCAAATCATGATATGATTTTAAGTGTATCTAATAAAATAGATCTTTACTTAGTTGTGATTGTATGCACAATATGATGAAGTTAATATTGCAAACCACTGGACTTGATAATAGATAGTATATTGGTTGAAATTGTTTTGATAGCTCTACATTCTTTTTAAGCATATAGTAACATAGTTTTTGAAGCTTTTCAATATCTCAAATTTCACCTATACTTTGATTATTCATTTTTTTTATTATATTTCGTGTTTATATGATATGGAAATTTTTAACCCAACTTCTAATATGTTGGGAGAAATTATGAAGCATAAGTTTCATACAATTGTCCACTCTAATATTCTATAACCTGTTTCTAATTCTTACTTCCTTAACGTTATCAATTACTTCTATTATTAATTTAATGAATCAAAAAGATAATCCTATTCTAATCTTTTTACATATAATTCTAAAGATAGATTTCAATTTAAGATTTGAAATGGAAATTAGGAAGCCTAAATGTATAATATTTGGAAAACAAAGGTATATATAATTTCAAATTTGCATATCTTGCATATTCATAGCTTATAGGGATTTTATTCTCTATATCATCCATCATTCATAATTCAAAGAAAAAGTAATTGTGTATAATCACTCCAAAAAATAAATACAAAAACCTAAATATAGACAAGTAAGATTTACTATAACACGGGGACACACCATTAGAATAAATATACATATACATATATATATATGTAAATTATTCAAAAAGAAATCAAAGATTGTTCTTATGCTTATAAAATTCTCATGTATGTGAATACAAATCCATTTTCGTCTTTCTATGTAACCAATCTTCTCATTTATGATCAACATCTTTTGGTTTTCTTCTTGAACGAATAATTTCTATGGAAAAATAGAACGTCTTGTGAATGTCTTGGTTACGGTTAAGGATTTTCAGGCGAACCTATGGTTGGTGTGTGTGTGTGTGTGTAAAGTTAAAAAAAAGTAGAACACGCATTACTTTTTCTTATGGTTGGTGTATATATACTTGTGTGTGTGTGATGAAGTGAAAAAAAGTAGAATACACTGTACTTTATCAGTATATATTTGATCCTAGTTGACCCGTGCTTGTGTAGAACAAGCAGCTTGTACGTAGGACGAAATCAAGAAAACATAAACTGCGGAATATGGAAATTTTTTGCATCACAGTTTTGTATGATGCTGATACATTTCATAATAATCTCGAAACTCTATAGCAGCCAATTAAAATTTTTGGTTTGGGTTGTTTAAAAAACAACTTTATTACATTTCTGAGACACCTTATTCCTCTGGAATCTGCCATCATTATAACCTAAAACATAAACATTATTTGCTCTTTTGTTTTGGTTTGATTCCTTGGCCAAATATCCTCACTTCTTGTCCTTTTCTCTTCTATAAGGATAAAACCGGATAAATCGTGATTGCTGATAGAATTCTTGAGTTCCTTACAAAAAAAGAGAGAATGTTTTGCTACTGGTAAAGTAGTTATTATTCAGTTCTAGATTAGAAATGGAGAATGCACTGTTTAATCTTTACTCCAATTTATATTAAAATTTACTCAAAAAATAAACTCACTGAATATGGATGCACATTGTGGTGAGGAGTCTGATGTTAAGATATTAGCCACATATGTGAGACTTAGATTATACGCAGGTATAGCAGAGGAGGAATATGCGCTTGTTGTTTCTTGCTAAATCATACCTGATATAAGAGCTAGTTGGTTTGTGTATTGGACCTAAATCTGAACCCTATTACAAGGGAGGCATGGTTTCTGAACGTAGTGGTTCTGAGAGTCTCATATGTAGCATGTAAAATGCTAAGAATAAGAGCTAGGGAATTACAAATTGAGAATGTAATTTAAGATAATGTAGCAAACTTGCATATACACATGGTTTTATATGGCCTTTCGTATCACAAATAGCGAAATAACAGTGTTTGTTTCATGCTTTTTCTTTGTATATGTTTGTAATTAACATCCTCGCAACTTTTATACCCAATTAAAACTGTATGTTACCTCATCCCAATTTATGTGTTTCTTGTGCCAGTGACTGGAGGACTTCACAATGTCTTCAATATAGAAGTATTACTTAGAAAACGGACTCTAGAAGAAGCCTTGGACGAATCTGGGGTATGGTGTTAGGATAGTATTGAAGAATCAAGACTCTACAAGAGCTTTATAGATATGTATGGTTGTGGAAGACATAGACTCCTAAATCTATTAATAATTTTACTTTACAATTATACTGTTAGACTTCCATAGCAATTGAAAAGGTTATGAGAGAGATAATGACATCAATTAATTAGACTGTTAAGACTTCCATAAGCGATTAAAGAGTTGCAGTTTTCATATTAAGTGTTTTATTATTAAGGGTTGTTTAGTATTTCACAGTCGGAAGAAACATGTGTAAGATCCATACTTTTTATAGTAGTACATGTAGTATAGATATATAGATGTAGATTTAGGTTTAGATATAGTTTTCTGTTCGTTAGTGCTTGCACAATCTTATATTGATTGGTACTCATTAACTGGATAATGTTACTTTGCAGATTGGGAATCGGACCTCCACAAGAGAAACATTATGCTCAGATGGGTATCACAGGCAACTTATATCAGGTATAGATTCTAGACTGGATCCTCCATATAGAGGTTCCAAACAAAAAATGTTTCAGAGTTCTGCGATAAATTCCAGTTCGGCATCTTTTTCTGATCGACCCTTGGTGGGATCACAGGAAAGAGGTACTTCCTCTGTCACTACATCAGATAAACTGGGGGAAGATATATCAAACCTCAAACCAACTATATCAAGGTTGTCTGACAAGATGAGAATAAGGTACAATGAGCGTGCTGTAGCTAAAGCTGATAACAGCTTGAGAAGTCCAATTAAAGACAATGCTAATGAAAGGAAAGGTGGCTTCCGTGAAAGGAAGAGGATTCTTGATGCAGTTGAGTCCATTGAAAATTCGTATGCTAAGGGTGAGAAGCTGCATCAACAGGTATCAGAGAAACTATCCCTACTGCATGGTATACTCAATGGCCAAAAGGATGAACCTGAAGAAGAGAATCTGAAAGAGAATTATAGCGGAAAGCTTGTTAGACCCTTCAAGAGGAGAAAGACTTCTTGTGATAGGACGATAGTTATTCATCGTTTGCAAGACTCTGGGGAGCCAAAAAGCATTCTTGATTCTGATATTGATCACTCTGGTGCCTGTATGCGTGCTTCCCCACCAGGGTTTGATGTAATGAAATTTGATTGGCGTTTTAAGGATGGAACGAATAATATATCTGGAAGCAACCAGTGCATTCCTCAAGATTTTGATGAAATGGTTACTTATGACTATATGAAGTTGCTAGACCTGGATAATGCTGCCGATGAAAACTCTTATCGTAGAGCAATTGCTATGCCTCTATCTCCTATGCTGCCTGAGGTTGAATTTCATGGGGATGAGAAACTTGAAGTGGATAATTCTGAGATGCTGGTATACAAGAGTCCCCAAGAGGGATTTTCGAATGTAAGGGATAATCTGGCGTCAATTTCTAGCTTTCATATTATTGACATGGAGAAGAATCCTACTAATTTAGTATTTAATGGCCTTTTTTCTTCACAGTTGCAGACTAAGGAAGATTCTGTTGACTTCTTAAAAAATACAAATTCTGTGTCGGCAAGTGATACTCATTTTCACCAGATCCATGTTTCAGTTGGAAAGTTGGGGATTTCAGATCTATCTGGTTCTGGAAATGAGGAAACTAGTATACTGTGTGAAAGAGGGATTGCTTCTACTCATGGTAGTCTTCTGAAGTATTTTGTTGTATCCTCAGATAACAAAGACAATTGTAGTATTTTGAGGATCCTTCAGACAATTGGCAGTTGTATGCCACTGTGTTCTTTCCTTCATTCTGCAGAGATATTCCTTCGAAGTATTCTAAACACTCTTTTGAAGGCTGAAGATCTTTCAATGAAGTAAGTGAATTATTTTGATGACAGATCTTACTTCTGTTGCTCTTTTAAACACTGTTTGAGACGTCTAATTACTATCCGGGATCATTTTTGTAACATGTCAGTAATCTCTGGGGTTCTTTCGTGTCTGAGATCAGCTAGACCTGTTCGACCCTCCACATACTGTAGTGAGGCACATTACACCTTTCTTGGGAAAAGTAATTCGGAATATTATAAACCTGTTTGTCTGGGCTCATATATTGCTTGCGTTTTACCACTTTCCATGTAGGATTTTTAAATGTATTAACATTTTATTCGTCCAATATTTGGGCCTCTTAATGCTAGAATCTGCTTATAGTTTCCCTTTCACACAGGGTATTTAGAAAAAAATTCTTTAGGTTCTCACGAGATGGATATCTGGTGTTCTAGATCTCAGTCTCCCTTGTTCATGCCACACACTGTGTCAAGTTGAATGCCTTAGTATTCTATGTAGTTCTATGTTTAGAATGCCACAAAAAAGAAGCTAATTACAATTCTTCACTCTTTGGACTGTGTCTGCAGGGAGAAGGTCTGCGTGTTCTTCTCTCTATTACTGCATGGAATTTCTGAGGTTGGAATGAAAAACTTGACAAATGTCTTGAGTGATAATTTAGTCCAGTCCCTTGATTCACTGACTATGCACATTTGCTCAGGTATTTATCGGAACAATTTTTTTCTTAAATTTCATCAGCTGTTTTGTTGCAGTTTCATTCTGTAAGTTTTTATTAAGGGAATTATTATTTTCTCGTGCAGCACTCTCTGATCCAGTTTTCAGAAGGATATTTATGGAGTCATGCGATTTGTTTGAACTATTTGCTGTCATTGAAGATTTTATTCTGCAGAGAAAAGTGTTGGTCTGTGGTGATGTATCTTCTGAGTCAGAGGCCCTTCTTAGTTCTAAAGTAAACGTTGTTCTAAATGGTAATGCCATAATGCTGTCTGAAGTGGTGGCTTCGGCTCACCTGTTGGTTGCGGGGGGAAGTCTTTTAGCATCACTGTGCTCAGCAGTTGACCATATTGGTTTTGTTTGTGAGATGTCATGCAACATTATCACGATGCAGAAATTTGACCCTGCAGTGATGTTGGCTGTTCTTCATGCTTTTGCCCATGTATGTGGCTCCAAATATTTTACCCTTCAGCAGTACTCCATAGCAATGACTGTAATAAAATCTCTGGTTATGTTTCTTGAGAAGCAAACTTTGTCGACCAATTCTCCATCAATGGTTGAAAATCTGTCCAACATTTGGTTATGTAGCACAAATTGTCCGTTCTCAGAGGGTGCGGTTTCCATGGAGGATGTTGCATTGCTGCTGTTAGAGAATCTTCAGAAGCATGGGCGATCTGAATCTTGGCCACAAGATTCTCTTGAATTAGTGAAAACGGTAGCTCCTAGAGTATGGTCCCATGAGGAGAGAACTGAAGAAGTTTCAGGCTTGAGAGAGGCTGTTCCATTGAGTTCTACATCTTATGAGAATTTATGCGACTTCATTGATATTCTTTCTTTGGTTGAGATTCTAGCTTCATTCATGGTATGAATATCCTTCCGATGTCTTTTATGAAATCCTTTTTTCTGTTCCCAGATTATTATTATTATTATTATTATTTTCGTTTTTTCAACTATCTCTGAATGACCTGGGATTTAATGAAGTATGAAAGATGGGGTTTGATACAGTTTGATCTCCATTATGGAATAGACTGCGTGTTGTGCCCCAAGTCTCCTAGCTCCCTTTGGACATTTGGCTTTAAACTTTTATATTTTTCCTAATATTCAATGAGATCGCAGAATTTTATAGATATTTCACCGATGTTATGAACTGTTGGGTTATTAAATTTGTTGAGGATGATGCTGGAACTCTTAAAATTTGTCAAGTCTATTTTGAGATAGAAAAATGAATTTTGGTTGACACGTGTACATGGTAGGATGATTACAGTGAAATGTCCCTTCACATTGAATGAAAGCTGCCCTGGCCTTAAATTTCTTATAGCCAAAGACATCAATTTTTCAAATCTGTTTTGTTTTTTCTAGCTGTAGGGGAGTGGTTGCATTTGTGGATAAGGTCGAATGTTTGGAGTTCTTGCAATTAAATAGGCCGCTCTTTTTCTTTGGAAGCTAGTGATGAAAATTAGTCACTGTTTAGGTGTCCCGTTGTAAGACCAATTCTCAGAACTTTGCTTACTGTTAAGAGATTTTAGCTCTCACTATAGGTGGTTTTTGTGATAACACAAAGCAGTTCTTTAATCTGGATTCATTTTTTTCAGGCTGTTGTTTATATATGTCTATTCTAAAACATCCTTTTATCCCTTGAGTTTTGGTGCAAATAAGGAAAAGTTGTGTTGACGTTGAGATGAATGATGACCGAATCAATATGAGTGAGTGCTGATATTATAAATTAAGCCAAGTTGGCTCGCCTCATGGATTTACCTCTACTTTTCCTTGGGAGACATTTTAAACTCTCTTACATAAATGTTGCAACTAAATATTTCTTTTTGACCGACTTGACAACACTCATGCTCTGCTCAATTATTTTTCTTAAGTAGTTAAAAGTGTTCATTGTTATTTGATGTATTATAGTATGATTTTGATGAACTGTGGTATGATTTATGATAAGTGCCACAATATAGGCACTCCAGTCTTGGATGTATCTTTTACTCTTCTTTCCCCCTTCCCTTCTTTCATTTTCCCCTCAATCTTGATAATCTACTTATTCTTATTGTATGTCTCACTACCATCTTTCTCTCCTGATATGCAGAGCTGGGATTGGACATTTGACCACATCATAGGTCAAATTTGTGAATATTTGGAATCACATCTCATGGAGGGTATCTCTGCTGCTATTTTCGTACTTCTTGGTCAACTTGGGAGGTACGTGCCCCATACAGTTATATATATATGCATATGTGAATATGAAAATGATGGTGACTGCTTGCTGTGGCATGGTTTCATTTTCTTTATTAAATCATTGCATTCAGATCCCAAGATCATAAAGCTTTATGATAATTATTTCTGAATTCTAATACTATACCTCTTTTGCCTTAGAGAATTACGCCTGAACCCCTACCAAACACCAAAGAGATTTACTAGCTTAACCTTTTGGTAGTCCATTACTCTGTTTAACCTCGCCCTGTTTTCCTCAAATATCTCTAACTTCCCTTTATTCTAGAACCCCTTCTGGCGTCTATCGTCTAGTGTTCCACAAATTGTTGTTTTCCCACCACCTCCATCCTCTATCCATGAAGATTGTCAGAAACCACTTCTTCCTTGTGCAAGAAAATTAGTTACCTTCTAACATGGTTCAAGTTGCTTGTGAACAATAATATCCTTGTTGCGTAGTTTCTTGGCGCAGACATTGATAACAATTGTTTTGTGATGTAAACTTTTATCTTTGCTCATCTTAATGCAGTTTTTATCCCAGCTAAATGTTTATCCTGTAGTTAGGTTAGGGGCTTATATCAGTTTTGTGACACTTCTAATTGTATTCCTTATGATTTATGTATAGTTGTAGTTCGATATAGTTTACTGGGCAAAACTTTAGCAGGAGGTGTATCCATGTTGAACCTTTTAAGCCTGACACTATGCTTACAATTTGAGGTTGCGGTTAATCCTACTTGCATGTGATATATCATTTATGCAATAAATAAATTCTCTATACAATATGGGTCTGTGTGTGCGAATATTGAAATAAAACTCAAAACTTGGTAAACTATTAAAATTAGAAAATCATAATTTTTGCATTGATCAAGTAGGGTTGAGGGTTATGAGTACATTAATTTTAGAGCATTTCAAACAAGACAGTTCTGAAAAAGGGCTAGATTTCTTATTTTAATATGTTTGGACTACATGGTAGTGCAAGTAACTTTGTAAAGGTATCAAGATATTGATTTTATAGCAATACGGTTTCAAGAACTTAAGTTGCCAAAATAATGTAGAATCCGTTGAGAATAATTATGTGAACTAATAAATTTCGATTTGAAAAGTATTTAGACCAAATAGTTTGTTACTTTTTATGTTTTTTGAATCTAAGATGTTCAAAGTCAGTAGTCATAAACTTAACATTTTATTAATGTCACCTTCAGTTCAAGCACGCCTAAGTGTTTAATTTGTGAAGGAGTTTAAACAGTGTCAAGTTTGCGTGCTAGCAAACATGCCATGAGCAGCAATGAGAACCTTGGGCAATTTCCAGTTTTTCTAAGATGACAATTTCCTTAATAAATTAAGCCTCTAAATAATGATGGAAGTAAAATAGATTACCTTAATTTCGGCTTATTTATGGATAATTATGTACCATATAATATAAGGAGTACAACATCTTTAACTCGTGAAAATTGAGATAGTGATCTATTTTACGAGTGACTTACAAAGACCTATTCTACTATTCAAGAGACTATTTTTCTTTTTCTTTTCTTTTCTTTTTTAATTGTCCTTTAAAAAGATATGGAGTTTGTGATCTTCATTTATGCACTGGTGCTCCATTGATGTACCACCACACTATTATTATGTCTACCCGTGTTAACATATCCTTGTTTCAAGAAACTTAATTGCCTTCTGACATTGTTCAAGTTGCTTGTGAACAACAATGTGATTTATCTATCCTAGACTCCTAGTTGCTGAAGAGAACAAGTGATTCCTTAGGGTACAGAATTTTCATATGCAACCAAACTTCCGATTGTGGTGATGTCATGTATAATCATTTCCTTTTTCAAGGTTCAAAACATTTACATGGCTGTCATCTGTCAATGCAGGCTTGGAGTTGGTGCTAGTGGATATGAGGACTCTGGAGTTAAGAAACTAAGAGGATGGTTTTCTGCATTCGTGTGCGAGATCACTTTAAGGAAATTGAGCCTCTCTGTTCAATTTGCCATTATAACTTCTTTGTTTGGCCTGACTTCTGTCAAATTTGAAGAAATTGTTGAAGGTAAAGTTGAAACTTCAGCAGTCATGAGTCAATCCATTCCTGTTAGTTTTGTAAGGCAGTGGTTTTCTTGCTTGAATTATAAGCAACAATCACTCTTCAGGCTTCATCAGGCTGCAAGTGAGAGCAATCTCGAGATTGGTTTTTCCCATCAGACAGATATGTCTTAGTTCAACTTAGGGAAAAAAAAAAGTTTTGTGGTGCATTCTTGGGAACTTGTCGTTTCTAGGATAGGGTTTCTGTATGTTCTAATCGAGTCCCATTCTTTTGATGAATTTTCTATACTGCAATTGAGGGATGCAAGAACCAAGTGCTAAGGTCTTTTTTGTACTTCATCTTTCTTAAGCTAAAAGGCGCGATTGGTTTCATGATTTAAAATTGTTTCCTTCCATATTGTAGAACTTTGGCATTTTATTCTACAGGGTAAATCATCGGTCATGAAGTCATTTAATAATTTTGTGGCATTCTATAGGTTCTTTTGGTTTGGTCAGAGGTTACAAGGTTAAGAGTGTTCCCAGTGAATGATTGAGAAGAGAGCTTCAAACCCAGTGTGGCTCTTCAATAATCATTGTTATTTTGTAATTATGTATCTCTAGTTCAATTATATGAACCATTTTGATTTGGGCCATTTTTTTATCAATATTTGAACCAACGCAAATTATATGGGATTGATATCTTCATCCTATATAGTTTTGTTTGTGATGTGTTCCCATCTTAGATGGTTTGATTATGTCAAAACATTTAGACTTAAAACTAAGACTTAAACCATACATGATTAGGCAATTGTTACATGATTTTTTTATTTTTTTTTAATGCCAAGTGGGTCTGAGTCTGCTATTTCTTAAATCTCCTGTCTCAATTTGATTATAGTTAAAGATTAGAGAAGGTGGTTTATCATAATTATTGTTTAAATGTCTCTATCATTAATAAATGACTCTACCCAGCACAAGGAAATACCCAAAATTGGCATTGTTTGTTTGTTGATTTATATTTCTGAATCCACTTAGAAGCTGCTATAGAATAACAGAAATAGAAATAGAGGACTATTTTTGAAGTCAAACGTAGGCATTGCGGCTACTGCTTAGACTGTCCGAGTTACTCTTCCAATTTTTGATTTGTTATTCTTGTCGGAAGACCGAGAAGAAACATAGGGGGACTATTAGGAATTATAAAAAAATCAAAATAGAAAACCAACTATTACATTTTTAACTTGTTACTCAAAATAAGTGTAGTAATTAATTTTGTAATGTTTGATTTAGATGGAAGGATTTTGATTTGAAGGTAGGATTTAGAAAATATTTTTTTAGTAAATTCATATTCGGGGGATTTCTTGACTAAAAATAGTTTAACTCAAAGATTTAAAATTTATTGTAAGAATTTATTATTATAAATTTAGAATTTTGATCTCTAAAATCAACATATATTACTAAGCTCAAATGTCATTAAAGAGTAAATTGCATGTATTCTCAAGTCTCCCAGATGTCAGGATTTGGACTTGCCAAAAATTGTATGAAAATCCATCTTTTCTTTTTATTTTTAATTTGGTTCGTTAATAAATACAATAATTTTCTACTAACCAATCAGCTATAAGATATACAGAAGAGAATTGATATCTAGGAACATTTATATGTATATAAGAAAGACAAACCTATTTCAAAATTTCATTATTAACTCAATTAGCGAAGCAAACTATCAGATTTCCCAATTCCATTTTCCCATAATAGTTAGTCATTACAAACATATAAAATTTTGAATGCTGATAATGCCTCATATAAGTAGTAATAAAGAATTCTCTAAATATGAGATTCTGAATATACAAATAATTATTTGATTTGATATTAATAATATTATTTTTATATATCATGCATTTGATTTGAGAAATTACTATTATTTCAGTGATCGGGTCAGGCTGAGATAAGCCTGTTCAACAAGATAATATTTTTGAATGAGACCGATATACAATAAGAATACATGTTAGGCTAATCGGAGTGATTTCCAACTAAAAGTCTCTTCAATTCTTAAGTCGTAAGATCATTATGTCGCTAAAATCAAGTTAACGAGGTAAGTCGAAAACACAATTACCTTATAATGAGTTGTATTTAAAGATTGTGGAGCACATTACTATTAATATTTTGCAATTTAAATCACGTTGGAATTGCATAAAAAAACGCAAATATTATATTATTTGAACATTTTTGCTGGTAAAATGATAAATTCATGACTTCTCCAATTAATATTTAATTATTTTACAAAATAAAATAAAATATATATTTTAAATGATTTTATTCAATTTAATAAAAGATATTACTCATGGCCATGAATCATGACGCGTGACTTGAGTCCCTTTCCAGTTTCTCTTATTAAAAGAGGGGACAACTAAGGGTCGTGCTGTATAACATAGCAAAATAATTTTTGCCAATTTCTATAATTTCATTAAAAGAATGTATCCAACGAGTGATTTATTTCTTGTTAAAAGTCTCATTTTGCCATCAAATCAAGTGATCAAATTTTGTTATTTGTTGATTTTTGAAAATATTGGGCAATTCTTTTAATTATTCTACAGCAGCGTATCATTATATGCATGATATATTTCGAAATTTAATTTAATAGAAAAGAGATAGTTAAATATTTTTATGAAATTGAATTTATTATTCTTTTCTTGATAAGCAAATAAAAAGGTATCATTTTTGAAATTTTTGTTTGTTAAAACTCGATTTATATTAGATTAAGTCAGACAAAATTAAGAAAACTTTGGAAATTAACACTTTTATTTTACATGTTACATGATTAGGTATTAATATATTTCTTTATTTTTTATCCATTTAATTCTTTAAAAATTTGAATTTGAGGGAATGATTTGGGGAAATAATTTTAAATAATTTTATATAAAATTAATTTAAAATCTATCACAATCACTCAAAAAATAGTTTAAATAAAAATTAATAAATTTAAAATCTATTATATTATATAATTATTCAAATAAATTTAATAAATTTATTATTATAAATTTGAAATCTAGCAAATGAAAATTTTCAATTTTCTTTCTTTTGTTTTTTTGTGGGAAACAGAAAAATGGAATCGGTTTTTGTCTCTTCTTTTCCTACATAGCCAAACACGCCGTAACACGTTCTCTTCCTTCTCCGGTTCATCCATCAATTAATTACATGAAATGAAATCTAAAAACGGTTAGATTTCCATCTCCGTTCGGTTCTGTGAGAACTTTTTGTTTCTACCTAAAGATTCTCAACTGACGCAAGCATCAGAAACCCGCCATGTGAAAGCACCAATACCACCGGGAATCTTGGAATACTCCGGCAACCCTTCCACCCCCGCCAGAAAACAGCAACAACACCACCGGGGAATTTAGGATATCTCCGACAACCCTTCCCCCGTAAATCCCTTGCCTTCCTTCTAAATTCACATGGAGAAAGAGCCACTCCTTTCTTACGTTAGCCCCAGAAGACCCCAATCTTCACCACCACCGCCACCGCCCTCACTCTGCCCTCTACCTGAAGACAATGAAATCACCATTCCACCGTTGCCCCTCACCCCGTCATCCAGAGAATTCAAAGACATGCTAATTTTTGGCTCCCCTTCATCTTCATCAACCCATCTTAAAGATTCTTCCTCAAACCTTCTTGAGGCCTTAACCTTAACCCTCACCTCCCCCAAGCCTTCAATAGCCACTCTTGAAAATGAAAGGTTGAATCTTGATCAGCAAAGAACAAATTTTGACCCAGAAAACCAACAGTCTTGGTTGACTGATCCCAATTATACGGCCTCCAAGAGCAATCTTCACAGGTCCAAAACTGCACCTGCTATGGCTACAATCAATGAAATTGATCATTCTTCAGATACAAAGCCACCCCAGTTTGGTAAACTATCAATTGTAAGGCAGGGTGTTATACTCTTGATCATTTACTTGAGTCTTGGTGTGGTTATATACTCTTGTAACAGGGATGATTTCAGAGCAACCCAGACACACCCTGTGGTTGATGCTTTATACTTTTGCATTGTGACTATGTGTACAATTGGGTACGGTGATATAACCCCTAATAGTACTGCAACGAAGTTGTTTTCTATCACATTTGTGCTTGTTGGGTTTGGTTTTATTGATATTTTGTTAAGTGGGATGGTTAGTTATATGCTTGATTTGCAAGAGAATTATCTTTTGAAGACTATTAAGGGTAGGGGTGCTCGTGATCCTGGGTCTTATATAATTGATGTGAAGAAGGGGAGGATGAGGATTCGGATGAAAGTAGCATTGGCCTTGGGCGTTGTAGTTCTTTGTATTGGAATTGGGGTTGCCGTTATGCATTTTGTGGAGAAGCTGAATTGGTTGGATTCATTCTATCTGTCGGTTATGTCTGTCACTACTGTTGGATATGGTGACAGGGCATTTAATTCATTGCCTGGTCGGATTTTTGCATCGATTTGGTTGCTCGTGTCGACACTTGCCGTTGCTAGAGCCTTTCTTTACTTGGCTGAGGCAAGAGTCGACAAGCGGCACAGGAGGATGGCAAAGTGGGTGCTTGGCCAAGATATGACTGTTGCTCAGTTTCTTGCTGCAGACATTGATAACAATGGTTTTGTGACGTAAGCTCTTATCTTTGCTCGTTTTAATGCAGTTATTATTCCAGCTAAATGTCATCTTATAGTTAGGTCATGGGCTTATACCAGGTTTGTGACACTTGTAAAATTGTAATCAATATGATATATGTCTTGATAGTTGTAGTTCGGGATAGTTTACTGGGAAAAAGTTTAGCAGGAGGTGTATCCATGTTGAACCTCTGAAGTCTGCGAGTATGCTTGCAATTTCAGGTTATGGTTAATCCTGACTTGTGATGTGATCTATTAATTTATGCAATAAATAGATTCTCTATAACATAGGGGCCTGGGTGTGTGAATTTGGAAATTAAACTCAAAACTAGGTACGCTAATAAAGTAGATAATCATAACTCTTTGTATTGATACATTACTTTAATTCTAGAGCATTTCAAACAAGACAGTTCCAAAAAAAGAGCTAAGATGAGATTTCTTCTTTTTATATGTTTGGTCAGGACGGTAGTGTAAGTAAGCGTGTAAATGTATCAAGATGATGATTTTATAGCAAATGGTTTCAGGAACGTTAGTTCCCAAAATAATGTGTATTCCTTTATAAATAATTATGCAAGCTAATCAATGCACCTAGTTTTCTTGTTGAAAATACTTTAACCAAATAGAGCATTGGTTTTATGTTTTTTGATACAAGATGCTCAAAGTCAGTAGATTCGTACTTTATAAACTTAGCATTTTGTTAATGTCACTTCAGTTCTAGCACTCCTAAGTGTTTAAATATATGGAGTTTAATTAGTGTCAAGTTTTGGAGTTAGGCTGTTAGCAAAGATGTCATGAGCAGCAATGAGAACCTTAGATAATAAATTAAGTGTTTGCTGGTAAGTAATGATGGATGTAAAAAAGATTATCTTAGATAATAAATTCTTCCATTGTTGGCGGCATTAATATGACCTGACAATGAATTTGCAAGCAACAGTTATATCTTTCATCACACAGATCTTCATAACCTTTATTAACATTGGGAGAACCTAGACCTTTATCTTTTTCCTTCTTTTTTTTTTGTGGGGTGGGGGTGGGGGAGTTTCTTATAATAGTTTTAACTTTCCATGTGGAGCACAGCAAAAATTTTGTGAGGCATGGCAGATTTCTTATTCCAGAAGGGCGCATATGAAAAACAGTGTAGGATTGTCTACGCAATTGGTTTTTCATATCCGTTGGCCTGGCCCAGAAGACTAGGAACATACATAAACAACTGTCACGAGTACAAACAAAATCACTTGCATGATTGTCCGTATTCACCTCATATGTCTGTGTACCTTTCTGTTGGTCAGTTTCTGAATTAGCAGATTCTTAGTTAGTGGAAGATCTTTCTCTTTTGACATCCAAGTGCAATGTACTTAAAAATGTTGTTTTGAAAGTTATGTGCGTGTAAGGACCGCTTGAGTAAATTGTTCAGGTTGTCATTATTTTTCCATAGAAATTTCCACGTTTTAGCTCCTTGAAAATGCATATTAGTTCTTTCTCCATATGATTGCTGTCCTTTTGGAATTGGACATGGTTTTGAAGTTAGGGTATTGTGTTTCCTCTGTATATTGAGTGCATTTGAATCAGAGTTTTATGTGCATTACTTGGTGGTAATTCACTTAGCAGTGCCAGGCACATTCTTGGTAGTTCCGAGTGAAAAGCTCCATCTGTTTAGCCTTACAAACTTCTGTTTGGGGTTACACTGTTTATAATGGAAAGTGTTTGTGATGAAATCTAATAATGGGATTGGATGTATTTGGTTGGGCATATTTTCATCTTAGTGTTTCTTGATTCAGTGACAATGGTTCATAATCTTTTCTTAACATTTTTGAGAAACTTTTTGCTAAAATTTACTATTCTAATTTTCTAATTTCACCATCTATTACATTCAGATTTAGGTTTTGTTACCGCTAGAAAGTTACTTAGACATTTGTAGCATTGAATGAGTTTGGAACTATAGTACCCGGTTTGCTGTTTTTTTGAAGTTTTGTCATTTCACATGCTATCTTGCAGTAAATCAGAATATGTAGTATACAAGCTCAAGGAGATGGGCAAGGTTTCGGAGAAAGACATTTTGCAGATTTGTAAACAGTTTGAACGGCTGGATGCTGGCAACTGTGGAAAGATCACTCTTGCCGATCTTATGGAAAGTCATCACTGATTTGAGAGGATGGGGTTCATCAGTGGAACTCTACAAAATGAAGACATCTTTATTATTTGTTGCATACCATTATGTCTCCAAATTCAGTGTGAGGTGGTATAAATTGTCTCTTGGTACTGAGATGACAAAAGGTAGTCAGATAATCGAGTTATATACAAAAGGACTCGTACTGAGACAACAATGACCCGCTGACCTCCTACTGAACCTTGATAGACGGACTTGGCATCTCACATCTCGAAGCTTTATAATAGCTCATCTTTGCGATAGTTGAGCCTGTCCTAGTTTCGAACCAGGTAAATGTTTCACTTATAATTCTTTTGCTACTGGCATGTGATATATGTGGTTGGTCAGATAGGTCATATTGCATGGGAATTGAATTGTATTTGGTTAAAGGCTGGTGGTTCATGAAGAAGGTATAAAAGACCTTTCCTTGTATTTCCCTTTTCTGATCCAGTCCTTGACAAACTTGTTCTTGCAAGGTCACTTCACAGAAAGTGGCAAATGTGAGGCTGAGATTGGATGGGATGATGTTTCCGAAGAAATGATTCTACGAGAAAATTAGAGAAAAAGTAAGTTTACAGAAATGAGAAATGAGTTTGATTATATGATTGGATTTGTTATATGTGACTTTTTTTTTTAATTATTCGGACGGATAATTTTTTGATGAAAAATCTCTGAAAATCTGTATGGTTATTGATTCTTAGAGAAATTTTTTTGACACTTGTCATTATATCATTGCTCCCCCCCCCCCCCCCCCCCATATGTATGCATATATATATTGAAGTGTTTTTTTATATTTATATAAGTAAAGTTATATGTAAATATGTGTGTGTATACATGCATGTACATATATGTATGTATAAATATGTGCCTATATACATGTTTTTTAAAAAATTCTTACGTAAATATATGACTTTATTTATTTCGGTTGTTAAAGTGTTTGTTAATCTATATATATTTGCATACATATTTGTATGTTTGTGTATAGCTTCATGCATACAAGCGCGTATATTTATTTCGGTTTTTAAAGTGTTCCTTAATCTATATACAAGGATATATATATATATATATATATATATATATATATATATTATATATATATATATACTATTATTAATTTTTTTTTAAACAATCAATTTTCGGTTCGACTAAAATACCCTTTTAATATTATTAATTTTAATAGTAGTTATGTAATTTTAAAACAAATAATATTTATTTGTTAATGAGTTATAGGATAATTATAAGAAGAGAACACCAAGAGTTCAAAATAAACTCTATTTTTATTTGTTTGATCTTCCAAAAACATGTGTCATGGGTGAAAATTATATTCATAACTATTTTAATTTTTTTTTTATCCATTTATGTGTTAATATTTCGATTCAATGATTTTTGAAATAATTTTTTTAAAAAATAAAAATTTTAAATAGTTCAAATTTAAATAACAAAATTTAATTGTATTTTGAAATAATTAATTTTAGTTTGGTAAGTAAAGAATAAAAAAAAGTATAAATTAATTAAAAAATATAAAAACTATTTATAAAAATTATAAAAATTAAAATATGATTTTTGATACAATTTGATAAATCAAAATCAAATCGAATACTGAATTTTTATGAAAATAAAAATCAAATACCAAATTAATTTTTTTTGTTTGACATTGGTACTTACCGAATTATTAATTTTGGTTTGATTCCATCAGTTTATCGGACTATGGTCACCCCTATAAAAAAAAAATCACATTGAAATTTATTGAATTAGAATTAAAAAAGATACAACACACTAGATTTAATATAAAAATTAGTTTATTGTAAAATATGTCTATTTGAATAAACTAAATATACCTCACAATATTCAATTTAATTAGATTTATTAAAATTAATGTGAAAATAACATCGATTTTTTATTTCAATTCAAGGCATATTCCATTGTCGTATTTATAATTTTGGTTATTTTATTTTTCTAAAAAAATAGAATAAAGCAAAATCTATATATTAAAGACTATTCATGACTGATATTGAATCTTTTTTGGATCATGAGACTAAATTTGCAACACCTCTTGAACTACGAGGGTAAAGTGTATTTTTCTATACTTAGTTGATACAAAAATAATTACTTCATTTAATAGAATATTTGATTCCTTTAGCATTTGTTTTCTTAAGCCACCCACATATAAATTTTATATCATTTACCAATTTGCTAATTTCTTTCGAAAACTTGTAAAAATTATATTTATAAATGCTTTACCTTTTGTTTTTTTTTTTGTTTTTAATCATTTGACTTATTTTTTGTTGTTGAAATCATAGTAGTCTAAGTGACAATTTTATCTGATATTTGACTTGAGAATTTTTCTTTTACTTATGAAATTTATGCCAAATCACTTATGCCTTGTGGAGTCACTTTATAAAAAAATAGATTTTTTGGTTTAATCATTTAATCTAATAAATTTTTATTTGTATTATTTTATTGTCACTTTAAATATTATAGTTTTGATTGACTTTCTCTTGTTACTTTTCTTTCAAACATTATTTTTCTCTTTTGGATACGAAAACGTATTTGTCACTTGCATTTTTCGGGAGTGATATTTTCATTCAACCAAAACAACAATCATTTATTATAATATTTGAATAATCTTATACCCTATTATATTGTCACTAATTACAACAAAATAACAATGACAAGATATTTACAGTTGAAAATATTTTTCATTAATCACAATAAAATAATATTCAAGATATCTACAATTGAAAATATTTTTTAAAATATATCATATCATTTGTCATAACAAAACAAACAAATTTTCATTTTGTACACGTTTTCCAATCTCATTTTCCAAAACACTTTCCTCAAAATGACTAGAAATTAAAATAAACAGATTTTAAAATTTTTCAACAAAATCAAGCATGACAAAAATAATTTGTATAAACTATCTTAAACTATTTTTAAAAAGAAAATATATTGCATTAAGTAGATATAATTTTATATTATATTTACTTGTGTATTTCTTGATCATTTTACATAATTTTTTATTGAACAAATTATAGAATTAATAAATAATTGGAGCATTTTTAAGAGCATAGGGGTAAAATAAAATCAATACTAAAAATTTCAAGGTAATCTAATAGATAAAATATTATATATAGCAAAGTTATATATAGCATATTTTTAGCTCAATTTTTTCTTTATTTTTATTTCGTAACAAAATTTAATTGCATTTTGAATTTATTATTTTTAGGTTGGTAAATTAACATATGAAAAAAAAACTATTAAATTAAATTAATAAATATAAATAAGATATAAAAAATATTTATAAAATTTAAAAATCAAATTCGATATTCAATACAGTTCGATAAATTAGAATTAAAAATTAAAATCAAATTGAATACCAAATTTTTATAAAAATAAAAATCATAAATCAAATCGAGTTTTTTTATTCGACTTTGATACATATCGAATTTTTAGTTTCAATTTGCCAATTTTTTTTAATATCTAAGAAACAAATATCGTCTATAAAGTGTGTGTTGAAAGAGAGTTTTTTGCTTTGTTTCAATTCCAATTATAATTTTTTTTTATAATATCTTAATTTATATTCCTTTGAAATTCTTAATTTTTCCATATTAATTCCAATTCATCTTCTTTTTCTGGAGTTTTTTATATTTTTAATTAATAAATTACCAAAAAAATAAAATTATTAAATTATAAGTATCATTATTTGTATACCATAACTACATAATTTTGAAGTTATTGATATAAATTAATATATCAAACTTAAAAAATAAAACGCAATCAACCATCAAATAAGAATTTTAGGTTTATTTATTAGATGACATGATACTGCTAGCTCTACATGCACTTTTACTGTCAAGTATTTGGTTGAGCTGCCTGAAATTTACCATGGAGTCAATGGTATATATTGTGTACCAACAAATGTGTGACATCTTTTGGATACATATTTTGAGGTAACATCTGAATATTTCAAAAGAAAATAAGAAACTTCGATTAAACTGCAAATTGTTAAAATTTTGAAACATTTGATTTTTTTTCTTGGAGAGCGTGGAAAAAAATATTAGTTTATATGATCTTTCAGACATTCATATTGATATAAATAACATGGACAATAATTTTCCAAAAGATACAAAATAAAATGTCAATAAAAATACATCTGAAACAGTATGAAACACAACTAAGGTTGGATCCTAAACAATATAAAGTTTTTTTAATAATTTTTTATACAAATGGACAATAATTTCTTTATTGATGGGTTAGGTGGAACACAAAAAAGATTTTTATATCATGCATCATCTTAAATTCAAAATTCTAATAATATTTGTAATTATGATATCTAGAGTTGCTACCACAATAATATCAGGGGGTAGAACAACACATTTTCACTTCAAAATACCAATAGATATAATGGAATCATATAAGTGCACTTTGTCCAAGCAAAGTGGGGTTGTAGAGTTATTGCATAAAATATAACTATTTTTATGGATAAAACACTAATTGCGAAGCGATGGACTATCAAGAATATTGACAAATTATTGAAAAACGTATTGAAAAATGATGAGAATTTTGGTAAAAAAGTAATAATTTTTTGTGGAGATTTTAGACAAATATTAATAGTTGTTCCTAACGCAACAATTTATCAAACTATTTTTACAAATATAATAATCATATTTGTGGCCCAAAATAATAAAAAAAATTCTTTATCAAGGACCATGAGTCGATGAATGATCCAAACTTAGTAAGTTCTTACTTAAAATTAGAAATAATGAGAAACCAAATGATACTAAATGTAACATCAAAAATTTAAAAGAAATTTATTATTAAGTATGACAATGAAAAAAACTCAATATTACGACTTATTAAGGTTATTTTCTCAATCTTAAATAAGAATACTTACTCAATTCATTACATGAAAAACGAGCAATATTAGTTGTTAAAAATAAGCACGTTGATAAATTGAATAATAAATTTATATTCATATTTTCTCAAAAAATAAGAACTTTTAACAGTTTCGGTGAAACTATTGATGACATAAATAACTATTATAAAGATAAACTGTTTAACTCCAAATGATTTGCATTCTCATAAGTTGGTGTTGAAAAGGAATTATCCAATAATTCTTTTGAAAAATTTGGACCAATCAAATGAATTGTGTAATGGTAGAATTGTAGTATGACTTCAAGAATAACGTATAAGATACAGAGATTATATTTGAACAATATACTGAAAAATATGTTTTTATACTTAGTGTACCATTTTTACTAGCTGAAAGTGAATGTTATTCATTTCAATTTAGATGTAAATAATTTCGTATTAAACTTTATTTTGTCATGACAATAAAAAAAAGGTCAAGAACGAACAGTTCCAAATGTTGATATCTATTTGTCTTATTGAATGTCTTCTCATGAAAAATTGTATATTCTGATAAGTTCAATGTCAATAATCAAAGTATTGATTGAACCAAACACCTCAAATGTAAGAGAAAAGTTATTGACTAAAAATATTGTGTGCACACAAAGTTTTGAGTGTATGTACAAATATTTTTTTCTAATTAATATATTATATATTATTAATAGTAACTAATATTTTATTTTTAATAGTAATACACAACATTGAAACATAATTCATTATAGGACAAAGTTACGATGCCTAATAATCATGTCATGTGAAAATATTCCAACATTGAATCTTCAATCTCTAAAAAAAGTATCACCCAGAAAGAAAGTACGAGCTAGAAAGTGTCTTGCTTTGCTGCAATATCATATCAATCAATAATTAGTTTATGAAATACTTTGAAATATTTTATTTTTTATTGATTATATTTTTATCTAATATTTTTTATTTATAAAATATCTTAATTTTATTCAAATAAATTATTAAATAATATAATTAATTTAATAGAATCATATAAATCACGTGCAATGTACATGTTACTTACTAATCACGTGCAATATATATATATATATATATTTATGCATACATATTTGTATGTTTGTGTATACCTTCTTGCATACAAGCACGTATATCTGTGTGTATGTATAGGTGTTTATATGGAAACTAATTATTATTATTGTTTATTTTATGATAGATTGAATATTATAATACAACAAAGATAGTTTGAATTTTTTTTGTAATAATCAGAAATTATAAACATATACACTTACTTTTTATTTATTCACAGTACTTTATATACAGACTTTTTTACATATAGGTCTATATATGTGCTTGTATATGTGTACATATTGATTTATATATATATAACTCAGTGTATATAGGTACTTTTTTTTTTTAAGAAATGTCCAAATATTATAATGCAAGAGAGTAGTGTAAAATCTTGTAATAATTAGAAAAATTATTTTTGACGTGCCTATGTAATTAATGTTCTAATAGACATTTATATGTACCTATAACCTATTGTATTGTTTACCTACGTACATATGCATGCATTAGTAAAATATTTCTACATATTTTGAAAAACTAATTGGAAATGAAATAGACACAATAACTTGTCTCCTCAAGAACCAATTGCATTAATAAATATATTAATTGGAAATAAAAAATCATCTTAGCCTGGGAAAATAAAAAATAATTTAATTTGACCATCCGCAATACACGAATAATAAAAAATAAAAAGACAGGGATATGCCAGCAGGAATCTGGGCTGGGCCTCGATTGGATCAGATGATGCTCTGATTTGGACCTAACCCAACGTAGGTTCTTCCACTGGATCTAAGCGCTGTGACGAATATTTAATTCAATAAATGGACCACCCAGCCATCTGAAGATTCGCAGCAGTAAAATTTCAAATTACTGTTTCCTTAGCAAAATAAATTGTCTGTTGGTCTTATAATAAGTCAATATGATTATTTTTTTTAATTACAATATCGAGCAATTTGGTGACTTTTTTTAAATATATTTTTAAAAAATAGAGAATAGTAAAACTTTTATGGCATCAAAATTGCCAACGAACTACTTTCCTCATTTGATTCCACAGTTTTTGAGTTTTTAACTGAGATTCAATTAGAGAGAAAATGAGTATATAAATTTATTTTTATGTCGACAACCTTTTTTTTTTTCGTTTTTCCTTTTTCAATTTATTGAGACAACTAATTCGTATAAGATTCAAATGAACAAAATCGAGGAAGATAATTTAGTCCCTAATTTTGTGAAATAATCCTCGAACTTTTTAGTGTTCTTTTACCCCTCTTAAATAATCTAATTTATTTAGATTTGGGATTAAGGAGATATACAATCCATCATTCATGCCACTATTATACAAAATGGAAAATTTTGGTTAGTTAAAGAAAATGAAAAAAAAAAATTGACACAAAAGTAAAAATAAAAATAAAAAAATATGATAGCTTCAGTGGCATGATCGTAATTTCATACCAAAGTAAGAGGGCTTATAAGACATTTTGTCTTGCTTCCAGAAAGATGCACGTGATTTTGAAATGCTTCATCAGGGTGAAAGAGTGATGCATGCCGCGCCCATTCATCACACCCGAGCTGCCCATCTTTGAAAATACACACATGATTGAGTGGCTGTTTGTACGAGTTTATAAGCTTTTCAAAAAAAATTATAAGTTGTTTAATAGTTTATAAATTTTTAAAAAATATTTAATAATTTTTTTTATAAAAGAGTTTATAAAATTTAAAAAAAATATATTTAATAATTTATAACCTCCTAAAAAAAATATTTCTACTCCAATTTATTTTCAAATTAAAATCTTATTTTAACAAACTCTTTTAATTTTGGTAATTTTAATTACAAAATTCTCATTAATAATATTTTAAAAATTTTATAATTTTATTTTATCAAAACACTTCAACAACTTATTTTTAAAATAAAATTTAATATTTTATAAATTTTTAAAAATATCTTATAAAATATAGGAGTTTATAAGATATTTTAAATAAGTTTAGCCAAACATCCTCTAAGTTATGTATCGTGTCTCGTCATCTCATCACTAAAAGTAAACGCAACCTCAAACTGATCCCACCATCACTTCCCTCGTTTTCTCTCTCAAAAACACACACACACAGGAGGAAAAAAAAAAAAAGAGTTCAAATAGTTTAGTATTTGATGAGGTGAAGGGGTCCTTCAATGACCTTGACTGATGAACAAACAGCATGAGTGAAAAAGAGCAAAACATTGTTAAGAATTCACAAGAAATGGGATTAATTAGAAATTAATGGAAGAGATAATTGCGGCACGACCCCGTCAACCCCTGTAATTTTTTTATCATTTTTTCTAGACCTTTTACTTTAATATTGATTAATTGTATATATAATTATTATTATTATTTTGCTAGATTATGGTCCCATAATCATTATATATATATATATATATATATATCATCATCATCATCATCATCAACTTGTTTATTGTTCTGAACGCAACCCAAGTGTAGTCATCAGTTGAGTCAAGATGGAGAACATCACAGTTTGGTCAAGAATATTATTGGGACTGGTGATGGAATCAAAACAAGAAGACCCTTTCACATTTGAAGAAGCTTTAATTCTGCTGCAAAACCATATATAGGAAGAAAGATCTCACAGATATATGCTGCGGATCTATCTAATTATTTTTAATGACAGGGGTTTTAAAATAAATTAAGAAGCAAATGGGGTTTTAATTGGAAATTTTGACTAGTTCAAAACATTCCAAGTGGAGTAGATGGCACATAATGATTGGGATTATTGACTTTTTGAGGGTTTTCTAGGTGAAAGAAAAGGAAGGGCACGAAATGACCAACTATAAATATAAGAATCATGTGGTGGGAAACAAGGAATTATTTCATTTGTTCTAAATTTATTGTTCGTATCTTTTTATATATATATATATATATATATATATAAATTTAAAATTATTTATTTTTCTGAGCTTTAATTGTATTGGTTGTTCGATGATAAGCAAAATTAATGTTGTTGCTAGTTGAAGACAGAAGAAAAAAGGTTATTTCCTTGCTAACATTTATTATTCATTTCACCATAAGGAGAAATTAAAGTAGAGGAAATATGCGACCATAAAATTTCTAAATTGGTGTTTTTCTCGTGATTAGTCATTTTCACTGAAGTTAAAATTAATTATGTAATAAATATTTCGGTATGATCAAACCGCGTTCTTGTCGCAATTCTAATTGCTAACAGGTTTAGGACTGGAGTGGTTTAGAAGAAACATTCAAAATAAATCGTTATTGGCTGCAAATTGGGGCCTTTGAATTGGTCATGAGCTGACTTATATGGATCTTTTAAGCAAATTAATAAGTCTTACATTACTATATTATGAACTTTGGAAATGTCCCTTTTTCCAGAAAATAATAATATTAAACTAGATTTTATTGAGGTTTGCTTATGAATATGGATGTGTCCATGTCTGAAAGATTCTTTTCTGTTCTTTTTTTCCCTCAGTATACACACCTAACAAATAAGATAACCTGCCCTCTTTTGCAGTGATTAGGACTTCCACTAACAATACCAAAGACCATATACTTTATGCCACATATAATGGACGCAGCTTAGGTCAATAATTTCATGCTCTTTCTTTATTAGTTTTTCACCCATCAAAAGTCCTTCCTCTCAAGCAATCTCATAATATGGGCTCCTCTCCAATAATTTGATCCAATCAAATTTGATATTAGTCGACGAGGGATGTATAAGTAGACACTCGGCGGTAATAGATAATTACCAATCAGTATGATAATATGCTACGATTTTCTAATTTAACATTAATTAAACTTAAAAACTCAACCACATGGGAGTTCTTTCTCGGATTTGGCTTCATACAAGAAGGATATGTTATTTCAAATATTCACTTTTATAATAGCTGTTTGCAAAAAATGCTAACTTAAATATCGTAGTATTCAACTTTTGGGACGATCCCATGACTCTATTTTACTAGCGCGCTAACATCCGATCAATCTCATAACTCTCATTTGATATTGTAAGAGCTCAAATTAATCTTTAAATTTCCATACATCATCAATAGAAAAAATAAATAACGCGTTACAGTAATTCAAATGTATAAGTACACATAAGAACTCGCATGGGAGTAACAAATACTGTATGTTACAAAAAATTTAGTTCAATGTGACCACACATAAATAATAACACGACAAGCTTAGCTTTACTATCAATTACACGAAACACATAATTAACATGTCTTGTGATTAATTTGGGTACGACCAAACTCAATTTAAATTTAAATTTTCTGAGAAAACATCATCTCTTTCAATAATAATTGTGAAAACCTGAGTGAGCATTGACCAATTTTTTTATGTATAACTACACAAAAAATGTGTATCATTTCTGAATGTTTGTGTTTTTTATAGTTGTGTGCTGTTTTGTTAATTTCTTTAAAAAAGGAATTAATTTATAGCTTTCAATTCGGTCTCCCCACCCAAGTGTTGGAACAATTGTTGTTTCCTTACCGCCAACGTTCTTTTTAGGTACAAAATAGTATAAATTTAGTCATAAATGGCACAGGAAAGTACGTTTGGCAAGTTAGCTAAGTCTGGTGGTTCGCCAATTACGTTTCATCTTGCTATCCACGTCTGATTAAATCCTGCAATAACCTTTCAAGCAAACAACTGATAGGTGATTGAGGCCTAATTTTTGTTATTTAGCAACTAATAATTCAAGAAAGTAGGAGTAATGTCATATAATACCAGCTGACCCAATAATTGATGAACCCATTTGTTATTTAGGACAGAAAATATTTTCATTTAAAAAAAATATATTTGGCAAGGCTCATCGAAAAATAAATTTATAGGGTTAAATTAGATTATTACGATTATACATCCTCAAAATAACACATGTTGAATGTGTAACACCTATAAATTGCTTTTTTTTGAAAAGTCTACGGAACTTTTCAGAAAAAGAGATAAAGCAAAATCATTTTTTCTTTCTTGTCTAGTGATTATTTGTGACCAAGATTTTAGGGGGTTTTACATATGAATTTAGCCATTATTTTTTTATTTTTTTATTTTTGAGAAAATTGCTCCAATATTTTGTCAACATGGAAAGAGAAGATTTTGATCATATCTTTTCACATTGTGCAACCATTGAGAGGATTGTAGACAGGAACATATCATAGGGGCTAATAATATTACAAGCAAAGTCAAAATTCAAACTTATAATATACGTGACAAATCATTTTGGTCACCTTTACTACAACCTTTTTGTTATTATAGACTAAAGACCTTGCCTAACCTTAGCCATATGATTTGTCTTTATAGATTCTGTAGTCAAAGTTTCATACTCTTTACATCTATCAACAGAAGTTCGGAATTTTAAACGAGAATTAAAAATACATATTTTTAAGGTCATTAAATTATATATTAATAAAAGCTTTTTATATATATTGCACATCAATACCCTCCAGAAATGATTTTTTATGAGAACAAATATCTACTGTGTGAAAGTGTGAATTCGGATAAAATTCAAGTTTTGTCAAAGAAATAAATATCTAAGTATCTTATCGATTAAAATATCAAACACTTGTTATCTTTTATTTATTTATTTATTTTAGTTGAATCGAAGTGAAATTCTATATACATTAATTTACAGGGAAATTGAATTTTTGGTGCAACGCACTCAGTTTTTCCTATATTTTTCCAAAATATTTTAATTAAAAAAACAAAACAAAAAATAAATATTGCGTACATAATAGTAATAATCATACATACCCAAAAGCAAGCAGAGATACGAGAGACGTGGAAAAAGAGCTTAGCGCCCAACGGGCAAGACAGCTAATAGAATGGTGGCGAACCAAAGAGCAGCTCCCACGTGCCAGTCTTGTTGTCGGCTACGGTCAAATGCCGGTGCACCAGTGGGGACACGTGTTCAGCCCCATCCTTCCAATGTTTTGCCCAAACTTTGAAACATTGATCACTTTATAATATGGGGACCTCGTGATTCGACTGTTAACCCACAAACAACACAAATCGTTGACTTTTGATCTCCCCCAAATCCCAACCAGCTAATTCTTCCACTCCATTTAATTTTAGTCACTCACATTCATAAAAAAAAAAAAAAAAAATTAGATTTTGAATCCCAAATTACATATGTTAGAGACAGGCTGTAAGAATTTTTCTTGTTCTTATTCTCATTGCATAAATTTATTTTTGATCCAACAAAGGAGGTGGATTAGTTGATATACGTGCAAATCAGACTCGATGCAAAATACTGTTGACGGATTATGTTTGATTTCATCATGCTAAGTCATTTGGTTCGTATTTTAATTAGAATATCTTAGATTAAGATTAATAAAAAGATATATATTAACAATGCAACAGTTAATTAAATTATGTATAGTTTAGTAGAAAACAATCACAAAGAATGTCCATCAAATACAGGAAGCATGTCCATGTTTATGTTGGCCTGAAGTGAGGTGGCTAAGCTTGATGAGTCATAATTAATTTAAAGAGTCTTTTTCAAGAAAATTATCCTTCTAAAATACTAATATTTTTTCCTTTCTTGTGAGCGAGAAGAGACAGTAACAACACGGTTTCAAATTTTCTATTCAACTTTTCCTATTTCAAGCACGGGATTTCTTGGAATTGTTCATCATTTCTAAATTACAAATTAAAGCACAGGGTCTCTTCCGTTTACATTGGAACATTATAAAGCTTGTGATGACTAATTTTATTTTATTTTTTCTTTTAATTTTATGTTGATAAATGTAGTGATTAAGTTATATCAATTATACAATAATGTCATTTTATATCACGTCTACCCCTCGTGATTCATGCTTTAATATACAACACATTTAAATCGAACGATACATGTGAATTCATACGATCTAGATTGAAATTTAGCAAGCTGCAAAAATGGAATAATTCTTGTTAAGTAAAGATTAGTGGCAAATGACACCATCCATATGAACTTAGGTTTGTCTACGAAGGTGGGGTTGGTAGTTGTAGTTCAAATAATCATAATTTCTCCCCCAACCCCCCAACCCCCACCCCTTCCTATAAATCCACGATATTAATAAATTAAAATATATATATATTAACTCTAATGACCTCAATCAAAATCTTCTTCTCGTCAAAGCTTAAATAAAAGACAGCATTGCTTTTTTCAAACCTCATATTCTTCTCCTCCTATCTTTTCTCCACTAGTCTACTCTCTGTACTTCTTCATTTTTCTCTTCTTTTTTTGTTCAATTTTTCATGTCTGAAGAATTCACAGAGTTTTACTATCAGCAACCGTTTCATGATGATCAGCGGCGGAACACCGGCGCCACCAGCTTTCCATACTCTGGCAGCCTTTCTTCCGCTTATACCCACGACGCTTCCAGCACCTTTTCGGCTGATCATAATTCCTCAGTTCACAACAATCTGCAAATGTTTGATCCTTCGTACCTAAGCTTTACTGAGTTTTTGCATGGATCCACTGATCGCAACTCATTTTCGGGTGCCTTCGGATTATCGCCTACGTCTTCTGAGGCGTTTTCCGTCGTGAAGGAGGAGAAGACACCGGCTGTGGGAGGTGGCGAGACCCCAGCGACGCCCAACTCTTCGATTTCCTCGTCCTCCACAGAGGCGGCCGCAGGTGACGAAGATTCCAACAAGGGTAAGAAAGAAGTGAAGGAAACCCTTGAAGATGCAGAAGACGGCGGCTCTAAGAAAGAGTAAGTTACTATTTTAATTTGTCTTTTTTTTTTTTTTTTTTTTGTTCTTCAATAAATTTGACTTATATATATGTGAAATTCATAAAGTGCTAAAGGGAAGAAGAAAGGAGAGAAGAAGCAAAGACAGCCACGATTTGCTTTCATGACCAAGAGTGAGGTTGATCATCTGGAAGATGGATATAGATGGAGAAAATATGGGCAGAAGGCAGTCAAGAATAGCCCATATCCCAGGTTCGATTTTCTCATTAATTCTTTAAAAATTTTAAATTGATTTATTTGAATTTCAACTGTCCTTGTATGAACACTCTTTAGAAATATTACACACAAAATCATGCAAGTAGCTACTAGTCAAACTTTAACGTTGTTAACCTGTATCATTTCATCTGTTGGCTTCTTTTCTAAATTAGGGTATTTGCAAATTAACCTGTAATTTTTCCTTTGTAGTTTGAACACAACCCTAGTATGAACACTCTTATAATCACAAAATCAAGCAAGTAGTCAACTAATTTCCAATAGATTTTCTCAAAAACAGTTGTTTTAATTTTATAATTCCGGCGGCCTTGTAATTCAGTATAGTCAAAAATCATGTTGCAATGAACAAGATGCACACAGTCATACACAAAGCTCATTTGCTTAAATTGTGAAACATTATTACCATTAAATAATTAATTTGTATGTTCATATTTATCGGTACTTAGTATGTATACTTATATATAAGGTGTTTTAATTTCATAAAATTATGAGCAGACTTGAAATTGAAGCAAAGCCAACCTACTAGTAAATTGTGCATGTTTTAATTGTATATGGTACAGTAGTGAAGATTTTGATTGCTGATTAATTGAACTTGTCACTTGTGAAAAACCCCCATTGCAGAAGCTACTACAGGTGCACAACCCAAAAATGCCCTGTGAAGAAACGCGTAGAGAGATCATTCCAAGACCCTTCAACTGTGATCACCACTTATGAAGGGCAGCACAACCACCATCTACCGGCAAATCTCCGCGGAAACATGGTGGCCGGAATGTTTGCCCCTTCAATGCTAACTCCGCCGTTAGTGCCAACAGAAGGTCGTCCAAGCTTCCCTCAAGAACTCTTAGTTCAGATGCCTCACCTCTACAGTTATGGCGGCGACGGTGGTACAAGCAATGCGTATCATCAACAAACTTTGAGTACCCCACATCAGCAGTTCCACCAGTTTCCTGACTATGGACTCTTGCAGGATATAATTCCTCCTTTATTCCCTAAACAGGAGCCCTGAAACTTCCCAAATTCTAACCAGTACTTGAAGGGTTTCTTTATTTATTTATACAGTATTTCTTTTTTTTTATACTCTTGCTGACCAGACATTGGCTTTTTCCATATAGCCATGGCTAGTGTTATCTATGCTCTCCCATTCTCATTCCCCAAACCCCATGACACTATAGTACTTATAACTAAATATATCAGTTAGAACTACATCATTTCATGTTATCAATCTTGCTGAGTTGCTGTTATGTTTTCTTATTCTTGTCTTTCTGGAGGTTAAATTTTTAAGTCCTCCTTTATTGTCTAGTATCTTTCAAGATAGAAAGATTGTGCTGAAGATGTCTGATTGGAGCTAGCATATATGTATATAGATGCACTGGTGCAGTGACATGATATTAAATCATTAGTCTTGATTCTTTGAAATACTAGAACATATATAGACTCAGACACACACAAAAGATATCAATGAACATGTAATGGTGCATGTTTGGTAGGATTATTCACATGGGCCAGAGATCTTAGGACATTTACATGCTGATTAAGGAAAGTCCAACTTATAAGGTTTTAAAGTTGGCAAATGGTTCTTTTGCTATATCTAATTGTTTTCGCAGTTGACGTGATCTTTTTGTTAGATGAGGCAATGTCTGCAGTCTAACTTTGCTTGATATTAATGTTTCCTTTCTATTATCTTTATAAATGAGAAAACAAAACTTTAGTAGTTATAGTTTAGAAAGGCATTGTAAAGGAATAAGTCATTCCAAGATGAAGAAATGCTATTATGAGATGCTAGTGTATGGAAAATTTTAAAGATTTCTTCCACAACTATTAGATGATGTGGGTATACTTACAATGAATATAGACGGATCGATGGTTGCTAAGTGTATAATTCGATAGTTTGAGCTATCCTACCTAGGTGTTTGTTGTGGGCACGATATATGATCAAGTCACAAAGTTTTTAAAATTTGTGAACATTTTAATGGAAGTACATTTTGTTATACTTTAATACAAATATGATTAATAATCATACAACTCAAGATCATCATATAAAATCACTAAAAAACGAATCAAATATTAAATCAAAAGCGTACCTTGATCTGTATGGAAAAAGAAGAGTAGAGCAAAAAAAACCATTTGAATTTGGACCATAACTATGTAATATTCCATAACAATTAAAGGTCCATCAACTTTAATTTGATTAGTATTTCATCTTTGCGAAGCCTTTAATATATATTTTTAAAGTTCAATTATTAGATTACTTATTTGATCCTAGTAAACTAAATTTCACTTAATATAAGTGCTACTTAAATATGGAAGCCCATATTGAAAAATTAAATAAAACCCAACACATTTTAGATCTATACTCAATAATATTGATAATTTAACATGTTGTCAAAGAAAATAAATCATTTAAATTGTTTACATTATAAAACTTTAAAATGTGTAAACTGAATTTTAAGTATAATATTGCATCGAACAAATTAAGAAAAAATTGCTTCAATTCATAAAGAAGGCACCCCCAACACCATATACAGACTTAGGCTTGTCCTTTGCCCCGGAAATAAAGACATCTTATTCTTTGAATCCTATACCATGTAGCAATTTCCCTCGTCATCCATAGCTTATGCCTGTCTCTCTGCTCAAATACCCGGGTTGACCCACAGATCAAATTTAAAGTCAACCACCTGTATGTCATAAATTCGAATCATGTCAAAACTCCACGAAGTCAACTCTATCCCATTTTAAGGCAAATTAATCAAGTATATAAGGATGAATACAAAATTAAGGAGCATTTCGTCATGGCTAACGCACACTTTGGCACTGCACACCATAATTGCTTGTCAAAAAGGTAAGTCGATGACATCACACATTGAATGAAGTTATCATTGCTTACGTAAAAGGTATATCTGTTAATTAAAAAAAAAAAAGAGAATTATGAGAGCCCTCGATTAATAGTGTCCCCTCTTGAGATTTGGTGCAGTACAATGATAAATTTACCTTCAATTAATGTGGTTTATCAAAATAAGATTATTTTCATACTTAGAGGCCCAGAATGAAAGATAGTGCACAGCACGTCTGCCATTATATAGATCCGTAATTGTATAAATTTATAATTCATTTGAGATAGTATTTTAATTTCATAGAGAAGATAATAAAATGAGTTTCTCAAAATTGAGATTTACCTTGTCAAAATTTATAACAATATCGATCTAAACCTACCTTGAATTTAGACTTAACGAATTGAACCAGTTAGATTCATTTTATAATTTAAATTTTTTAAACATAATATCATATAAATACATATATAATAAACTTAAAAATATAAAAATTAAATAAGTGGATTTAAGACAGGATGAGTTGAAGAAAAAAAAAATCGACCGAAATTCATTTAAAATTTAAAAATTCACCATAAATGTAATGTTTTTGGGACAAATTAGAATTTGAATTCGTCCCTGCTCTTCCATCCCATCCCAAAATAAGAGTACTAGTAAATATATAAAGCATGTTGCTTCATCTGTACTCACACAACCTAATAGAGAATTGGTTATGTAAGACACAAGAAAGAAAAATTGTTGATAATATACACTCCGTAAGAGAGTTGTTTACTTGTTCCATCACTCTAAATTAAATGACTATCACTATATGCATTTAAATCACAATTATCATGTTTTCATGATGCAAGTTGACATAATCTCATATCATCTCTCTCTCTCTCTCTCTCTCTCTCTCTATATATATATATATATATAATATATATATATAATATATATAAACTAATATCAATAATGTTTGTTCCTCAAATAGTTCACATTCCAAAACACTTCTTTATTTACAAATAAAATACAATATATTATGTTCCCAAAAATGAAAAGTTGGCATGTACTCAATTCTTAACATTTATCACATTCTTTATTTAGTTTCATGAAAGATACATAATTTATTTTTTTGATTGTAGTCGAAAATTATACGAAAAAATTCCAATGTAGAACTTATGATTTAGGAATATTTGATTTTTTTTCCATAAATGACAAGTACAAACAAGTAATTCCCATTATTAAAGAGTTACACAAAAATTATATGATTTTACAAGAGGGAGAGAATTTTTTTTGATCATAGCTAGTCGACGAAAAAATTTCCTTTAAAATTTAATATTTTTTTTAGTATTACAAAAAGAAAGTAGTGAATAACTGCAAACAAGTAGCTATGTATCCACTAACAATATAACACAAGTATAAAAAAAAAGCTCTTCATTGGGGTAAAAAATAGGGATGTTTAGCTTTTTTTAAGAAAAAAAAAAAACAAAATAAAAGGAAAGTATAGAGAAAAAAAAAAAAAAGAGCAAGTGAAAGAAAGTAGAATGTATACGGAGGAAACTGCAACCACCTCTGACGGTTGGTCTGAAAATAAAAGAGACATCTCGACCGAAGTCTCCATTATCAATTCTTGAAGCAAACGACGACGTCATATCGCCTCACTCATTACACTCCTTTTCTTTTCTTCTATGAGCATTGTTGCTTCAGATCTCTGCTTTCCGCTTCCATTCTAGGGCTCATTCTTTCTTATATATCCCCTCCCTGTCCCTATTTTTGTCCATACACAGTGCCGTGTGTATATACATTTCATTGTTGCGCATTCACTCGATCGATGAGAATTTTGTAGATTTACGTATTGGATCGCTTGATTTATTGGATACCTTTTTTTTTTTGGCCATTGTACGAAAGGAATGGCGGTGGATTCTGGACCTGTGACACCTGGACAGGTGCGGTTTCCATATGTACAATTCCTACGGTTGTATTGTTGCTCTACTCCTTGGCCTTACTTTACTTCTTTCTTGCATTGGCGGTGGATGTGAAGCTATTTTGTAACTTTTTCTTTTTCTTTTTAAGTTAATTTGATTAGTGGATTGCAATTTCGATATAGATCGTCGTCGTAGTTGAAATTCTTTATTTTTTTTTTCTGTTCTGAATTTCTTTATACTTACTGCAACTGAGGGTTTTGCTCTGGAAGGAGACGTTTCTTGTGTCTATGTTTTGATGATAGCCGGAATGAATTTAGTACCATTTTAGGTTTGTTGTTGAAAGTTGATGATTTGATTAGTTGATTTAGTAGATAGCAATTGCTTTCTTTAAATTATTTCAATTGCTTTGTACTTGATTTTGGTAGAAATAATTAAATGTGTTGTTAAATTGCATCTGATTTTAGTTTATATTGTTTCAGTTCATATGGACTTTCCTGTAGTGTAGCTTAAGAATTTGCTGTTACATTGGTTTCTGTGATAGCATGAGATGTATGATTTCAAATGAAAAAGAGTAAGAATCATTTACTAATGGTGCTTGAAAATGTGATTGTCTCTGCATGCCTGTATTTTTGCCATTGCGCCCTGGTATGGTCAACTTTTCCCCCCATTTTTTACTCATTTTGATTCTTCACATTTGGTGTATTGCAGATTTGCATATAGATGCAATGTTTTTAAAGTATAATTTTATCCATGATGAAGATACCATGAAATTCACAAGGATTAAAGAAAATAAATCTTGTGAAAAAAACATTATTGTTTATAGTAGAAAGAAGCATAAAGCTAGAAAACTTGACTTGTTAAGGATAAAAACTCCTCTCAGGGAACAGTTATGTTTGTTGATCTTGTTAAACTTTTATTTTTAATGTCAACCAACCTTAACAGTTATATAAATTTCTGTATACTTGATTGAAATTTTAGTTTCGACTAGAAAACTTATAGTGTACTTTGTACAAAATGAATAACAATCAGAATGCAGTGGTACGACTCAATTAATCACTTTTCTTGATTATAGTTTGGAGAATATCTCGTATTATGGCTTTTTATTTGCATACATAGTCATACTTGAAGTAAAAATGAGAAATATTCAAATGATATACATAAAGTTTCTGTCAAAGATTTGATCCAAACTAATAACATGGCTTCTGATGTTGGAATATGTTAAGCATATGAGGGTTTTGGGGGATAGTTGCTGAATTATCCTTAGGATTATCAGCATTATCAATTGAAATTGACCTTTGAACTACATGAACACTGCATTAAGATTTTGATAAGTTTCAAATCAATGATGCATTTCAAAATGAGAAAGAGTATAGCAAAACTTGAAACCCATGGAGTTGCAGATTCAGTTTGGTATTTAAGATGAATATTTTGTTTTATGTGGGTTTGATCACACTTTTTGTTTCAAAATTCAAACACTGCGATAATGAAAGTTGGTTTGAATTGAAATTTGCTCGCACAATTATTTAGGATATGATGCCTTTTCTGATTATTCATTCAATCCAAAAGCAACCTGCTAGTGGCGGTGTCAATTGCATTTTTGACTTTGCTGTTTATTACTGTTTTTGCTTGTCTCTGCTGATTGTTATGGTTACTGTTCATTTAAAATTTCCTTCAACTGCATATACAATGAAACTTTTACTTATGACGCCCCAGGTGTCATTTTTGCTTGGAGTCATTCCAGTCATTGTAGCGTGGATATACTCGGAGTGGTTGGAATATAAGAAGTCATCATCGCCTTCGAAAGTGTGAGCACCTTTCCCTTCTCATATCAGCTCCTTGATTACTGATACTCCAGATGTTGACGTTTACAGGCTTTGCCAATATTCTGGTTCTGCTTATTAAAGGCACTAAAGGTCCCATAAAAGTGAAAGAGAAAAAAATTATTATTTTGTTTCCAATATCTGCTTACGCAATATGATTTGCTTTCCTGGCAGCAGTCATTCAGATAATAATTTGGTTGAATTAGAAAGTGAAACAATCAAGGAAGATGATCGAGCTGTGTTGATGGAAGGAGGTCTTACAAAATCTTCATCTACAAAGTTTCCCAATCCATCCATTAAAACAAACTTAATTAGGTTAGTATATTGTAATCTATGGTAATGGTATCTTTCCAGGGTTGCTTTTTCCATTACATTTATGAAATCTTTTTCCATTTGTTCGGCTTCATTGTCTAGGTTTTTGACGATGGAGGACTCGTTTTTGCTGGAAAATCGACAACTTTTAAGGGCAATGTGAGTTTTTGATCATATTGATTGCATTCATTTAAGTTGTCTCCATTTAATCTATGATATTTCAATCTTATGCAGGGCTGAATTTGGGGGATTTTGTTCTATTTCTACTTATGTGACCGCACAAATTTTTTTGCAGATTCAACCAAGGTGCTCTTTCTTTATCAGTTGTTACAAAAATCAAAATTTGTGATTTTGCTATTTAGACAAAAAGGCTGCAAACTACTTTTTAGTTAGCAAAAGCTTGAACTGCAATGCATATCTTATATTTGACGATCGGCATTTTGTGAGGTTTTATTTGTTAATGAAGCATAGCTGTATTTTTGCTCTCATTCATAACTGACTTTTGATTTGCATTCAGACAAACAAGTTGGTAAGCGAGATGAACACGACAGTCTGCTTTTTTAACTACTTTGTATGGCTAGCTATAATGGGGCGCTATAATGTGGGTGCTACTAGACTCGTTAAAAGAAAAGCATGATTCAGTTACTCTAGTATTTATCCTTGTTGCTGCTAGTTTGTCTAAAGCTCAGTATACATTAGGCTTCATTTATTTTGTTTGATCCCATTGTTTTAATCAAAATGTCCACATACTTGTGGTTTATGGAAAGATATTGAATCAAGTTACTTTTCTCAAATTTCAAGAGTAGTTGCTATTTTTTTCAAGTTTCATTATTCTCTTTGTCTCGATAAATATAATTACTATGTTTTATTGTGTTAGATTACTTAGTCGGTGTATCTCTAATTAGTTTTCTGTTGTTTTTTCTCGTTGGACAGAGCTACAATCGCGATCTATTCCTTTTTCTGTACATTCTCCTTATCATAGCTTCAGCACTGACTTCTCTCAAGAAACATAATGACAAGTCTGCATTTTCTGGGAAATCCATACTTTATCTTAACCGCCATCAGACTGAAGAGTGGAAAGGATGTATGCAGGCAAGCAATTTGGTCATAAACCATTTCTTAATTTTTACCATGCAATACTTGAATGGTCTGGCTATTTCATGTCCAGCCTCTGGATGATTTGATGACGAAATGGAAAAGGGGGAATACTAGTCTTTTGTGTTCCAATTTGTTGTCATAAGTTGCACAAATATTTCTGACATCCTTTGATGTTCTTTCTGCTGAATGGAAATTAGTAAAATTTTCTGCACTTCTCTCAATATTGCATATTGATAATGTCTGTTGCCACCTTACACTCTCTCTTTCCCATAAAGTTTCTGACACTACCTTTCTTCCCTGTGTTTCTGATAGGTCCTGTTTTTGATGTACCATTACTTTGCTGCAATGGAGATCTACAATGCAATTCGTGTTTTTATTGCTGCATATGTTTGGATGACTGGTTTTGGAAACTTCTCTTACTATTACATCAGAAAAGATTTTAGCCTTGCTCGATTTGCTCAGGTGACAATATGGTCCGAGTAAAAAATTTCTCTCTTTTTTACTTGTTATAGGTGAAGCAAGTGGTGCTTTGCTTTTCACAGCTTTTGGTTTTTTTTAACGGGCATTCTAAGTTAGATTTTATTCTCTATGCAGATGATGTGGAGGCTAAACTTTTTCGTGGCATTTTGCTGTATTGTTCTTAACAACGACTACATGCTGTACTATATCTGCCCTATGCATACTCTCTTTACACTTATGGTGTATGGAGCCCTTGGTATAGGCCATAACTATAATGAGATAAGATCAGTGATGGCTCTGAAAATTTTTATGTGCTTTTTAGTGGTTATCTTGGTATGGGAAATTCCAGGAGTTTTCGACATTTTGTGGAGTCCTCTCACTTTTTTGTTAGGTGCGTGAGCATCCATAATTTTTTGTCTCCTTGAAGCTTATTGATTTGCTTCAATAATTATTTTATTGTTAAGAATCAATCTTCATGTGAAGGGAGTAAAATTCATTTCCAAATTAATTTTCTCGTTTGAAGCCTTAAAACACGTGATAGTTGTTTATCTTAATGACAGGATACAGTGATCCTGCAAAACCGGATCTTCCACGACTACATGAATGGCATTTTAGATCTGGACTTGATCGATATATATGGATCATTGGAATGATCTGTGCCTATTTTCACCCAAATGTAAAGTCTAAAAGTTTTGATGTTTGCCTTTATATCTCTATTCATGAACTTAAGATTTTATTTGCTTTTTCATTGCAGGTTGAAAAGTGGATGGAGAAACTAGAGGAGGCCGAGACCAAGCGGAGACGCACGGTCAAAACATCCATTGTTACAGTCACCTTAATTGTAAGTCACTTTAATTTTTTTATGGTCATGTATTCAGATGATTCCTTGTTCATGATTTTGTATTCAGATGATTCCTTTGGTAGAAATATTTATCTAATTTTTTCCTAATTATCTGGCTTAGGTTGGCTATTTGTGGTATGAATACATATACAAGCTGGACAAAGTTTCGTATAACAAGCTCCATCCTTACACATCGTGGATTCCCATAACGTGTGTACTGAATTATTTTATAGATTTTTTTCCTATTCTATATGCTATAATGATATCACTGTCCTTTTTTTGGCAAGAATACACATTCTATCAGAAAGTCAAAGCACCTTGCATCTAGCTAGTGCCGTTTGTGAAAATTTTCTTGGAAAGGTCTCTTTTCTCATTTGCTTCTTTTTTTTTCCAGTGTCTATATTTGCTTGCGAAATTTCAGTCAGCAACTTCGGAATATTTCTTTGACCCTTTTTGCGTAAGTTTTCTCCTGTTTCTTATTTTTTCTGCTAAACTTATTTGACTTTAATACTACTGGTGGTTAGATCATACAAATGCTCTTTGGTACCAGGTGGCTTGGCAAAATTACGTTGGAAACTTACATTTCCCAGTTCCACATATGGCTGAGGTTTGGAGCTAATTTTTATATGTCCATTTATTATGTTCAGATCTTTGAATGTGTTGTGCCATACAACCTCTAATATTTGTATGTCAAGTCATTTTTGCTGACTGCCTATCATCGACTCCGTCCTTACAATTGACCATTGTGTTCATTAATTAAATTTTCTAGATAATATAAACTAATATTAATGGATAACTTTTTCAGACATGATTAAAATTTAATTCCATTTTGTCTGTTAGTTTATTTCCTAATGTTTCATTTGAACAGACTCTAACTTAACCAAATGAATATGTTAGGGTAATCTGAGAGCTGTGAATTTCATAGTTAGAAACCGTGGGAGGCTTTCAACCAACAAGAAATCCAATTTAAGCTAACTTTGATCTGAATTATGAGGCTCACTAGTTTCTATCAACCTATGTGCAGATCAAATATCCCCAATGGACAGCCTAAGTGGCTGCTCTGTTTTATTCCAGATTATCCTTTGCTTAACTTCATGCTCACCACTGCCATTTACATCTTGGTGAGTGAATCTTTCTTTCGAATGTGAAATTTATTTCTTGAAGTTATTGGCTGATGATAAACTACTTGCCTTTTTGGATTTCGTTTTTAACTATTTAACTACTGCAGATATCATATCGGCTTTTTGAGCTGACCAATACACTTAAGTCGGCTTTTATTCTGACAAGAGATAATCAGAAGCTATTTTACAATTCTGTTGCTGGAGCTGCCATCTGTGTGTGTTTATATTGTACTTCATTCATTCTTCTTCAGATCCCTCATTAATGAGTAAGCTCTTTATCCATTCACTGGTGAATTATGGTCAATCAATTTTATATAGATTGAAGCCTCGAGCATGGGGTTAAACCATAACTCCACTTCATTCATTTGGACTTTCATTTCAGGCTAGATAAGTGTTCAAAATTTTGAAAACTGTTCAGTGTTTAATCCATTGCTGAACATTTTTCACCTAGTAATTACGTCTTTAGACTTGGTGGTTATTCCATTCGACTTGTGTTGAAATTTCAACCCCATAATTAAGAGGTTATTGTTTTATCACAGTTTGACAACAGTTGATCCAGCAATTAAACTAGTAACCAATGACACAATTAAACCTTTGAGTCGATAAACTGATTGAATTTTAATTGAATTTTAAGAAATTGATTATAAGCAATCTTTCATCACTGATGGATCAATAGAGTCCTGGTCTGTCGAGCACCTAAATTCAGGACTGTTCGATTTTGAGTGGCACCTCTACATACAATAATGCCATTGTTTATGTGCTATTCATAATTTAACTTGAATTTTACACTGTTTGGTTGGATGAATACACTTGTACAGGCTTCTGAATGGAGAGCTGTGAATGCTGTTAGTAAAGAGTGCATTGGTGGGCACAGAAACGGAATATACATGGACATTCTAGGACCGGGAAGGTCTTGTCTCAGAAGTAGTTCGTGAGGCGAGCATTTCCAACAATTTTATGCGACATCATCCATTGCCATTACCGGATTAGTCGCAGAATGTATACCCAGTTTTGCCTCGGAAGTTAAACAGACAGAGAAAGAAGAGAAACTGGAAACATTCGTAAGAATGTTCGTCTCCACGGTTATATTCATTTTCATTTTTCATTTTTTATTGTTATATATTGTATCCTCACCAAATTCCCCCTGTTTTATGGGAACAACATATTCTGATAAAATGGTTAAGCAATTTTCGTGGAGTGATTGATAATCAGGGAATCTGACATACTTGTAGCTGTTTCCGGATGCTCTATGACCAGAGAAATAAACAGGCCCAATCAGATTATTTATAGCAGAAGAAAGAAAAGGCATATATAGTTTGTGGAGAAGAAAGAAAAAATTACAAAAGGTAAGTTTTAGTCAATATATGCTTGATTAGCAAAATGAAATTGGCAGTTTGAATAATGTCATTCGCGAAAAAGGTGCACCTAATTTTGTTGAAATCAACGAAGAGGAATCTAAGAATATTATATTGTGACCAATTTTCAATGTTTTAAGCTGCTGAAAATCTAATTGGATATAAGTTTCCATCTCCAATCTCGTGGATTTGACTGGAAAGCCAAGGGGTTCATACTTCAAAGATTCCATAAGTGATTTCAAGATTGAAATCTTTGGCCGACTTATAGGTATCATGGGATGGATCTTTAAAGAGATAAAAAATAGTAGAGACAACAGTGAAAGAAGCCATTAATTATTAATGCTCCTCACAGCATACGGACCTGCACACTCTTGCGGGAAATTAAATAAGCATGAAATCCATCTCACTAAAATGATGCTAAATTGACCAAGACTCCCAACTTCATTTCATTTTACTTTTTATTTTTTTGTGGTTTTTTGGGGGAACGGGAATCCCGGAGTGGAAGGGTGGGAAAGGATTCCAACCATAATATCGCGTCTATAAAATTAGATATATATATATATATATGTACATATGATATAAAATTAGATATTTAGAATTAAAAAATAAATTAAATTATTCAATTCAAAATAAATTGCTAAAAATTTATTTTGATAACTTAATAAATCAAACTTGAATATATTTTTTCGTTCGATAATATTTGAAATTCAACTCGAACTCAAGCTCGATTAGTAAAAAAATAAAAAAAAACATATAAAAAATCAAACTATTCAAACTCGAATTATGTTCGACTCGATTAATGCTTCGTTCAAACTCGACTTGATTAATAATCAAATTAATTTTAAACACAATTTTAAAACTTAATAAAAATTTAAATAAATTTGAATAGTAACATGTTTGGTTGGATTCGATTTATTTATAAATCTATAGGTATTATTACACGACAAAAAAAAGTATATTTCATTTTATTTGGAACAATATTTTAGAAGGGCAATATGTCCATCTACATTTGAAAAATATATCCACCATACGCATATGGGTGTCGCTATCCACCTATCCAAGCTTTGATTAGTAGTAGCAAGGCATCATCATCTTCCCTAGCTAGGTGGTCTTCAATAAATGTATTATATACACGTTTTGCAGCTTATCACCACACACATAACATTTATCACTCAACTGGGCCATTTGGATAATTGAAGTTGACTTTAATCTTTTTTTTTTTCATTATTGAAATTTTGGAGTTGCTTTCATCCAAGAAAGATTTAGGTAATCACTAACCAATCATTTTGGCTTGTGTTTATCGTGTAAATTTCGAGAGGACATTATGATTTTGACATTTTTTTTTTATTACACTGTGATTTTAACTAAAATTTGATGTTATTATGCTACATAAGTTTCGTTTTTAAGAACGATATGATTAGAGAGATTGAAAATAAATACAATTGTATTTGAAAATACAAATTCTTCTTTTCCGGCTCCAATATTGTTTAGGTCTCTTGATAATGACCAACTTATATTTATTATGCATATTTTCTTGGACCAAAGAAGGAATAACAAGAAAAGAAAATACGAAATGAACAAGTGAAACAAATTGAACATAAAGATAAATAAATATTTTTACCTCAATCTAACTCCCTAGTCTTTTTCATACTTATTTAAACGCATGAAGTTTAAAAAATCTTGTCAAAATGATTGATGAATGATCCATGTACTTGTCGTTTTGAATGATCCATCTAGTTATAGATTGGGCATGGGAAGTGCCGTGTTTAGAATAAAAACTCCAAGGTTTCGACATTTCTTAGACACTGAATTGAAGGTGACATTAATTGTCCTAGTTCTCATGTTTTCTAGCATGTCTAACTTTTGCTCCAATGCACTTTTGTCTTAAACCAAACAAATAATGATTGTTGGAATAATCAATACTATCATTAGATTAATAACTATTTGTTCTTTGTTTGGATTACATAGTGGTATGAAATGATTCAATTTTATTTTATTTTAAGGAAAATAGGAGTATGAAAATAGTAAGACTTAGGATGGCATCACCTGTATGTATATATCTAGAAACTATCTTACTTTAATTAACTGCATAGCCGAATACCACCACCCCAGCCACCATAAACCTGGACTACCAGAACAACAGATCGATGAGCTATTTTTAGCACAGTTATCCCAATCAACACACTGTTTGTCCTAAATTGAAGACTTTGTCTAGATTCAGATAAAATGGATACAACATTTGTGCACTTTCTTTGTTGTTAGAATTCAGAAAGTAGATGTGTGTATCTACTGTTAGCAACAGTGTAACTCAGAGATACAGGATTCAAAGCGCCAAGTTTCGAGTGTGACCCACAATTATTGCCAGCCTAACACTATCTATCTTGGTTTTGTTTCACATCTCATTCAAATTAGAGAATCTTTTCACCCACTCTCTTTCAATGGGATATTAAATTCAGCCTAACAAATTGCAAGAAAATGATACGAGGGAAATAAATAGCTTAGCATTTGACTGCTTTGTTTGAAGAAGAAGCCCACTTGCCAATGGGGTGGTTAAGTGTAGATGAATCTGTATCTGTAATATGTACATCTTGAAAATACAAATCCAGGTCTTGTGGGTCAGGTCTTTTAAAGCCTGATTTGACACCTGTCGACAGGTTTGCCATTATAAAGATTTATAAAAAAAATAATAATAATACACATCCGCCTGCCTGTATCCATGCTGAATTCACTACTCTTGCCACCTTAAATCAATTTGCCAGGCACTGAAATTTCTTGATATTTGTTGTATTGATCGCCATGGGAGAAGCTCAAGAACTGCCGCCAGACATTAATGGTGAGATGAAGTTTCATGTTAATTTTCTGGCCTCTGATTGATCCTACATCATTATGAACTAAAGTATAGCCTTGTATGCTACTGTTTCCTTGTTTCTTTTCTTCTGTTTTAAATTTTCCAATCTTTTAGTTTTTTCTTTCTAGTTTTGATATTGTGTAGGAAAGGTATGTGACTGTCCATACTTGACAGTAATTTTTTTTCACAAATTTCTCGTAAAGGTTTTATCATTCATCGTAGAGGGGTGTAAGGTTAGTTTTCAAGTGTAAATACTACAAGGTAAGCATAGATTTTGGTCAGACAAGAAGAAATCAAATATTTCTTAAAAAGAAAAGCTTTTCTGACATATAGTTAGTTATCTTTTCTTTGTTTACTTGATTTGTCTGTTAATCATTAATAGTTCAAATGACCAACAAAAGGGCAGGAGTTAGAGGAAGGTAATAATGATTAGATGATGTTTGACCAGGTCTGAAAGCTGAAGTAGAAAAGTCATCAGAAAATGCAGAAATCAACAAGGTATCTTCCTCCCCCTGTCTCAGACATTACAAATGGTGGCTTCAAATGGTCATCTACTCGTTCTTAGTCCTGGCCGGGCAGTCTGTTGGTACACTCTTGGGCAGGTTATATTTTGACAATGGTGGAAAGAGTGAATGGATGGCCACATTGGTGCAAGTTGTGGGATTTCCAGTTCTTTTCCCCTTTCAGTGGTTCACAAGCACCAAAAAGAACCATAATGAAATGAACACAAACAAACCTTTTCCCATGGTTCTTGTCTCATTTTATCTAGCCATTGGCATTTTTCTTGCAGCAGATTGCATGTTATACTCAATTGGACTCCAATACCTTCCAGTCACTACATATACTCTAATTTGTGCTAGCCAGTTGGGATTCAATGCTCTGTTCTCTTATTTCCTCAATGGACAAAAGTTCACTCCTTACATAGTGAATTCCCTAGTGCTCCTAACCATCTCCTCTATACTCCTTGTATTCCAAACTGACCCTGGAGACTCCAACAAATCGTCGAAAAGGAAGTATGTAATAGGCTTTCTATGCACCCTAGGTGCGTCTGCTGGCTACGCGTTAATGCTCTCTGTCACGCAGCTCGCCTTTCAGAAAATCATCAAGAAGGAGACCCTCCGAGCGATTATTGACATGTCGATATATCAGAGTATCGTTGCGACTTTTGCCATAGTAATAGGGCTTTTTGCAAGTGGGGATTGGAAGAAGCTGAACAGAGAGATGGATGAGTATAAACTAGGGAAAGTGTCCTATGTTATGAACTTGTTTTGGACAGCAGTTTCCTGGCAGGCTTTTGGGGTTGGTTGTGTTGGGCTGATATTTAAGGTTTCCTCATTGTTCTCTAATGTTATCAGCATTTTAGGCCTGCCGGTGGCACCAGTTTTGGCCGTGATGTTTCTCCACGACAAGCTGACCGGATTGAAGGCCGTAGCGATGTTGCTAGCCATGTGGGGGTTTGTGTCCTACATGTACCAACATTATCTTGATGATTTGAAGAAGAAGGAGAAAAAGAAATCTTCTGATGAAGTTCCTGAAGTTGCTGTTATAACGGAAAGAGGATAGCTGCTGCATCTGTAACCTGGAGATGGATTACAAGGATTATCAATTTCCACAGGTTCTCATAGAAGATTATGTAGTACAATTACAAAATAATCAATCAAAATTTGAACAAGCAGCATATTGTTCCTGATTCTGCCAAAGATACATAAATGAAGAAAAACAGAAAAGCTGGCAAGAAAATAAGGAAGTGAATTTCTGCTGGAATCTTGCATGGAACTGATAAATTAACAGAGGTTTTGTCCTCTCCAATTCCAACAGTTTCAGCTCCTGTTTTTGCTATTTCAATAAGATTTTCATACTCCCAACTAGCAATGAATCCCACCTGCATATGGAAGAGAATGATCAGATAAAATATGAAGCTGGGAGATCAAATTACTTTCACAAAAATCATAGTTGTAAGAATAATTCAACCTAATTCGGTTAATATAATGCGTGGAGGAATAATTAAGCTTATTAACAAAATTCTCAAATTTTCTGGAAATAAACTCGATGTTTGTTAAGGTATTGGATATCTTTTTTTTTTTTTTTAAAGCATGTTATTTGTCAAAATTCTTCCAAATCTTTAACTAATTAAGTGATTTATTCCTAAATGTTTACATATTTGAATAAGAAAAAAATAATTAAAGATAAATTGTATTCATATTTAATAAGAATTAAGACATAAAGATGCAATTAATAAACGTTAAATATTTAATAAGAAGAACTCGTTGATTTGTGAGTCTCTCAAGTTCTTTTGAAATATTTTGAAGTGAAGAATCCACTAATTTTAGAGCAAATTGACAAAATATTGGGACGTGAGAAAGTGGAAAATAATAATTATAGCGATCATTGTTGTTGGGTAGGTAAGTGATGACCATAAAATATCATAATTATTATTGTTAATGGGTAAATAAGTATGATAATAATCATCACGGTTATTGTGGTCTAAACTTAAGTAAATTGTGTTTTTCACTTAAAGTCTCTATTTACATTTTATCTTTACAAAAAAGAAAATAGAAAAGTGATACTTGTAAAGAATTAGCCAATTAATTTTGCTAAAAAGGTATGGTTTAACTGTCAAAATCTTGCACTATGGTTAAACCTTGTGGGTAATAATAAAAAGAAATAAATGTGTTAATTAAGTAATATTTTCACTTGATTGTGGATGTAAATGCATTTTGTCTTGTATTTATTTTCTTAATTCAAAACCAAAAATACTATATATCTCAAATTAGACCTTTCATTCCTGACTCGTTTTCGATTCGATTGCTAAATAGCTCCGGTCACGTTTATTATACACTAAACTCACACTATGAATGTGTGCAAGAATTTTTGCGTCACTTACCAACTGAATCGAATCACACTATGAATGTGTACACCATTTTCAATTCAAAATCCACCTTCCAGGGCCGAAATTAAATTGTAAATATCAGTTAAATCAGACCAATCAGTGAAGTGGGACAAACGCCCATTGTTAGTATTCTTGAGAACCTCAACAACTGATGCTCTTTTTCACTATTACTAGCAAATTTTAGCAAACATCGGCACTTCAACAAGAGCTATATCTACTGGAACACATCACCTGTTTTTCCAATGTCAAAACCCTGTCTGTCTTTCCTAATTTCTCTTCCATCCTGTTAGTTTGCAAATTTTCTTGGAAAAGCAACTGGATATCCAGAGTGAGTAGCATCTTTTTCTGTATTCCTTAACTCTCTCTACTTCTATTTACCATTGGTAAGAAGGAAGCTGTAACAAGACTAATTGTTTTGTGCATGGATCTTCCAGTTCTAGAAACCAAAGAAACAGACTCAAACCCCACTGAGAATGGAAATGCCAATCCCAACAGGATGTTGTTCCCTCTGCTTAAACAATACAACATGTGGTTCCAAATGGCCATCTATTCACTCCTGGTGCTCTGTGGCCAATCAGCTGCAACACTTCTTGGGAGATTGTACTATGAAAAAGGTGGGAAAAGCAAATATATGGCAGCCCTGGTGCAGTCTGCTGGATTTCCAATCCTCCTTCCTTTGATCTACATCACAGCAAGGAAGAATCCCACCAGGGAATCAATTCAGCAAACAAGCCCGTCTAAGAATTTAGCCTTACCAGCTTTGTACATTTGTTTTGGCACTTTTCTTGCATTTGATTGCATGTTATATGCAGTTGGCCTAATGTATCTTCCTGTCTCTACATTTTCCCTCGTCTGTGCAAGCCAATTGGGATTCAACGCTTTCTTCTCCTACTTCCTCAACTCTCAGAAACTCACTCCCTTTATAGTGAATTCCATTTTGCTTCTCACAGTGTCCACCATCCTCCTTGTCCTGCAACCCGACTCATCCGGTGCTGCTGCTGATGAGGGGAAGTATGCATTGGGATTCATCTGCACCCTGAGCGGCGCTGCTGGATACGCCTTATTGCTTTCAGTAGAACAGTTGGCTTATGGGAAGGTCCTGGAAAGGCAAACCATCAAAGAAATCCTGAATGTCATATTCTACGAATCGATGGTGACAACTTGTGCCCTTCTAGTAGGCCTTTTTGCCAGTGGAGAATGGAGGAGTTTGAAGAAAGAGATGGAGGGATTCCAACTAGGCAAGAAATCGTACGCGATGACCTTGGTATTTGCAGCATTGGCATGGCAGGTTTTTGCCATTGGTATGGTGTCTCTAATTCTGAAAATCTCTTCTCTGTTTGCAAATGTCATTAGTACTCTGAATGTGCCGGTTGTTCCAGTTCTAGCAGTTGTGGTTTTCCAGGACAAGATGACTGGGCTGAAAGTTGTGGCCATGTTGTTGGCTATATGGGGTTCTGCATCCTACATTTATCAGCAATATCTTGATGATGTCAAGTCCAGGGCAGAAAATGCAAATCCCCCACCAAGAGATTGAAAACTTCCCCTGTGAAATGAACATTATGAATCCAACTCTTGAAGCTTTTAACTGTTAAATGAAAATCTTGATTGCCAGAGCATGTGGTGTTATTACTTTATACTTTAAGGTTCAAATAATTGAATCCATCCATCATAAAAATGGTTACTATAGGACTATAAAAGACTTGGTGAAAAATTGAAATTCAAGAAGAGTTTGAGGAGATGAAAGGTTATTATGAAAAAAGAACCACTTGATTTTGCTCAATCTCATATGCCCCACCATTCCATCATCGTAAGTGTGCTTGTTCAGGAGCTACTTTTGTGGCAATAACCTTATATTTGAATTTTGAATTTTAGTGAAAAACCCACTAAAAAGAGAATTATATTGCTTTTATGTAACTTTCTGCTCTATATTTTTTATTTAGTGTAAGCTATTTTTTTTAAAGTACTCTTGAAAATTCGAATACTTTACCTCCTCATTCCCCCCATAATTAATATAATGGTTTGGGCCTACAAATCCTAATGGTTTGTCTCAAGCCCAGAAACGGGGTTTAGCCCTTTAGATAAACGGATGGGGAGAAGGGTTGAAGTCGGTTCTCGGGTCGGATTACAAAATCCACCCGGACTATAAAAAAGTAAAAATATATATATATTGAAAATTATAAATAGGGTTTATGACCCTAATTTTAATTTCAATTTCCCCACCTTCTCCGCTGCCGCGTTCTCTCGATTAATCAGTTACTCAGCCGCCGGTAGCCGCCGCGCGTCCCTTCAAAGCACAAACTCTCCTTGCCGTTCCCGTGCGATGTAATAGCTCTTTCATTCTTATTGTATATATATCCGTGTCTCTGAGTGTACGGTGGGGCTTTGCTCATTTTGTACCATATATGTTCTTGATAACGTCAATCTGTATTTCATTCTATTCTTTGCATTGTTGTAGCCCTTGCAAGTATCAAGGTCGCTTCTTGAAGTCTAGGGCTGCCATTTTTTCCTGCAATATTTGATTTTTTTTTGAGTTGTTTGGCTACTGGTTTTTCCATATTTTGTTTGTCTGGAATACTATTTTCCTATCTTGGCTTGAATTCTTGGTTTTTCTTGGATTAATTATCTTGAGATGTTCTGTGTTGGTGTCTGTGTTGGTGTTTCCTTTCTCTTTCTTGCTTTGCGTATCTAATACCTGTGTTTGATATGTTTCAATTTTTTTTTCTAAAATAGTAGCATGTATTATGGAACAATGTAGCTTTCTGCTAGTTATATTTCCTATTTTTGATAGTTTTCACTTGTTTGTTCGAAATGATTATGTTAGTGATTGAAGGTTCTAACCAAGTTTATATGATAGGTGAACCACTAGGGGATATAAAATCCATTAGAATTTAGAAATATTTTGTTTAGTTACTCATAAATCATGATAGATCACATGTATGCTTTGCGCATTCATATTAAAATTCTTGTTCTGGCATTTTTGTGGGTGTTTAGTAGTTACTGGTTTTAGATGGAACAAATAATGCAACAGGGGAACTCTGACTAGCATTGTTGTTGTGCTAGTTAACATAAAAACTTTGGTAACTGTGTCCTTCGAATGCATTTTGCCCAAAAAACTTGTCATTTCCATTGAATTTACCAACTGAAAAATCTGTATTTGTTCTTTGATATTCCATTACTAAATGGTTATTTAGAGTATATTCCTCCTAATATACTTTGCTTTTTCAGTGCCAATGGAGCACGGGTCATTCCAAGATCAATCACAAGCGACATTTTCATTGACAGATGAGGATCATACTCTAGCAAATTCACTAAGATATACTCTTAATCAAGAGTGAGTTCTAAAAACCATTCTTGAAATGTATTTCAATATACCGAATAAAATTCCTGCTACATAGAGCCATAGTTTTAGTTAAATTAAGATGGTAAATTGATCAAACATATTTTGAAACAAATTTTTTGAGTTGACCTTTTCCATTTAACTAAGGAGGTTTATATAAAATCGTGCAACTTTTGTTTTTGTTTGTTTGTTTGTTTGTTTTTTTTGTGTGTGTGCATGTGTGTCAGTGTGTCTGTCTGTATGTCTTAGTCTGTTTGCAGATTGGTGCTGGTGTATGTGTCTATCCGTGGGATGCGATATGTAGCCATATGAAGGTGAATAATGGGGTTGGAAGTGGCAAAAGGGTTGAGTACATGGGGAAAGCAGTGGGCGTCAATCACCTTTCGAGAAAGGGGAGGTAGGTTGTGAGGAGGATGCTGGAGGGCGGGTTAAAGTCAATGACTGGTGCTAATGCTGGGAGGTGGGGACCTGGGGGTAGGGTGGAAGTAGGGGCTTATATGCAGAGCCTGGAAGGATTGCAGCTGCTGAAGGCTGATTGGAAAGCAGTGAGTGCCTTTATCTGAGGATCTGCTTGTAGCGAGAGCTGGGGTCGCTTGTTCCTTGAAAAGTTATTTGAAAATAATTCTGGGTTGTGAGCTGATGGTAAGGTGCTAATGATGGTGTTGGGACAGGTATAGTTAGTTGGAGGGTCGCTGATTGATATTTATAAATTCATTTTATTTGTGGACTGATATACATTTAAAATGGATTGCACTGCTCTTTCAGGTGGATTTCCCATCCACAAATTTTTTTTTCCTCTTGTATGACTGTCTTTTGTGATAGGTTGATTATGTTTTCAGCCAACTGTTATTCAGTGATCTTATGCTTAATTTTTCTTTTTTCTTATTCAATAATGGAGAGAGTAGATGTTCATTAAGTTACTAACAAAGAAGTATAAAATTATCTTGCAGCCCCAGAGTAACATTTTGTGGTTACAGCATACCACACCCTTCTGATGCTCGGGTGAACATAAGAGTGCAGACAACTGGTAAAATTTGTGAAACTCCCTTTTTTTTTTTTTGGTAGCGATGATGCCAATTTATCTATTTGTCCTTGGTGTAGACAAATAAAAGATACTTTGTCCGTGTCTTCTTTTTATTGAGAATTCAAGATAAACTTCCTTGCTGGAAACTTGGCGTTTACATTTATTACATAGGCATGTTAATCAGGATTTCAAGGTGACATGTTACTTAGTAGTGAACTATATTGAATATCTTTTACCATCCATTTTCTAATATAATAAACATAGATGCTTCTCCTTAGATAAAGTTGTGTGAGTCGATAGTTAGGAAATTAAGATAATTTTTTGTATGTAAAGTATATGTGCAACTCTATCAAATTGTTTCAGAATTAATACTAATCTACTAGAAATGTCTCCAAGTAAAATATCCAGTAATCAAATTATGTAAGAGCCTTAGGGTGATAAATAATGAAGAGGTGTTTCCACTTGCTCTTATCAATTAAGCCTCCAAGACTGCTTTGTTTCTTTTGTGAAAATGTTGTGTGTTGTATTCTGGTTGTAGGTGACCCAGCACGAGAGGTATTGAAAGATTCAGGCCAGGATCTAATGCTTGTATGTCAGCATGTCAGAAGCACCTTTGATCAGGCTGTTATGGAGTTCAAGAGTAAGAAAGGTCTAGAATTCATGAATATTAAACCGTGACAGATCTCTTTGTACCATATTTCTCTGTTGAAGAAGTTATCACTTGTCAATGTGTCAACTCCCCTTTTACTCCCGTACTCTTATGCTATGAGGACGATCTACATGTGAGGGACGAACACTCTGGAACTGTCAACATTTTCTGTATTTCTCACAGCTGTTTCTTTCCAGTTGCCACTTTTTTGTGAGTATTACAAGTTGAGTTTGGATGGCGAGTAGCAAGGCCAGTGAGTTGATCAATATTAACTTTTTCTCCAGACAAGATTGTGCAACCCAACCCTGGATGTTGATCCAAAATATTTAGATACCTTGAAGGAAGACTTTACATTTTGCAACTTGTCTGAGGACTCATAGAACTAGCAGATTGAGATTGATCTCAAGAATGAAATCTCTGGAATGCAAATTTTATAAATATTTTATACTCCATATCCTCGTTTAATTTTGTCCAATGACATTTCTATTGCCAGTAATGGTGCTCAAATAATACAAGAGGTTTTTACAAATCGCATAAAGAATGGTTACGTGGACAATCAGAATTACCCACATGTTTGTACAAATTTATTTTTACCGTAGACACTCTAAGCTTTCTTAGGATCAATAGGGAAACCCAATTACTATGCTACGCTAATGACCTTTCTTTTCCTTTGGGTCAAGAATGCCAAGAACTAACTTCCCATAAGACTAAGAAGAAGAGGTCATGCTCTATTGTTTGAAAAAATCAAGCAAAAAATGAAAACATAGGACAAATGATGAATCAGACGAGGTGAGGTCATGCAATAAGATTATAGTAGGTCATGCAAACATCAATACAGCTTCACAACCTCAAGTTCTCTGTAACAGAGCTTGAGTTTCTGCATTGTAATTGTAGTGTTCATGTGACATGAAAAAGAATCTTCAGACAACCGCTTTAATATTTCAAAGTGTCTTCTCTGCACAATCTATTATAATGATATCAGAGGTGAAATATCCTTTGTAAGAGTTCAGTATACTCATTTCCGCACAAGTTGTTCAACATGTTTTCTTAAGTGATAAGACAGCTAGCAGGTTAGCAACTTGCATCTCATCAAAAGTCCGATACAATCGAAAATTCGCCACCTGAAAGAACCATGCAAGAATTATAAGAATGAGAAATATTCCAAATATCATTCTCAATCGTGGAATCAAAAAAATTATTGTGCTTCATCTACTCTGCAACTGAAACTAGAACAGCAGCAAAAATTAGTGAGATTTGGGCAATCCATTGGGTGGAATGGGTCAAATCATGATGCAACAAGTTCCCCCACTTTTAATAGGAAGACCATAACCCCGTCCTAGCATAACATTAAGACACCAGCTGCCAGACACCAGCTGCCAATCTATACGATTAATAACGCAAATATCAGCTATACATATACATATTTAATCATATGCATCTTACTTTGATATCTCTAGAGCAACGTGCATAAATTCTCATGCATGGTTTATATTTCACTATACTGATAGCTTCACACTTGCATATTGGCTGCTTAAAATATATGTGTAAACTTCGCATAAATAATTAATTTCTAGTGCCAGCCAAACACTTACAAAATTTTGATATGAACCTAAGCAAAAGGCACTAAAGGTGGATTAGAGACCATAATCAGGACACTAGAAGTACCTCACTCACGGAGCAAGAATGGAGTCATTACATAAGACGACCAACATAATTAGCTCGAGGATATTTGCTCTTCAGCTGTGGCCATTGCACAAATAATTGATCAGCCATCCGTAGTTTGTAAAGAAGCAACCCACTCAAAGATAGCCTCCTAACTCTAGCAATGCTCTCAATGTAGAAAATGGATGACCACCTGATCCCAAAAGCCTGAAAGTTGCATTATAACTTGATCAATAATTCCAATTTCCTAAGAAAAAGGAGGCCATTGCCAGGCACAGACATTATATTTTGTTATACTGCATAAAAGAGGTTTTCCCATTCAAACTCCAACTAGTCTAAGCATTGCATTATTGCACCAAGTAATGGCCCTTAAGAATAAGCCATAAAACTGTCTAGCAAAGTTGTGCGAACCTTGAAAAAGAATGCGATTACACAAAGCGGTATACAAGTTCCAGGCCCATTGCACAAAATCTGCATAGTAAAATACAAAGTCAAGCAAATAGAACAAAGAAACAGTTTAAGAATAATAAAAACTTAACGAAAAAAGAACTCGCAATACCACTTGAGGTCGGATCTTGAACATTAGCCACAATGCATGGGTTAAAGCAATTAAAGTTGTGCCAACTGAAGTTACGTACGACTGACCAACCTCGCGACTTCGGTAAATTTGCATAAAATGAGAAGTTCCTACCACCTCAACCTCTGCCTAACACAACAAAAGCCCATTTCAGAGAGCATGTGATTCATGAAATCAGGAGCAAATATAAGGAGACAGTTCAAGGATCTCCAAAAATGTCCCGACAGCCTAATTTCTTTTTATTGATTCCTTTATCTCACGCAAACTTTTTTTGCATGCAGAGCCAAACAAATGGGGTGAACTTTTTCAAGTCCATAGCAAAACTTTCAGGGTCTCTCTAAAAAACCTTCACATTTCTATCCCGAATTCAAAGTATAAAAATATCAGAGTATTTCCAAGAAAATCTCATGCTACCAGCCTGACAATCTGACTCATGTTTCAGTTAAAAACTGGTCTGCCTGAATTGAACCCAGAAAGAACCATATAATTCCACAACAGGAAGAGTATCAAATGCATGGAGTCGCCAAAGGTATTTTACCTTGTCCATCAAGGAATCCTCCAGCGCACGAGCCTTCTGAAGACTCATATTATCAGTGCCAGCAGCAATATAGTATCTTGGCTTAAACCTGTCCATCTGCATAACAGCTAGTAGATTTAGCATCTCCGCAGTGTGACCACCTAGATTAAGATCAAATGACACAAAATTAAGATGAATCAGCAAAAAATAATTGGAACTAAGGATAAAACTTATTCCAATTTGACAGGACTCAACAAGAATTCCAATCTTAGAGCTGCAATTCCTTGCCACCACATGTAGGATTAAAAAAAAAACACAAAGGAAGATTTTGCTCACCTGAACCCAGAACAATCAGGGTACTGAGAGGTCCTGGTGGTCTACTATACAGGGGTTTGCTGCTCCGGTATATAACATAGAAAATACGCACCACAATCAAGGTGGAAATCCCAATTATGAACAAAATTGCAGCATTTAGGAATCCCATGTCTGAAAAGAAACAGCTAACTCAGTTATCCAAAGACGTAAAGGAATATAATTTAAAATTAAAAGCAAACCTACGAGTGCTTTATTCCAAAATTTTAAAAGTTGCGAAAAAATATGTGCGCAAGAACTGCTGTATTAGCCTAGCCCACGATCAAAAGTACCATAACTGCGTAAAAAAACAGCGAATCGATCAAATATAAGAAAGAGGAAAAAGAAAATTACTGGTACTGGTCGATGCCGAATCGCGGAGTGGAGATAGAAATCTTGGGTTTCACGAATGAGAGCGAGCTTCTTTTCTTTTAAAAGAAGAGATATTTATCTTGAATTTACAAGAAGTTTATCTTGGATTATCCGAAAGATTTTCAGAATGGTGGCTTGGGAGCAGCGGGTGGCAGCGATGGTCGTTGCCGGCGGAAGTAATTCAGCGAAGCGGAGAGGATCGGGATCACTCCTTTCTGGGGAAAGAAATCTCACTTTTGCCCTCAATTTACAGATAAAAATTGGGAGTTCCCTTCCAATATTTCATCACTTCACTACTTCTCAAAATATCTTAATTGCCAAAATTCCTAAAACATAACACTTAATTTACCAGATTTGTCCTTAGATCAAATGAAAGTTAGAAAAAAAGTAAGGAAAAAATTACCAATTTCTTCATGATTAAAAAAGGTGGAAAAAGTTAAATTCCATAAATGTTTTATGCCATCCACGACTTTGGATAAAATTCAATTTCACCCACAAAAAGGAAAATATTATCCTACCCGTTTAAACTAATTATGAATTATAAATAACTGTTTCAACTATTTTAATGGAATTAATAAAATTGATGATTTTCATCTACTAGTGTCAACATGTCTTATGAGGAGATTGGGAAATTCTTTTTCTGATTTTTTATTTTTTTTCTTAATTTTAAAATAATTGTTGGAATTCGTAAACCATGATTGTTTTTCAAAAAGTCTTATAATTAAGTGATTTTTCAAATAAATAAATATGCAAAAAAAGAATTACGATTTTAGTATTTTAGAATTTTTCCTTTTATTTTTTTCCGCCTGCCTATGTTTAATCCCCCAAGGCCGATTGAGTAGACCAATATTATCTGATACAAAACTCTAAAATATAAAATCAGGGTTTGTGCAGCTATATTTGTTTTCTTTTTTTTAAAAAAAAAAGAAAAAAACAGAGATTTATGTATAAAAGTTCAATTGAAATGGGTTTGGATCCAAAATACCAAATTCGAACGCCCACACCATCCACTGTAGTTCGAGAAAAGTAAAGTGAAATTTACATAAAAAAATTTAAGTAAAACAAAAATTATTTTATAGTATATTAATATTACATGACTCAAGTGCTATTAATATGCCCATAAAAAACTAAAACTAATAAAATGTTGTTTAAAACAATTAAAGTTTTGCGCCTAAATTTATTGCATTTTATATTTACTTGTGCAATATTTTTTTAGAATAATTTGTGCTCTACTTCAACAAATAATTTACACTATATGTTCCATATAATGAGCTTTATATGTCTTAAATTTGCAAAAATTTATTAATTTTATCGTTTGCAAATTGAGATCGTGTGTGACTTCTGTATTTGTTTGTTTAGACTTTAAACAATTAAACTCCAATATAATATTTTAATTTGAACTTTTAGCTTGAATAGAGCTTTGTGGAATCCTTAGATGCTACACTAATGCGCAATACATCGTATCCATCACACACACCACAATTACCAAGACATGTACAAGCATTGACTGAACATCCACCACTTGCACCATATTCACACAAACACATACAACATGGCAATATATCCACCCACAACTATATTGGGCAAATAAGATAATAATGGGTTTGTATTGAATTCGAATTTGTTCATGAAATGAATTTTTAAAATTATAAATGAATTTAAAATAGAGTGGATTTCGAATTTTATATTTTTAAATCCGCCCCACCCCACCCCACCCCACCCCATTTAATTAATTTATTTTTTTATTTTAATATATATATATATGTTTATGTAATATTATATTTAAAAAAATATATATTTTTTAAAGAAAGTTAATGATGTTTTTTTAGAATTAACTGTAGATTCGGGAAGAAGCAGGTTTCAAATTTTGAGAAATCCACCCCTTTGTCATCTTTAACCACCACACACATCCACACCCACTATTTTAAAGTCACACATACACAAACTCACAGATATTAGAATCGAATCATAACCTCCCATGTAAAAATGAGAGACAGTATCACCAAATCAAATAAGTGATGGTATGCATGTCATTGTCTTTGTGGTCGAATCAACATAGTAATATACATCTATCATGTATGTATGTACTAAATATGATTCTTTTCGATTTACATCACAAATTTTTTTTTTATAATTTCCTTAAATATGACTTAATTGGCTTGCATTTTGATCAGACCAAGGTGACGGCTAGTAAGCTGACCTAAACACTTTAAGTAAAGGTTAACTATATCACATTCCAAATTCATTGTTTGCATTGCCACACGATGAAGTCCAATTGCCTTATTTCTATGTCACACTTTTATATGACACACAATTACAGTGTAAGAATGGATAAGGCAAAAAAAAAAAAGTATTTTACAAGTTTACTATCCAAAATAGTAGCTAAGAATTTGTAGGATCAATAATTAGTTTTTACGTTTTAAGTGTTTAGATACTTACAAAAATTTAATTTGTATTATAGGCAAGAAGACTTAATTTGGGGACATTTTAATAAGAAAATAGGAGAAATAACTTTTATGATACAATGGAATAAGGATAATTTGTTTAAGAATTTCGGTTTTATAAAAACTTAAAAGATTGATATTTGATATGTTACTTCATGTTATATGTATATTTTTAATAAATTATTTAAATTATTTAGAATCGCAAGTGAATAAATAATTAAATTAATTGATTAATAATATTAGTAAAATCAATATTATTATACAAATAAATGATAGAACGTTAAATTACATATTGAGATAGTATTATTTTATTTTATAATATATTTCACTAATATAAAATTTCAAATTGGCCTTTAATGCGAATTTTTTGAGATACGAGAAGTATTTGTTTTCTTCTTAACTAATTACAACTTCACACCATTCCTGTAGTTTCGCTCATACCAAAGTACAATGAAAACTTCATTCTATCACCATCGATCAACAATATACACAGGTAGACACAACGCAATTGGCACGTGGGCCCAACTGATATGGCCGTTATCATTGCCACGTGTCAAGTATGTGGTAAATCACCGAGTTTTGACTACACCGTCATACACGATACCAGTCCTTCTGTCAAAGAGAGAGAAGATACGAAGCCCACCGAGACAAAGAAGATAATAAACTCTTTAACTTTTTAAAACTCTCAACTAAGGTAAGCAGTCGTTGGTTCTAAGCAACTGTCTTTCACAATTCACACACACTGGGGGTGTGAGTACGTGAAAATAGATGGAGGCGACGCCGTCGACGTGTTTTCTCGGCCGGGGTTTGGTTGGAGAAGGCCTCAAGTGTAGTCAAGTTATTGTACGACTCTACCCTTCGCCTTCCCAGCGTTTGTGCCCAACTTCTTGTAGAATGCGACAGCGTAACTTCAGGTTCTGTTTTGATTTTATCTGATTTTTTGCAGCCCTTTTACTTGCTATTTATTTTCTTGCTTTTATGTTCTGGATTGGTTGAAATTGGTTTTGGGCTTTGAGAGCAGTTGGAGCTGAACGATGTTGGGTTGAAATCTTGAATTTTCTTAGAATTGATAAATGTATTTTCTGTTCGTTTGTTGTGGAAATTACTTTATTCAAGATTCTTGACGTTAAACAAAATTAATTTGTTCAAGAATCAAGATTCTTGACGTTAAGACAGCACACTTTGTAGTTTGTGCTTGATCTTGATAAAGAATGACATCTTGTTTACATGACTGCAACTTTAACTGGGAAAAAAATACTTTTCCTTATTTAAGGTCTCGACTGTGTGCGAAATTACTTTGTTTAAGATTCTTGAATTTGATAACACACCGTTCTTGATCTTGATAAAGAATGCGTTCATAGTTACATGCCTTGCAATATTGACTGCAGCACGTATTTTGCCACCCCCCACCCCCCCAATTATAGAAATTGGTTCAAATTTCAAGTATTTCTCTGTTTTTTCTTGGATTTGAGTGTACGCATTTTTTGCTGCAGAACAGAAACGTTGAGCTAAGGCAGATTAGGTGCTTTATGTTTGACGCTCATAATGTTGATGGAAGAGAAATTTGAATTTGATATGGAAACTTCTTTTAGAATGTAATGACAACTAAAATAAGTGGCTTATGAGATGCTCATAAAGAGATAATATAAACATTAATTCATCTGTTAATGGGTGGACTGTCTGCAGGTTTACCATACCCTGCTTGCTGAATGTGATAGCAATTTCCTAAGAACAAATTTACTCATGCCCATTATGCACTTAAAGATTACAATTTCGTAGAGCTAATATGTTTTTCTACTATATTTGCAGTTTGCAAAATAAGAAACAACATGCAAAGAAAATCAATCTTGAGCATCAAACAAATACAAGTTTCCAGCCGAATGGTGATAGCGACTCTGATCCAAGCAACTTGTCCAAAGATAGCATTTTAGATTCAAATCAAGAGACGGCTTCTAATGGCCGTGTTCCCATCTTAATAAAAGATGGATATTCAAACGAAAAGGGTTACAATGATTCTTCTCCACCAAATGACGTCAGATCTTTGCACAATGACACTGTTGACTCTGCAGGGGAATCATCACACTCAAATGATGAAAATATGAGCAGTTCTTTTCCATCAAATGACATTCCAGTATGCCCCAAAACTTTGTTCCTTTGAGACTAACACTCAGGATTAATCAAATTTTATATCATCAAAGTATAATTAAGTTTTTATTTTGTTAAAGTCCAATCTCGATGTTCATTAGCCACTCATATAGTTTTGCTTTGTATTGTTGTTTTTTCATATTTCAGCTTTGTATAGATATAAATTAATTTCCAATGACGTTGCATAAGAGTTATTGAGACAATGTTGCATAAGGGTTATTCTGTTGAATGCCGTCATTGCATCTAGCACCTTCAGCATGGTATTTCACATAATTGGCTGTTGTGAATCCATCAAACGAAAATTAGATGTTCTTCAGAAGGTTCCTTTGAAATATGAGACATATTAATCTTATATTTTAGCTGTTCAAGCTTTATCACAGAGCTCAAGGTTACAAGTATTCATCAAAAGTAAATCAAATGTACTTCAACAGGCTGATTGTAAAATATGTCTCAGTTTAGTCTAATATTTTGGCTGTTTAAAAATTAGCACAGAGCCTAAGGTAGATGCCAATTTTTTAAAATAGTCATCAAGGGAATAAGTTGTTCTTGAATGTCATCCTGGTTTTATACGTTGTTTCTTGTGGGAACTCTGCTCAATAACCTTTCGTTCTCTATTTGCTGTCATTAAACGAGGTAATTATCTGAGAATATGATTATCTTCTCTTTACAATAGTCCACCACTATAGATGGAGGAGAGCAACTTCCTGGCATTCATCTTCAAGATTTAATTGGGATGATAAGAAATGCTGAAAAGAGTAAGTCATATCTCATCTTGAACCCTTTATTTTAGTTTAGTCCTTTACTTACACTATTTGTGAATAATATAATTGTAAGAGGAATTCTTTCTCCCTAGTCACTAGAAAACGTGTAAGAAATTATTAAGAGCATAAACTCTCTTTTAAATGAAAGCTAAGAATATAAATCTATTTCTACATCTGAACATTACCTAACTTGGTATCTCTTGCTAATTGCGTAACAGATATACATCTTCTCAATCAAGCTCGCATGCGTGCCCTTGAAGATCTTGAAAAAATTCTCAGCGAAAAAGAGGCGTTGCAGGGAGAAATCAACATTTTGGAGATGAAACTGGCCGAAACTGATGCGCGGCTCAAAGTGGCTGCACAAGAGAAGATACACGTGGAACTCCTGGAAGACCAGTTGGAAAAGCTGCGAAATGAACTGTCGAGTGGGGGTAGCAGTGAGGAACATGTACAAGATATGAATAATTTTGTTTCTTCTCCACAAATTGATCTTGTCAATTCTTTTAGCCAGGAACTGGAATTGTTAAGGGCAGAGAATGTGTCCCTGAAGGATGAGCTACAGGTTCTGAAGGCAGAGCTTAGTAGTATCAGGGACACTGATCAACGCATTCAAATGCTAGAGGAAGAACGATCATTTTTGGAATCTTCTTTAAAAGAGTTAGAGTTTAAACTTGCTGCTTCTCAGGAAGATGTTTCAAAAATTTCTGGTTTGAAATCTGAATGCAAAAGTTTATATGAGAAAGTAGAAGACCTGCAAACACTGCTAGATAAGGCAACAAAACAGGCTGATCAAGCTATTCTAGTGCTGCAGCAAAACCAAGAACTCCGCAAGAAGGTTGACCGGCTTGAGGAATCTCTTAACGAGGCCAATGCCTATAGATTGTCATCAGAGAAAATGCAACAGTATAATGAACTAATGCAGCAGAAGATAAAACTTTTGGATGAGCGCCTGCAGAGATCTGATGAAGAGATACATTCTTATGTTCAGTTATATCAAGATTCTATGAAGGAATTCCAGGATACACTAAATAATTTAAAAGAAGAAAGCAAGAAAAGGGCACAAGATGAATCTGTGCATGACAAGCCTTGGGATTTTTGGAGTAATTTATTGCTTATGGTAGATGGATGGTTTCTTGAAAAGAAGATTTCTGTGGATCAAGCGAAGCTATTAAGAGAAATGATATGGAACAGGGAGGAAAGTATATGTGATGCATATATATCATCAAAAGAAAAGAATGAGCGTGAAATCATTGCAACATTTCTCAAATTGACATCATCAACAACAGGGTAAGCATAAAACGCAATGACTCTTTATTTTGTATATAATAGACAGATTTTTGACTAATACTTGCTATCATTGTACAGTGAGAGGTTACATGTCATACATATCGCAGCAGAGATGGCACCTGTGGCAAAGGTATGCATATACTATAAATTCAGAGTTTACTGCTCTTGTGTTATGAACTTAGGTGAATCCGAGTTATATTTGGTGTTCATTGTGATATTTCTCTGGAAATGAACCCTGGATAGAATCTGCATAATCAATTGTGAAGTGTGATGTAAGGATTCAAGGCTGTGAGAGGTCTGTCTTGTCTTATTCGTCTGGGCCGTGGGTAGAAGTAAGCTTTTTAGTTCCTGAGTTTGAAATAAGGCTGTCCAGAGGATTCTGGAGCTAGTGGACCTAAACATTGGAACTAAAAAGGGGTACAAAGTTTAACTCCCCCAAGAAAGGAAGAAGTGTATTTAGAGGTAGGCAGTTCTTTTTAGTTCATTAGCAACTTTTTCATTTGTGGGATGTCCATATATGGGTAAAACATACTTCCTTTTGCTGTTTCTACTTTAAAATCCTGGAACTTGGACTATCTCTTTTCAGTTTGGTTTCATTTATGTTCAATAGTTCTGCTTTTGGTCATAAGCTAATGCATTTACATGCATAATCTATCTAGCGAGCACATGGTACGCATTTTCTGGGAGTGTAATAGCTTGGGATTGTAGTTTCTATTGTATCCCCCTGGATGGTGAAATTTGTATTCAATTGAAACTTTTATATTTGTTGGTCACATCTTGTATGCCTTCGGCATGTTTAGTGCCCTTTTTCTTATCTTTCCTAAATGCTATGCTTGCTTAATGAAATTTTTGAGTTAATATCTTCCAATACATTCTAATGCTGACTTGTAGCTTAAAGGGTTTTTTTTTTTTTTCAACTTTGTTTTAGGTCGGTGGGTTGGGAGATGTAGTTACTGGTCTCAGTAAAGCACTTCAGAAGAAAGGGCACCTTGTGGAAATTATTCTGCCTAAATATGACTGCATGCATTATGAGCTAATTCGGGACTTAAAGGTATTTGACATTCGATGGGCGTGCTTTTACTGTTGTTACCTTAGTTTTCTTTTACCCAGCAGTTCATGCTATGCAGGCTTTGGATGTGCCTGTTGAGTCATATTTTGATGGCCGGTTGTTCAAAAACAAAATCTGGGTTGGCACTGTTGAAGGTTTAGAATTATTTTATTTCCAATGTCTAAAAATATTTTCTGCTTCTTTTGAGTGTGACTTCAATCCTAATGCTTTGGTTGGCTGCAATTTAACCATTTAGGGCTTCCTGTTTATTTCATTGAACCTCATCATCCAAGTAAATTCTTCTGGAGGGGCCAATTATATGGAGAGCATGATGATTTTAAGCGGTTCTCATTCTTCAGCAGGGCTGCACTTGAGTTACTTCTTCAAGCTGGCAAGAAACCGGACATAATTCATTGTCATGATTGGCAGACAGCTTTCGTTGTATGAACGCTAGATATCTTGTTATTTTCATTTCACCTTTCTGCAGTGTCTCTATCGCATTTTTTTTACTTCTGCTATTTTGTTAATTTTTTGTAGGCACCCCTTTATTGGGATTTGTATGTCCCTAAAGGACTGAATTCAGCCAGGATATGTTTTACGTGTCACAATTTTGAGTATCAAGGAGCAGCACCAGCTTCCAACCTAGCATCTTGTGGTCTTGATGTTTACCACCTGAACAGACCCGATAGGATGCAGGACAACTCAGCGAATGACAGGGTCAACCCTGTTAAGGTAACAAAACCTCCACACGCACACACCCCGCCCCCAAGAGTTGAAGCTTTTTAGGTTCGTTGGTGAGAGAGGCATGGGTCCATGTGCAAGGAAATCTCGCAAGCTGCTTCCTTTCTTTCTTTCTTTCTATTTCTAATATAGTTATTTATGATAGTTGGCGGGTTGGTGAGTTAGCACTTGCCAGTTGATTCTTTATATGTCAATGACCTTTGTTGGGCTGATTTCAATCACGTCATTCTCATCCCTCCTATTTTCTTCACACTTTCTTGTCACTCCTCAGGGTGCAATAGTGTTCTCTAATATTGTGACAACAGTTTCGCCATCCTATGCCCAAGAGGTGCGGACTGCTGAGGTACGAATTTTAACAGTTATTGAGCTTGTCTACTTGACTTGCCAATGCTTTTTGGAAGCACCCCCCTTTGTTGCTTCTTTGATAGATTGTCTTCTAGGCTTCAAGCACCTAGGTTTTACTTTTTATACTCTATAACTTCCTATTGTGCGCTCTTGAGTCTGAGGCAATTGATTTGGTGCACACCTCAGTTATATTACATACTCTTACTTGATCGAGAATGGTGAACTTTTGTTTGGATTGGTATAAAAATCTAAAGTGGGACTCCCAAAATTGTGATTGATATAAATTCTGCAGTGTATTTCCGAAGTTTTAGCGCCTGTCCAACAAGTGATGCAATTGATGAGTTGTCTGCTATATTTTTTCTAATGTTGCTAAAATATAATGGACTACTGCATTCACATGATTTGGCTTCCTACAACTCACCTACCATTGATGTTCATGGATTTAGGCTACTGGCATACATGGGGACTGGGATGAATCACTAATGCTTGTTGTCTAGCTGCAAAGTTGTTGGGCAAATTTGTTATTTTCATTATAGAAAAAGCCCTAAGAATGAATTGAAAGCTATCATAGGATATTAATACTTACCAGGCATATAACATTATAAAGTGACTAGTGGGATGTATTTATTTGTGTGAAAGGAATATATAAGAATCAAGGAACCTGTGGGACTTGCTAGCATTTTAGCTGTAATACAATGTAGTTTTATCCTAACTAAGAACTTTGAGTTAACTGGGAAGACACACAAATAATTAGTTGATAGTAACCAGAATAATTTATTTTGTGTTCTGCTAATGATGTACAGGGAGGACGAGGCCTGCACGCAACACTTGATTCGCATTCGAAGAAGTTTGTTGGAATTTTAAATGGAATTGATACTGATGCGTGGAATCCAGCAACCGACCCATTTTTGAAAGTTCAGTATAATTCCAATGATATTGAAGGCAAAGCAGAAAATAAAGAAGCTTTAAGAAGACATCTAGGAATGTCTTCAGCTAATGTCAGGCAGCCATTGGTAAGTATAGTTTGAATTTCGTGATTATCTTACGTCGTCTATCTCAATTTAATTGTTTATCTTTCAAAATATAATCCCTTGACATGCATGGTATCTTTTTAAATTGTATCTCGATTTATGCCCTTCGCTTGATTTTTCTAAATGGAGTTTTAATTACTACGAATTGTTGGCCTACATGGTGGAATTTGTGCATTTCATCTGTGATATTGCCAATCCTTAGCCGTGCTGCTATTCCTTTTCTTTTAAGAATTTCATCAGCAAGGAACTAATGTTATCAAGATTTGTTGTTTATGTATTGGCTTGACTTAGATTCTTGGCAAATTAATAATTCTTGATTATGCAATACAGAGTTACACCTGTTGAATTGTGAGAGAGTTTGGTGTTTCTATGTGGTCATAGAGTTACATGGCTTACTCACCTGTTCGAACAACACTTGCTTGTATTCAACTGTCAATTTATTACGTGCAGGTTGCTTGCATAACTAGATTGGTGCCTCAAAAGGGTGTGCATCTTATAAGGCATGCAATATATCGGACACTGGAGTTAGGTGGTCAGTTTGTTCTTCTTGGTTCAAGTCCAGTGTCACAAATTCAGGAAAGTTCTGCTTTCTCAATTTCGGGGTGTCTTTAACCTTGTTGCAGTTTAATTGCCTTAAACATATGAGATTGTAGACAAAAAGGAAAGGACAATATGCGTTTCAAATGCAAAGAATACCGAGGAAAACAGAATTTTAGAGTAAATGAAGGGGACATGGATATTTTCCTTTGAATAATAGTAATATATTGCTTCTGGACTGCTTTCTCTTTTATTTTGTTTATTTATTTGTTTTTGCAAGGTTGGTCTGTTGTCTGGAACCTTAGCTAGATCACAATTTCATTTTTAAATATAGCAATGTTTCCAAAGTTATTTGTGTTAAAAGATAAAAAATATAACCTACGTGCACATTAGCCGCATTTAGATGATATGCTCGGTATTGGTTGATTATAGTATCAGTGTTAGGTTTAGCATTGCCCTGTGTTTTCTTTACCTCACATCAACTTTCTATAACTGAGATCCAATGTAGTTTATAAATACATAATTATAAAATCAAAGTCAATGGCAACCAGTCTGATTGAGAAGTTGGGAAGATGCGTTGTGGATCTTGGGTATTAATTAGGAGACTCTTTTTATGTGCACGACCAGAAAAGAAAAGGCTACTTAGCCACTAGCCAACCCATACTTGAAGTTGAGGTGTAGCTGTATTGCCAGCTTTCTGCTCTTTATTTTTTCTCAGAAAGTGTTATTGGACTTGGATGAAGTTTTCACTTTTTCTCAAAAGGTTGCTATGTATATAATTTCTTGTTATCTGATTTACATTTAAGACTCCACGCCACTTTCTTTTTTATATCTACTTCTAACTGTGGACTTCATCAAAGGTACTGAATAAACTGTTATCCCTCCGTCTCCGCCTCTATAGAGCTGGGTGGTAGTAGCCTCTACTGGGCTTTGAATGTCCAACTTTTTTCTTGAACAATCATTTTAATTGACAATGGGAATTCTCTTTTTGCAGAGGGAGTTTGAAGATATTGGCAACCATTTTATGACACATGAGCATGCTCGATTAATACTGAAATATGATGAGTCTCTTGCCCACTTAATTTATGCTGCCTCTGACATGCTTATCATCCCATCTATCTTTGAGCCTTGTGGCCTTACACAGGTAGTGCTCAATTGCTTTCCTGTAACCTGGCAGTATACACTAAGCTGAAATTTCAATTGTTTTTGAACTCGTGTCATATGTATGCAGATGATTGCTATGAGATATGGTTCAATCCCAATAGCTAGGAAGACAGGTGGACTAAATGACAGGTTGAATTATCTGTGGACAACTTTTGAATTAAGCTGCATATTTTTTTCTCAACCTATTTAAGTAATATAATTAAGTTTGTGAATCTTCTTGCAGTGTTTTTGATATAGATGATGATGCCATACCTGTCCGGTACAGAAATGGATTTACATTTTTGACAGCTGATGAGCAGGTAACTGATCAGTGTGCTTGAGATAGATACTGCATTATATTATCTTTTTGCATTTTTGGTATTAGATTAACAGCTGTACACTTTCATCTCCACTGACAAGAAGGTGCATTTTCTCTTGCATCATTGTTGAACAATTTTCAGATTATCTTTCAACCAAAAGTGGTATTGATAGTCGTAAATTTTCATGAATATACAGGGATTCAACAATGCTTTAGAACGTGCATTTTACCATTATAAGAACGATGGTGATGGTTGGAAACAGCTTGTCCAAAAGGACATGAGTATAGATTTTAGTTGGGACTCTTCAGCATCAATGTATGAAGAACTTTATGCAAAGTCTGTTGCCAGAGCAAGGGGTGCAAATCGTAATTGAGCATGGTGGACGAAGTTTGCATTCTACATTGGCTGAAGCTGGTTCTTGATTCTTCTTGACAATTGTTTATGGCACAACTTGTGAGGAATTGATCATGAGAGGTTTGATTCTGCAAGTTCAGTTATAAAATGAAGAGAAACTGACCATTAGTTGTGATATTTGTGCTGCTGGTCTAAAAGGCTATCAAAATCTGATTCCTCTCTCGGAATCTGATTTTCAAGATGTGGCCGGCATGGCTCCAATTTTTTCATTGTTACACCTGATCTATATTTTCCATGTAAATATAACGTATTCTGTTTATGGGCAGGCATGAACTTCAATCTGTAGATAGTGTACATTATATGCATGCCTTGTTCAGATTACACTGTATAAAAACCCATACAATAGATATACAAGCTTTAGTATAGCTCTGCTTGATTAGCGTGTTATTGTTATCTGGAGGCATACATGAAGATATATAAATTGTTGAATGCTCAGAAGTTGGTTTATCTGTGATTATTTCTTTGCTAAACTTGTAGGCCTGTTTTTTATACTTCTGATTCCTCTTGGAGATCTTACCATATATCAACCCCAAGTTTGATCAGCAGTTTGTACTTGCAAGTGAAGGCAAACAGTTGTGTGGAAATTTTGAAAATTAATGAATTGGTTATCTTTTGTTATTTTTTGGCTGAATTCTTGAACCTGTTTTCGGTGCTTAAAATTACTATGGTAGATTTGCTGTAGGAGTTGTTAACAAGTGAACAGAAACCTGAAATACCCATAAGTAATTTATATTTTTGCGGTAGCAAAGAACAAGTATATCACAGGTTTCTTTGCTGCTTATTTTACTTGATGCAGTTGTATTCAATTTTAGTGTATCTAATACATCCATTTTATTTTATTTTTTTATGATTTCTAATCTGTGTATTGGTGACCTTTTTCCCATCTGCATTTGAAATCTATTTTCTCATTTATTTTTGTGGGGAATACTTGAGATCACATTGTTCTTGTTTGTGCTCTCTATATAGGTGTTCAGAAACTTTGTAGCTATAGATTACTGAAGTTTCTATTACTGCTGCATACAGCCGTTAGGTCTCAGGATTCAGATAACCCAGCAAGTTTCTTGATTTGAATGCAGCAAATAAAAGACACATTCACATTCATTGAAGCACACAAAAAACATTGTATTCCAATAATTCACAGTAACTTTACATCATCATCAAACAATCTGAATTTAGTTCACTCTTCTATGTCAACTTCACTTTCCGGGGACGAAGTTTGTGGCGTAGGCCCATGCATTGTTGTTAACTGGGTCTGCAAGGTGGTCAGCAAGGTTCTCCAATGGGCCCTTTCCGGTGACGATGGCCTGAACAAAGAATCCAAACATGGAGAACATGGCAAGTCTGCCGTTCTTGATCTCCTTAACCTTGAGCTCAGCAAAGGCCTCTGGGTCATCAGCAAGACCCAATGGGTCGAAGCTGCCACCTGGGTAGAGCGGGTCGGTCACCTCACCGAGTGGCCCACCAGCAATACGGTAGCCCTCAACAGCTCCCATCAAAACAACTTGGAAACCCCAGATGGCCAAGATGCTCTGGGCATGGATCAAGCTTGGGTTGCCCAAGTAGTCGAGTCCACCCTCGCTGAAGATCTGGGATCCGGCCTTGAACCAAACGGCCTCACCGAACTTGACACCGTTGCGGGCCAAGAGCTCAGGGAAGACGCATCCAAGAGCTCCAAGCATGGCCCATCTGCAGTGGATCACCTCAAGTTCACGGTTCTTGGCAAAGGTTTCTGGGTCAGCTGAAAGCCCAGCAGTGTCCCAACCGTAGTCACCGGGGAATTCACCAGTAAGGTAGCTCGGGGGCTCACCAGAGAATGGTCCCAAGTACTTAACACGGTCTGGGCCGTACCATGGGCTGCCGGATGAGACGGGCTTGGCAACAGTCTTCCTCATGGATACCCTACCGTTGCCTTGGGGGGCGGAAGGAGAGATTTTGACTGCCTGTCCGGCAAAAGATGGAGAAGAAAGAGCCATTGAAGAGGCAGCCATTGTTGTATGATCAAACAGAAGACTCTTTTGCAAGTTGTTTGTGGGTTGAGTTGCATGGCACGCAAATAAAGGTATATATATCAATAGGGCTATCTATCAGGGTCCTTATCTGTGGATATCATTATCTGCATTTCCATTGGTGGGTGACATTTGGTAATCTTGACATTGCGTGTCCATTTGGCAACGGCTTTCACCACTATTCCTTTTCGGATTTTTTTGGAGACATGAGGATGCAAGAATCTCACGAGGGGGTCTGAGTATTTTCTTGTAGCCTATCAAGGTCTGCCAAGTGTGCGGGTGGATAGTGTAGCATCTGCATGAAAACAGTGCCTGGATTAGGACCTCTAATTTGGATTGCTGGAGATGTACGGTTAAGATTCATCACCATGGATATCCTGAAATTGGAGCACTTAAAAAAAAAGATAGAAAAAAAAAAGGAATGTAAATGTACAACTCCAAAAGAGTGGACATGAACATGAAGTAAATGTCAGAGTTGTAAATGTACATTAATCCAAAAGATCATAACTTCAATAATATGGTGCTAGTTTTAGAGAAAAGAAATTCATTCAGTACAATGTACAACAGTGGCTGCCTAATTTTGTTAGTTTGATGGTGCAAACCATAGAAGGCAATCCAGCTTGAGGATATTATTCAGTAATACAAATGGAAATGACTACTTTATGAGATATCAATTGGTAATACAATATTGATACTCCAACTTCGCCCTCCCCGACCTGGACCCCTAAATTTTTGTCTTGGTTCATTGTCTGTATTTTTATCTATGTAAACCTCCAAATGTTCCCTTCAGTCGAGTTTTTTAGCGTTATGAATTTGCCATCAACCTTTTGTCCCATAAATCTATGAAACAAGAAACGAGCTTAGAAGAATTAATGGCACTCGTTCAAGGATTGACTAACTCTAATACATCCAGTAAAGATATTTTTGACACAGTTGAGAGCTAAGGTGGAAAAATCTCAACCTTGGGAGAGGGATAGATTTTAATGGCAGAACTCTAATCCCAACCTCAGGATATATTTACAAACCCTTTACCGGTTTGAGCCCACTTAAAGTAAAATCTGAAAACACATGGACTAGAAATTGCCAACTGGTCAGAGGCCACCTACACTGGAATCTTGAAACCCAATGAAAGGAGAGATACAGATATCACAAGATAAGAAGACCAGCTCCTCCCGCCTATAAATAACTACCAAACTACCGGTTTCCCTTTCATCACCACCAAGTCTTCTTTCAACACAAAAATCATCAAAAAAAACACTCCAGTTCCATCAATGGCAGCCTCAACAATGGCTCTCTCCTCCCCGTCTTTCGCCGGACAGGCAGTCAAAATCTCTCCTTCCGCCCCCCAAGGCAACGGTAGGGTATCCATGAGGAAGACTGTTGCCAAGCCCGTCTCATCCGGCAGCCCATGGTACGGCCCAGACCGTGTTAAGTACTTGGGACCATTCTCTGGTGAGCCCCCGAGCTACCTTACTGGTGAATTCCCCGGTGACTACGGTTGGGACACTGCTGGGCTTTCAGCTGACCCAGAAACCTTTGCCAAGAACCGTGAACTTGAGGTGATCCACTGCAGATGGGCCATGCTTGGAGCTCTTGGATGCGTCTTCCCTGAGCTCTTGGCCCGCAACGGTGTCAAGTTCGGTGAGGCCGTTTGGTTCAAGGCCGGATCCCAGATCTTCAGCGAGGGTGGACTCGACTACTTGGGCAACCCAAGCTTGATCCATGCCCAGAGCATCTTGGCCATTTGGGGTTGCCAAGTTGTTTTGATGGGAGCTGTTGAGGGCTACCGTATTGCAGGTGGGCCACTCGGTGAGGTGACCGACCCGCTCTACCCAGGTGGCAGCTTCGACCCATTGGGTCTTGCTGATGACCCAGAGGCCTTCGCTGAGCTCAAGGTTAAGGAGATCAAGAACGGCAGACTTGCCATGTTCTCCATGTTTGGATTCTTTGTTCAGGCCATCGTCACTGGAAAGGGCCCATTGGAGAACCTTGCTGACCACCTTGCAGACCCAGTTAACAACAATGCCTGGGCCTATGCCACGAACTTCGTACCCGGAAAGTGAGCTTGAGAATGAGTTTTCAGTTGTGATTTTTGAGCCCACAATTTGTTCTTATCTGGTGTAAATGGGTGAGTTTTCAGCACTAATGGGATGTCTCTTGTTGTAAATGGGTCTGATCTAATGGAAAACATGTGATTTTTTTGCATCAATTTGCTGAGTGTTTCTAATGGTGGGTGTTAATTTATGATACCTCTCTTATCATGATTTCCCAAAATCACAAGTTAAAGACCTCCAATACTCAAGTTTTTAGTCAAGATATTCAAGCACTGGAACAGAGAACATCCTAAATCTTTTGTTACATACTCGTGTTATTCAACCAACAACATTGAAATCAATGCGAGTTCAGATCCAATTATTCGCAAATATGAAGTACAATAATAGAAATAAATAAATAAATAAATATTCTAAAAAAAAAAGGCAAGAATAGAAAGAAAGAAAAGGGAAAAAATTTGAGTCGAGAGAAAAAATTTGCAAATACTAAGGACGTGTAAACGACGAAGTAAAGCAAGTGAAGTCGCACTACAGTTTTGGCGCGATTCAAAGATAAACGGCCTCAATGATGTCAACTACAATTGGCTCTATATTAAGCCAAGAATCCCCCAAATCATCCATCGTCGATGTACCAATAATCTAAACCCTAATTGCATCAATTGTTAAGTATCTTTCTGTTCTCCGGTAAGAATCAACTCCCAATTCTCAGAATGCAAAGATCACCTTCTCTACACACCCAATTTTTCACCTCTCTCAAACAACTGGAGAAAAGACTCAAACTTGAAAACCACCCATCAGCACGCTCCACTGATTCCCCACCACCATCGCCGCCGCGGCCGCCATCACTAACAGCAGAACACCAAGAAATCATCAACAACACACAACAAACAGATTCTCTTGGCACCCCCATTTACCTCAACTACAACCCTTCCTCCACCACCAATACAAACGCCTCAAACCTCCAAGAAAGTGAAGCCCCAGAAGAATTTCTGTCAACATCCCCTGATTTCCCACCAACCCATCACAGTTTACCTCACGAAAATCAAGCAGAAGTCCAAGAAACCGTTGATCAAGCCGAAAGATTCAATCTTGATGATGATATCGAGATGTTGATGCAGCTCTTGCGCTTGTCAGATTCTGAAGAGCTTAATGAAAGGGCGGGCGTTAATAATGTGAGCTGTCATGATGGGTTTTACGGGAAGATTGTAGGGGTGAAGGGACCGAAGAGTGTGAAGGAAGTGGAGAGGTTGGAGGGGTGGATTAAGCATTTCTTGAACGGTGAGAAGAAAGAGCCATTCAGATTGGCGCATTTGCTTTTGGGAAAAGCTGCTTTTGTGCATTCAGATGATGATTGTGATGGTTTTGGAGGGTTTGTGTTCCCCTCTACCATCGATGAGTTCTTGCAGAATGATCCGCCGATAGATTAGACTTATTTTGCAGCATAGAGGGAATTCACTGTAGTGCCCAGTTATTGCATGAATGTTAATCTTAGTACAATTTTGCATTATTTAATATTTGATTGCTAATTAGCATGTACTTTAATTTTCCTTCAGTTGCTTCTAATTATTGAGAGAGAGATAAAAAAGGTAAAGGAAAAAGAAAGAAAGGATTCCCATTTCCTCCTACCCAGGATGAGTTATACCAACAGAGGTGTGAGTGTTATATACTTATTTGTTTAAAATTAATAGTATATGCCAAAAATCATATCCTATAACATGAAATTCCCAACTCCAATTTCCTCTTTCTCCCGTAACAATTGATTCAAATCCAAGAAACCATTGACCAAGCCGAAAGATTCGTTCTTGATGATGATATAGAGCTGTTGATGCAGCCCCTGCACTTGTCAGATTCTGACGAGATTAGTTAGAGGTTGGGTGTCAGTGATGGGCTGTGATGATGGGTTCTACGGGACGATTGTAAGGGTGAAGGCACCGAAGAGTGGTAAAGAAGTGGAGAGGTTGGAGTGGGTTGGATTAAGCTTTTCTTAAATGGTGAGAAGGAAGAGCAATTCAGATTGGTACATTTGCTTCTGGGAAAAGCTACTTTTCTGCCTTCAGATGATGATTGTGATGGTTTTGGAGGGTTTGTATTCCCCTCTACAGTTGACGAGTTCTTGCAGAATGATCTGCCAATAGAGTCTGAAATTTCAATCTAGAAATGCTGGCAAAGCTCTCTGGAGTCTGAAACTTGCTTTGAGGCAAATCAACCATGGAGAGATGCCTCAAACTTGCCAAAGTTTCTGGAAGTGCACCACCTAACTGATTCCCTTGCAAGATTCAAGCTCATCAATTCACTCAGTTGAGGAAAATCTTCACCTGAAAGTTGGCAAGAGAATTTGTTCCCAGACGGATATGCAGAGCGATCGAATTTGTGCAGCCTTTTAAATGACTGAAGAATGCTTCCTTTTTATAGTATTGTTAGGCATAGGCATGTCAATCTCCTGAATCCTTTCTAACATTTCGATCTCTTCGTGATTGTCCTAGCCAAGTGGATATACAGATATAGAAACGAATATGATTTTTTTATTTTTTTATTTTTTTATTTTTATTTTTGGCTGATTATGTACTAGGAAGCCTCAGAATGGTAGGCACAATAGGTCCAGAGAACCAAAAAAAAAAAAAAAAGATAATAATCAACTCCATTTACAAATAAAAAATAAAAAAATGCAAGAAAATAAAAAAAATATATTAGTTTTGACAGCTGTGGGATTTGAATACAAAAAAGATAATATTTTTTAATGATAATAATCAACTCCATTTGAAAAAATAAATAAAACAAGAAAATAAAAAATGATGATAATAAACTCCATTTACAAAAAAAGCAAGAAAATCATAAAAGATAATAATCAGCTCCATTTAGAAAAAAAAAAAAAAAAAGCAAAAAAATAAATAAAACTAATATTTTTTGACATCTGTGGGATTTGAATACTAAAAAAGCAAGAAAATAAAAAAAGATAATATTTTTTAATGATAATCAACTCCATTTAAAAAAAAAAGCAAGAAAATAAAAAGAGTAACATATTTGACAGCTGTGGGATTTGAACCCACGCCCTTTCGGACCAGAGCCTAAATCTGGCGCCTTAGACCACTCGGCCAAACTGTCAAGATTGAACATTCCTTCCTAGAAATTTAAATATATTTATGATAAATTAAAAAATACTACTGCCACTGGTTCTCAGTTAACGAGGAAGATATGAGGAAAACTTGAAAGACATTTATATCACTGGCTCACCTATTTTTTTGTAGGAACCTTCTTGAAATACCACAAGAGTAAATTTTCTTTTTCTTCTTTTTTTTTTTTTTTTTTTTTTTGGGGGGGGGATGCACAGCACAAGAGTAATATTGTAAGTGCTTTGCTCACAAAAAATGTAATCTAATTTTTATCATTTTTCTTTGTTAATATTATTACCTAATACCTATTATTAACTCTCTGTGGTCCTGCTTTCTTGTTTTCTCTTCTTTCTTTTCTGCCTCATTTTCTTTTTTATTTTAGTTATATAGAGTGGAGGATTTCCATCTCTATGAAGGTGTTCAAGTTCTTGATGTATTCAAATGCTTTTTTGATCAAATTAAGGAAAAAAGGGATCGAAAAATGAAAGCTTTTTGCCAACTACCAACCCAAATTTTGCTAAAGAATGATGGTTTAATGCAAAATCATAAGAATTGTCTTCTTTTAAATGTGCATTATATTTAGATCACACAGAGGACAAGCCAAAACAACATTGTTGACCTTTGTACTGCAAATTTACCAAACTGATCATTTTCCAATTATTAACTCCACACACACACACACACACACACATATATATATATATATTTGTAGTATTTAGAAATCTTCCTTTCTTATTTAATATTCTGAGTTTACTGCAGGAAACCTTCCTCTTCTTCAGCCAAAAAAAAATTGATGATGCAATACTTAATACACACGATATGATATAACTTCTCACTGAAACTGAAATTACAACTTTTGTGGACTTTTCAACTCTATATATGTAAGAAATTCTGGCTCCTTTAATTCCCAACAATAATCTTCAACTCTCCCACTGTCATCGCACACTTTAATTGTACATCTTTAACTAATCTCTCTCCCTTCCCATTCTTGGTTTTCTTCTTATCTTGCTCATTATCTCAGGTATTCAAATACCATGTCTTCACTTTCTGCTTCATTATTTCGAGATTATACTTTTTAGAACTTTTAATTGACAATTCATCCTTTGAAGTATTATGACTAATGGTTCATTTTCAAGCTCTTTTGAAATGGGTTCCCCTGTAACAGGTGGAACTCAGAGGCCTGTAAATGGTCAGGGATCTGGACAGGTTAGAACTTAGAACACAACTTTATTTTTACATAAACAGGAAGAAAATTAGATAGAGAAAAATGATGAAAGATATTAAGAAAACACGTCGCAAATATAATTTGCATTGCAGGAAGAATGTTGCAGTCGCAAATATAATTTGCATTGCAGGAAGAATGTTGCATTCCACCGCCTAAGGGCAGGCACTGATGGAGAACATAAATTCTGCATGTGGGGTGGAGCAGGCCTCAGAAACTGGTAAGGGGCTATTGGAATTGTGACTTCAACAAGTCTGGACTCATTGTTGTCACTGACCATAGCAAGCAATCTACTCTACCAATATAATTTACATATGTGTGTGTGTGTGTAATGTATATATATTGAGCTTACACCTGTTAATATATATCTGTTCTGTTTCTGCTGTTGTGAAGGCTATGCGTATTGCAAATATGAATATCCTGATCAGAGGTTCGATATTGCAAATACATAGAAGTCATAAACTACAATATCCAGAGTTTTAGGCAGCTCAGAGAGCACCCCATAGGATCATCACTAAATGATTTAACAGCAGTGATGTAGTGTTAGAGATAACATGCCACAGAAGTTGGATGCATAAAATTAGAAATGAGTGAACCTACTACACTATCTATCATCCATAGTACTGAGGGAAATTCCACATTTACCATGCTTACCCACAAATAAGACTCGAGCCGAATATCTAGGGAACAAGGCAGAATTGACAAATCTCATAGCCAAATCTGGTAATCCAAATGAGTTTGAACTTATCCGTTTTAATTTCTGACTCCCAGCTTCTGCACTTCCACCCTGAGAGACTTCAGGTAACGAACAGCTTCATCAAGAACAGCCACGGTACTCATACGATTGGCACCAGGTACGATTCCTCTTAATGCCTTCACCATCTTCCTCATTCTCTGACGCTTCTTGTCATTACAGCGACTCCCAGAAGACTTCCTGAAAAGTGACCCACTCTTTCCAGATGGTGACTCATAATTGGAGCATGAATCGGGGGAGTTGCATTCATAGATTGCGTCTGTTCGTGCTGTGCTCACCTCATCATCATCAGAATCTTCAGTTTCATCATCTTCTGTGCTCAAAAGGGCGTCAATATCATCAGAATCTTCTTTAAAAGAAGAAGCAACTTTCATTTCGGCATTTGCATCATTTTGGTCAATTTTGTCTTGGAAGATAGTATCAATACCAAAACCAGGAAAAAAGACTCTGGAGCTTATTTCAGGATGGAACATCATCTGGCTTCTATTGGTAGTTTGGTCAAAGATAAGAAAGTTTCTAGGGCAGGCATCAGAGGGTTGGATATCAAAACTATGGAAGGGCGTAAAGGGTTTAATACCTGGGGGCACAATTCCCCATTAAAGTCAGATGCCATAGGAGCATTGTGCATGTAATAGCCCAGTTGATCAGCAAGAGGTTGCATTGGCTTTCCTGGAAAATGTGGCTGGTCACTATGCATGACTATGATGGTTTAAAAATGAGTTCGTGGATATACAAATATGCAGCTTCTGAAAGACTTTACTGTTCAATTTCAAATTTGGTAACTGTTTTAGGAGAATGAAATAGCAGCAAGAGGTTTATGGTACTACAGTGTATCCATCGTAGGAGGAGAAGGCTGTCTAGTCTTGATCAAAAGTTTGTGTTCAGCACTTTATAAGCACTTCACCTGCTTCCTCTGACCCAACCAGAGCACAATACTGTCAATCACAGCATCCAAACACGTTGCCCAAACAAGACTACGTAACAGGTTTAAGCAACTGACGGAAATACTCAGCCTGTAAGAAATAGAAATCCAAGAACTATTTTAAAAGTTTGAGCATAAAAATGATAAGTTGCAGTCTAAAATGATCAAAGAAACATTAAAAAAACAAACAAAAAAATAAAAGCAGGTCCAATAATTTATATGAATGGGTTCATCCACAATTGCAAACCAAAATCAAGGAAATGAGCTCGTTGCAAAACCAATAAAGCATTTGCACGTAGAGTCAGTTAGTAAGAAGATGAGAAAGTAAACACTGAACCAGTGCAACGAACGAGATACAGAGAAATAGGATATTTAACATTCCGAAGGGAAAAACACTCCAAATCGCATAGTTATCCCAGAATACAGAATTAAATTGTAGTTATTAACAGGACAGCACACATCAAGTAAGTTCATTATGTAATAATAAAAACTGCAAACGAGGGAAAGACTATGCAGCAAGAAGCACTCACCTGACAAACTTGCATCAATTGGTAAAAAGCAATGCTTCCAATGCACATGTTACTTTTCCCCAGTTCTTTCACTTTCTGATATTTCTTTTGGGTAACTGAAATGAGCATTCCCAGTCCTTTCACTCCTCCAACAAAAATTAAGTATAACCGGTATAGAAATCTTAGGAAATGTGATAGATAAACAAAATTGACCTGCAAAGATTCCAAACTAAAAGAATTATTCAAATGTAAATACTGCAGTAGTAACAAACAGGATTGAAAACAAACTATACCTGTAACTTTAGGTGACAAATCATATTAATAGTATTTAATACTACTAGGGAGGAAAAAACATAAAGACAGATGATTCAAAACCCAGTGTCATTTTCTCACTCATATTAAACTTCTTTGCTTTCTTCAAATTTACAAAACTCATCAGAAATTGACATATGGTACTGAGACCTGGGAATTATATTCAGCAAATGGTCCATTAAGCTCTGAATGATTCTTTTAACAAATCTAAATTAAAATATTGATCTATACGAAAAACAAAATGTTTTAGTGTGGACTAGTATAGCTAACATCATCTCCCTTAAACTGTGTGGATATTGGATACAAACACAAAATACGCATTTGTGTAATGCATGAAGAACATAGCGTATATACTATCTCTTTCAGAAGACAAGAACCCTGTGAATTTTGTCAATGAAACTCTCACTAGTGAAAAACAGGATGTACGTCGAAAAAATTCAAAAGGGAGGAAGGTAACTCACCAAATCAAATCAAATTACAGAATAAAGCGAAAGAACACAACCAATCGCACACACTTCCCAGAATAATTTGGAGATCCCCACGGCATGTTGAATCAATTCTTCAGCCCAAATTATTAAGAAGTTTGAAACCAAACCTTTGCTGTTATCAAACAGATAAAACACACATATCAATATAGGTTGTAAATAATATCATATCGAAAATATTCTTCAAAAGAAAACAAGGAAAGTTACGCAAATGTGATGCCCTCAAAAATTTACTTAAAACTTTATCAGTGTATTTGAGAAAAAATTTCGATACTCCAGATCTTAGCCATGGAAACAAACACAGATAACCTCAAGCAAGTAAAAGACTCGGTAACATATCAAGGACAGTATTGAGACTCAAAAATAAATAACCAAGCAGTAAAATTTCACAAAAAAAAATCCAAAGAAAAGGCAAAAACACATATATTACAAGCCAAATCTAATACCGCACAAAGATTACAAGTCCAAATCTGTATTAGATTTGATTAAAAACTAATACCACAATTTCTAAAACCGAATCAGCATACAAATTTAAACATAATTCTTTACATATAACATCTATTTATTTGTACTAAAAGAAGTTAATTTTCATGCACAGGCACAAATCAGAAATGGAAAATCAAAAAGAACCAACAACTAGAGATCAAGAACAAATCAACCTCGAACCCAACACTTCCATCAATATAAACAACAACCCCAGAAAACACAAACACAACAAAGAGCAGACTAACCCACAGACACCCCAGATTCACATCCTTTAAACGCACAAACAAGACCCATATAATACTCCATGCCCATTAGAGAAAAGAAAAAAGAAAGAAAACACACCAAGAAAAGAGTTAGGCAGAATCGAATAAATCTGTACCAAAAAGGTTAAAAAACAAAGACACCCTTTCCAGAAAATATAACAATTTAAACCATTTCTTGCACCGGAAACTCCAAAAAAAAAAAAAAATGTAGGTACCGAAAAATTCGTCACAAAGAAAGAGTAAAGCTAAGCTTTGAAGATTACCCAACAAGAAAAAAATAACACCCAAACAAGGTTTCTTGAGAAAATAATCAGAACTCCAGAGATGAGTGAAAGACAAGTACTGGTGAAGGAGTGAGTTTAATGTGTTGGGTCTGGTCATGGGGATGTGCGAGTGAGCTGGGAAAGTGGGAGTCAAGGTAGGGAAACGAAGACCGTCGGATTAGGAAAAGGTGGGCGCTTTCCGTGTAATGCGGATGGGTTGGTGACGGTCGGATGAGAGAGCACGCGTGAAGGAAAAAGGTGGGCCTCCACGAGGTTTGACAAAATTCGTATCTAGTATTGGAAATTGTAAAAACTGATACTTACGAACCTTTTGACATTTTAATTTGACATTGTTTAACTTTTACCAGGTCCAGTGTTCATACATTAATTATAATCACTGTGCTAATCTAATTTCCTACCCTATCCTATTCCCCCATGCTCTTTGCTTTTTTACTTTTTTAATAATTTATACTAGTATTTGGTTATTTATTTATTCCTATTTTTGTCACAAAAGCTGTCTTGGTACATGGGCTCTTTTACTAAAAGGCTATTTTGTTACTTTTATTTCTAACATCTTATAAATTACTTAATTTTATTACAAATTATTTTTAGATTTATAAAAGTTTAGTGATAATAATTTTGTAAGGTCAAAATAATTTTTTTGGTTAAAATCTTACAAAATAAGTCTTTTTTTTTTAATGAGCTTATAAGCTCTCAATATATTAGTATTGTAGTTTATTAGTTCTTATTCTAAAATTTCTATTAAGCATCCTAGTATATACATAAATCTTTTAAATAGTTTATAAATTTAGCAAATATTCCATTAGTGGTAAAAACATAAGCGTATAAGTAAAGTAAAGTAAAGTGTGTCCTATTTAAGGTAATCTTGAAACTCTAAAGTTATAATTATCTAAATTTATTATATTATCGTTTATCATGCCAAGTCAATACCATTACTTAATAAGTAAATTTAATTTTCAGTTTATGAATTTGAAATTAAGTATTTTAAATTAATAATAATAAATTAATTGAGTTTGTTTGAATATTTTTTTAATATAATAAATTTTAAATTTTTTAATTCATATTTTAAACTATTTTTTGAATTATTGTGGTGAATTTTAAATTCATCTCTTATATAAAATCATTTGAAATATTTTCCACAAATTCAAATCTTTCAATTCAAATAAAACCGAACTCAAATAGCAAAATTAATGTTTAAAAGTTATGAGATTTTAACTTCGAATTTCAATTACAGGAATTTGTAATGTCTCAATTGTTATTATATAACAAAAAATAAACATAATGAGAAAAAAAATGTTTAAAATATAGTATTGAAGTATTAAATTTATTTGAAACAGAATTTAAAAAAGAGGGGGTGGGGGAACGGAATATATACTGTTGCTCGAATAAATTAAGATTAATTGTATGTCAAATTGTCAACACATTATCCTTTCAATTTTTTACCGTCCCATGCCATACTCATTTTTAAAAATTGGACTTTAAAAAGTAGCAGCAATCTGAAGTATACTTCAACATGCGTGAAGAAAATGAGAGAATAATGTAAAATAGTTTGATAAGATAACTTAAAAACCATTAAAAAAAGAAGCAATAAAGTATATGCTTTCATGTACGGTATCAATCATATTGTGAGGCACGCTCCCATTTATTTTGAATTGGTACAAAAAAAAATTAATAATTGATTTTATAGGGTTCATCATTTTCTTAAATTTGGGATTTATTTTATAATAATTTTGAATATCAATTTGACCTTGAGTGGCTTACTTTTTTTTGTTTAATATTTTGTGACCTATGAAATAAATCCAACACCTATAGCGAATAAAAATCAAACAATAGTATGAAATATGCGTAGCATTTATGTTTTAGGGACTTTTTAAAAGTAAACATTAATAGAATAGTTGGAGTTTTTGATATTTACAGTTTAATAGTTTTATGATATAATTGATGCGTCTTGATCGAAAAAGATTTAACTAATTAAAAGTTCAATTCAGATAATGGATCAAAATAAAACGATGACTAAAAGGTCAAATTCAAGAGATTTACATGTCAACAGACAATGTTCCGACTAAATCCATAAAAGCCTAAAGACTCAATTTAATGAAAATTTTCATATCAACACTATAAATACATTCAACATTCATTATTAAAAATTATGTGATTAATTATGCCTTTTAAAATACTCTCAAACCTGTTGACTTATATCTAGTCGCTTTGGAATTAATTTAAGTATTGGAGAATTTTCGTTGAGTTAATCCCGATACCTATAACGAATATTTGTGACACTGTAGTCTACGTTGCAGATGATTTTCATGTAAAATTTTCAAGAAAAAAATGATACCAAAACAATAATAGTATGCGACAAATGTCATTAGTTATATATTATTTTATTTTATTAAAGCCGAATTCTGTACAGTTCCAAGCAAGCTTGATCTTAAGCTAAAACTTATTTTGATTTGAGATTATATTACTCAATTTAAATATTATCAATTGGATCTTGAATTTTTTTCTAAAACAAATTGTAATTTTTTTAAAGGATTCGAACCCATTAACAATCTTACTTTGACCACAAGTTTGAATGATTTATTAAGTGCTCATTTGTTTGAAATTTCTATATTTCCTATATCACGCGGATGCAACATTCTATCAAGTGATAATTTGTGGATTGCCTAAAAAGTCAATAACAAATCAAACTAGTTTCCTGTCTAAGCCTGTCAATTTATTATCTCACTGTTGCACAAAAGAATTCATGCTATATATATATATATATATATATATATATATTGAAAAAAATGATATATTACATCATTTATTATGTTGATATTTTAAGATTAATTCAATGAAATCTATGAATCTAAATCAAATATAAAATTTAATAAATTTTATTTGTTAAAATAAATAAATACCCATATGGATGAAACTCAAATCTATTTTTTTATTTTTGTAACTTCAATGCTCTAATGCTCATAGTATTTCTTTTTCAAGCGCCGCCGTGTTTTGGAATGTGCAGTATTGGCCCGATCTGCTGAAATGCGCATGCTAAAAAGCACGCTTTCTGTTGTGACAGCGCCAATCCAAATGACACTCTTCCTCTCCTCTTGTTTTTCTTTTTTTTTTCTTTTTTTCCTTTTGTTTTTATTCCTCCAACACGTGTGACTGACTAAAGAATCATTTGCAGGTACGGTAAAAGAAGATTAGGCATGTAGGGTGAATGATTCGAGTTGGATCGTGAGCTACCAATAACAATACACTAATAAAATTTCATCCAAGTTTGAGGTAGCTATAAAATTTAGTTCATCCCATCTTGGATTTAATTGTTTTTGTTTTGCTTGCTAGCTATTAATTGGAATAAAGCATTTTAATTACATATATATATATATATTAAAGAAATAAGAATGTAATAAAACTCTATAAAAACCACTTAATAATTAAATTTTTTGAATGTGTCCTGTTCAAACTTAATAATTTTAGTGTTGAGCCAAAATTTATATTCTAGTCAACATATTGCGGTAGTAAAGTGCAATATTCATTTTTCAAGTATTTAATTTTTAATAAAATAAAATATTAATAATTATACTTTGAATATAATATGTATTAAATTGAATGTTTTATGGCTTGTACTTGTTTGGGACCAAAACCCACATTTTAAAGTATGTCATCTGTAATTTAAGTTGAGTAGGGTGAGACTTAGCTAAACTAAGACTAACAAACAGATGGTCCGAAACCACATTCGTCGTTTTTGTGGGGGCGCATATGATCATCATTCAACTATGATGTTCCAATAGTCCAGTGTCATTAGTTAAAGGACCCCTTCAAATTATGAATTTCTGGCGCAAATAATGGTGACTATGACAGGGTTTTGGATTATTTTAGGCTCATCCTTGTGGCATCACAAACCCATCCCACAATATTTTGGTATAATTTAGTGTAAATTATCTTCAATCAAGGCATTAAATAAATATTTTAATTTTTTTTCAATCATTACTTATTTATTTTTTATAAAATTATTTAATTATTTATATTTAATTATTATTAATTCTATTAAATAAAAATTATATATAATTAATATTATATTTATTAATCATATTATAAAAATAAATATTACAATTAATATCACAATAAAAAAAAATATTACATTACACACTATATAAAACAAAAAAAAAATTACAAAACAAATATAAAAACTAATATATTTTGGTTATTTAATTCTTAAAATTAGTATATTCATCCCATAAATATAAAAAGTAATACATTTTGTGTTTAGCTTTATGTTGTATTTTATTTTTAAAATTTTTAAATTTAATATTTATTTTGTATTTTACTTTTGAATTTTATGCAAGAAATATTATTTTAATGTATCTATTTATTATAATTTATCGTAAATATTAATTATTTGTCAACTATGATAACTAATAACTACAAATGTTATTGCGAAATAATAAAAAAAAACTAAAATTAAATAAATAAAATTAAATTATAAATTAATTAAATATATAATATATGATACAAATAAAATTAAATTGAGAGTAAAATAATTTTGGAGGTAAATTGAGAATATATACATTATATCAAATTTGGTGTAAATAAATAGTATTATATCAAATTTGATGCAATACTATTCATTACACCAAATTTGATATAACATTTGACGTAGGATTTTGTGTGGGATTGAAGATGCTAATAAGAATAAAAAACCACTCAGCAAAGTTGAACGAGAATAAAAAACCACTCAGCAAAGTCGAAAATTGGCATAAAAAAACAGGAATTTAACCTGCTACAGACCACTCTAAGAATTATTTCACTTGCAACCTTAATAAAAAATCAAAATTCCTAATTCCAAATTCAACTGAAAAACAAAAGCCTAAAGCAACCAACTGTTCTAAACATATATACAACGTCACCACATAGTACTCCTAGAACAGTAATCAACGCTGAAATTTAATTTGAAGCGGGATTGAGAGCACACCATCTCCAATGACGATCTTGCCCCCACCAGAAGGCAACAAATTGTAACCTCCGTAATTAACGATCCCAAAATTCTTGCAAGCATTCAACTCAAAATTAACCTTTTCAGTTTCGCCTGCAGCCAAGAAAATCCTCTTAAATGCAATCAATTGTCTATTAGGAGACTCAGCAATTCCAGTCGGGGGTGACCAATACACCATCACAACTTCACTTCCATCTCTTTTACCAATATTCTCCACCTCCATCTCCAACTTGACGTTACGATCATCACATTTCAAGTCATCTATCAGGATTGCAGGGCATGCGGGCTTGTATGAACCTTCTGTGTAGTTCAAGTCGCGACAATGGTGGAACTTGTTCAGCTCTACGTGCAAAGATTTCGTGGAAGAGACGAGCTTGTAGGTGAAGTTGGTGTAGCTAAGACCATACCCAAATGGATAAACTGTGGAGCCATTGAAGAACTTGTATGTTCGTCCCGGGTATCCCAAGCTGTCGATTGGCCTCAATGGCATGGATGTCATGGGTAACATATCAGTATAGCCATTTTCATGCCATGTGAGAGGTAATTTCCCACCTGGATTGTATCTCCCAAAGACAACATCTGCAACGGCACGGCCACCTTCCTCTCCAGGATATCCAGCCCAGAGGATTGCTTGGATATTGGGATCATTCTTGGCGAAAGAAATGTCGACGCCACCAGCTGACATGACAACAAGAATAACAGGGCCTTTGGACTCTGTTGCAACTTGATTTATAAGTTGAGTTTGGTAGCCAGGAAGTAGCAAATCTGTCCTGTCCAAGCTTTCAGCCTCCACGCTTAAATCCAGGCCGACAACCAGAATAGTGGCATCCGCTTTCTTTGCAGCTCGGACTGCTGGAAATATTAAGGACTCATTCTTGCACAATACTTCTCCACAGCCCATTTTGTATATCACTTTTCCATATTTTGAGAAGCCATCAATTGGAGCTGTGTACTGGCATGGGACACCTAAAACATCGTTCCAAAACAAAACTTGTGATCAAAACAACTTTGCATCAACGTAAGGAACTATCAAGATTATAACTTTTGTTTGTTAAAAGTTGTTCAATTCCACCAACCTGCATAATTTCCTATCATGGCGCTGGTGGCATTAGCATGTGGCCCAACAACTGCTATGCTCTTGATCTTCCCTGAGCTCAAAGGCAAAGTTTCATTGGCATTCTTGAGAAGAACGACTCCTTGTCGTGCTGCTTCGGTTGCTAATTCTATGTGCTCATCAGAGCACACATCAGATTTGCCAAGCTTTTCGAATTGAGGGCTGCCATCAAAGAATCCAAGCCTCATGAGCACAATGTAGAGGTTTTTCAAGGCCTTGTCTATTTCTGCCTCTTTGACTTTCCCCATCCTTACTGAGCTGTTAGCAAACCTTGTATAAAAATTCCCACAATCCAAGTCCAAGCCTGCATTATTACCATAAAAAAGAACATATCGGATCACCCATTGCATTTTATCTAGATATACATAGAAAATGTTTAAAATTTTCATGCAAAGGCATAATTGATATAAGACTAGCCTGCTTTTAGAGTTTGAGCCACAGCATCTTCGGGCTCATCGTTGAGCCATTTCTGATCATCTAACATCACTTCAATTGAATCACAATCCGAAACAATATATCTGAAATTCACAGTGAATTTGAAGATGAATAAATTCAAGATTTCAAAAAATATAAGCTTTAATCAGCCTTAAAAAAATTTCATCGTACTACAACATTAGAGCTTAGTGATATTAATGAATTTAGTACCCATGAAGATTCCACTCCCCTCTCACAGTATCTTTCAAAAGCTTTGGATCAGCACATGTTGGAATGCCATTAACCTTGTTGTAAGAGCACATAACACTGGTTACATCGCCCTCTTTCACGCACATTTCAAACGGCCTAAGAAACGTCTCCTGCATGTCTTGCTCAGTTACCTTGAAGCCAAAAACAGAACAAAAACATTAAAAATATGCAACTATATATTTGAAATTCATCATGCAAGTTGAGTATTTTAATTTTAAAACTTGTACTCGGGCATCAAAATGGTAGCGATCGACTCCAAGCCAGTTATCGACATCGTAAGCTGCATAGTGCTTGCAGCATGAGGCAACCTTGAGAGGTCTAGAGTTGGGGTCTGTGGTATTCTCGGCGCCCTCAACATCTTGCAAGCCTCTGACATAGTTCACTGCATATTCACCAACAACAAAAGGGTCTTCCCCTGGTGTCTCAAGTGCTCTTCCCCACCTTGGATCCCTTACTACATTAATGTTTGGGCTCCAGAATGTCAGGCCAGCATGTCCTAAATTGTACATAGCTCTTGCTTCAGTCGAAACCGCCTAAAAAAAAATCGAAAAATAAGTATTAGTTAGCCAAAGCATTCTATCTCATACTAATAGACTAAAGATTAAATATGCAACTTCATATACCTGGCCAATCTTTTTCCACAATGACTGGTTGAAACTAGCACTTGTTAGAATAACAGTTGGAAAACTTGTTGCACCAGGCACAACATCATCAAAGTAGGTGGCAACGCTGCCAGTTTGGCCGACGTTGGATACGCCGTGCAAGGCCTCCGACCACCACTCATACTCGGGGAGCCCGATTCTTGGAACCCCAGATGCAGTATCTCCTATTTGCCCCGCTTTTTCATTGAGTGTCATTCTGTCTATCAAGTCTTTGGCCCTGACCTCATATGAGAGGGATGAATCACAGAATGCAAATTCTTTCATGTCCAATCCGAGGTCTGAAAACCTTTCAGGATCACAAACATGAGTGTAGTTTCGAGTAATATTGAAGGCTGAGTCATTGATGGTTGAAGTTGAGGGCGCATTTCTAGCAATAGTGAAATGGAACAAGAAAGTTGCTGCAGTTAAACATAGGAGAAAACAAAGCTTAGCAGCCATAAGTCTAATGTTGGAGAAGACAGTAGTAGTAGGATTGGTATTTTGTGCTTAATTTATAGGAATTATAGAGATCATGTTTATCTTAATGATTTTGAAATTCTGATGGTTATATTTGAAATTGAGATATCTATCTTTGTAAATCAGACTACCAACTAACAACATCTATCCATATCAAATTTCAAAAATCAAATTTATCCAGGATGAAGAATATATAAGTTGCAGTAATCATTAACAATTTCAGCATTACTCAATTTTGTTTAAGGTTAATCCACAAATTTAGTAGGCTTAATCGTCGTCGCTGATTAGGTTCGAAATTTGAAGTGCAATAAAGTAAACGGGAAGTTACAAAATTATTTTTTGCATTATAATAAATTATATTTAATTTAGATTGGATTTTGATTCTAATCAGAGCACATCATGTAAAATTAAGTTTGTAACCATATATGTAAATATTTATGATCTGATTTATATTCGAATCCGAATATTTAATCAATACAAAAATTAGATCACCATATATGTAAATATTTATGATCTGAATCAAATTCGAATCCGAATATTTAATCAATACAAAAATTAGATCACAATATATGAAAATATTTATGATTGATTCAAATTCGAATCCGAATATTTAATCAATACAAAAATTAGATCGTAATTGAATCAAATTATAATCAAATTCATACTAAATTGTACTGGGATCAAATACTGTTGGGACATAATAAAAACCAAGAGTCCAGCCATGGGCCATTCTTCCACACCCAAGAGCCCATTCTATATGGGCTTGCACAAATGCGTTTACTTAGGCTTATTGACACGCTTTTTTTGTATCACGCAATCAAATCGGAGTCCGATAAACGCGACACCCGCCATTGGCATTGGTTGGCAACAAGTTGAAAAAGAGAGCAACTGAGAAGGAATCAAGAGAGAAAACAGAAAGAATAAAAACATGGGAATGCAGAGACTGCAAGAATTGGCGCCCTTTGTGAAGGAAGCACTGCACCAAACCGCACGAGTAGCTAATTTCCTCTGCTTCATCCACGTCACCAACACCTACCTGTGCACCGTCGCTAAAGTACGCGTCTCGACTTCTCGTCTTGTACCTTTGCGTACTGCTTGACCCACCAAATCTGTTTTTGTGATCCTGTGCATTTGCAGCTTCTGGGTCCCAGTATGCTTCCGACCTTCAATGACGGCAACATCGTTTTGACTGAAAGGATAACGAGCCGTCTAGGGAAAGTCGGGTGGGGTGACGTGGTGCTCATACGGAGCCCCGATAACCCGAGAAAGGTTGTCGCCAAGAGGGTCAAGGGTGTTGAAGGCGACGTGGTTTCATATCTGTTAGACCCCAAAAAAAGTGATGAACAGAAGACTGTTGTTGTAATTGTTCCCAAACTCTTTTTTTGTCTTCTTTGTAATAAAAGAAAATCCTTTCTTGATTTTGAATTGTCAATCTGAAATTGTGTTCTTCCTTACTGAGTTTAAAGTTGCATGAGTGGGTTTTGTTGTGTTTTTTGGTTGGATCAATCCAAGAGTTTTTCCCCTTTTCAGGTGAATGGGTTTTAGGGTTTCTGGAGAAATTGTTTGTTTAAGCATGTGTAATCGATTTGCATTTTATTTTCTTGTAACAATTTGTTTAATCCCTCTACAAGCTCATGTACAAATTGTTGTATTTATTCTTTTTAAGTGTGTAGTTATACTTAAGCAAGTTCAGGAGTTCAAATCATTCAAGAAAAGTTTGTTTTCAATGTTTTAGGTACCAAAGGGACATGTTTGGATCGAGGGGGATAATATATACAATAGTTATGATTCAAGACAGTTTGGTCCAGTTCCTTATGCACTTATACATTCCAGAATTTTTTTGGTGGTAAGCAATTCAACTTTCTTTGCTTCTTTGTATTGCCACAGTCTGTAAACATTAAGAAAACTTGTTTGCATTTTAGATGGTGAACTATATTCAGTAGATCATATCATTTTATTAAAAGGTAATTATGCAGCAATTCATTTAATTGCTTACTTTTGTCTACAGGTATGGCCCCCTGAGGATTTCAGATCTATTGGCAACAAGGTTCTGTGATTTTAACTTGCAAGGTACACTTCTTGAGCACTTTTTATAGCTTAAGTCTGTTTTGTAAAGCATGCAAGTTGACCATTTTGGTTTAGCCTTTTGTTAAACTTTTGCTGAGTCGCCTTTGACACTGTCTTGATGGAAATAAGATTTTAACTGAAATGAGTACCTTTTGTTGTTTCAAAGCAGTTCTGCCAATTTGCTGTCAGCATTATTCTTCACATAAAAACCTTGGCTGTTTACATTACCTTAGTTATATTTGATGAAGTTAAACGTGTATCTTTTGAATGTTATACTCTGCATTGCTCCTCTACCACAACCAACCCCCAAAACCCAAAAAAAGGGAAAGAAAAAGAAAACTACAAAAAGAAACCCACAATTCTTTGTGAGGAAAAAAAGAAAGTGATTATACCTGTGTAGTGTGTACCTTGATTGAATTCAATTCCTTGCTAATTATGTTGCCCTCTTTATATTACTTTGTTGAAAGACCTATCTGTGGATTGAGAAATGTTATCCACTGACTTGTCTGTAACCGAATCTATTGTTACATGCTAGTAAAAAAAGGGACCATTTTTTTTTTTTTTCTCATCTTGTGATTTATTTGACAAAGTTAAAAGACCAGCTATATTCTTCCTGAGTACCTTGAACTAATATGTTAGTAGTATGCAAGAAAAGTCATTAAGGAGCATTCGGAATTACTCTTTCAATTATATGGTTTTCTTCATCTAAAAGTATTTGATGGCTGAACATGAAATGAAAACATGACCAATAATGATGAAAACTTTCAAATGTTTCGTGAAACTAAATATGTGAAAACTTCTGCTAATACATGCCACTCTAATCTCACCTTACTTCTACTTGGAGTGAGACTGTGCTTTATGTTTCATGGAATAAAGTTGTGAAATGGCATATATCTCATGGTAGCTTAATGTCTTCATTTCAAATGGATTCATCAAAACATTGTTTTTATAATTAGTTTATTGCTTTTTTGAAAACTCACTCACTGATTTATGTAAGCAGACTTGTACAAGAAGTTGGGGAAGAAATGCTGAAGAGCACCCTACTTTCTAGATTTAGTTTGCTGAGCGAATGTTCAGTAAACATATGCAATGGGAACCATGTATATCAATTCATTGTAACTTGCTGGTTGACAGCACTGGTAATTGGGTGGTCTTTACATATTTATTTTTTGCCTTTTTGCTGGCAAGAGAAATGGAGGAACCTTCTCTCTGTCATTAATTTGTTTTTCTATAGGTCTAATGGCTGTGAATTCCATATCATTTAATGTCTCTAAACATAAATCCAATTTTGACACCATTTGATTTCAATTAGATGTACCTTTGTGCTAATTCAGCTTCATCATCTCTTGGATAGATAGTATTTGGATGAAGAATCTTGTGTCTATTGCGTCCACCTTTGGCTGGACATTGATTTCGATGTTCAATTGCTTTTGCTTCTACATTTTCAGATTAACTTATCAATAAATTATCGATAAAACTCCTTTTAGCGCCATTCGGTTCCAATTAATTGTATGTTTTTGCTAATCCATCTTCATCGGATCTCTGACGATAGTGTTAGGGACGATGCATCAGGTTTTCTGTTGCATCAATATTTGGCTGGACATTGCTTCTGATGTATGGTATCTTTTACTTTTAGATTATTTATTTATTTCATTAACGATGCTGTAACTTGTGGGATAATAAGATCTTAAGCTTAAGTTTATTGTAAAAAGTATCAATCTATGAAAATACATATTATGGAATGGACACTCGGAACTGATCTTTTTTGCCTTTTGTGTAATGAACTAGAGCAAGAATGAGCCCTATTCAATTGTTACTCCATTTGTTAAATTAAACTATCAAATTTTCCTAACTTTTTCCTAAAATATCGAGCCCTTGTATATGAAATGAATGAAAAGGTAAAGAAAAATACCTGACAGATTGAAATTTAACAGGTCTTATATGTATATATATCAACTTAAGGAATATTCTAATAAAAGTTTCAAGTACTGCTGCTATATACAAGAGACAAAGCCGTCTAAATAAGGGCACAGGCAGTCTTGCGGCTGTACACTCCTGACTGCCTTCTTCTAAACCTTGTTTTTGAGCTGTTTGTCAACTTCATGAGACTGACCAGTCACATTCTCTCTTTGCAGTCACTGTTCTGGCATGTAACCACAAAAGTCCAGGCAATTTCATATGGGGCTTGCTCTTGAAACCTGCATTCATGAAATTTCAAACTAAAATTTTAAGTGATAAAATAAGGATGGATCGATAACTCGAGAATATGTCAAATGTTATTTCAATAGTTGTCATTTGCTTAGTTAAAGAAACGACACTGAATACATAATTAGACCTTCACCATTGATTTGGAGGCATGCTCCTTTATCCATTTTATTTATTTCTCTTTTGTCCCCTGGTTTCTTTTTCTATGTTTATCCTTTTCTTCCTTCTTTCTTCTTTTCTTCGTCCGCACTGCACCACCAACACAGCCTCCGACCTCAGACCTAACCTATGCTCTCAAATGTCTCAACTCCAACATCCCCCACCCCAAAAATTCCAGCAACAGCCACTGATTATTTATATATCTGCATGCATGTGTGCATGGAGAGAGGGATATGGAGTTGGGGGAGAGAAGAAAAAGGGGAGGGGGAAGGGCAGGGTTGATTCTCGAAAAACTTTTTAGAATCTCAAGCATGGCCTAAACAACCAAAACAGTTGGTCCTAAAAGTATTAGAGAAGAGAAACGGGGGTAAGGGCAGGGTTGATTCTCGTAAAACTTTTTAGAATCTCAAGCATGGCCTAAATAACCGAAAAAACAGTTGGTCCTAAAAGTATTATTACAAGTGATCTCAACTATGATTTCTATATAACCTTGTATTCACCAAGTTTTTTATTACTATCATGCATTTTGGAAAAAAAATTCAAATATTAGCAGACTAAGTGCAAAATTTCTGCTTTTCCTTGATAATAAAATCCGGCCATTTAACTGTTTCAGCCATGGAAACACAGTTAGTTAAAATACACAGCAACTTTTTCAACAATATACAGGGCATGTCATACTCTAGTTCAGAAAACTTCTCAACCTTAACCTCTAAGGCCTGGGTGATCCATCAATTCTTGAAATATTCCCCACACTTGGATTGAAACATCACTTTGGGATCAGGAACCAAAGTGTGAACTTTTTCAATTATACACTTCTAGATCAATATAAACTGATTTCACTCTGCAAATCTTAAATCCCTATGTCACAATGAATTTGATGAAGCATGGTTCTTATACCAGAGCCAGATAGTGACAACTATTAAAATCAAGTTGACAGAGAGCAAGCATTAGAACCTGATTCTGCACACGAGTTGCAGCAGTCCAGCACTGAGGATGGGTTGCCACTGAACCATCACTTATAAATGCTATTGTTCTCGATTCTTGTTGTCTATTAATCACAAGTGGAGGTGGTAATTCTTTCATCACAAATAGAACAAAGGCTGAGGGCACTGATGAACCTGGAAGAATTAGTGGAAGGACAATGAATCAAAGAAATTTTTTAAGAAAAGTTCTCTGTTATACTGCGACATGCATTATGGCGTAAAAATACTGTATAATTATATATTTTTCCCATCAACACTGAACTCCTCTGAATTGTTTTCAACCATTGCTTGACAGTCATACTCATGATCTTAATATCATACACAATCGGTTTTCCTTCACAATTGGAAGGGAATACCATGTTACAATCTAGAATAGTATATTAAGATGTGTAACACATAAATAACTCAGTAAAAAGGTTAGAGTAATAAATAATAGAATGAAAATTTTATGTAAAATACCTATGAAATAATACAAAACCAGTAGAAGGGAGGTATGCACACCATCCATCTGTTGTTCATGCCAGTGATAAAACAGCTGCAATAAGGAAATCGTTAGCCTTAAAAGACTTTATGCGGGAAAAGGAATTTGAAGAAAACATGTAATAAACCAGCAAGAAGAACTTACAGGTATATTTGTACCAATTGCAACCAAAGCACTTGATGTAAAACTTATAACAGAGACAATGGCCAAACCAGCAACCTGTGGTACAGTGGAGGATGACAGAGATAATTTTGAGAAGGAAATAAAGAAACCATGATTAATTCATTAGAAATATACATGAGAAATTAAGATACGGATAAGCTGGTTCTATGCTAAGAAACACCACAAGTGCAGAAGGATATCGAGAAACTATTTTGTAACTAATTACCAAAAGAATCAAAGATAAAAAGACGTGACAGGTATTAAATATACCAGATTAACAATATTCTTCAACAAAAATGCACGTTGACTATTAAATAGGAGTCTGTCGAAATAGATTACACACATTTTGGACAAATATGGATACAACTTCACCAACAAAACAAAGCCACATGTTGAAGGACTGACTTCAGCAAAATGTAAAGTTCATTACTTTCTCTAACTTCAACATGCCAAAGAGAATAACCATGGAAATGGAGAACCGAAATAATACATCACAGAGTAGAATTGAGTAACTACCTTCCACATTTCCGACGAAGCACGATCAGATCTCACTTTTCTCATTTTCAAGAACAACATAAGTCCTGAATACCAAATATGATAGATGAAAACAAAGTAGACATGTATTAGTAAAAGAGAGATAAGATGTGTGGTGAAGCTCCTAAAGTAAAGAATTTAGAATAGATTGTTTTAGAATGGTGAAGGAGCTTGAAATGGTCCTCAAAACTATATGGGTCTTGCCCAGGAACCGCTTATTATCATTGGCAATTTGAATTGTCTTCTTCTCAATAGCCAAAAGGCAGTACTTCTATAAACTCTCGGTCAAGGTTCTTAAGTGTATGGATACATTACACAAGTACATAGAATTGACAATATTTTTTGAAAAACAGAATCAGTTGAATGAAAATACATATTTCCATAACTGATCGTGCCATGGCATCACATTTTGGATTTGTTGTATGATTTTCAAATTTTCAATATCACACTAAATGCATTTCTTCCCACATATATAACTAAGACAATAGTGCTCCAAGGGAGTCCTGGCGTCTTGGGACTGAGTGCAACATCCAATTCTTTGAAGGGAAAAGGAAGATGAATAGATAAATTGCTGAAGTTGGGTTATTCTGAGAACAACTATAGGAGTGTTTTTACCGTGGTAAGTGAAGTTAACTTTTCTTTTTATAGTAGGGTTATCTGTAATTTACTAGGGCCATACGTTGTAAAATAATGAAACAATCATAAATTGGTAGGACAAACACTTCATTAAGATCAATTCAGCAAGTGTTTCCCTGAAAAGGAGGAAACTGCGGAAAAGAAAAAGGGCCCTTATCAGTTGAGAAGCTCAATATCATAAAGCAATTTACAAATTTAAATAACTTCAGAAGACCGAAAAGGTTTTCTTGAGTTGCATTACTGAGTTTGTCAGAAACCTCACTTAAAAGTAGGGTTTCAACATTATAAGATGAAATAAGTATTTATTTTCTCCCTCCCCCTTTTGTCTGCATTTGATTCCTCTCAAGAACTGAATACACAAATTTCAAGAACAAATCAAAGTGCAACTTTTATCAAATCATGTTTCAGAGCGATTGCATTCACAATGAATCAGGTTCATTATATGAGATGTCATATACCATGTTGGCACCAATTTGCTCAACCCGTAACAAGGTGGCTTATAGAATCACATCATCAATAAAGCTAACTTTCACAAGTTAGGAGCATAGAGAGCATATGGAATTATGAAATTTGTGTTACTTCTAAACTCAGAAAAACACTATTAGAGGTTCTACTATAGGTGCTCACCATAGCATGCCAAGGCACCTCCCAGCAAAAGAACAACCACAGCAATGAGATCTACATATACCTGCAAGATGGTAGCAAATTGCCAATTTGTTGGATGGTGAGTATTTTACAATTTGTTAATATAGTTTCCAGTTGCCTGTTGTAGTAAAAAACTCATCCAAAACATCCACACCGCATAAGTTTGCAAGACCTGGATATGAACATTATATCATGTGAATTCAAAATTCCTTCTCTCTAAGATGATGAAACTATTGAATTAACCCAGGACCCATTAATTTAGTTGTGCAAAATCCTATAAATAATCACTTCTGGGCCAAAACCATATGTGAAACCCATGAGTATGCTAGTTTAAGGTTTTACTTCACTGCAGAGCGAGTACTTATAATGAACTTTCTTGTGATTCTGTAGCTTGGGCCAAACTTTTAAATCTTGTCAAGGCAAGAGTTTCATCCTGGAACACAACATTCCATCAAGTTTAAAAATGGATAGCTAAAAGTCGATTGTCTCTCAGTATTTATGCAGCAACATTCCATCAAGTTTAAAAATGGATAGCTAAAAGTCGATTGTCTCTCACTATTTATGCAGCTACACTGGTGGAAGAGTGCATAAAAGACTAGATGCAACATGATGACTCAGGGATAGAGAAACAGGGAAATTGATAATTTCTTCGTGGACAAGACCTGATTCATCATTAAATTGATAACGGTAACAGATAAAGCAAAACAATAACCAACCACTGCAGCTCGAAACTCATTACAAAAAAGCCTCCCTTTCTTACTAGCTACACTCTTAGTTGCCGCCAACATGCTATGGAAGGGTGACGAGGCAACATCTTTATTCAACTGGTCAAAACATCAATCCTATCTAAAATTATGAGCATACAGAAGACAGCTTTAACCAAATAAGACTAAAGAAACTCTTATTGAAGAAGAAACAATAAATGATGCATTTGCAAGGAAATTGATTTCAACTCTTCCAAGCAAGTATGAACATACATTTTGAACTTAAAACCGCTGTACAACATGAATTCTTAATTATGTACCAGCACCTTCTACATGCTTGCTGTCTGCAGAACCAACCATGCCTAGGAAACATAGCAAGGTTTCCCAGTAACAACATGTGCGAACACATCTATATAAAAGTTTATTTTACTTAAATGCATGCAGAATTATAGCTACAATTAAGAAGCAATATAACAGCGTGATGGCATAAGTTAAATAATGGAAAACCAAAGAGTCATGACAGCATGCCTGAGCAACGACTGCAGAGTCGACAGGACTCTTTCCCATCCCAATCCAAATCAGCACGGAAGACGCTATCATTATTGCAAAAACTAAAACAGTAACCTGGTGACAATTTGTTATCAGATAAGATAAAAGGTGGATGATATAAAAATTCCAAAACAATTGACTGATGCCAAAGAATTAAAAGTTGCTTCTCTACCAGAATCACAATTTTTTGCCGGCTTCCTATACGAAGGGACCTTAAGGTGCAACATCTTCGACGAACACTGGCATTCAAATCAGTTTTATTGATCTTCTCCAGCAGGGCTTCACGGGGGCTACATCCTTCATCTTCATCATCGTCATTTGATTGATGGCAAAGGTCAACCCTGCAAACCATCAATTCTAAATGAGGCTTATCTTAATTTACTTAAGTAATTAACTTTCTTTAGCTAGAGCATCAAACACAATTAGAAATTCCAAAATACATAATTGGTAAACTGCAAAGAGTTGATGAAAAAAAGGGGCGCAAAAGGAAACTGTCAAATGCTGAGGCAATGTCCATGGTACAATTTTTACAGTTCTAGTGCATAATAATCATCATTTCTTGGTTGGAGATAATATATAGAAAATGAGTGCAAGATATAGCTCTGTAAAGTTAGTCAAGTACAAAGAACAAGATTACATGTAAACAGTTTTTATCTGCAGTTCTTCTAGCTCACTAGACAACAGTTCAGATATATCATTTTTACAAAATCTCCATCACGAGTAGTCAACCAGTTGTATTTCAGGCCTGAGACAGTAAATAAATCGCGATGATATGTATGTTCTTATAAAATGATTGCTTGCCATGCAAATGTGAAGATCCCCAACCAATTGAAATCAACAATATTTTATATTTTATTGAATGATATAGAAAGACTAGGCGCGGGGGTATGAAAATCATGGAATATTATATTCGACATATTCTTAATTTTAGTGTTGCACTGCATGATGCAATAATGTAGGTGGGAAATGCCAGATTATGAATATTGTACACACTATAACACGTATTGCTGAAAATGTGGCATAATATCATATTACAGATCAGAATACAAGTAGAAACAAAAATCTTAATTTGTTAAGACAAGGAAGAAAACTTACCAAAATGACAAGAGTAGAAGAAATGCTGCAACAAACAGAATTTTGGGGAAGGCTGAAAATGATAATATCTCTGCGGTAAGCATCCTTATACTATGATCATGGAGATTGAAAACTTTATAATCACATAACAGGCTGGTAATTTCCCTACCCATGACAATGAAACCACAGGAATGTGACCAGCAAATCCAACCCTTACAAGCAGCAACAAGAGTTAACACAAAATAAAGGAAATAACCTGCCAGTGAAAATTTCAATTTCATGAGTTATCAACAGCCAAAATAGGAAGCTTGTTGAATATGGATAGCCTAAAGCATTGTCAGAAAGCAGCTTCAGACGGGCAAATAAATTTATTGTAAGGACAAATCTATAAGTTCTATACATGAGATTCTTACTGTCATGAAAACCCTGATTACTGCAAGTAAAGTAATATAAAAAATTCACTATCAAGGGCTGCTCAAGCCAGCGGTACAATTGCTCAGATTGAGCAGCATTCTCCATTTGATGTCATGGAATTTTCTTATGTTTTCAACGGCCGTAAATCATCAAAGAAACACAAACCAGTGGCACACAGTATAAATGAATCATGCCAGAAGATGAAAGACGAACCAAAGGAATATTATGCCATACAGCTCACAGACAGAGAACAAAAGAAAGGTTGTTAATGGTTTTCAATTTCAAAGACTGTATACAAGTCAAGTAGGCTTTCTACCCACATTTGGCGGTCATAAGGTTAGCTTGTCTACAGTTTCTGCTTGAACCATGCACTTAACATTCTATGCGTTTCATGGGTTAATTGCTCAGTTTTCACCACAACCTACACGAGCACAGTGTGAAATTTGCAACATGATATCCTGATCAAGCTCAGTCTCTAAGTCATAGAAAGAGGCTAGTATAGATCGCTTGTTCTTACTAGTCACTCGAAGTACTGTTCTACAGCCCCAGTATTATTTACAAGTGCTCTGTCATCCAAAAGTATTAGCTGATTTGGAAAAACTGCAATGCGCATTCATCAAAAATAAACAACATTTATCAAAGAACTAAATTCATTGAAAAAAAGGGTTAAACATTTTTCCTAAGAATGAATGGGGGAGCTCAGAGAAGTACACTATCAGACTTATTTTTTAACAATATACACTTGTACAAGGAGCGCCATACATTTGCCACAAGGCAGCCAGAAATCTTAAGGAAATCTTATGGTTCAAGCAGTTACGGTCCAATTTGGCATGCCAAAAGTTTTAAGAAAAAGAATATTCCTGCAAGAATACAAGATGCAAGCATGCTTCCATGTATATGGCATTTAGAATTTATCACTGAAAGAACTTGTAAAATGCAGTAATCTGAAAGCTAGTAATGCTCACCGAAATTAGAGATTCCAATCATTAGATGAAAGACCTGAAAATAAAAAAACCATTTTATCAGATAAAGATTCAAATATTACAAAAATACCAGCCAATATAGCTCCATAAAATGTTTGACCGATTTCTCACATCTCAACCACAAAACAAAACTAGCATTCTCAACACCCAACTATTCCTCCAGTGCATAGGTACTGAATCATTCAAAATGAAATGGTTTCGGAAAATGGTATAGAGCAATCTAATATAGAAATAAGATCGCATGAGCTTAAATTGTTAAAAGAATAGAAAATTAAAAAACTGCATCAGAGAGAATTCAGATCATTCCTCTACTGATAGAAAGATCCTTACAAAAATGTAAGTAGAAATTAATAAAAATTTTGAAAAAATCAAGAACAATCAATGGCTGAAACCAATCTAACAGACTGGAAATAATACAATGAGGTAAATACTGAACATGATGAACAAGATTACTGATTCCAATTTACTCCATCTTATCCACTAACTGAAAGAAATCACAAAATACAGTTGCAAACAGTCAAAAGAACAAGTAACCAGATCAAGAGGCGTCATACAAATGCTTACCTTTTGACGGGTCCATCCAAGCTGTGAATTCCTTGAATGAATTCTCATTAACTGGTACAATGGAGGATGGGAAATCCGGTAAGAAAAAGGTAAGCACTAAAGCCAACCCTTAAAGAATTAACAAATGGGAAATAAAGAAAGCAATACCTAGTAATAAACCCATATTAAGATGACGTTCAGCAGTATCTTTAAAATGAAAAAGGTAAAAAGAGCTTTTTCTACTAATTTAAATCGACTTTCATTTGCAAACACATATTGATCAAGCACATGAGGAAGACAAAAGATAGTAAGCAACTGGCATAAATTACAGTACGAAAACATCACGCTTGAAGCTTTTTCTGATGTAGAACAAAACATCTATTAAGCCAATTTATTTAGCAACTCCAGTAGCATCTAGATAAGAGATTTCTATTTTACTTGAATAAAGTTGCACGTAGAGTTGGCAGTATCAAGCTAATCTTTCTCAATTAAACATTTTGGCAAAATACACAATATTTTCAAATCAAAAATGCTTTGAGTTTTTTTCTATATAGCCTGTTATTAAATTATTCAAATTCTATAATAACTATTTTATTTATAAAGCACCTATTGGGGCACAAACCCATTCCGAGATTTTTATGAAATCACAACCAACTCCCTTTGCAATCCAAAACCTTCACAGTGAATGAAAGAAAAATATAGCTAAACGTAAGAAACAAACTTATAGTAAAGTAGCACGTGATTGATACTTGAAAAGCTCCTCAATAATTTTGTGTTTTAATAATATATGGTAGCTTTTCCATACCATAAAGCATATGTCTATCTATTCATGAAATTAGTTTGCTAACAACATTTTCCTCCTATTTTTAGCTTCCTTACATAACACCATTTTCTGGATGTTCCCTATTTATTCTTCTATCTGTAATAACACAAATTGGGTCATTTTCCAGGATCAGTGGATACTTGAAACGCAGATTGAACTCATCGTCAAAAGCAAAAATACCATTACAGTTTGGAATGTCTCCAACTATTTTTTTTTATCATTATTTGTCGATGTAAGAGCCACAAATTGGTGGCGAGTTGGGCCATTACTAGCGCAGGATAGAATATCAAAACCAAGTAGTCATTGAACACCAGATTCATGTAGGGAAAAATTGACTGCCATACAATAAAACGAATGTCAAGAATTTTGCTACACACAAGAGATGATAATGATTTATTAATAGATTCCTGGTAGTCAAACCTCGTTGCCATATCAATTGCTTATTAGAGAAAACCAATTATAGTTAAATAATCCCACCACCTTATCTAATATGACAGTTTTTCAGATTTCAAGTGATAATTTAATAAGGGAATGCATACATCTGAAAAACACCACAATATTCATGCTCAAGATGGAACAAGCAAGATTAGGAGCATATAGAGTCAATGAGGCAGAGAAGACTGCCTCTTGCCTAAAACACATTATCATCACTCGGAAGTTTGAATAATTAGGCAGCAGTCAGGGCTAAAACTTTTGCCCAGCGTTAAAGGTCTAGATTCTACTGTACTCTTTTAATGGTTGCATCATTAAACTGGAAAACATTTCTCCTAAACTATGGTAATCATTTAAAAATCCAGAAAAACCAATCTATCTTGTCACACAAATATTAAATCCAAAATATTTCTAAAGCGATCATGAATCACGTGAACCAACACAGTTGTTATCCTTATAAGATGAAAGGCAGCACCAGAACAGTGGCACAGAAAACGTGTTTAACAGCTATATTTCAGTACTCAACACCAAGCATTACATGGCCATTATGGCGTGATAGTACATCCGCTGCCTTGGAACTCACATTAAAAAACAGCTATTGCAGCATTCCCCAAGGTATTTTGGCAGCTACTGCCACACGTGAAAATACCTGAGGTACTTTGACAGCTATAACTATATTCCTCGAACTACTTTGGCAGCCATCGCTATAGCAATGCCACCAAAAAAATAAGCTTTTTGAGAGAGAATCTTCACTAATAAAACTTTTCAGATAACAATGGCTTCACAAACCCAACCATGATCAATCTATCACCCCCAATATTTCAATGTTTCATTCCTTTATAGAATCTCAAGCATGGCATGAATGTCAAAGTATGAAAATAGTATAAAGAAATAATTATTAAACGAATTTTCAAAATCAGAATTGAAGGAAATCCTGTTTAAATTTAAAAGCAAAAGATTCACAATTCCAACTCACAATCTTGATCTTTTGCTATAAATTACTAAGTCTTGACACAATAATGAATTGATTCACATCTAGAAATGTTTGCAGATACTTTCTGCAGCAGCCTAGGGCCCCAGGTCTCTTCATTTTTTGGACATTGTCAATAAGCCTCAGTCACACACACAATATGATTATGATTGCTCAATATTCCCAATTTGCCATTCATTTTAACCAAATTAAGCCCCAGATATAACCATAAAATCTAAAATTCAAGAAAATACTCAAAACATTTATTCCTTCACCAAAACTGAAGCAAACCAAAACAAGAAAATTGAAAAAACCGCCCACGTACAAGAGAAACACAAGATAAAAGAGACCCAGAAATTTGCAAACGTGTGACTTTCACTCTCTGAACCTTCTTCCAAAATAATAAAATTGTCAAGAAAAACAAGAAACCCCAAGAAACAAGTTTTCATCGTGAAAAAATAATTGCAGACAATGTCAATCGACCAATATACAACAATAAAAATCAGAAACAAGAAACAAGAATTACCTGATAGAAAGCAAGGAATGCAATCACACCATCAACACAAGCCAGACCCACATTCACTCCCTCCACCGCCTCTGGATAGCACCTCCTTCCCTCTCTCAATTCCAACATGTTTTTTTTACTATTATTTCTCCCTCTTTCTTTTACACCATTCAACACAAACACACACTCTCACCCTCCGTGTGTGTTCATACCGAATAAATACTCTCAAGAAAAAGGTCAATGCAAGGGGCAAATTTTGTAGAGTGATTCTATATGTGTACAATTGTATTCATACAGCGAATGTATGTAAACGTAATATTTTTATCCTCGTTGTGAACTAAGAAAGGAAAGAAAAAATGGTGGTGCGGCAAGTATCTAAAGGGATATCTTTTTCTCTTTATAGAATTTTTCGATGGTATCTTCACATTTTTTGCTAGTCTACAGATCTGCCTGTGGATTCCCCCACCCCCTTTATATATCTATCCATCACACAGTCTCCCTCTCTCTCTCTCTCATTCAATTTCTCTCTCTATATATATGTGTATGTATAGATTGTATGAGATGGTGGCCGGTTTTGTAATAATTTATGGTATTAAACTTGACCAAAAGAAAGAGTCCTTTCCGAAAGGGGCATGGTCGTTTCCTATGATTTTCAGCACGCGCCAGTATTTTAATTGGAGATAGTTGGATTTCAAGTTAAATATTTCTGTGAAAAATAATTGAAAAAAAATTATTGCGTGAAATTATATAGTGATTGAGAAATATGTTTGGTTTTAATTCTATCTAACATATTTTTTATATAAATGATCATGGTGTGTCTTGCCTTTTTTTTTTCCTCGCTAATTTAAAATCGAACTATGTGTAATTTTTCTAAAAATTAATTTACGGCTTTGATAGGTGTGTGCCGTTTGAACAAAAAAAAAGAAGAGAAATTGATAAATTAAAAAAAATGTATTTTTTATGTCATATATATTATATTTATTCAATTTCAATTATAGATTAAAGATAATATGACTAAATATACATAGTTTTATTGATTAAAAATTATAACATGAAAATCATTTTCATCAATGCCACCAATATTTTTTTTTCTTTTACATATCTATGCACATTTAATTTTCATCCACTATTTTTTTTTAAGCAATTAACTACTAGATGTAGAAATGATAAATAAATTAATTAATATTCCAATGTTACATGATCAAAAATTAAACTCAACTAAATAACTTATTAACTTAAGTAACTATACTAAATTTAAAAAATATGAGGTGGTGTAGTTTTGATTTAAGTTTTTAAATCAGTATCAACGGTATGGTGCAATACGATTTAAGAGGCTTTTAAAGTTTTATGATTCTAACATTTTATGCTGTCATATCATGTCATTATAAGATTTTGTTTGATTAATAGTGTCACATTATCAATTTGAATTATTATATATTATTTTTTAGATTTATATAATGATTGAACAATATAAATATATTTTTTATTATTATCAAATAATTTAAATATATATAAAAATATATAATAATCAAATATATACATGTATCATGTATGTATAAAAATGAGTATGATTTTTTTATAATTTTTTGGAAAGAGATGAAAATGTATTTTTTAAAAAATTAATATTTGAATTTTGGTTTCATTTCTTGAAAAAACACGAAAGCTGCAAAAAATGGGAACCAAACTGATTCAAAACATAGCCTAAATTTTTCATTTTTTTGAAATCTGATCTTTAGGTTTCCCAATTTATAGTAATGGGAAAATTAATAAAACATTACTGCCTCCATCCGTATTTAAATATCCTGATCTATATTTGGGTCTATATATATTACAATATAAAGCTCAATGTATGGTTTTTTTATTAATTTTATATCATTTTTTTGAAAGTATGAGTTTTATAAAGGTTTTTACTACAATATTTCATGCATTCTTTTACACCGTTCGAATTATTTTTAAATCATTTACTATTGCATTCAAGAATTTATTCACTTGACTAATCAATTTTACATAAAGATTAAGGCATTCAATTCAAGTGCAGATAGAATGAGCCGAATAAAATGAAATTTCTTCATGTATCTTCTCTAAATATTTATTTTAAGGTTTTAAGATGTAATTTAATATCATGATGAAATGTAAAAGATAATATATATTGTAATGGCAATTATACAAGTTCTTTTCGTCTTTTTAAATAAAAATATACCTTTTCCACTAAAATTCAATTTGAATCTTGAATTTAGTAGAGAAAATTATAGGAAAAAGGAAAACTGATGAAAAATTATTTCATTGTCTTTTAAGCATATTGTTGATCATTTATAAAATATCTTAAATATAAAATTTTAATGAAGAAAAACACTAATAAAAATATTTATTTGCTTCAAATTATAATGCTTTGTATTTTATTTTGATACTTTTCGTTTTCATTTTTTGTCTCATCAAAATCTTAAATCCAAGCATAACACCGAAAACCAATCTTAGAAAAAATAAAAAATTGTTCTGCTGAAACATATTTTTGGCAAATCCATAAATCCAGAAAAAGGTCTGGGCTTTATATCCCAAAATTGAAATAAGAATAGGAATAAATTCATTTCAAAAGAAGTAGCAATTAAAGCATAATTAGTACACTAATTATAAATGCATAATTATTTCATTACCGTAAAATAAAAAATAAATATAAACAAACTAAACTAATATTATGTCCAAACAAATTAAATTACATATTTGAAAGGAGACAAAGTTGAGATAATTAAATTTATTATTAAAATTGAATATGAAACCCATGCCAGTCTTTGTTAGGCCAGTGTAACACAAACAAACACAACTTAATAATTTACATTTTCAGAAAATTATGCTTTTGTAAGAAGTGAGAAATAGCTAGTTAGCAGCTGAAGTAAACTCGAGATGTATTTGAAACATATAAAAATATTTAAATGAAAAAATCAAACTGAAATTTTCTTTTTCTTTTTCTTTTTCTTTTTTGTTTTTCTCGTTAAAATGCCTATACAAATGTACACATTTTATCATATGAAAAAATTATCTGAATTTCCTTTTTTAAATACATCAATAATTAATAAAGTTGCAGAAAAAAATCGAGAAGTATAGGATCCTACGGCTGTTATATTTGGAAAAAGAATCCCAGTAATTAATTCTCCACACAAAATCTTTTATAAATAAACGAGACATTAATTACAAGCAGAAGGGAAAAAGAACAACGTTTTTTCTTTCTTTCTTTTACTGTCTGCAGCCATGGATAACAATGCAAGCAAGAAAACAATGGGGCGAAGGAAGATTGAAATCAAGAAAATCGAGAAGAAAACCAGTCTGCAAGTAACATTCACCAAACGCCGAGCGGGTCTGTTCAGAAAAGCCAGTGAACTCAGTGTTCTGTGCGGTGCGGAAATTGCGATTCTCGTGCAGTCACCGGCGGAAAAGATTTTCGCTTTTGGCCACCCGTCTGTGGAAACCTTGATCGACCGCTTCCAGACGGGGGCAGCTTTTTCACCCGAGTCGGGGACGAGTTCACGCGGGCAGATTATCCGACGTAAGTACGAGGATGCTGTGAGCAGACTGGAGATGGAAAAGAGGATGAAGGAAGAGGAGAGGGAATGCTGGTGGGACGAACCATTTGAGGGTATGGAATTGCATGAACTGGAGGAATATGTGGAAGCTTTGGAAGTTTTGAGGGATAATGTTGCCAAGAGAGTGGAATCTTTGGCTTCTACTTCTTTCCCAAATCATGATCAGGGTGTTGATTCTGAATTTGATTCTGAATTTCTTGAATTCATACAGGGTTTTTGGCTTTAGGCTTTAGGCATTAGGTCAAGAAATATCATTATATTTTGTATATATATTCTTGAGTAGTAACATAAATAGCAATAATGTCTTTTTTTTGGGGGTGGGGGTGGGGGGTGGGGATTATGTTCTTGATTTGGTATTTTGTGTTCAAAATACTTAGAAGGGTTCATATCAGTACCCTATTTGTTGAAATTGAGTGTTTAGAATAATTTTTCACTGAGTTGTTTATATAAGTTGCTTCTGTAACAATATCATTATGTGACCCTTTTTCTACTCGTGAATTTTTCAGGAAAACTCTTGTTTATATGATTTTATTTAACGAAATAAAAATATAAAAAATTATTTATTATGTTGAATAAATAGCGCCAACAGAAACTCTTATTATCAATCTTTAAGCGAGTCTGACATTTTTTAGTTCGTTTTTGCAACCATGTGTGCAAGCATAGTGAAAATCATAACATTGTACAAATTTGAATGTCGTAAAGCACAACATACTTAAAAGTTAGAACTCAAATTGTAGCAGCCAAGGCCCAATGAGGCCTTGTTCTGATGGCCAGGCTGAGGCCCAAGACTCTGCACTTCAAAGAGCTCTTAAAATCAAATTTTCAAAAAAAAAAAACAAAAAAAAAACTTAAATTGTAGCATCCTACAAACTCAAATATTTAGTTGTTTTATGAGTAGTATATTCCATATAATAAGAGAAATTGATTATGAGTAATGTACTTGAATGAGGAGCAAAAATTTGAGTATGTTTTATTTAAAGAATGTTATTTTTTTTAAAATAAACTATTACATATATAAATGTTTCTGTCTGAATTTTATTTTTTTTGTAATGCCAAAATTAAAGAATAAGTAAATATAGACATTTTTTCAAAAAATTGATTAAATCGGGTACCTTTTATTATTTAGTTTGGTCTTAGCAGGATCCAAATCAGAATCGAAAGATTATTTTCTCAAGTTCAAAGCCATGTTAAAGTTGGGCCTGTGTTGATCCATAGCCCATCTTATAAGCCTAACTCACATGTAACTTTTGGATCAATTGCTTTATTTCAAGGTCCACATCCTTTGTTAAAACTCGACCCCAAAAACTTTATGTTATAAAAACAACCAAAAAAAGAAAAACACTAATAGCACTAAAGGTAGGAATGTTTACAAAGAGATATATGGATTTAATACTAATATTTTTATAATTAGACCGATAATTAAATTGTTCTTTCTATCGATTATCGATTCAATCAATTGATTCAATTTAATAAAAATTAATTAAATTTTTTTATTATGTTATATAAAATAATAATATAATAATATAATTATTATACAATATATTTTAAATATAAAAAAAATTAACTAAAAAATATTTAACAAAACACAAAATCCAAATACCCACATACATATAACAAATTATCAAGTTTAAATTTTTTAAAATAATAAAAAAATTAAAAATCGGTCAAATCAATTTTAATGATTTTGATATGTCTTTAATCGATTTTGACGGGTCAAACTGAAAATTCGATTATCTAAGATTAAGTGGACCAATCCGACCTTCAATTTTCAATTGAACCTATTGAACCGACCGATCCAATCTAATTTTAAAAATATTGTTTAATACAACCTAATTCAATTAACTAGTTGGTCCACAGTAGGATGGGTTAAGACCTCATAAACAAGATTAACAATCACTATAATACGATGATAAGTTTGTTATTTATAGGATGCTTAAGAAAGGTGTTACATTGTATCTTAAAACATGGAGCTGTTAGAATGCAATGATTTCCCCTACAAATAAAGCCATTCCAACTAAGATTTTCTTTAAAAGGCAAAGATGAAGTTGGCGATGATTGTGTAACACACATTGTAGACCAAGCAAAAAGATTTTAAAGACTGGGGACAGAATGGGACTTATGCAAGTTTGTTAAGTGGCAAAAATGTGCCTTGTGGGCATTGGCTTGCGTGCAAGATTTTTGAGCAATTTCTTCCAATTGTTGGCATAAAGTGTGACATCAAAGCAATATACTACTATAGTTTAGTTGATCAAGATGTGGCCATGACTTTTAAGTCATCCCAATTTCTGTAATTTGAATCATTAGTTCTAATTTATTATTTTATTTTATATTATATGTATCATAAATACGTATTAGATGTATAAAATATATTTTTTAAATAAACACTTAAAATTGAGCATGTAACTCTATAATTTAAAATATGAGATGTAATATGAAATTGTAATAAAGAATCTGAAATGTAATTTCTAGTAATTAATCCATGGTGGTAACATCATTAATGATGAGATGCTATATTGTGGTCCTAAAACTTTACCTTAATTTGAGAGTTTTAACCAATATTTTATAAGATTATATTGTTGTAATTAATTTATGGATCAATGCTTAAAACCGAAAATGATTGCAGCTATGCTATGGTGGAATGCGATAAGGTTGTGGCCACACATGCATGTTATTTTTAGACTACTAATTAGAAACGAATTTGACCACAACTTAAGAAAATTAAAAAGAAAAAAAAAATCACAATTTTACTTCATAAGCTATTGCTTGATTTAGATTATCTTTGTAATTAAATCAAAAAGTAAATTTAATCATTTGCGTAATCCATTTAATCGTTTCGTAATGTTCAGAGCATATTGCTTTAAAAAATATTTTTTCACGAAAATCAAATATAAATTAATGTGAAACGGAAGCTAAATTTTTTATCAACATGCCTTTTGATAAGTGAAAATACGTTACAGGCTTTTGAAAATTTTGATCTTCTTTTGTCATTATGAATATCTTCCAAATGTATAACCAAACACTATGTTATCAAAAAATTGATTACGTACAAATTAATTATTTTTATAATTAATTTTAAATAATGTCTAAACCAAACATGCCCTAAAGAAAGCACTCCCAAAGTATACTCATGAAATATTTTTGAATACTTGGTTATATTCGCTAGTAACACTGTATTATCTTATAATTTTATTGTCTATATTAATCTTGATACTCACTAAATATACCTTTGAAAATATTAATAGGTGGCATCATTTCACTATCTCACTTTTTTCTTTCTTCTTTATTATTATTAATTGTGTAAATGAAGAAATACCTTAAAAATACTATATAACTATATCGAATTTCTTGCAAGCGATATTCTAAAACCTGAAAGCAACTTCCACGCATGAATGATTCTTAAGTACACTGGTGGCGCTCAATAAAAAGTTACATTACCATCAAAATATAATAATATTCAAAAAAATATTAAATAAAAAAATAAAAAATTACGTCTCCAACTTTGTAGGAATATTCTAGTCGGTTAAAAGGTAATGCAAAATTCCTACTCTTTCTTATCATTCATTTGTTACTTTTGAGCCCTTTATCTTTTACTACCACAAAAGCTTCAATCTGAAATGAATATTTCAAAGTGCTTTCAGTAGTAAAGAGATTCTGTTATTATCCCTACACTTCAACTTCAACTTCAAGTTGCATGATGCATTTGAATAAATGTATAATATCTCATGATTGGGAGAGTGACAAGTCTGGCTTTTTAAAAAGTTTAAGAGAAGAACATTTATGACTATTTTCTTGATTAAGAACAAAAAATAAAATAAAATTAAGAATTGGGATTGATTAATTATTTACTCCATGTGTCTTTACATATTAGAAAAAAAAGAAGATAAATATGAAAAGGATATGCTATTTCTTAATTGAAAATCCAAATCTCTGATTTTGTTTTGGATTTGTTTTAAATAAAATATTTTCCATCCAAATCCCATCAAATTTACTAATTTTTTTTTTCAAATCTTTTGCGTATCCAAGAATTGAATTCTCAAGAAATCTTATTTATTGCATAAAAATCCCCAAGGTTTCCACACACATTGTTACAACTGCGTTGGCTTGTCAACTTGTTCAAGTTCAATTAAAATTAGTTGCCAATTAGGAGCATGCTCGAGTGGAAGTAGTGAAAACACCCTGGATATAGTACTATAATTTTTCCTTTCTTACTTTTCTTTTTCCTCCAACAAGCGCACGACATCCACCCACGAAAACGCGGAACCGTTGAATTCACGCCCCCTCATCTCTGGAGCCTACAGAAACCCCACTATGTTAAATTCCCAATTTACCCCTGCGCACACCCGTTAATCCTCTTCCCTCCAACCTTATATATTAATTCCAAGATACCTTTAAACAATGCAAAAACCCAAACTCCTTATATAACCAACCCCAGACCCCCCCATACACACACACACACAGAATCCCATAGGAATTTACACACACTATAGAGAAAAAGTGAATCATGGAGAAGAAGCCTTCGAGTTCGAGTTCGAGTTCGAGTTTCTCGTTCTTCTTTAAGAGGCTAAACATGAAGGGGAGCGGCAGCGGTGCATGGCGGTGGAAGTTGAAGAGCTCCGCCGGGTTGCGGTGGAAGAACCGGTTCAACTTGCACATTTGGTTCGTTGATGGTTTCCTTTTCAAAATTGTTTCGGTTTTCGAGGCCATTGTTTTGGTCTCCACGCTCTGTTTCTTCTTCCTTTGTTGCGGATGCCACTTCTGATTTTTCATGATGATGATCAAATAAAAAATCGAAGCACACAGTTTTCATTTTCACTTCTGATTTGCTGCTTTCTTTTTCTTCAAAAATTAGTTTAATCTGATCTTGATGAATATTGTTGCTTATTTCTTCTGTAGAGTTTTATATCCTTTTTTTTTTCTTTTTCTTTTTCTTTTTCTTCAAGATGTAATGATGTATAAAGGCTAATTTAGCTATTTAAAGCTCTGGAAATTTTGCTAATGTAATTTTCCTATTTGCCTGATATATTCTGCCAATGTAATTTGGACTTTGCTCTCTTGATTATGAATTGTGGAGTTGTGGACGGGATATGTATAATAATTATTACACCGGTTATACATATAAATATAAATATTAATTTCAGAATACATTTTACACATATTTATATATATATATATATATACACGTGTGTATATAAATATATAATAAGATGCACGCATACTTTATGTAGCATCTATCGTCAATTATAGGAAATTATAAATTGAAAAGGTCCAATTTTAGGACAGGGAATTAAAATAAAAAGAGGGGAAAGAAAGAAACTTCCATGTGTGATTTTCCTGATTGTAGTTCTGTTGTCAGGTGAGAAGTTGCTCCCTTGTTTTAGTAAATTGTAGTTGACAACTATTGATTGGCTAATTCATTAAAATTTCAGTTTGGAGAAATTAATTAAGCTGATGGTGATGAACTTTTGTCCTATTATTATGACTTAAAAAAACAAAAAAAAATTATAGTTCAATTATGATTAAAAAAACCAAAATTATAGTTCATAATTTTTTTTTAAATATTATTATAGTTGGACGTTCTTGTAATTTATAATAAAATTATCACAAAATATAAAATTATTATATATTGGAAATACGATTGTTATATTTAGTAAATTTATAATAAAATTATCACAAAATATAAAATTATTATATATTGGAAATTCGATTGTTATATTTAGTAAGTTGAGACAATTTTGTTTTAAAGAAAAATAGTCTATCTCTTATTTCAATTTTAAACTATTATTTTATCTATATATTTTCATTCATTTCGATATTACACTGTCAAAAAAATAAAAATTAACAAGAAAAGACTATTCTCAATAATTTGAGTTTCATGTGAATCTTAGCCAATATTACTTTATTAATTTTGTTTTCCTATGCTTAGCCGTTGTGATTGCAATTTGGTGTTCAACGGTCGAATGTTATTTTACTTATAATAATCGATACAAGTGGTCGTTTCTACGTTCTAGTTTGTGAAGAAGATGGTAATAGTGGGCCTCCGACGGCCATATCTGTCTGGAATAAATGCGACAGTTGTAATAGGTTGTACCAACCGCTGGTTCTAATTTTCTATTAATGTTGATTGATGCCTTAGCAACCAAGGAAAAAGGAAAATCTAGAAGAATATATGAACTAAATCGCTGTTATTAAGGAAAACAAATATCCAAAATTGACTCCAATCAGCTATTAAATCTGATAGCTGCAATCAAGTTACATCACTATTGATACTGAAAGTCTTTGGTTCTTAACATTGCAATTTAATTACTTAATTATGTACCATGAAGTAACTACTTGCATGGATAAACAATTAAAAGAAATGCTACTAATCATACCAAATAAATTCTTAAATACATCGACTTTGCCACTAAAAGTGACGACAAAATTCGATCGGACAGGTGTAAATAGACAAAACATTAAAATATTAATTAATAATTTAAGATTTTGTATCCAATTATACGCGTCTCACTAAAAGTATGGTGTCTAATTTTTTCTTAATTGATATAGATTTCTGTTAGTTGAATATTCATTATAATTATTTATACATGCTTAGTTATTAATCTTATTCTATTGCAATGTATAAAAATAATTTATCATTTCACTGGAAAAAAAAAATACATGTACTTAAAAACTGTTTTTACCATGGTACTTGCAAACCAAACATAGTCTAGACGACTATTATTATTCAGGCGGCTCGCCTAGACTGTCTGGCTAGCTGCCTGGGCTCTAGAAGAATGAGCCGTATTTCAAAGTTTCAACAAACGCCAGTCCACGTCAAACACATATCAATTTGACTTGGAAAATTATGCCACTAAGGAGGAACCCAAATATGAAAATTAAACAAAACAAAAAAAAAAGGAAAGCCGAAGTTTGGCAAAGCTCTACGAGGCACGAGTTATGATAGATCGAATTTGGATCATATTTATTTTAATTAAAAATTCAATCCATAATTTTTTTTAAAAAATTCAAATTTCATTTCAAACCCAAATTTAATGGGTAGATTTATTAAACTCATTTTATAATTTAAAAATATTAAAAATTATATATTTTAAAAATAATACTACTAATTTTTTTAAATTTTTTTATATATTTATATAATATTTTTATAATTGTTTTTGAAAAATAAAAAATTAAATAGATCAACCGGGTTTAAAGATGAAAAATTCAAAATCCAACCAAAATTATTCATAGTATTAAAATCCACCTCCAAAGAGATGAATTTCCACCCCATACCATCCTTATTCATCAACCCTTGCCTTGGAATATTTCTACTGATTTTTCAATTCCAATGAATTTTAGTACTCCACTAATTAGGATTGAATTAGTCATTGTAATCCACTAATTACGATCCTAATAAATTTAAATAATTGGGACATATATTCATAGACCTAAATCGATTTTTTTAATGTTTATAGAATTTTGAAACATTAATTTTAGCCGTTAAATTAACTTGCAGAATCAGTTATTTCGAATTGTAATAAAAAAAACAATTAGAGTTTTTTTTTTCTTTTTTTTTTTTTGTGATGATTTAAGTTGACAAAGTTGCTTTAAAGTTCACATGGGAACAAACAGAAATTTGGATCGACTAATCAATATTTAGGAACCAACTAATAAACTATCGATTCTACTTGCCAGAGATTGAAATTCCCTGCCTCTGTCTTTTAAATCCAAAATTTATTTATCCATAAATATAAATGTCCTTCCGTATTTTTTTGTTTTCGCACTAATTTCTATTGTTTAAAATATGTTTGCTGATTAATTGATAGTTTGCCAGATAAATGCCATGTACAAGTGTGCATGTTGATATGGATAGCTACACTGAAAAGTTTTCTGCTAATTAATATTTTAAATTATATTTTATTGTTGTTCTTTAAGTAAGTGTACTACCTATACTTCATCTTAAATTTTCCAAGATTTGCTTACTCAAATTTATATAGAAATATTATATTTTAGGGGAGTTGGAAGTTAGTCATTATCCCCATTTTAAATAAAAATAAATTAAGAAAATAAAAACAAGCAGAAAGAACTAAATCCCAACACAGTTTTAGTGAAATGATGCTTGCTTACGCTTCAAAAAACTAACTTGTCAACTCTTAAAATGTAATTTATTTCTCAAAGTCAATTTTTTTTTTAAGTAAAGCAATAAATGTATCGTTACATCTAAATATTAATAAATAAGTTACAAACATCAATCAATAATTTTCAATAATCAATTATCTGAAAATCTTATTACTTCAATTTTCAGTAATCAACTACCTTCTTTCACCAAAACTTGTCACTGGATATTACTTATTTTACTTAGAGTCTATTTATTTATAGGCGTCCATGAAAATTAAAAAACCCATAACTTGTTCAACCCATATGTATTGAAGCACAAATTACTTTGAATTATATTCGTGAACTTTTATTACACATCTTTCTACATCATTTTCATGCTATCCAAGTTTTTTCTTAATTGAGACCAATATCAAGAAGTTTTCTTTCGTTCTTAGACTAAGGTTATGGAAATTTTAATCAATCACAATATTTTTTTAGGTTGATTATTGATTGAAGTCTTAGGGCCGACCAAACAGTTATGAGTTGGACAACGTGCCGATAATGGGCCAAGTATAAGTTGGACTAACCCAAACCATTAACTGGCCCAGATCAGCAACCCCTACTTAATGTGCTAGGGTCATCCCGATAGGTGATTTGAAACATCCCCCACTTAAAAATCGAATGAGCGGCCTTGAAATTAGTAGTTCAAATTGTGCAAGTTTTTCGTTAAGGTTTCAAGAGTATAACGTTTTCTTCTGTTTCATGCTTTGGTTTATGTCTCAAGCAGAGTATCTTGGTGCCCAGAATCTCTTTTCGATGGAGAAGTGCTTGTAGCCCATCGGTAAAGGTTTTTCACCCGATTTTAGTACACGAAAATTGGAGGATCGATGAAATCCATGATATCCTTGCCGGTGACAAAATATTCCGATGATTCTTACTTCTCCATAACGCCCTTGATCGGTGGAATCTTGGGTAGAAGAGCACCATAGGTATTGATTTTTTATTAAAGCAAGTTTGGACTGTATATTGCCAACATCAATATTAAGTGGACAATCAGTGCCAATTGGGGACTGGAGACGAACTGAGAACCCCGAAGTTGCAACGCATTATTCGATGCATTAAACTAAAGAAACTAACAAGTTGTAACGCATTCACTCTATTCTTGATCAGGTGTTTATCCTTTGGTCTCGAAAGGGCAATGGATCTTGACGTGAAGATGTTCGACGAAATGCTTCAGTGACATAGAGCACAGTGTTGTCTAGTTTTCCGGTGGAGTGTACTGTATGGCGATGAAGGTAATCATCTTTCATAAGCCGCGGTGGTCTGGGTTGCTTCTCTTTGCAAAATTCTCCTCAGATCTTTCTCCAACCCAGAAGGTACATTACTACAATGATGGTGATTTCTAGTTTGTATTAGTATATTGAAATGCATGCATGAATATGTGACGAGTGAAAGTATAGAATCAAGTTTTAAGACCACTGTTTTTGTTTTTCTTTTTGCACAGGCATTGAGTGTTCCCTAATTGCTTGTTCATGAATATTGTTGTTTAGTTGGTGCTTTGTATCATATTTTATAGTTTTTTTGTTGATTTCTTTGATATCAGGTGGGATTCTCTGTGTTTTGTTGAATCTCCCAAGTTAGAATTTGATTTCAATTAAAATTTTCAGTCCTAAGTATGAATGTAGTGACTTTTCTCCTTATATATCTATTTATTCTTGTTTCCTTTGAGCCTAATAGTGCCTGGTTTTGCAGTGCTTTAATTCAGTTATGCATGATTTTTCGCTTGCGAACTTTCACTTTATGCTACTAGCTAGCTGACTGGATTATGTCTTTGTACTACAAGAATGAACCACTTGTTAAATTTCTAGTAGAAGAATAGGTTTGAAGGTGAAAAACAAGCCATGCATCAGTAACTGAGAAATTTTTGAAAAGCTGAAGAATGAAAATTTCCTTGGCCAGTTTTTAATGCTTAAACTTGATCTACTTTGGAGTGACCTGTACAATCATAAGCTGCCTGAAGGAAACCTATCTTGGTGGTGAAGTAATGGGAGCTAGATTTTATGATTGCCTTTCCATGGCTTCACCATTGAGCAACTCAAGTAAGATGTCCAAAAGGATGATGACCAGGGGTCAAGAGCAGTGTGGCTACTGTTGATCCTTGCTATAGAATAAAAGATATCAACTGATAATTGTCTTTCTTTTAGCTTTCATGAAAGTCGGTAGTATTATGGTCAGCTACTAGCATAATCTCATCTTACTATCAGAAAGGTTGTTTTTGGCTATGGTTTGCAGTAAACATAACAGATCATGTCTAGTTGTTTTTTTAATTATTTGATTTCAATATTTTCATGCAGATTCCAAAACCCAGCAAGTGAAGATTCTGGACCATCACAATTTGCAGGTTCTTTATGAATTGTCTCACTAATTGACACTTTTTCTTAAAATGCATGTTTAGTGTAAGTCTAATATGATGTGGGTTTTCTGATTAGGAGGTACTAGTATTAGAAAAATACATGCATTCCCACAATCTCATATTGTGTTTCAGTGAAAAAGTAAAAGTGTTAACCCAAAAAATCTACATTTTGCCCTAGAGTTGTTCTATGAAATGTGCATGGAATAGCAAATAGTGGAAATGTAATTGTATTAAGACGCAACGATCTAGACTCAAATCAAATCCAATTCACTGTACTTGGAGGTCAGTCAAATCTGGTAAACTAGTAGTAAATTTTAAAGTCCACTCAAGTTGAGTTATACTAAGCTGGCTGCGCCAATCTGTTGGTGCTCTTAAATGCTCACATTGCTGTCGAGCTTCACCGCCTCAGTTTTTGAAGCATTCCTCACTCAGTCGCACTGACGAATCTGAACTCATTTCCAATTCTGGACAATCCAAAGCAAATCCAATTAACCCTTTTTCAATCTACCTCACTCATCTGATTTTATTTCCTACTCCAAACAAGTCATTATCCAAATCTTACTTTGACCAACACGACACTGATAGAAATCTGTTTAAGGAGCAAACCAAATTAATCAAATCTAAAGTAGATATTATTTTTCTTGATTTTGGAGTTTGGATTGATCAATGGGTTATGGCTATATAGTTTTATGTTATTTTTTGTTTTTCTACATTATGGGTATCCAATCGGGTTTTTGGGTATGATTTTTCCTGCCTGACACTGTGACACAAGATTCGATATATTAAGACTTGGTATTGGGTAATGTGATAGCCGAGAAGAAACTCGAATCTCTTGACTTTTTCCATGCATATGCATATCCAAAACCTAATCTGAGCATCCACACTTAGGGTAGACCCCGGGGGTATTGGTTTGAGAGATGGGCTTACTAGTTCTCGAAGTTGTTTAAACGATTAACCAATCACGTGCCATTTCTTGCCAAATGCCAATATGTTGTTGGATGGTCATAGATGGTTATATCAAGTGGGATTGCCACTTGGTATGACCACCTACCTGAAAATTTTCTCGTGATGTATTAATGATGGCAAAGCCCCTGCATTGATTGTTACCTGATTTTTCAAACATTTGAACATATTATGGTAATCCAACCAGGATTCGTTGAAGCCATTGTCGACTTATATTCAATGCACCAAAAAGCCTATATAATTGAGTTTTTGGAGTCACTTTTCTTCATACAATCCCCCAAACTTTTCAATCTCCCTTGGCATCTCCAACCATCTTTCTTGATATTTTTCAATCACATAGACATCCTCAGCACATGGCTCCTCCGCAAGGAAGGAAGAGGTCACAGGGGCGAAAAAAGATTGAAATGAAATTGATCGCGGATGAAAATGCTCGAACAGTTACTTTCTCTAAGCGACGAGCCGGGCTTTTCAAGAAAGCAACTGAGCTTTCTATTTTATGTGGGACTCAAATCGCCCTTATAATTTTCTCTCTTGGTGGCAGGGCGTACTCATTCGGCCATCCTAATGTAGAATCTGTTGTGGGTCGTTATTTTAATAGAAATCCGATGCCAAATCTGCAGGATTCTGTGCATGGCATGAGGATCCATGCGGCTATGCTGCAGCAGCTAAAAGAGCAGTGTGATCAAAAGAACGAAGAACTGGAAACCAAAAAAAGAAGAGGAAAGGAAATTGAAGCAGCTTTGGAAAGCTCACCTTGCCAGATTTCAGAAGAGCGCTTAAGTCTGCTTGATATACATCAACTCAAGCACCTAAAAGAAAAGATGGAGAAGCTTAGAGAAAATGTGCGTCGACTGGCCAATGCACCACAATTGGACTTTATGGAGCCTCCAAACTTGAGGAATGTTGCTGAGCCTCCAATTCCAAATCAGGTTGATCTGGCAAATTTTGAGAGGGAAGAACGTGATGCTTCTCCAATTCCACCGGATTGGTTGAAATTGTGATTTGAATTATCCGTAATTTAAGAATTGAGTTATCTGTATTTTGACTCTGATTTTATATGATTGAAATAATGAAGTTGCTTTTATGAGGGTCAAATTGTGTTCTACATTGTGTTTCTTCATTGCATTTTGCAGACCTAAAAAAGTCACACTTGTTTTGTATTTATCAGGTGACTCTTACTTTGCCCACTTGGTTTGCCCTTGGGGTAAACTTTCAAAGCCACACCCCTTCAGTGAGGGGCTCGACCAAGCTTTACAAAAAGAAATATGTTCTTAGATTTCATAAAATATTTTTGAAGGTGTTTGAATTACAATTTAAATATTACTCATTCCTCAGAGTTAGTTTTCAGTAGTTGGCCGAGCCCTCTTGTAGTCACAGACACTTAAATACAAGAGTATTTAATACATATTAGTATATTATAAAATTTAATTTTATAATTATTTTTAAAAGTTACGATAAAAAAGTCAACTAAATTGTTGGACCCTAAAATTTTCCTACATTATTAAAACTATCAATTTTTGGAAAATCATGGGCTTAAATTATCCTAGTACACTTGCAATAGCTTCATAGGGACTCAACTGACTATTAGGTCTCACAGTCTGGTTTAAATAAATGAAAATTACCACTATAATCCGGGTTGTGTTTCGACTAAGAATTAACCCATGGAATTTGTTCAGCAACACACAATCCTTAGAAACATAGTTATTATTAGGTACAATATATTTTGTTTTATACATCAGTTTTATTGTAAGTTATTATGCAAACACCTTCATTAAGAAACTGTTTCATTTTGTCACTGATGCAGTTTTTATCTGTAAAATCAATAGTAATTTTGATATTATTTTGAAAAATTACTAATATGGAAATTATTTATTATATTTTTAAATTGATAAGTCCATGTTCTCATTGGCCGGCCCAATTGATAAGAGCTGGCTAAGTGAATGGGCTGAATTCAACTAGGGCTAACTCACTTAATTAATTGACCAGTATCTAAGGCAACCTTTATTAGTTAATCTCCCGCCTTGAAATCAAATAACAGTGTAAGAATCAAGATTAAAGTTTTGTCATCGGAATTAAACTGCATGGTCCTTGAAATCCATCAAGTCGTCGCCGGCGACGAGGGATTTTTGATGTTTCTGGCTTGTCCCCGACTCGATTTCTTCGTTGAATTCTTGGGTAAAAGAACTGCATATGAACCCTTTTGTTTAAGACTTTAACAGAAATTGGGACTCCACTTCTCGGAATTTCTGTATGTTGATTCTAAATATGCGCGGTAGATGTTTTAATGGAATACTCTTTAAAAGACGCGTGCAAGTATTCTGGACTTGAGAGCAACCAAGATCCCCAAGAAGATTAAAGAAAAGAAAACGGAAAGGAAAAAGAAAAAAGAAGGAAAAACCATTGTTTCACTTGTATTGATTTTGATTATTTTCCTGTTTCTTTGGAACGATGACAATTTCATACTGAATTGTGTAGGTTTTGGATTTGAAGGCACATAGGATCTTGAAGTGATGTGTTCGACGTATTGCCTCAACGATAAAATGAAACAGTATTGTATCTATGTTATGATCCAAATGGGAATTCACTTGAATTCCTTTAAATCAGTGGAGTCTCCACCAAGATTGTACAGAATAGTTGAGAAAAGATAGGGAGAATTGAGTAGGAAGAAGAAGATTGAAAGAGGAAGAAGAAGAGTTGAGAATCGAAGAGAAAAAGGAATTTCATTAAGCTTCAAAACTAATTACAGTTACATGATGTAATCCTATTTTATTTTGACTGATTGTAACTAAATGCAGTTAATCCATGCACTAAGTTGCTGAGTTGTCCCTCAATTGACAAGTCGTTATTCTACGTACAAGAATGCTAGTTTGATTCCCGTTTCTTCCTATCCTTGGCATGTGCAACAGTCTAGTTTTCTGGTGGAAAGTTCTATATGGTGTGGGTTTTAATTGTCTTATCTGGGGTAGTGCTTTGGGTTGTTGCTTCTCTTTGCAAAATTCTGCACAGATCTCTCTCTGCTTCTAATGCTGCACTTTTAATTGATGGTAATTCCTAGGTTGTATCCTTTTATCCATACGGAATTACACATACACAAATATATGATAAACTACAAAATTTAGAAATATGCTTCAGAAATATGGGTTTGTGTAGATAGTGTTTTGTTCAGTTAGTTAAGTTTACTCTTGGGTTTTTTAATTCAATGCCGGGCGTGTTTCTTGAAGGAGCAATGTCTTGCTGGTTATTTCGCATCCTGATGATGAGTCTCTGTAACATTGCGTGTCCACTATTTGAGTTTGATTCTAACTCACTTTTATGGACTTGTGTATGTAACTGACCCTTCTGCAGGCTTTACCGCTCCAGCCATTCCCTACCTGATCTCAAGGGGCATAATCCGTACGTAACATGCATGTCTCCTGGTAATGCTGTTGCCCATACTACATGACATTGGAAAACATTGTGGATATGGTGCTAGTATTGGCTGTGTCAGTAGTTCCTCCAGACTAGCACATTTTAAAAAATTTGGATGCGTGACTGATCTAACTGATGCATGCATCCCAATTGATTAACTGAAAATAAAGAGGAAGTTGTTACGATTTTGAACATATTTGTGTCCGATTTGTAACAGTTTGTTACGATTTTGAACATATTGATGATGTGTATGAGATTTGTAACACCACTTCCACTTTGTAACAGAGTCTAGTGCATGTATAAAGGTTGTAAAAATCATCCATTCTTTATTGTCTATCATTTGCAAATCTGTGGAGCATTCTTGGTTAGAGATTGAAATTTGTTTAATTTATTTCAAAGGTTTTCTTCGAGGCAAAATGACAACTCACTTTGCCAATAAAAAATCTGGATTTCCAAATCTATGTGACAAAGTAATGTTTCCCGAAAGGTGGTCCAGCTGTGGGTACTATTCTTTCACGTTTTCACATGGGTGAGGATCAACTGTTGCTTGTGAAGATTAGAGCATAAATTTTTAACTCTTTCTATTGAGGTTGTGTCAATATTCTAAGGGTCCGAGATGTTTATTTATTGTAATGCAGATGGCATAGGAAATATTAGAAAAGAAGAGCTTTATCTGGTCTCTTCCATGCTTAAGGTGATGCATTCTTTTACTTCAGCTTTATTCTCTTATCCAGGACTCCAGCTTGTAGGACTTGTATCGCAGGAAAATCTCTCTGCTTTATGTTGAAAAATGAATATTTTTTGGTTTGTTTTAAGTTATCAAGGATCGTACCTGATTGTTAGTGTTTTGACTCTTATTGGTTTTAGTATGCTTATGCAGATTCCCCCAGATCAAGTGAAGATTCTGGAACATCCAGATTTGCAGGTTTTTTCTTTTTTTTTTTATGAAATGTCTCTTAAGTTGACATATGTTGTATTATCTGCACTGTTTGCTTGGGTGGAGGCAGTAACATGATGTGGATGTTATGATTAGGATGGTTTCAGCATAGTGTGTAACTGGAATCCATGGCAAGCATTGTTGAGAAGGAGAATTGTGCACATGGTATTGACTTAGTAAGTTTTGGTTTCAATATACACTAATTTCTACAGCAGCTTTCCCATGTGCACTTTATGTGGCATGTTGGGTCTTCCATGCTGCTTACTCCACCATTTTCGTAGTATTAAAATTACCATTCAAAGCTGTGTTTCGTAACATGAAAATTTTGAAATGACATTCCATGACAGTTCCTATTTTTTCTTGTTTCTAGATCATTACCTTTGATGATTATGGTCTCTCTGGTTCTTGTAACCATTGTGATGTGCATCGAGGAGTAAGGTAAGGTTGATTTTGAAGTCCATTTGAAGTCTTTACGTTGTATGGAAATGCATGATCACTGTGGTTTAGCTCAAGCACAGATTTTTCCTCAGTGTTGATGCCCTGTGAAATTAGGTGTAATTATAGCTGGTAACACTAATTCAAGTAATCCGTCTTTTTTTGCTTTTCCCTTATATGATGCAGAAAGCTATTGCACGACACTTAAGGAAGACGTCTTGAAGAATGGGAGCTTGTAAATTACCCTTTCTCGCTTGTCTACACTCTGGCTCCGTGTGCTTGTCAATTCATTAAGTGTTGGTCTTACTGTAAAAGTATGAAACCTCATCCTATCTTCCAGATTTTTTAAGCCCTTAAGAGGCAATAGATTTAGCTTATCTTTTTACTAGCTTTGGAGACTTTATTTATGGTAATGAATGCATCATTTTCAGGTGAGCACCAACATACTGTTCAAGTGCTGTGGACCATTTGACATTTGGTTATCCATCATATTTGGATGCCAATCACATGGCTTGCTCAATTTAGATCCAAGTAAAAGTTATGCTGCAATGGCTCAGCATTTCAGCCAATGGGTTTGGTATGTGTAACTCTTTTAACATTTATTCATTTTGACATGGGGGAAGTAAGGGGACCCTAGTGTTGATGCTTAAGAAGGAAATGAGTAAGGTGGTAGGGTTTGGAGGATGTAGAGAAAGAAGCAAAATAACAGTTTCTTGTTACTGGTCTAGATACATTATCATATTTTTCATCACAGGTTGGTTTTGGGTCTCTTTTATTATTTATTCTTCCTTTTATTTTTGTTTTTTTTTTTTTTTTGGGGGGGGGGGGGGGGAGGGGGAAGGAATGGTGGTACTTAACTAGGGCATGAGTGAGGTGGTAGGATTAGGAAGATGAAGAGAGAGGCAGAAAAACAGATTTTTGTTACTGGTCTAGATACATTATCATCCATTGCAGGCAGCGGAAGCTTGTTGTGTCAGTCTCTAGCTATACCTATGTTAATACACTTAAGAAGATTAAATAAATAGTTGAATGTAAGGTTGCAGACAACTCGATACTCCATTTACATGCAATGTGTGAAGCTGTGTTGCTCTGATTTTGGAGAAGATAGCTACTATGATATGGGGAAACAGATCAGCAAGTGATGTTATCTTTATGACAATGATATCTTTGTGTACTCTGTTTCAATGTCATGTCATCAGCACCCTGAGTCTCCTTTGGTTGTCTCAGCGATTTGAACACAAAACTGATTATTACTTTTAAGATCAATTGAAACATTAGGTTAGTGCACTGTTGTGTTGCTTTTTGCCAGTAATTTAATTTTTATATTAATTGCAACCAGTATATGAATTCAAATTGGATGCATTTATATTTTTTAAGACAATACTAGTTTTTGCGAAGGAATATTTGTACACTTCACAGCACAAGAGGGAAAGGCTAGTCAACAAAAGAATAAGAGAACAAGATGCAGTCAAATGTATGCTAAGGAGGGACGACCAAGGAAAAATTCTGCAAAAATACATTTGGTGAAAAAATTGACTTGTATAAATATTTCAGCAAGAATTTATGATTTTGCAAGCAAACTCTCATTATGAAACTGTTAAAGAACACTAGTTACCCTACAGTATCCTGGTGCATACATCTTGAATAGCAATAATTTTTATTCTCAAATTCCCTGCAACAAGCCTAGTATACCACACTGTGCACTAATTTTTCTATCTGCTAAAATCATTGACTTGTTTTTACTTTTTTGATAGTTCTGAAATGATTCACTGTAATATAAACTTGTGATTAGGCTACCATTTAAGATTTTGCAAGAATTCTCAAGCCCCAGAGCTGATTAAGGGCTGTTGCATTGAATCCTGAAGTCTGATAATTTTATGTTGCTTCATCCTTCAATTTTTGATGAGGCAATTAGTGAATTTTCTAGGCAAGCTTGAGGAGATTGTTTTGAAAAATGCATAACCAATCTGCATATACTGTTTCAGGTAGAGCAGTAAGCCTGATTTTATGGGATCAGTATTCCATTGTCATGATCCCACTTCCTGAAACTGCCAAAAGATTCAAATCCTTCACTCTCACTCACTGATGGCCTCATTGCAGTTTCCTCACCATAGTTCACCGAACTTGAAGACCTGATCGATCCATCCCTCATCTTGTTGGTCTTAAGGTATTGCTGCAATATGAGCACTGAAAATGAAGACTCAAATTCTGATGTGACCAAAAGGTCACCGATCGGACCAAGCTCCGGGCAGTCACACCAGTCGGCTAGCCCTGTTGTCAGTGGCGACACCATGCCTCTCCCTCTCCCTACAATGTAAAGATCATGATTGTGCTCATCCATTGATTTTATGGCTTTAATTGCTTCTTCCTCATCATTCAGCACCAATTCACAGTAGCTTATAGATTTACTGTTCATGGTTGCAATCTTGAACTTGCCCAGGTAATCATCATCCAGCAGTTTCTCTCTTTCGTAGTCAATTTGGAGAGTCACTTGGTTTCTATCAGTTGTTTCCACAGGGTCCAGTTCCACTGCATCTGTGCTTGGAATGAACCTAACCACTGTAAGTCTGACATCTGTACTGTCAGCCATCCTCCATGCGTAAGCCAATGCCTCCCGGTCATCCGGGCCCCCGAAATACAATACAGCAATGTTGTTTGCATGATCGTGTGACTCAGCAAACCCTCTGTCAATTAGTATGCCCACAGAGCAAGGAGCATTTGCCAGTACACCTTCATTGACGCTCCGGATGGAGGGATTTATATCCTCCATTTCGCCATCTATTGTTTGCTGTCTGTGGAAGGGGATGATTATGAAAGCTGAGCGCTTGTCCTTGGCAACAGTGCAGATGTCCTCATCCATGGTGGTGTAAGCGCATCGGGCAGTGAGCGCCTGCGTCCTGACACCTTCCGACCGCAGCTCGTAGTTGTCGAAAGCAGCGATAATCTGATCTGCTTGAGCTTCTATGTGGCTGGGGTTCCTGGGGCCGGCCTTGCGTGAGTTGTGGACCACCATCATGGTGGAGGCACGCCCCACAAGCTCAACCAGCTGGAGGGCAAATACGCTGATGGGGGATCTCTGGCTGGCATTTGAAGTCCTAAGGAGGTTGATGATGGTGGGGACGTTACGCGTGTTGTAGATGCATGCAAGGATCCGAAACTCTTCATCTGATGCTGCTCTCTCTATTGTCCGGCGCTTGTAGGGTACCATATTCTGTACGGGCCGGTACCAAATTGCTGCTGGAGTGACAACCATCGTCATTACCAGGACTGCTACCACCATCAACGAGTAAGTTTGTGTGCTGAGGACCTGTCAAGTAATGCAAAACTTGTAACTCTGTTTTTTATCCAAGATTTTTGAATGATGCTAAACTATTTACTTATCACACACACACACACACACATATATATATATATACATACACGTTTATGTACGTTTATGTTCCTATCCTTTTTTTTTTTCTTTACCCCTTGTATCTGGCCGGCTTCAAGAATGATCAGCACCATGACGCTCTTGGCATTGCTCAACAATCCGACTGCAATTGCATCGTTGAGTGGAAGGTCGGAAAACATGCTGACGGCAAGAGAGCTAAATACCTTCACAGTGCAGGCTAAAACTATAACGAACCCCACCGCAAACCAACTAGTCTGGGAGGAGATGGCATCAATGTTGGTTCTCAGCCCACATACCACAAAGTAGACCGGCATCAGAATTCCCAGCACAAAGTCTTCCAGCTTGTCCACCATAGTCGCTTCAAGCACTTCATTAGGTATAACGAGCCCAAACACGAATGCCCCGATCATTGGATGGGTTCCAAATATATCGGTGATGACCCCACTGAGGGCCATCCCGGTGAGAATTGAGCATATGTAGAACTCACTGTATCCCTGCCCCTCTGGTGTTTTCCGGATGATCCAACTCAGGGCAGGCCGGATGTAGTAGACACAGAGCAGTACAAAGGCAGTAGTACTGATCAATGCCCAGTGAATGTTTGATTGAGAGCTCGTTACTGCAAATCCAAGTGCCAGGAAACCCCATGCGCACATGTCATTGATGAGGGCTGAGGCTACTGCTGTCTTTCCAATCTCAGTGTGGAGGATTTGCTGCTTCTCAAGAATTTTTGTTAGCACTGAGAAGCCGGTGACAGTAAGTGCAGCACCCCAGAAAAGGCAACCTGCCCTCTCTGATCTATTGATGTTGAAAATGAAGTATAAGCCTGAGCCGAAACAGAAAGGTATGATCGTCCCTGCAATAGCAAGTTTCACAGCCTTTGGTCCAGTGCGCAGAATTGCTTTTACATCCATCTTCAATCCTACTAGGAAGGCATAGTATGCAATGGACAAATGTGCCATTGGCTCCAACACTTTGAAAGAATAGTTTGGGAATACCAGCTTTCTGTATGCTGGTATTCTCCCCAACACAGAAGGTCCCAGGAGTACACCGCCCTGCAGTGACATTGTTCTACCAAATCAGCACCAGCATGCTGCTATGTTCATGAAGAATGGATTTTTTTTGTTTTTTTTGTTTTTACACCACCCCAGACGACCCCTTTCATCCCTACCTTAAAATCCATGAAGAATGTTGTTTACTATTTCAATATCATGGTTTGGCTCTTATGCGGTGCTATATATAAAACAAAATTCTCAAATGCTTGCATAACACAAAAGCACACATTTTCACAAATGAATATATAATCCTTGATAATTGATGCTCATTCTTGACTCTGCATGCAAGATAGTAAATACAGAACGTCTATCAAACAAACAATTGCTTAGAAAATCCTTAAACGTATTGGAATATTATTTCAAACAATTGCTTGAAAACAAACAACAAGAGGTTTAAGGTCATCAATTAACATCTTGCAAAACATTGAGCTTGTGATTGGATACTCAAAATTCAATCCTCAGAATAAAAATTTAACAGTATTTATTCGAATTTGAAAGGAAGCATTTCTAATTCCATTCCAACGGTGTATGTAATATTGTCTTTCTCATTCCAACCTAATTTTTTATGATGCCAAGAGATTGGCTAACGTCTATATATCTCTATATGAATTATGCCATCCATGCATCTGATTACAAGAAAGATAATGGCGTAAATATATTGTGACTCACAAGAATTTCTGCAATGAAAGGTGGTTGGTTGAAGGGTTTTAACGCGAAAATGAGAAGGTGGATGACGCTCATGGAAAAAGTTAGCTGGATGAGGAAGAGAGAAATGAGGGGGGTTAAAGGATCGGGTCCTTCCCAAAGGCCGTTGAACCTGTAAATGGTTTCGGCGTAGCACAGAATGGTTCTGTTCAGCTTGCCAACATCCGTCGCCATTGGTTGTGCTGCCATTGCTGCTGCTGCTGCCTCCTCATGTGCCGTCTTGGCCTCCTCTTCTTCCTCAGCCTGCCAGGGTTGCAACTACCCTGGCCTCTTGGAATGAAAAACTCTAGAGAAAAATTAAGGCGTAATGAATGAATACATGGTGGTGAATGGAAGGGGGAAATAGGGAGACAGGTTGTTTCTTCTGTGTCCAAAATGTGACCATGTCATTGCCTCCAGTTGATGGTTTCCCGTTTTATGTGGGAGGGAATATATATATCTCCATTACAGTTGGGATAGTCTCATTCAAGAGGACATTGTACTTATATATATGCTTATCTTATCGTAAAATAATATTAGTAACTAGTAAAAATAAGCAAGTTTTTCAGATAAGTACAAAGAACCAAACTAGTACAAATAAATTAAATAAGCCATGTTTCTAAAAAAATAAAATAAAATAAAAGAGGAAGGGAGACAATTCAAATGCCAGCGCAGAAATAGAAAGAGTCGTGCTTGAAATATTAGTAGTATTTGCAAAGAAAAATGACAAAGATGAGAGAGACGATTCCTGGAAAATCTCTACTGAAATGTGATTCATTGATAGTGGACAAAAGGGCATAAGGAAGATTATCCATGCCTTCACACTGTTTTCAAGAACCAAAGAGAAAGTGATAACGTTCAAGAAAATCAAGAAACCATAACATCCAAGATAACTTGTATTTTTCAAGAAAGTTCTGAAATACTACTGAAGAAGACGATAATCCTCTTCTGCGGTGTCTCGACACCTCTGATAATATTTTTGCTCTGAGCGCACTAGTGCTTGTGTGCGGGACATTATGCTTGCTTCTGTTACACAAGATTAAATCAAAATGATATATACTACTGACTTGTTCTTGGTTCATCATCTGTTTATATGAATAAACTTTTTAACAGGTCTTCCTAAAGAATTGTTGGTCTGTATATGTTTGTATCATCAGCCTATCTGAATTCACTTGTATTCTCTTGCTGGTTTCTGTTTCTTCCGTAGCGGCCATTGGAGCAGGAGCCTTTAATGGTTGGACTGCCTACACTCTTCTTCTTTCATCCATTGAAAAGCTTCTATTCCATTATAAGGACCATGGTTAACTCATGATACAATCCCATTGCAAAATTTTAAAGCAAAGCTTATTTTTGCAGGTTGACAATGGAAATTATGACTCATTCTGCAGGTATCAGATCTTCTGCACTTCCGTTGCCGTGTCTTTCCCTGCAAGAAACCTTTTAAAACCGTAAGGATAAGACGTAGTATGCACAAGTGGGACGACTGCTCACACGGTGTCTCATCAAATGTTATTTTTTTGGCAGCCTGCTTTTTTGGAGTTGGATTAGATGTTTATGATGAGAGAGACTATAGAGACGCAGTTTGACTAACAATGTTCATCATGTTGATGTTTAGGCAACCCAACACTTTGGCAGCAGCATCTTCAATTCACATGCGGTTAGAATACCAGGGGTGTTCATCTGGACTGATTTTTGTTCCGCACCAGTGGCTATTACAGCAGCAGCTTCTCGTGTGGTACTCACTTCAAACTCAATTTTAATGTCTCAAATATATTCTCTCATTTAAATTTAGCAGATCTTTTGGCTAGGGCAGCAAGTTACTAAGATCTCAATCATCATGCAACACAGGGTGTCGGCTCAATAGCCAACAAGCTCACTGACGTGGTGGTGATGATTGCAGAGGTGAAAAGTATGGCAGAGCCAATGAACTTATCAACCAGGTAGGAAATGTATTTCAACAGAGGAATTTGAGACTTTAGTCAGAAAGAGATGTACAATAGATACACTTAAGACTAGAGATAGTGCACAATATAGAAGCTTCAATATTCTTTTGAATGGCAGCAGATAGAAACAAAAACATCCGGTCCAGTTTCCTCTTTATTGTCCTCCTTTTTCATGATTGAATTATGCTGATGGTACAGGGCAAATTTAGGCAAGTTTATGAGTATTTTGTTATCAGTGCTGCAGCAGTCCAATCATGTTATCTCAGATCCAATCACCATGTTGGGCTAGCTTTTCAGAGATAAGAGGTAAAACTAGATCATGAGGGAGAGAGACAACTATAGAAGAGAGATGCAAGATTTTGAACATTTGTGCTTATACATCTAGAGTCAAGACTACTAAAAATGAATTAACTACTTGTTTATGAAATCACTGACATTGCTTTGGGGTAATGCACAAGAAATGATACAGTTACAGAGTTGAAAGAGGTTGCATCTACAGTTGCACGCTATATCTATCGTCGCAGTTTTATCCATCAAACTCTGAGTCATCATCAAAGTCTGAATCATCCTCATCAAACTCCCCACTTTCCTGCAAATTGTTTATCTTGTGAGGAGATATACTAATAATTACCTTTTTAATCTTGTGAGAAGAGATATTCTACTATTTACTTGTTTCCGGAGGTTCATAGATTATAGGATGAAGACACAAAAGACAGATAATACATTGCAAAGACGATTTACCTTTCTTCTAATGAAGTTTGCCATAGCTATATCGAACTCTGCTCGTTTTTCTGTGGCAATATCATAGTAATGCACCTTTTCCTAAGATCAGCAACGTAAAAGATCAGAATACGAGGTATCAACCATTGCTTCATCCATCATATGTATTCCAGGTGAATATTTATACAAACTCCATTATACAATTACATTAATCGCCATATTAAAATCAGCCAATCTATAAACTTGAAGCCAACATCCTGAATAAGAATGCAGCATATCTAGCCTTGAACATCCAGAGATTTCGTCAATGCAGTAACTTACGCAACCAAAAAATTCAATTATCTGGACCATGAAAGAACATGAAAGTTGAAACAAATTATGTAGATCACAACATCACACAATCCATATCCTTTTCTTCAGGCATTTTCATTTTGCACCAGTGAAAGAGATCGATTGCCCCATCCTCTAAGTCAAGTGGAAGGGAGGCTTGACATAAGTCTTGGGAGGGGTGGCATTTTCTTTTTTTCTTTTGTTTGATTGTTTCAAGGTTTGGACAGAGGTAGGGATACTACAACTTGCAAGAGAGTATGACTTTTCCTTCTGAAAATATTAATCAGTCATTAATTGTATCATTTGTTACAATCACAATGCTATCATTTATACAGTGTTTCCCTCTATTCTTGCTTAAGAAATATTTCAAGTTAAAAATGATAGTGAAGGCAGTACGGATTTAAATAAGATCTTTAGCAATGTTTTGTTGTAAAATGAATAACTAAATGAAAACATCAGATTGCAAACCTCGTATGTCATTGTTTTCCACTTCTCTCCACATGCTTTGCCAATCTGCAACAACAGAATAATGCTGAAACCCAAGGATAATTATGAGTAACCAAAACTTAACAAAAAGGAGTGATGTACACCATATCAGGTTTCCCTACTACATACCTCACGCATTGACCTAACATCTGGATTCTGCTCTTGATATTCCTTACGAAAATCCTCCCTGGAACATTTAAAATGAAGGAGGAGAGGTATTAAGCTGTGACACTGCAAACACAGTGCTTCACTTTCAACTTTGACAGGAACTACTAAACCCTTAACTAGTTCTTCAGAAATTTCGAAATAGCAAATGCAATAGAAAAAAATAATACTTAGCAAAATGCATGAAGAAAAACTAAAACTTAGCTTCCTGATGTAGCTTCTGCTCTGCCTCACGCACATTTACTATTGGGCTCGACATGAACATAATAATTAAGACAATTAGGAAAAACAGCAACTTTCTTTGGAACAAGGAACTTTTTTCAGTGACAACTAATGTTGAAATGGCATGTCTGTGTGAAAATTCCCGGTGCCTCTCATGATTATCAAATTTTGAATAATTAATCAGGTAAAATTATAATCTTTCAATTGGTAAAAGTTACAGAGTGGAAAATCTTAGTTTCCAGTAACTTAATTTTCCAAATATTTTACATGAACTAACAATGTGACTCAAAACAATAAATTTCCATCAAGACAAGTAAATTTTCAACTCATATATACAAGTAAAGGAAAAGGCATACAGGAAATAGAAGAAAGCCGTTGGGGGTTTCTTAGGCTTCATGACGTCAATTTTCGCCGCCCTTTTTTTCGACGTCGTCGTTTTGGCCTTCCTTTTAGACTTTTTCGTTTTGTCGGATTTTACTGTCAGAGCCATTTTCCTGGAAAAATTAACCAAAAAAAAAAGGACTGCTGTATTAGAAGATTGAGGGTAACAGCAACAAATTTGAGACAAGAAGAGAGAGCGAAGTTCTTTTTTCTTTTCTTTTTTATTACCCGTCAGTATTGGTAGAAGTAGAAGCCGAGGAGGAAGTTCTAGACCTCGCAGTTCTTCTCTTCGCCATTTTCTGACGTCAGCCGCCGCTGGTTGGTGGCGGAGGGATTTGCAGCGACCCGTTGAGCCACAGTGCCGATCGCAAGTCACGAGAGAAAAAGCCGACTTTGTGGTGTTTGCACTTTCCTAGACAGAATCGTGCTTAGTAATGGAAAGTGTTTTCACTTTCCTTGACAGAATCGTGCTTCTATGCGGTGGCGACTTCAAAATAAAGTAATTTCTGATTTTCTATGGTGCCGTTTAATTCTAAATTCTAGTATGCTTACGTCTTTTTTCCAAATAAATTTGCTCCTCTTTCTCAATTTTGAAACAATAGTTTTTTTAAAACTAATTTAATACCTTTTTATGCTAAACTAGGATCAATTTTGACTTTGAGAGCATATCAAATCTATTTTTTTGGAACTAGACGCATGCCAAATACTATTGAATAATAATATTTAATATCGATGCCTGGATTTTTATTTTATATCTTTGTCCCTTTTGTAAATATAAATTTTATGCATTAATTATTTGTCAAGAAGATCAAACAATGCTAATTCATTTACTCCAACCTGAATAATATAAATCTGAACACCAATTAAATAGGACTTGATTTGATGACGAGCTACATAATTAAGAATCTGATCACTATATTATAATACTTAGAATTGATCTAATAAGTAATAGCTTAGCAATAAGATATAAAACAACAATTTTTTAAAAGAAAATTGGATGTTAAAGCACCTTTAGAACCTTGTGTATAAATAATGGCTGTAATCCTTTTACCAGTTTAATATTTTGATGCACCAAGGAATTCCCAAACATGGAGAATATGAGGGATAACTTATGGAGACTTGTTAGGTAAGAAGATATATTATATTTTTTTTATTGATAATAAAGTTGGAAAATGGAAATAGAGACCCAAAGGCTAGTATCTTTCACTGGAGCAATAATGAAGCAAAACTGATGCATTTCACATCTAAACCAGCCGCAGACATGTATATGAATTTAAGGAATGACAACAGTCCTCAAACTAAAAGCTAAACCCAACATTATTACACTAAAGAACGGATATGCCTTGTCCGAAATGCTAAAGGAACAACTAGTACAATGAAAGAGAAAAGCGCTTGGAAAAGACTCATGGAGCACTCCAACAAGCAAGATTGCTCTTGCTGGTGAGTAACAGATTTCGAACAGGATCAGGGCTTGAATGCAGAAAATGCTACGACGGAGTTGTGTCCACCAAATCCGAATGAATTTGAAATGGCTGCATATGATAATGAACACAAGTAAATTAGGGTCAATAGTAGGGACTGCCAAAAAAGTCATTTTATCATTTCTATTCATGTATGTCCCCAACGAATAATGTAGGGAAGTGGAAATGCAAAGCATCTTACCAACATTGACTTCATGCTGCTGCTTTTTGTTTGCAACAGTGTCAAACTCAACAGAAGGCTCTGGATTCTGCATTAGTAATTACAACGAGTTGTTATTAATCATTACGAGTATTGGAATTATCGTTAAAAATTCTAAAAGAGGAATGCCGATTCCGAATTAGCTCCCTGTTCAAACAAGCATAAAACAGAAAAATTGCAAAGATTTGCATTGGCATTGCGCATACAAGTTGAAGCCCAAAAAATCAATTCAAACTTACAAATTGATTTATTGTGGGGTGAAGCCAGCCTGTTGTAATGGCTTTCACTGTTGCAATAGCTTCCAAACCACCAGCAGCACCAAGGCAGTGCCCTATCATTGACTGGAACAAAATGAAAAGTGAGAAGCCCACAGTGAACCATGAATCATCACCATGTCACATGCTCAAGTAAAGAACATCACAGCGTGTGTGTGTGTGTGTGTGTGTGTGTTGGGGTGGTTGTACGCACATGTGAACTGTTCAAACATAATCCTTGAAACAAGTCTGTGGTACTGTGTAACAGAGACACATATTCACAGATACATGCTCACACACACACAGAACTTCAGTTGGGGGCTTACCTTAGTTGCGTTGATTTTTATCTCTGAAGTGTTCTTGAATACCTTCTTAATAGCGTTTACCTCGGCTAAGTCACCAACTAAGGTGGAAGTTGCGTGGGCGTTTATATAGTTAACCTGAAAGAGTATACAGACTTGAATTTGTTAAGCTATTTTCTTTGATAGTCACCCCCCAGTTGTGCTCTTAAAGATAACTCCAATCAAATTCACTCATAAATTTTCTTTTATGTGGGGAGGTTTCATACTGCACCACTGCAAAGTAGTACCAGCAATAAAATTTCGAATGGTTCCAAAAGAGAATTCTAAATCAGCATTAAGTTTACACTTTCCCACTCCACGCAAACTTTCCAAAAGCTCCAATTTGACAGTTGAACTTGTCAATATCACTTTCCAGTATTAGGAACCAGTAGAGCAGGTACGTATATAAAAAAAACCATAAAAAATAAAATGACAACAAGGAAGAAAGCACACCTCCTCATGGGAAACACCAGCATCTTCAAGGGCACTCTGGATACATGAAGAGACACCAAGTCCATCAGCTCTGGGATCAGTCATGTGATAAGCATCACAATTTACTGCACCTCCCAAATACTCTGCGATTATTGGTGCATCTCGTTTCATTGCATGTTCCAGACTTTCCATAACCTGTTAAGAAAGTTGAATAAAATGTAAGGAACTTCAAAACATTTATTCATATTTAAATCGAATGTTTAGTATTAACCAGAAAATCGTTAAGGAAGAGGAATATTACCCATTGATACATCTATCTATAGCGAAAAATTCAGTTAATAGAATGAACAATCTATTCAAATAAGTAAAAGTAATTAAAAAAGAGACAAAAAAAAATTCTAGAGGCTCTTACTTAAATTCATGGCTGGCCATTTTCTTCTTCTGTCTCTTTACTTTTTATGTTTCAATTTGGGAAGGGGGAATCGATATGCAATTCACCCACTTCAATTTTTCTTGCCAAAGGTGGGAATAGGTACTTCTACCAATCATATTTTCTGAAAAGCTTAACTTGAATAGGTTGAACGAGAACATGGCAAGTTACATGCTCCAGCACACACGAACACACACACAAAATTTGAAAGAAAAGAAAAGAAAAAACGAAAAAACACTGAACGTCTCCTTTTGAGTACACTCCTACAAAATTTCAAGTACTTCATCATGCAATAAGTGAAAAATACTACCATTCGTTCATTTACTCAACCTTTGACTAAAATGCCCAAGCTTTTAAAAGAGAAAAGAAAATTACAATGACAGCTAACTTACCAAGACTCCAGCACCTTCACCCATAACGAAGCCATCTCGATCTTTGTCCCAAGGTCTAGAAGCAGTTTTTGGATCATCGTTTCTTTGAGACAATGCTCTGCATGCAACAAAACCTCCCAATCCAATTGGAATAATGGCAGCTTCAGTTCCACCAGCAATCATCAAATCAGCTTCACCCCGACGAATGTGATTTGCAGCCGCATAGAAGCAATAATTTGAGGTAGCACAAGCAGTTGAAATTGAATAATTTGGCCCCATCAAGCCAAGATCAATTGCAAGCAAGGCAGATCCCATGTTTGTTATAGCATAAGGTATGAAAAATGGAGTAATTTTCCTGTAACCCTTCTCAATTAGAGACTGAACACCATCAGAAAATACGGTAAGACCGCCCATTCCTGTCCCAACCAGAACACCAGCTCGAATCTTGTCAATCTGCAATTACAAACAAACCAAACAATTCAGATGGTTGTGCAAAAATAAATAATAAATAAATAAATAAAGGAGAAGAAAAGTGAAGAAAAGGGTATAATATTAATAACTCACAAACAACTGAACTGATGGAACCAACAAAAACTTATTGCAGTTAGAAGTATGATGCCGAACTAGCCAGTAGCATCATCCAAGTGTGAAAGATATCAGAATGAGATCATATATTAATGCATCAATTTAGCACGAGTATCCCAGTATGTTCAACTGCATACTGTTGGCCTTTAATGATTATGAAGTATTGAACTGAGAAAGAATCACTCAGCGGTCAGTCCAGAAACTACTCACAAATTTAAAAATAAAAATAAAACAAACATATAATCGCTGACATTGTTCTGCACAATTATCATTTCCTTTCGAGTTTTGTTTTAGAATGAAACTGAAACAAAACATTTACTTGACACTTTTTAAAATGCATTATAATGGAAAAAAAAAACATAAACATAAGAGTTAACAACAGAATAAATATATCCATAATATTATATTTTTTCCTAGAATATATGAAGGAAACTATTTTTCTCAAGAAATTAAATCAAGTCGAAATACACAGTGAGATCCCTTTACAACCAATATATATGTGAAAAAAGTAAAAGAAGAAAGTTTCAGTTGAGTAACTACTTTATTGGTGAAACTTTTCAGATTGAGCATTCACGCAATTCAATAAGACCAACCTATATACAAAAAGCAAACTGAATTCCAAAAAAAACAGTAATAAGTCCTAGTATATTCAGAATTCAGATATCATACCCCCAAGCTCTTTCTCAATCTATTGCTTTTGAACATTCAACCAGTCAACAAAGACTACTCACGAAACAAATCAACAATAACGCAAACACAGAATTAAACGTTAATTGCAAAACCATAATTTAAGCAAAAACCAACTAAAAAACACCCAAACAATACCAATCTCTAAAACTCCAAATCAACTGATTTGAGCTCCGAAAGCCATTAATACCTTGTCAAGTCTATCGCCCCCGAGATCCGCACCCTCAAGCGCCTTTTTCCCTGCAACAATGCAGTATCTCAAACAATCGTCCAATCTCCGATCATTTTTACCATCAATGTACCCCTCGGATTTGAACCCCCTAATCTGCCCCCCGAAGCGCGTGGGGAATTTCGACGCATCGAACCGGTCTATGGGAGTGATGCCGCTCTCACCACTGAGCAACTTCTCGTAGTACGCATCCACATCGTTTCCGAACACGGATACAAGGCCCATGCCCGTGATTACGACGCGCTTCTTGGGGTCCGTCTCGCGCTTTGGCGCCGAAACGGTAGAGGCGGATGCGGAGATTGTGAAGGGGAGCTTTTTAGCTGGGGGTTTGGCATTGTTGCTGGGTAAAGCGGTCGAGTGTGGCGGTTTGCGGAGGGGATCGAGAGGGGAGGGGCGGAGGGCGGTGGATTGGAGGGCTTGCATGGTGGCGGATGGGTGGAGGTGGGGAAGTCCGAGTTTTCGATGAAAACGATGTAGCGATGCTAAGGTGGGGAGAAAATGTAAGGGAGTGAAGAAGTTGGATTTGTTGGTCTTTTAGTGGGATTACGTTGAGCGAGCGTGTTTTTGCCCAACTTGTTGGAAATTTACACATTAATTTTCTGATAATTAATATTTTTAACTTCTAAGCCATATATTCTTTCTATTCTGAAGAAAAAACATATGCATAGCATTCACCACATTCAAATTTTAACATTTTTTTTAAATAAAAACAACTACATAAAAGAATTAAATACAAAGATAAAAAATTACTATGTAAACAAATCAATAGATATACTGAAGGTATTTAATCTCAATACTTTTAAATTTTGAATTTAAAAAAATACTATGTAAACAAATCAATATCTATAATGAAGTTATTTAATCACAAGACTTTTTAATTGAACTTATTATTTATTACTTAATATTATTAATTGTTTATTAAATCATTAATCAATTTCAATTAAAGTCCAAAATTTAACTCTCAACAGTCAAACATTATTGTATTACTTAATATTAATTATTATTTTGATCTTTTATTATTTTTTAATGTAATTTGCACTAAATATTGAAGCTTTTGTAATTTTTTAAAATTTAATCCTTGTATATCTATTTTGAAGATATTTCATTATTGTTATTCGAATATCTTTTTATATCAATTTAATTTTTTACTGATATCCTGAAAAAATATATATATTATTTTTTACAATCATAATTTTTTTTATTAAAACTGCCAAACTGCACACAATCATCTTTAACCACACATTTAATTATACTTAATAAAATTATAATTTAAAATTCATATTTAATAAAATTATAAATAATAATTTAATTTAAAATTAATAAAAAGATCGCCATACTGCACGTTGATTACAAAATTACAAGTACATGTGATTGGAAGTACAAGTTTCAGTTATGAGTGATCATAAAAATTCAAGATTCGTCCGAACTGACCACACCACACCAAATCATTTTTACTAAATTACTACACAAATCGTAGATTAAAAATTTGTCACACCGTCTTATATAATTTGGTGGTGGTTTGAAATTTAAATAAATCGAACCGCACCATGTATATATATATATATTGAATTTATTAATAATTAATATTAATTTTAGTTTTGACAATTAACTTGTAATTATCATATTTATTTAAATTTCACGAAATAAATTTTTTATGTACTCATCAACTTCTCATAAAATTTTTTTATTTTTATTTATCTTAAGTTGTGATGCAATGGGCATATATGTTTAATTTCAATATTTAAAACTATAGCATTTTTTTTTCTTATAAAAGTGTTGGTTTATTTATTTTTTTTAAGATTTTTTTTTCTAATTACTTTCCAATTGTTTACTTTTTCTTCATAGTTTTATGCCATATAAATGAATCAATTTTTATTCCAAGAATTAGAAGATGAAGAAAATATATTTTTTTTTGTATATACTCAAAAAAAATTGTGTTAATGATATTTATATTTTTAAATAATTTTTTTCTATTTTCTCTAGCATACTTATTATAGTTTATATATATAAATTGAGTTGAAATTTATGAACAATGATATAGCTAAAATGTTAGTACTAGAAATACTATACTATTATTTTTAGGATAAAAATTATGGTATTATTTTCATATTGAAGTGATTTTTTCTATTAATATTTTATTTTTTTTGAGTTAATTGTTTCTCTTTAATAGTAAAAGATCACCAAATCATCCAAAATCACTTAAAATTGTATTTTTATTTTATTTGACAAAATCATAATTTAAAATTAATTTTTAATAAAATTATACATAATAATTTAATTTAAAATTAATAAAAAAATTATAAAATCGTACTATGATCACCGTTCCTATACCCATCCGGCCCATCCTTGTCAAGAAACTAAACTCAAAATTTAAGTGAAGATGATAGTTGCTTTTATGACAAGTCGCAGAGTTTGACAGCTTATTCAATTATAGTACAAATACATGTTGCTTCCAACATGGAGGCTGGAGCAATCACGACAGCAGACCATTTTGACAAGTTGCTATAAGGGTTCATACTTCATGAATACACGCAACTTACAAACTACGTACATTAACATAAAAAGAAAATAAAGAGTATAAAGATGTAGCATAAAAAAGTATTGCAATAGCTTAATAATGTGGTTGTTTCAAAAATTATAAAGAGTGTGAATAACTTTATTATATGAAGAAGTAGGAATGCATGAGTTATAGAACAATAAGACACCACGGAGATTTTTATTTTTATTTATGTTGATAATAATATGTAATTAGTATATTAAAAGTCATGCAACAAAATAATTTAAACTAGTTTGTATAAAAAAATTAGCAAAAATGGTATTCCAATTATTCCAAATTTATAAATTTTTACTTTCTCTGTAGGGCGTTCCAAAATAACAGTAATAAATATCCTAAAATGTAAATCTTGTTCTCACAAAGTCTCCTTATTTAAAGTAATTATTTGGCATCATGAAGTCTCAACTATTAAATTTAAAAAACTTGTTAAAAAACTTTTAATATTTTGACTTCCTGTGAAAAGTTAAAACCTTGCAAGGAAGGCAAGATATAAAATATGGTATCAACGTGTCACAGGATAACATTGATGTTACATTCGATATAATATATATTTTTTATATTTGGATGATCGATAAGTGTCATATTTTATAAAAAAATAAGGTATTTGTTCATCATCCACATATTTAATATATTATCCATAAGGTGTTAAAAAATATTTTTAATAGATTTTCATGTAAAAATGAAAATATATTTTGATTAATTATATTTTTATATTGACTATATAGGTTTTAAAATAAAAATATATATATTTTATGATATTTTTTTGTATAAAAAGATGTGAAATATTAGTAGGTTTGAAAATATATTTTGATATGTACATGAGAAGATGTGAAATATTAATAGATTTGAAAATAAAAATAAATTATATTTATAATAAAAATAAATAAAACAAATATATTTTTAAAATTTTATATACTAAAAAATGGAAATATATCATTTAAAAATGAGAAAAAAGCGGACTATAGGTCTAAAGGAGAGTTTGCCAGTTTATACTTTATATAGCTCTTGTTGGTTATTTAATTTAATTAATAGACAATTTCTCATTGCCCTTTGTACTCATCAGTTTCTTCATTCTTATATTGCATGACTTTACCCCCAATAAATTATTCAGAATACTTCAATTTGATATGTATTATAACTAATCTATCAAGTACATCACTAACTATAAATGTAAAATCGACACCAAAAAATAAAAAATAAAAAAAGAATCAAGAAGGAAAAAAAAAAATCCCCCCTCACTCTCATCTTCCCTTCTGGCTCAATCTCTTAACAAATAAATTAGTTTTTATATAATGGATTTTTATCAAATACATATAGAGAAGTAAAAACTAATCTCCTTAGAGATTAGTTTTTACTTCTCTATATGTATTTGATAAAAATCGATTATATAAGATAATATTTAATTATATAGGAATTCATGAAATTCAAATATCTGAAATTCTTAATTGGAAATATGAATGGGATGTTCTATTCAACAAATAAGAAAATACAAGTGAATTTGGTAGAATGATGAGAGGAGTATTTTTTTTCCTTCATTTTTATTTTACTGTATTTACATTTATAGTTAGGACATATATGGTAGATTATTTAGTTATAATATTGGTAAAAATTGATCATTTAAAATACTTTGAAAATTTGAAGGGGATAAAATGATGCAATATAAATGTGTGGAAGGGCATTCTCTTAATTGGAGGGGGTAAAATATAAATAAAATAAATATTTAGTAAAATTAACCAGTTATAAGTGATGCAGTGCTCATTATAACTCATGCCTGCCTGTTATGTAATTTTAAATATTTAACCAACTATATAAAAACAATGAAAGTAAAATTAGATGCTTGTATAATCATATTTTCACATTATGGAATCACACTGACATAATCTAAAGAGAGTCCATTCGGGTCCGCAGCAACTGGGTCGGTAATCCGGGTATTGGGAAAGTGACGCGGGTTCGCAGCCGCAAGTCCGCATAAACTCGGTCCGATCCAAAATCCATTCGTTTTTTTGCCCGCCAAATGCAGCTTTCATGGAGTGTGAGAGTTTGAGTCCTGTCTTTTTAAAAAAAAAAAGAATAATTATCTAAATCTAAAGAAATTAGAAGAAATATTGAACCTACAATTTTTGTTCTTCTAATTAAATGAGCGATGTTTGATTCTAACTGAAGATATCTGAAGTCAAGGAATCTAAAATTAGTTTATTCATTAAAAAAAAAAAGAAATCGTCAAAATAATAGTAGGCTTGTAACTTATAGCATTTTTAATTATAGCGACTTTTGGGGACTTAGGAAATTTAAGAAGACACCAAGAGGGCAATATAAGTTCTTTAAATCAATCATTCAATTTCAATTTTGTAAAAGAAAAATCAATATTGTTGCCTGTAAATAATCCAACCTAGAACATATTTGCTTGTGTTTTGGAGTTTTAGCTTTGATATATATAAAAGAAATTCATATTGAATAAAAGAAAATCAGTGCTTATCTTTTTTCGGAGACCCCTTCAAATAGCACAAGATATGGTACTTTTTTGTTTCTTATTTTATAGCCCACCAATCAATTTTTCCTTATCAATGTGGAAAAACACTTTGCTTCCTCAACTACCATCTTGATTGTCTTGCTTAACTTAAGCCCCTTTGATTTGGATCATGCCATCATTTATCCAAATGAAATTTACCATCTAAAGGTCTTGTGAAAATTAGTTACCTGGATGAAGAAATGTTAAGACTATAGAACCATTTACAGAATTGATCAGTGTAACAGTGAAAAATGTTTTGATTTTAAGTTCAATTCACAAACATGGTAGAAGCATTGAATTATAAAAATATTTACATAAAAACCATAGAGAAGAAGAACAGAACTGAATTGAAAAAACAGTCAGCTGTATCTATCTCCCACCTTAGAGAGTTGCAGCAAGATTTGCTGGAACCCGAGACTCTTTCTTGTTAGGAAATTATATGTACAACTTCATCTCCTAAGACAGACACCTTTACAATGAGCTTAATTACTATGATTAGTTGGTAATGCAGCATCTCGAAGCCGCTTCTCCTTGGAAAGTATTGCTGCTAACCTATTGAAATATTGAAGAAGAAAACAGCATTAGTTATAGTTGGAATCTCAGTTTAAAGAAACAAAATGTGTGTAAGAGGCTTGGTTCAAATTACCTGATCAGTGCCTCCTCATTTGTTCCCTGACTTGAGGGCACATAAATTCCAGTCTCCAAGTTCACTCTTGAAACTGGCCTTTTCAGCAACCTTTCCCCAACTTTGACAAGATCTTCCAAATTCTCCTTGGTTGCAACATCCACTGAAGACATTACTCCAGTTAGTGCGTCATTCTACAAACATATCGTTTTGACTTTATATTTGCTTGGAAGTATATGTAGGAGAACTGAATTTTTGATTGCTCGAAAACAAGTACCTGAATTCTAAGGTAATTTTGTTGAGAGTGAAGGGCTTGAAGAACAGTAGGATTGTGATAATCAGCCATGTCAGTACTAGCTCGACTAAGCACATCCAGCAGGGGCGTTGAACCACTGCTTATCAACCATCTCAAAACACCCCACTTTGTTGCTGCTTTTGCATTATAGTTCTCTTTAACTTCTGGTGAACCAGTTCCCAGTGACAAAACAAGAAACCGACCATGTTCTTTTGGATCCTGGGGAAAAAGATTGCTGCTTTGTTGGGTTATCATCTCCTTTAATATTTGCTCTATCGCAATCAATGTCTGGAAAAGGAAACCAAAAAAAAAATAAGTATCTGTTTCTATTAAATTTTCTAAATTTTCTATTAAATTCATGGGGTATTAAGTCTCTCACGCACACACACATACACACACCTCATAGCTGGAGAATATGGTGGGCTGGAGTTTCTTGATATAAAAAGTCGGAATCACAATATTTGTCAATGTCTGGTGCAATTTTGCATCGCCAAGTTTCTCCTTGAGAAGAGAATGAAGATATTCGCCACCATATTTTGGCCCTGATAAGGATTTGATCATCCTTGCAGCATGACTTAGAAGATTACCACTGAACCAACAAGAGTGCTGTTTATGCTTCAGTACTAAAGATACTTGAGCCCACAATTCACATGCAACACACACTTATCATACTTCCATTACAACTAAATTTACCTCTCAGGGGGGAAAATCTTGGGGCAGTGATGAAGATAGAAGTCTTTGATATCTTTTGCAGCAAACAACGGACGATCGTTTTCGTTTGGAGCAGTAAGCATGGCAGTCACCAGGCCTCCTGTGCTTGTCCCAGCAATTACATCAAAATAATCTGCAATTCTGGCCTCTTCTACTTCTAATTTCTGAAGAACACCAAATCATATAAATTTTCCATGGTGATATTAGCTCATGAGATATGCAATAATCATAATATTTTAGTGTTAATATAAATACCTGAAGTTCTGATTCAAGAAAATCAAGAATAACTCCTGGATTATTCCTCTAATTCCACCACCATCAATGGACAAAATCCTGATCAATTTTCCAAACGCTTGATGCTGAATCTGAAATACTTGTGATGTTGCCTCCATTGACAAAATAAATTACTTCTGCAAACTGTTTGTAAAAGTATTTGAAAGATAAAAAGAAAACCATAATGGCAATGTAGTTTATATGGTATTAATCTGTTATCTCTCAATGATAGAAATTTCTATATATAATTGAACTTTGGATAAAAATTGGATCAGTCACACTTCTTCTATAATCTTTATGTTGGAATTTTCACACTTTGTAAGCAATGTTGAGTCACAAAATGGCCAAACCAAAGGAAATTACTTAATAAAAACTCCAACTTTAGAAATAGTAACTCAACCTGTACAGCCTTTCTATATTTAAATTTATTTCTGCTTTTATCTTATTCTAAAGTAGACTTCGAGGATCACAATTTTGTTTCAACTCTCGACGTAAATCAGAATTACATGCATAAATATATACGTAGAATCTTCAGAATTAGCAAATTTATCTTTTTTTCCTATCATTTTTATGAACAATTTGCATGTGGTCTTTCTCCATAGTATCTAATATTTTCTTTCCTTTTGAGGGGTAAGGGGAGTTAATCTAGTCCTTTCAGTACTCCACTAATTTTTTAATAATAACTATGTTGTTTAAAACATGGCATAATCCAACGAAGCATAATTTAAGCATTGAATTGAAGTGTCAAAATTATGAAATTTTAATTATCTATTTTCATAATAATTATTAATGATAGATTACTATATAATTTTTTATGATTGATGCAATGATGTCAATTATTTTATTTGAAAAAATAAAAAAATACACGACATATTTTTATTAATGTGATAAATCCAAAAAACTAAAGTATCAACGTATTAATAAATCATAAACTCAACATACTCATAGTATATGGACAACTTTTCTACCTATAGTAATAGATGAAAGCATTGTTCGTTATTATTGTTATCATCGTAATCAAATTCGATTTTAAAAAACATATTAATTTATTTGTTTATTACTTTTTAGCATAAAAAAGATTTAAGGCAAACAAACTTTATGTTATGTCCTAATGCCACGAGGACGCCCAAGTATATACGACTTCCGTCTACCTATAATTGTGGCGGGTATAATTTCCTGAACCAAATATTATTATTATTACTATTTGAAATAAAAATAGGCCAATGGCAATGGCTGCAGCCATCCCTGCTAATCTCTTCCTCAGAAACTCTCTCTTTCATTCCTTCTCTTTCACCGCCAAACCCCACTCTTTCTTCCTGAAAGCGTCAACTGTAAGTGACTTCATTTTCTCAATTTTTTTCTCTCTCTTGAATTTTCTGCATTTCTGTTTAGAACCATTTTCTTGATTGCTTTCTTTTTTTTGTGTGATTTTTTTTTTTTTTTTGGTGCCTTATTTGGTAGTATTTGATTGGATACAGATGGAAAGAAGCGAGATTAAGGAGGAAGAGAACGAGGGTGTTAATGAGAAGAAGAAAATCTTTGTTGCGGGTGCCACTGGGAGCACTGGCAAGAGGATTGTGGAGCAGCTTTTGGCTAAGGGATTTGCTGTCAAGGCTGGTGTGAGAGATGTAGATAAGGCGAAATCAACCTTCCCTGGGAACAACCCTGATCTTCAAATTGTGAGTATTAGGGTTAATTTGCAGCTACAACTTTTTTCCCTTTCTTTTTTTGTTAGTAAATTGTTTTGTTCACCAATTGGGCTTCCATTGATTTGGTATATATATGGTGCTTGAGTAGAATTTTTTGGAAATTGGCTGCGGATGTATTAATGTGTTGCCACTGTATGTCCAGTGAATTATTTGTTTAACTTAAAATCCAGCAAGTGCTCTGCAGTCTGCCAAAAATAAGAGGTTAAGATTCAAGGAGACTGAGATAGTAGCAAGGATTCTCGTCTTATTGCATAAGCATATGGGAAAATTCTTTTTTTGAAAGCTTGCAATGAGGCTAGCCTTGATAATCTTATGCAATTTTGAATTCTTTGAATTACTCAACTCGTGAAGTAATTTAACATTCAGAACTGTATATACTAGGTTTTTTCTCCTTCAAGCATCCTATACTTTTCTCTTTAACCATGTAAAGAAAAAATTTCTTTTTTTTTTTTCCATGGTTCAGGTCTTAGTAACATTGATTATAAGAAGCTTCTCGTGTGGGAATAGATATATCAGAACCTTTTTTGTCCAAGAAACCATTTAAAGAACTCTCTTAAGTATATAGTTTTTTATTTAATTTTTAATGTGAGATCTAATCTCCTGATATATTAAAACTTAATATTTTGTCGAGAGATCAATTTAAGAAGTATCCTAATGATTTAGGTTTTATTTGTAGCAAGGGTTTGCAATCTTATGCTCATATTTCACTTTTTCTTTTTATCTGCAACTGCATCATTGCCATTCGTGTACTTAATACCCTAACCTTAACGGAACGTTGTGGTTCTAATGATATGTACTTCTGTTTTCAGGTGAAAGCAGATGTAACAGAGGGTTCAACGAAATTAGCTGACGCTATTAGTGATGATTCTGATGCAGTAATATGTGCTACAGGTTTTCGACCTTCATGGGATCTATTGGCTCCATGGAAGGTTGGTGAATTGTATTTTGATAATGCTTATATACTGTGCTTTTCATTAAATGCATGGTCTTCCTTGACTTCTTTGATCTTCTTATTACAGGTTGATAATTTTGGCACTGTAAACCTGGTTGAAGCTTGCCGGAAACGAAATGTTAACAGATTTATACTTATAAGTTCTATTTTAGTCAATGGGGCTGCCATGGGGCAATTGTTTAATCCTGCTTACATTTTTCTCAATGTATTTGGACTCACCTTAGTTGCAAAGCTTCAAGCAGAACAATATATTCGAAAATCTGGTATCAATTATACAATTATAAGGCCTGGGGGATTAAGGAACGACCCGCCTAAGGGGAATATAGTCATGGAGCCAGAGGTAATGCTGTTCGGATGTCAACATTGAATTTCAGTTAACCAGTATGTATATGTTTTTTATTGTTCTCTGAGTTTACTCACTCCGCTCAAACTTATTTCTTACAGGATACGCTTTATGAAGGTTCAATATCCAGAGATCAGGTTGCAGAAGTTGCAGTTGAGGCATTGCTCCATCCAGAATCTAGCTACAAAGTTGTGGAGATTGTTGCACGAACTGAAGCTCCTAAACGTTCATTTGAGGAGCTCTTTGGTTCTATCAAACAACAGTGACTTGGTAGCCGTCTTGTAGAATATACATGTACTGTACTTTGCATCTTTAGTGTCTTGAAAATTTTATTCTACATATTCTTTTCCACTTTGTGTACCACTGTTCTTTTGAACTTCATTTGCTTTGTTTAAAGAATATAGTTAAATATGCCAATTACTTGAAACCTTTTTCCAGACCCATAGCAATTCAGACTGCAGAGAAATTTGATAACAATTTCACAATCTACGAAATGCACATGAATTTATTATTGGGAAGAAATTGGCTATATCTTGTGTTGTCACTCCCATGGGAAACAACTTGTAAACAAACGAAAGGAAAGATCACACATAAACAGCAACTAGATTTGAGACCTGTTGAGAACTTGCAGAGAACATAAACCAGAATCGAGGAAACTAAGCATAGGCATTGGGGTTCTGGAGGAGATAGGCTTCCACAGCCTTGTACATTCCTATAACTTTCTCCTTTCCTGCCTTAACTTCCTCTTCTTTGAGCATGAAATTACCTACAGTATTTGCTGGTCACCTTAGAGATAGAACGACCATCCGCTGTTTGCTCAAACTTGACTTCATATGTAATTTTTTCAAGTTTATCTATCAATGCATCACCTTCAATCAATGTGTATTTGTACATGAGAGACTCTTCATTAAGCTCGTCAATGCGGTACTTCACAGATTTGAAATTGTCACCTGCATGGGGAAACAATTATGTTAACAAATTTGTAAGTAATTTTATGTTTTACGTTCATAGTAGATTTATTAACCTTCAGCAAAATTGATCTTCTTAATGCTTCTGGCACCTCCATCGCCTTCAACAATCTCAACACTTTTAATAGCTTGTGGCATCAGCTTTGGAATCAAGTTGTGAGAGTCTACAATGGAGGCTTTGAAGATCCTCAAAGGGTGGACTGGGGAACGGTGCTCATCGGTGAAGGTGGTGATAGCCATGTTTTCTGAATTTGTCGGGAGTCAAATCTTCAGTACCGGTAGTATGAAAGATTCAGAGTTCTGTAGATCTTTTGTTGGCTGGAAGGTAAGAGGGGATAATGGTATATATAGATTTGAAGTTAGGGGTTCTTTATCTTCATTGGTTAGTTCATGTTCTGCAGACTGCTAAAACAAATTCCGCTGGTTGTCTTGTTTGCGTTCATCTGTCATGTACTACTAATATTTGATGTGAGCATGCAATACAAGGGAGCACGATTCTTTGCCTGTAATTGTAAAACTGCTCTTACTGTTTTATCAACAGTCTGTTAGTGTGTGTCTGTGTGTTTTTCTCTGTTGTATTAAAATAAGACTACCTCACCTTTCAACAATTATGTTATTCAACTGAGTGGCAAAGATGGGAGGATACATACTTTGTTGTTTGAGAAAAATTCCAGTTTGAGTTGGTAATGTCAATCTTTTTTGGTATTAGATTGTCTAGACAGTGATTTACTACTACCTTACTGTTTTGCCTAGATATGAATCTATGGCAAATCAAACAGACTACCCATTAATAGCTTACCTAAATTAAAAGAATGACTGTTGTTTGTTCGAATCATTCCATTTATTCAAGTCTATATAATACATAATTTACAGAAACAAATTTATCTTGGTTTTTATTTTAAAATATATTCAAGTATTAACTATTCCATTTGTAATTTAACCAAAAATATTTATTGTGTTCCAAGGTTTTATAGATTATGATGTAAAAGATATTTGATTTGTGTGATCTTGAAAAAATTGGATTAGAGATCCACCAAAGTGGTAGCCTTAACCGAATGTGCTTGGTAACAGACAGCTAAAGCCCGAAAGCTGTTCCCGTCCCTGTCGGGGGAGATGCCAACCATCTCTCCTCTCAATGAACACACTAAGTTGCCTACTTTGACCCATATTAAAACATAATAGTATTTGTATAGATATATGATGTGGGATGGGTTGGCAAGAGTTAACAGAACTTTTGAAGACATAATGATGTGGGAAGAACATGGTAAGTTATGTCACTAAAATATTGTTGAAAGTTAATCAAAGCCAGGGAAAATTATTTTTGTAAACACCTTGAATAGATCTGCAGTTCTAAGTTAAGTTCCCATCATCGAATTCCTCTCGAGAACTGAAATATCTATAGGTAAAAGAAATTAAAGAAAAAGGGAAAACGGAGACAAGGAACACCATATTCTCAAAATCTTGGACATTAAAGAAAGAGATTCTGCAATTTGTAGCATTAAGGAACAAAGTTGCAGACACAGGAACCTAAGCAAAGCCAAAACAAAAACAAGAATAAGTTTGGACAACCAAAAACAAAACCAAGAATAACTTGTTTATCTTGGGATTTGCCAAAGATTTATCCTGTTACTAATAGTACTTTTAACAACCTAGACTTGTCACATAAATAACTCGCATAACCATTGTCTTTCATTCGACCCAATCTCAATAGGAAGAAGATCAAAAAAATTTAATTAGAGGACCAGGAATCACATAAGAGGGTAACTTTCTTTCACATAAGAGGACCAGGAATCAAACTCTCGGGGAGAACTTAAAACTCATAATTGGCAGGGCTTTAACCAAAGGTTATTCGCAGCCATTCCAGAAATTCTCTCCAGGGCCTGGAATCAAACTTTTAAACTAAAATTTGTAGGGCTTTACCCAGGTTTAGTGGGAGCCCTTCCAGAAATTCTCGAGGGCCTAGGACGAACCCAGGCCCAAGAGGGGGTTTGGAAATAGTTTTCAACCAGCAATAGACGCGCCTCGGTTAGAACCTCACTAGCTGCGTCATTGCCCCAAGCGCAAAGATGGTTTTAGAGAATTTGGGAACTGCTTTATTTATATGTCAATATAATTGACTGGTCCTTTGAGCTATCCGATGTGGGATAGTTATTTGCTTACAGTCACACCCTCTGGCTTCTACTCTTTAGTCTTACTTTCAAATAATCAAATATCATATGAATTACTACTTTACCCTAATATTGTTGGACTTCCCATTCACCTATCTGAATAAATTCCTACTCATTTTCATTTCTGCTATCTTATCAATATATCCACTTCTTGAACCCCTTGTCCAAAATTTGTTTGAAGCCACTTCTTGTTTGAAACAGAGTGAATTTCCAGTGGAGCGTAGCACTATTAAATATTCAGAAGATGATGTTGAGAAAGAAGTTCAAAATGATGCTTTATTGTAACAGAAAGGAACAGAACATTAATAAATTCCTGAATTTGAAATAACCAAGAAATATCTACAGAAAACTTTTAGAAGAAAGCAGCAGCCACAGAAGCAATGGCAGCCATGACTGCAGGAACACACAGAGCCACCCCAGAACTGTGTGGTCCGGGCGTAGGTGCAGGCGCTCCAACATTTGCAAAAGCACCAGTTTGGGCTTCAACATTTGCAGAAGCCATAAGGGCCATCATGCAGACCAAGAATACAACAGCCATTGTTCTTCCCTCCATTTTCTACTCCTTTTTCCTTCAAAGAAAAAATGCAAGAATATTTCTGAATGTGTGTGTGTGTGTGTGTGTCTCAGGATGGGGAATTTATAGCAAATTCTGAGGTGAAGAAAACAAAGAATAGTCCAGCTATGTTTGTTCAACAGCCTGGAATTGTAGACTTGATTAAAATTCTACATTTCCACACTCTTTACAGATAGATTTTAGCTTTGCTTGATCAAGTCTATAAACTATTGTGATAATTGCAAATGGTGGAATTGGAGTTAGGTTAGTTAACTTATAAGGACCACAGATCACAGTGATGCCACTAACATATAGTCTTTCAATTAAACTACTAATGCTGCATGTGGTAGCACCAAATCCAAGTCTGATGATATTTGGAAGATTTTATTTAAATTTTAAGTTGGTTTTTTTATTAGTTTTGAATTTTAAGTTTCAAATTTTAATCCTCCGATTAAAAATTACACGAGGGATTTCCTTTATTTGATTTGTTTTGGAGTTTGTGAGAGAATAATGAAGATGCCAATTGCCAGCAAGTTAATCCAGTTCTATTCAATGTACTAATAAAATAAATTTATTTACCAATTAAAATAAGCAAGAAGAAGAAAAAGTACCACAATGAACCGTGGGAACTGTCCAAATGAAATCAAAATATTGGATTTTCGTTCATGTATTTTCAAATTTATTGTACATCAAAAAATAATCTGTAAATATTTAATCAAACAATGCTTTATATTTCAATATTTTTATTTCTATGTTTGATTGCTCAAATAATTATGATTGGAACAAAAATTTAAACCAAGCAGACCATAAAAAGTTGCAAGGTTAAAGTTTCAACGATCATTGGGCTCAAACACAACAACTGGACTTCTTTGTGAACACTGGCCCAAGGCTAATTTTTTTTTACAATCATAAATTGTACGGTCTAACTGCAACAGGCCCAAAGATATTTCCACTCACAAATTTAAATAATTTCGGTTTAGTCTTTTGGTAATTGTAAATTGTTAAAAGATATTCGAGATATTAACGTCAATCGAAAATCTGATTCTCATACAAATGAATAAAAAAAACAATGTATTTTTGCATATGATGTTTTTATACTTTTACATATCTTTTCACAAAAAGGCAATATTTCGAGATTTGTTGTCATATATAAATCAATATTAACTTGATTTCTTATTTTATATCATACAAAGAAATATCATATAAACAAAACAAATATTCCAACTTTTACTTAGTGATCATAAATAAATCAAATTTAAATATCTAATGTAGAACACATCGAATAATTAATCTAACACTACTACTAGTATTCACATAATAGAATTTTTTACTGCAAATTCTATTAAATTGTACTAAATATCATTATATATACATTTTATGAATAAAATAATTAATAAAATAAAGAATGTAATAAAATTTACTTTTATATGATACAGGACGATCTCATCCAAATTTCCATCTTTGGTTGTTACGATGCCTAGTCATTTATTGCCAATTCATGCCAAATTGATTTTAGTCAAACCCAATTAAGTGCATATTACTTAACTTACTTGTTATGGATGGATTTAAATTTGACCATATTTAATTTGTATTATTATTTTTCAGTAATTTGATAGCAATCAATTACCTACCTAGAGATTAATTGTCTAACCAGCACGGCATTTGTTTAAAAAACAACCCTAAAATAAAGAAATTCAGTTTAACAGTAAAAAAAGAGTCAAATTAACATAATATCATATAGTCCACCTAAGTCGCGAGTTGGCAAAATGAATTTAAGAAAAAAATTCTCAAATTTTAAATTTATAAAATTACCAAAACTTTAAACGAAAAAGGTGAGGTAATTTGAATTGGGCCTGTGCCGGCTACTATATAAAATTAAAACTGTAAATAATGTTATTATATCAAACCTAATATTATTATTAACTTCTCTCTCTCTTCTTAGATATAAATTATTAATTAAATATAATTTTAAAATTTCAAAACATTACATTTTTACCTATAAAAATTCGATAAATCGATTATATATATCATTTTCCTTAAACTATTCACTGAAACGCTTTAGTACACTACTCGTGTTTACAACACAAATATACTTGGCGATGAGTGAGTGTGACGCCAATTTCAGGCGAAGAGCGCCACCGCAGGAAGGGCTGAGAGAGATAGAAGTGCTAATCTACTCCGCCCAAGACTTGAAGAACGTGAAGCACATCACCAAGATGAGGACATTCGCCGAAATCTACGTGGAGAAGGACGTCCACGTGGCAAGAACCCGCGTTGACGAGCACGGCGGCGCCAACCCAACTTGGAACGAGGTGGTGAAGGTCAAATTCCACAAGGGCCTGCCGGAAAGAGACATCATGGCTGCGCTGAACGTGGACATATACGCTCACTCTCACGTGGGATTGGAGAAGCCGGTGGGGAGCGCCAGGGTGTTGCTGTGCGACGCTTTGAAGGGGGGCGACGCGGCGGAGCCGCTGGATAATCCGATTCAGTGCTTGACGGTGCAGGTTTGGAGGGACTCCGGGAGGCCCCAGGGGTGGCTGAACTTGTGGGTCCCACCTACAGGGAGGTTCTTGATCCGGCGGGAGTCGTTGTCGTTTAGTGTGAGGGAGATAGAGAAGGTGGAGGAGGATGTGGCAGAGGTGGCGGCGGCGGAGAAGGAGTTGCAAGGTGGTGGGAGGGCGGAGGAGGTGTAGATTGTACAATAAGTTCTGCTGTTGGTTGGGTATGCATGGGTGCCATTTGTCATTGCTCTTTTTCTCTTTTTCATTTTTTTTTTCTTTCTTTTAATGGTGCAACTTTAATAAGCTGCTAAATTGCAAATAAAAGAAAATCGGAATATTTACTTTATCTTCTAATTTATTTAATTTTCTTTATTCTTTATTTGAATTTATGAGATGGGTGTCTCAGCTGAAGGCGCCGAAAATTTAACAAAAAATTGGGCTATGATTGTTTGTATTTCCAAAATAATTTAATTTTTAATTCATTATTATAAAATAAATTTAAATATATATTATGTTCTTCTAATACATCATATTTTTCAATAAATTCATTCTCTTAAAATACTTCTTCAAAATAGCCAAAATACAAATATAATTTGATTTGCGTGGGGCTTAGGTTTAAGCAAGAAAACATGTATAGCGTCACACAATTCTTTTCCAATTCGTTAATGTGCATATCTTTTTCATAATTTAATAGTGGGAGTTATTAGTACTTTTAGCAAGCCAAAAATACTAACTAATACAAAGAAATTTGAAATGGGACTCTGAACTTGATGGAGAATTATTTTTGTTTTGTAAACTTTAACATTTAAAAGATACTCTAATTTCAATGAATACTTCACAGTAGAATCACGGGGTCTGCTCATAACATTTTTGGATGGAGAATTATTACAATGATTTTTTACCAAAATTATGAAAAGGTTAAAAAAACAAAAATAAAAATTAACCAAGATACATACCATTGCTTTACTATTTTATTTCTCCAATACAGTACTTTAAAAAGGGAGTAACAAGTTTTGCGAACGTTTGTCCACGGGAATACTTGGACATAAATGGAAATAACTACAAAGGTGGCAGATGACTCCATGGCCCAATGGATAAGGCGCTGGTCTACGGAACCAGAGATTCTGGGTTCGATCCCCAGTGGAGTCGCTGTCGCATTATTTTCTATTTTTTTTTAATATGCAGCGAAAATTCCTTTCTTGCCTAAAAAATTGAAGGATTATTTTTCCCTTGGCAAATGATGAAAAATATGCCTGTTTACCATATGCACAAGAAAGTGAAGAGGACTAAATTAAAAAAAACAAAAAACAAAAAACAAAAAATCTACAGCTCTAAAGTTTTGTATGGCCTAGCGGCTAGCATCCATTTGTTTCAAGGATAAATTCCGAAGACATTCTCCCCAAACTGAAAATGTATACATTTTCTTGGTAGTCTGGACTCATTTTCTTTGAGACTCATCCATGTCTCTGTCTTCAGGGCCTATTATACTCCACAGCAGAGCCTGGCAACCTCTCTCCGTGACTACACATTGAAGACATCCCAAATTCCCAGGTGTTGACATAACATATATCGGATTCTGTTTAAATTGCTGTTCACCGAATCTTCTTCACTTGAAGCATTTAACTTCGCCCGCATTGAGCACCTGGCAAGCAAAAATGACAAGGCATGGCAATGAGTCCAAGGTTGCAAGACTTCAAACAATGTCAAAAGCGAACTCAAAACCAAATTCCCAAATGCAAATGATTCCCAAATGGATGTAAGAAGTCAGCTGGTCTACACAGATTTCATCTCAGTTGATGTTCTAATGATAATATCATCATTTAACTCAATCCCAAAGCAAGTGAGATCCAGAGTTGGAATAGCCTCACTATATTTGAAAAATTCAATCAATGAGAGCATCTTAAAGCATCTATATGAAAATCAACAGGTAAGTTTATAATAAATAGAAACTATTAATCCAGATTTAAAATTCCGGCTTTTATTCCATGACACCAACTCATGCAAAAAGTTGCATTAATAGTTTTTTATGAACTTATAACAATAGAAGCTAGGAAAATATAACCATAACACCATCTCATAACTCTGATTGCATTCACACATGTTACAAAGAAAAAAATTGAAATTCAAGTAGCTCAAAATGGTCAGGTTAATTTTAAATTCGGCAACCTGAGGATATCAATTCAACACTCTAATTGTAAGGCAACTTTAGAGTGGTAGGGCACTAAAATGCGTCAGAGCAAAGTAACTTTGATAGGCCAGAACAAGAAGTGTTACAAAGTTGTTATCCGCTGGCTAAGTTTATAAATATTTCATGACTCCAAACCCATAATTAAGTGATACAATAAGCAACAGGAACAAGACCCAATTTATTTTCTTGGAAAACAAGAAGACCAACAAGTGAAGTATTCAGATGGCTAGACTAGATAGTCTTGTAACATAAGAACCAAAAGTTGCCAAGCACACACACGCACACACGAGATGAAGAAAGGAAAACATCAGGATGAGCGATTTTTAACTGAAATGCAGCCATCATCAAGGTATACGTTCATCAGAGACTTTGAGATGCTGAATCTTGATTAACCGAAGCAATTTAAACTCCTAATAACTAACACTGAGATCAAATAGCAGATTAATTACCTCCGATTCAGGTTTGCTCTGCTTTAGATGCTTTCAACCTCTCAAGTTGCTTTCGGAGGTAGGCCTGCTTTAATTTCTCTCTTCGAGCAGCAGCCTGCTCTTGTCTGCGCATTTTGAGCTCAGACACTTTTTCCCTTGCTTGATTTGCTTCTTCATGAACTTCCCTGAGAAAAGAAGCAATAATCAAATAGAAATTAGTTTCACAACATATCAGAGGAGACTGCATCTCTCATGAAATCAGAAGTATATTGATCTTAGAGTTCCATAATACTCTAGCATTCAAATAGGTATGAATACAGTATCTAAAGGAAAAAGATGGCATGTCCCACACAAGTCGACTGAATACGAATGATCTGTTCTTCATCTTTTTCTATTGGTTGTTTCCCCATATCTATTTCTGATAACAGAGCGGCTCAATAAGTTAAAAGCAATCAACACATTAACACATAGCTCTCCAAGTGATGGAAATTATATATAATGAATTTTGTTTTATCGTCTGTTTCCTGATTAAAGGGAATTTTTTCAGAGCCACTGTGGACGATTTCAGGACATAACATGCAAATCATACAAAGCTACAACACTTTTTACATTCTCAAGGGCATATATACATGTAGTCAAATCCCATATTGACCACTTGTCAAAAATAAGCCCAAAAGTGTTATAAAAACATCAGTCCAATAGGGAAAGCACGTGTTATCTTAAGGCCCTGGTTAAAGACTCCACTTATTGGACAACAGAAGACACCCTCCTAAAATAAACCACACTGCTGTTTGGAGCGAAGGCTTTTCAGGTATGTTAGTAAATTCTTAATATGCTTAATTTGGATAAAACAAAGAAAGAAACTCAGGAATTTCATGCAACAAACAGCGCATAGAAAGCCAGAGAGCACTGAAGAATTTACATTACAAAATGCTTATGTTGACTCCTGTCCACTGTAGCAGATGTTCGCCCAAGCCCTGCAGCTTTTGTATCATTTAACAGCGAATCATCACCATCATCGGCATCTATATCTTGGGCTTGTAGTGTAGAAGTATCGGTCCCTTGAGGCATCTGAGACTCATCCTGCTCTAGACCCTTCCTAAAGAAATCAACACAGTACTTCTCTTGATCTTCTTCATCAGAAAGTTCTCCCCTCACCAGTTTATTATATAATTCTGCTTTTCTCTCCAATGCTGCATAGCTTGCTGATCCATCTTTGACAGCTTTTAGCTCAAGTTTGTCCCTGGAAATAGACGAGACAGGTGTTTATTACCAAATTCAGTGCCAGTGACACATTAATATAAGAGCAAATGTATCAGATGTTCCATAATCTCACATAACATAACCAACAGCATGTCAATTCCCCCTATTCAGCAATGTGTAAGTAAACATCTTTCTTTCCCTGAATGATATAAAGGGTGGATATGAGAACTGAAAGTCTGTAAATAATTTATAGTATTTCAAACCCACTTCCTTTTCTCACCCAAGATCTTAACTGGCTCAACATGCGAGTGTATAACGGTCATTATAGCAACCATTTGAAAAATTGATTTTTCATTGGACAAAATAGTGAAAAACATGTGCAATCAAAAGTCTGGAACATAAATTATATCCACACTAACTACGTCATCAACCGAGAGCCACTCATTCACAATAAATACAACACTCTCAGAGGCATAGAAAGGTTCAACTTTGAAGCATAGAGGTATAATAATCAGCGTCATCCCATTCTCTACTCTCTTCAGTTCTTGTAGATTACAAATCCCTAATCGATGAAAACCTAGAACCCTAATCATACACATCTATATACCCAAGATATCATACATAACCCTATAGAACACATCATAATCACAAGCACCCCCATACCAACAGTAAATTCCAATCAATAATAACTGAAATCAATACATAATTTAATAAATTGAAGTACTTGGCGGCACGGGCATCGACACCGGAGTTCTTAAGGGAGAAAGATTCGTGCGCGGAGATCTTCTTCTTGGCGCGGTGGACCTCCAGATGTTGAGCGTAGTGATGGTCGGCGGAGTGTATGGGCTCTTTTGGGTTGCGCTTGGACTCCTCCTGGGACTTGTAGAGTTGGGCCTTGAGCTCGAGGATGGAGGAAGCCCCAACTCCTTCGATGGCACGATGCTTGCGCGGCATGATGGAGGATTCCGTCAGCCATCCTAACGACTCCACCACCCTCTTCTTCGACGCCTTCGATTCTTCTTCGGCCATTCTCTCTCTCTCTCTCTCTCTCTCTCTCTCTCTCCGGGAAAGCAGATTGTCGGGGTGTGTTTTGGAAATATGGGGTTTTTGAGGACTGGAGTAAAAGTGGATTTTCGAACCGTGTGGGAGTTTTTAAAAAAAATTCACTTATTTTTGTAATTAGTAGTAATCTATCCCATTAAAAATCAGTAATCTTTTTAATATACAGTAAAAATCCAGTACAAAAATATGTAAATCAAAAACTTAGAGAGAGATAATAATACAGGTAAATATTGAGTAGCAACTTTATCAGCACTAAAAACTATTTACGTTGTTATGAGAGAAATTTTTAAACAAATACGAGTTATAATTGAGATAATTGTGGGATAAAAACTGACATTTTGATCTATTATCTACATCAAAAATAATGTTACTTCAAAAATTAAGCTTCAAATAAAGATTATAACTTTATAAAAATTTGATAATATATGCCATCACAATGACTACGACTAATCATAAAATTTAAAAAATTGTTGAATTGCTTATTAGTGCACCATGGTTGGGAGATGATTTGAGATTTTAATAAAACAACTCGCACCGTGTGTGTGTGTGTGTGTGTTATTAAACTTAATTTTAATAGTTAACTCTTAATTATACTATCTATTAAGTTTAATTTAATAATTAACTGTTAATATGTTCATATTTTAAGGCAAAGAGCATTTATATATAATTTAAATTTTAAAAAGTTTAACATATTTTTTTTTCTTTTAGAATTATCATTATGTATAGTTTTTTAGTCTTTTTTTATCTTTATTCCTCAGTTTTTCTTTTTTTTTTCTTTGTAGTTTTATGATTGAGTCAACTTCTCCAGATAAATTACCCATTCTGACTTGGATTAACAGAGCCCGATTTGTTGAAAAATTAAAATAATTACTTACATAGAAACTAAGATAAATTTATTCTCCAAAATACTTTTTAGTTTAAAGTATCAAAAGTTTCTTGGTCACTAATTTATATTTATAACAAACTAATTTATTAAAATTAATCAGAAATATCTAATATCTAAACTAAATGTACCTAAGATATATTAATCACCTAAAATATTATTTTTGGAAATAAATTTACTCATAATGATTACAATTATAAATTAAAATTAACAAATTAATCACATTAACTATACCTACAAATAAAATCACAAAACTCCAAATGCATACTAAAACAAATTTATTCTAAAAATATTATTCATAGAAATAAAAGTACTCGCACTCAATCAATGATTTAAAATATAAAGAAAATCAATCAATTAAAAAAATATTATAATAATACATTAAAAATAAAAGAGCACATATCAATTTAATTTGAAAAAAAAATAATAAAAAAAAAAACGAAACCGCATCATAACCAATAACCTAACAATGACCATACACCATCTTGCATAGTATAACCAAATCATACCCATAGGACCTTTCAGAACACAAATATTAGGGAGAGTACAAAAGTACATAACGCACAAGAACTTTGAGAACACAAGTCAATTCCGCTTCTTCCCAAGCCTGTAAAATGTGGTCTACTATTTCCTTCATGCCAATACCATGCTTTACCTGCACATTCATAATCTCCGTATCAATTACCAGGAAAGCCAAGATATACAGTTCAAGTGGAGGAAGCATCCATCTAAGATATGAACATAACTAATATGTAGATCATCTCATAGCTGTAGTAGCAAGGGCGTAATTACAACTATTTGGTATGAATAAATACTGCACAGACATTTTTCTTAAACGTTATACTGCCTGGACATTTGAGACATCCTTCTGCTCTATTGGGGGGGGGGGGTGGGGGGGGGGGGGGGGGGGGGGGGGCGCGGAACAAAGCCTTTACCAAGGCATTCTGTTGGTCGGTGGACTCTTTTATAGCAGTTTTAGTTTCTTGGTGAAAGGTAATACCCAAATGGTTTAGCTGCATGACATGGACCAGATGAACTCTTGAATCAGAAAGCCAGAGTAATGAAAAAATTATTCCACCTAGCTTGTTGATTCAGTAAGAGTAGGATCATTTTGGAATGCAGTAGCCATGAAGTCACTTGCCATCAAAGCAATGGATTTATGAAGTTTATGTAAATTCAAATGGAGCCGTAAGCTTATTGTTTAGTTTTCATATCAAACACGAGTTGTTGGTATTAGGTGCTAACATACCTGCTTCACAAGCCATGACAAAATCAGAGAACTTCTAAACCAATGAGTATAACATATTTACATCTCAGAGAAAACATAATGCATGTTGATATCCCATTTGTTTACTTATCCCATTTTATTATGCTAGCAGTCATGTACCTAAGTTAAGGACAAACCTAGATGACAAAACTATTTCACTAACATGAAAGTAGCAACACAATCCACATGCCACTGTGTATTAAAAGGCAATCTTTAGAAAACCAGGAGCAAAAACAAATGGATTACCACCCCTCACGTTCCATGACTGCCAAATCAGCCCCAACTGCATGTGCGATATCAGTTTTGTTTATGACCTACAGTCAAGGATTACTTAAAGAAATTAGATCAATTTAAGAATTAGCACTAACAACTGACAGATTAGTGAAGAGAGCTAGTCGACAACAGAAGCTAGGAAACAGAACATGTGCAAGGAGGTCAGCTTGTGTAATGCCTGGGCCTCCTTTCCGAGGGATTTTGTCACCACCAGATACATCTATTATATATATTAAATAGTCTGCCAGTTCTCTGCTGAAGTTGCCAGCTAGATTATCTGCATCCAAAAGTGGGAAAAATCAACATAATTCTCAACAATTTCCACTCAAACCTTGACATGCTATATCTATAAGCAACATAATATTGTACTACTGAAGATTCAATAAATTTTTATTGTAAGATCTGACTGCCAGTTTTGTAATAATCACAATCATCCAAAACATATCAAGTCAGCCTCTTTGATCAATATATACCTAATAAACCATTTATTATTGAGTAACTCGGCCAGCCAATTACAAGTTACAACTCCAGATTTACCTCCCCCAGATTCACAGAGAAGTATATCTGCTTTATACAAGTTGGATAACTCCTCAAGAGGCCCAAGATTAATGCTGATATCTTCTCGATAGCTGCATGTGGGCATCCACCTGTTTCTACAGCACGAATCCTTTCCTCAGGAAGTGCTTCATGCTTTATCAAGAATTCACAAGATAGAAGTAGCACAATCCATGTCATCCTAGATAAATATTTCCATGAAATTTAACGAGAAGCCTACATTTGCCTGATTTTTCTTTAGCTACCCATTTAATTTATAGGTAATATTTCACTCTGTAGTGCACACAACAGTGACAAAGGTAAGATCCAGGGGATAGCCGAGAAGGCATCTAATTTTAGGTGAGTGGTCCCCTCTCATTGAACCAGAAAGCAAGTTGTAGCAGCTGGAAAATCACATCATGCCAGGGTTGGGAAGAAATGTTGGAATACATGGGAGAAGGAAATTTTGCAAAGATAACTATGCTAGTAAAGCAATATCCACAATCAAATCTCTTCGGCAAATGAAAATTGCATGGATACCCATAAGATATTAACTGTCTGCAGGTGAAATTGCATGAAAAATTTCTCAGCTAATGACCATTCTAAATCAGTGGTCTATGTTTTTCTTAACTTAAAAAATCCTAAGAACAATGATGTTCTCAAACTTTCAGTGATTCTGCTCAGTATCATACCATAACCTGTTTCTGCTCAATATCATACCATAACCTTCAGGACAGAGAGTAAAAGTTTTTGATGTCACAGCCTCATTGTCATCTAGCTATGTGCTAACAATCTGAAGAAACCTCAATATAACCAAGAACTTCTTAAAAGAAAATACATAAAATCATGTATGTTTCTCAAGGAAATGAAAGGGAAAGCCATAGAAGGGGGGCGTACATACAGCTGCAAGACTATACTTGTCCCTTAGAAATTCACATAAAGCTAGCATCAAAGCCGTTTTTCTGCACAATAACAAAAAAAATCGTTTGCAAAGAGATTAAACTCAATCTAGATTGCACAATATAAATGTGGATAAACTCGAAATATGATTAACGCACTATACATTACCCAAGCTATGAAAGTGCAAGGAGCAACAAAATGGTATACCCACCATCACAATCTGCAGCAAGATTGTCAAAAAATCTCTAGTTATTTTCCCAGTATTATTTACAAAATAATTAAGACTCCTATTATAGCCAACCCAAGAATATTACATAAAACACTTTTTTTTTAAAATAAAAATCAGAAATAAGGACATTCAATTCATACAGGAAAAATCACAAATAGCTGCACTATGATACAAACAACCCCCCTCGCCCCCACATACACACACACACTGACACACACAAAATAATAACAATAATAACAGGAAAAACATCTCCCTCAGATAATTAAGTTGAATTATACATAACAATTAAAAAAAGAAGGGGAAAACTTGGAAGTACCCAGTTCCCACAGGGCCGCCAATACCAACAGTGAAGGCTCTTTCATTGAAGTCCCGATTGACAAGCGGAGGTGCTCTTCTGCTGAAGTAGCCTGGGGAGTAGATGGGCTCGTGTGAGTGTGGTGCCAATCCATCATGGCTATGGTACACCCTCCCATCATTCCCTGTTGCATTTCAAACCACACATCATATGTGGAAACAAGAAAACATCATGAAACTGAACAACAAAATCAAAACTGTAACACAATCAGATTTGACTGGAAAATTTTGAAGAGTATTATCACTCATGGGTATGATGGTGTTCATGATCATGGTCATGGCCGTCATGATGGTCATGCACATGGTGGTGCTCTGCATACGCCATTGTTGGTGATAAGACAAGCTTGTGAGTAGTCGGCGCAAAGTCCACCGACCAGTAAGCACTATCACTTAGTTATTTTAATGATGAATGTTGTATTGCGAAAGTGCCCTTAAATGTTTTCTTCTTCTTCTTCTTCTTCTTCTTCTTTTTTATTTGTTGAATTTTTTATAGATTTTGTTTTTTTATAATCAAAGAGTTGAGTAATGGATGAAAGCATATGATTCATTGATTAAAAATAAAGGTCAAAATTCTAGTTATATCAATTTTTGAAATTGAGTTACAAGTAAATGTCCTAAATCAAAAATGATTAGTATTGCTTTCACTAAAAAAAAAATAATTTAATTAAGGTGTTTGTAAATTGATTCGTGCAACAACCAACTACAATAACAAAATTAATTCTATTATAATTCGCAACTTAAAAAAAGATGAATAGATTAGTGAATTCTAACTTTGTTGAGTGTGGTGTGAAATTATATTATTATTATTATTTTTTCTTACTCTTGAGTCAGTTCTTATTCTTTGTTTTTAAATCTTTTCACTGTGAAGATAATTTTAAAAAATTACAATAAAAATTAAAGAATTATGACTTTTTTGTTATTTTGAAAGAACCACTTCTAATTATTAATCGGTAAGTGATCATAAAATTTCAATATTATTAATTTGAAAAATACATAAAAATCATGAATCTTAAAAGAACAAACTAGTTGGAACATGTATCTTTCAATGTAAAGATGAAATTTAAGATTTATCTTCTAGTCAGGATTCTTGAAAATATGTAGTAATTGAAACAATTACAATCATTTCTATTTGTCGAATCACAAGGAGTGTTTGTAAAGTAATTGTTTTTCCTATCTGAAATAATAAAAATAATTTTTTTCCCTACCTGAAATAATACAAAAAATCTTAGAAACTATAAAAATAAATTAATCATCAATGGCTCAGCATAAAATTATTCATGGCAACAGTATGCAATATCAGGAAATTTGAACATCAATGTCCCTTCAATTCAACACAAAGTTACATAATCATATCGAAACACCACTCCTACTTATACTTCTACCTCTTATAATATCCCATATACAAAAAAAAAATAAAAAAATACACTCAACCTTAATAAATTTCAAATAATTTGAGAATTTTGAAGCCTTAGAACTAGAATTAGCAACCATACTATTCAAATCCACGCCATAATTATTCACAAATTCTAGTTATAAGGCTCCATTTACATTGCTTTAAACACAAAGTAAAGGAATTATATTATATTATTTCAAGTTAGTTGAAATAATTTATTGAGAGCATTGGTTCTTGAAAAGTAAGTCCCAAGTGCATTACTTTTCCTGCTTGGCTCATTCAAGACATCCTTTTGGTTGTCCACCTGATCAGCTGGGGAACTGATCTCTGAAGCACCAACAGAAATAACAATTCCTTGCTTTTGCATATACTCCCATTTGTCTTGAAAAAGATAGAAAATGGCCATGAAAGAGACTTGAGCTGTGAAAATTATGGTCCAAAGCCTTGTACTTCTTGATGTTTTCTTATGGTAGGCTTGTAAACCTGTGTAAATATTCAGAATTCCCACCATAGATATTGTTGTTCCAAGTATCCAGTGTAAAAAGTACCATGCACTTCTGCCTCTAGTTCCTCTGTAGAGTGGAAAAAGCATTTGAAAATTTCATTTGAAGTTTGAAACCCGAAAAAAGTAAGAACTAAAAACAGGTTTACTTTTGGAAAGTCAGATGAATTAATTACCTCTTAGGCCTTCGAAATCCAATCAAGATTTGCACATAAATGGCAGCATAAAGTGCCAGCCCTATTCTTTGGTGACTGTTGTTGAACGCATTCTCAAATTTTGTTATCGATAAAACTGCTCCAACAGTAACAAGTAGCACAGAGAGCACCTTTAAATTGTAAAGAATTAGTAAATATAGGACTCAATGAAAATTAAAACATACTGGTTATCTGTTGCCAAAAAATAAGTCAAAAAAGAGTATCTGAAAGAGTAACCAGACAATTACTGCATACTACTATTTGCATGGAAGTTGTATGAATGCATATATCATAGAAAAATTGCAACTGTCAACAATGGACATCAGTGAATGCAGTTGAAAATAAGATTAATTTGAATTACAGAGTTATCCCCTTTTTCTACCCCACCAAAAACTTGGTGCTGGTCATGTTGATGGATTTTGGTTTGTTATGCTCTTACCAGTTACCTATTGTGGGCTCTCTCATTTAGTAATGTTATTAAAAAGGAACTTTTGGACTTTAAAATTCTCAGGCCACTATCAGAGGGCATCATGATTATGCAGCAGGAAAAGGATAACAAATGCTTAATTATAGCAGCATATGACCATAAAGGAAGATAATGGTTTGATCACTTTCAACCAAAAGAGTATGTTTTCTTTCTCTCTCCCTCCTTTCTTTCTGCAAATACATGGTTTTATTGCCTACCTGCAAAATTGCATGAAGATAGAACAAGATTTTGTGCATTGTCTGGTGGCAATCCCTTGTACTGGACATTCTCATTGTTAGTATTCCAACAGGCATCAAGAATCCCATTGAAGCCCATAAGAGGATTCCATGAACTACAATGTCAAATGTCTTCTGAGAATTTACCTGCAAAATTTAACTAGTTAATGAAATCAAGAAAATAATGAAATCTCTAAATCAAACATCTTAAATGTCACCAAACAAGGAGGCCGAGAAAGAGAAGATCGATATCGATGAAGTTACATGCTGTTTGCTAATGGCGTTGTTGTGAGGAATCACAGCTTTGTTCTGGTCATAGAGTGAGCATTCAGCAAAATGCACAAGAAACAAAAGGTACAAACCAGGAAAAATGGTGAGAGGAAACGTCTTCTGAAGTAGTATAGGCATTGTCCAAGAAAGGAATAACAGAAAGAAAAATTACAACTTCTGTGGGAAATTCAGTGGAGGGGTTTGAGGTTGGTAAATTTAATGCTGGCCTTTTGATTGAACATTATCTGGGAATTGAATTGATGTTGGAAGATAAGGTGAACTGAACAATTCTTCTAGCTTAGCAGTAAAATATTTCTAAGGATGCAATGATTTTATGTCCTCTGCTTTTTTCTCCTTTTCCTTTAAAATATATGCTGCTTTTTGACATTGATTGCGGTTTTACTTTCTTTATTCAAGTAGGTCAGTCGATTCTCTTTGTATTTTATTTTAATTCCACGTTACAAATGTTATAAATTTTGATATGTATATTTGATGTGAAAATATAAAATAAAATATTAAATTAGAAGAAAATATTCCAAGTGCAAATTGAGGTAATCAATTACCCGTTTGTAATCTACATGCTAATTATAGCCTTAAGACTTGATTAGGCTAAAGCATTTGAATTATCTCATGACATTTGTTATCCTTTTGGGTTAGAAAAAGTTGTTTATTTTGAGATGATACGATTGAGTGGAATGAACTAGTCAATCACATGCAACTTTTTGGTTGGTTTATGAGTTTGTAGTTAGTTGCGCAGACGGCTGGAGCTGGGGTGGGTTCAAGCTTAGTGTAATTTGGCACTTTGTTCATGTGCGTGTGTGTGTGTGTTCTAATTTAACAAATCATATTAGTTACTACATTATTATTATTGAAAAATAAAAATCAAATTTCAATGTTTTAAAGTGTAAGTTAAAGTTTAACCGATAAATGTAATGTCTTAAATAGATGAGCACATAGCTATGCAGCATATTCCAGATAAACAGTGACATATCTTAAAGAGGAAATATATTTTCAAAACTATCCTAATAACTTAAACTATTTGTAAGTATATATTTTGAAAAAGATTTCATTGAATTTTTTTTTACCATTGTTTTCGTTATTAAGTTTGTAATTAAACTACTTCTAAGTACTGAAAAATCACCAACTGTGTGGTATTCTGAGGCCGCTTCTACATATAGCATATCTTCAGTTTTCGCATATATCACTTCAGTCAACACAAAAAACTTGTGCGCCTTGCGGTTCGGAACAAAATGAAACCAAATGTCAGGAACACAATAGCAATAAATGCAAACTAGAAGAATATATAAATGAAAGGAGATCTTGGTAACCGTCCAAAACAAATAAAATAGGAAGCATCCAACATCCTTGAAAATAATCCTCTAAATTTGAAAGTCCATTGTTCTAGGTAAACAAAACCAACATGGTATGAATTCAACAAAACTGATAAAGATTCTTCATGCTCACTTTCCTTTCTATCCGGAGTACTTGCAGTTCTTATAATGACCAAACAGTTTACATAAACAAGTTGGGCCTCGATGCTTTATATGTAGTCTTGAGCTTCCTTGTTGGTGGCCTCACCTTCCTGAACACTAAGGGGAACTTGATCTTGGAGTCATGGAATTGCTTGGTACTCTCCCTCTTGCAAAGTTTAGCTGGGATGGTGGCTGTCTTGATAATTTGGATGCAATGATAACGGACCCTATGACGAGAAGCCATCTCAGTGTACATCTGCTCAACAGCACCATTCAAGGTGGTATCACGGTACTCCTTGTACATGTTATGGTAACCAGTTCTACTTTGGTATCTCAACCAGATTCCATAGTTCTTGATGGTGGTTGGGTTCTTCTCAAAAATCTATGAGCAAACAGAAAAAAAGTGACTACATTAGAATGTGAACCTCAATGCAAGACGTAGAAATGAATAAATTTCTGTAAATAACATGGGGTTCTCAAATACAAATGACAACGAAACCAGATCAAAAAGCATCTTGATTTTATCAGCAAAGTAAGGAGTGAGAGAGAGAGACAAAAAACATGAGAAAACTAGATAACTACAAATTTTTTAAGTCTCCCGCCCCTCAAAACAAGGTACCATCTCAAAAATCACGATGATGCTAACAAAAATCCTTGCAGTTATAGTTGCAGCAAAAGCAACAACCTATACAAAATTTCCATTCCTAGGGTATGAAACAATGTTTGGGTAGTGATATGTTAAGAACTGCAGAATGGACAACTATAACAACAGTTCAAATACAGTCATGAAAGGAATTTACAAACAAACTTAACAATGATTTTTTTTTTTCAAAATGCTTGTACATGCAAAGTTACAGCCTAAGCAGTGATATCACAAATCTAAGTAGGGAGAAATGGAAACAACTATCTTCTAAGCACATTAAAATGATTCCACTTTCCAGTAACATCAATGAATTCATATCCAGTCAGGCTGCAGCATCATCCTAATGCAATAACAGTGTGTGAAAACAAAAACTACATAGCACAAAAGAACAGCATGTAACACAAAAATTCATAAAGGATTCTCGTATGACATGCAATATGGCAAGGCGGATATAAATAAGATGAGACTACAATCCAATTCAAAATAAGGAACACATGATAGATTTAGCCATTTAAAATCCTATGCTATATGACATTATGCACTAATCTGGCAGCACAAAAATGATCGTTGTAGATCTCTATTACCAGAAAAGATTAAAGATATGGGATGAGATCATGTACCTCATTGATAGCAAGAACCTGGCCGTTGCTCTTTTTCACCTTTTTAAGCTTCCTCAAAAAATACCTACATAAAGAAACATCAGTCGAAACACATTGAATTCAATCACCCGTATATCTTACTCCCATTGTTTAAATTATGTAATAAGTATGCTTCTGATCCTGGAGCAACCTTACTCTTTGTAACTCCCAGTTTATTAGAATATAATTGTGATCCAAAACAAAAGGACAGACCATGTAAAATCCAATAACATATCCACGCCATACTTTCAGCATCCTTCCCCTCACATATTTACTGAATACACCAGCCAGCAGCACTTACCCAAAGCATTTGCAATAAAAAAGCAATAAATCGTCTTATTAATCATTATCTCAATTCTCACAAACTTTTCATTCTGTTTACCACAATACCTTGTTTCACAGGAATTCAACCCCATAAAGGTCCCGAGTAATTATTATTAGCCCCTAAAATATGGAAGAGATAAATAGAACATATATTGTTCTCAAAAAAGAACTAAATGGAAGTGTTTCCAAAATGATTGGTTCTGTTTTCTCTACTCTGAGTCCCCTGGGGAAAAAATAAACAAATAAAAGATAAAAAAAGAAATGGAGGGACAAAAAGGTTAAATTCACAAGACACGACTCATGCACACACACGTATACGAATGCAGAGGAGAGATGACCATACCAGAACTTGGACTTGGCGCGGACTTCATTGGTGGCCCAAAGCTTCATCCGGTAGATCTTCGGGTGCTCCTCTGTCTCCGTCGGCAGAGCTCTCCCCACCACCTGGTACTGATGGAACTGCATAAGGTACAAACCACAGAACCAATCAATCACATACATCAACGTTTCAAACACGATGCAGATAAGTATAATGGTCGAATATAGAGAAATATCGGCGGCAGCATACCCTGTAGGTCACCATTTCCGACGGAGTCCAAAATTCTCTCTCTTCTCTCTCTGTGGGGAGTCTGGGCAGGTGAGAGGTGTATGCTAGGGTTTTTTGACTTGGGAAGCTGAGGTGCTTAGAAACCCTAGTTTATGATCGGCTTCAGCATTCAAGTGGGCTGTTCTGTTGCTTGGGCTTTTTGGATTACAGTTTACGGGCCACCTCTAGGATGGTTTAAGTGGTAGCAAATAGTAGTTCCTAGATGGGCTCCAACAAGTTCGTTTTCAGTGAGCTTGAACCTTGGAATTTAGCTGCTTTTGGATCTTGAACTTGGCAAGCAAAATATGGAAGCAAATATCTTATTTATCTGATTTTACACTAATTTTGGATCTAGGAATTAGTATGGCAAAAAAATAAAAATAAAAATAGGAATTAAGTTCTCTATATTATATTTAAAAAATTAGGTATAAATAGTATATTTTTAATGCAATTGATTATCTTAAAAAGCAAATGAAATAGATGCATAATTAATTTTTTTTTTAATATAATACAGTATTGTTAACAATAAACTAACAATGCAATATATATTAATAAATGCCTCTCACAATTATTCGTGGAACTGTTACATTTGCCTTTTTCTTCATAACCACCTGAAAAAAAATATTAAAAAAAATGTAGCTTTTTCTTACTAAACCAAAGGTCCACATCTAGCCTAAAAGAAAAATGTAAAAGATATATATTTGTGAAAATCTAGAGAACAAATTTCATGAGCCAACAGAGAATAGATGTGAACTGGATTTATATAGAATTACCCAAAAATGGGCTTTGATCACATTCGCACCTCTGCTTTAACCCAAATCCGAAGTACATATTCCATCACTTTTAAAGTTATATTACTTCTCCCTCGTATTGAATCTCTATATATGATGAGACAAGTATGATGGTAAAGTTTTAGGATAAATTCGAAGTATATTGATAAGTATTTTATATATATATATATATATATATAGTCTAGTTAGTCATAGATTCGAATCACTCATAGGAAAGTTGGGAAGTCAACTATTATTGTTCTTTAAAAAAAAAAAAAACCCTCTATATGCATTACAGTACTCACGTCTCATATTATCTCTCGAAAATTCGCATGTGACCTATTAATTCATCTATTAGCAACCTCATGCACAGCACTCCAGCTCTCTATTACTTGCGAAGAAAAACGAAGCCATGAGGGTGTTTTGGAACTAACAGGACCATAGACAAGGAAAAGATATGAAAGCAAGAAACATATTGATCCCACAACACATACAACATTTTAACAATATCTTTCCTGCATCTCGTGTCAAAATTTTCAGAGGATTTTAAATTAGATAGCAACATCAGAAAGTATTTTTCTTTCTTTACTGAGCTTCCTGGAAATATACTTGCTGTCTTTCAAATGGAGCCTTGCCACTTTTGTACTCTCTACTCTGCATCCTGGGGTTTAATTTACTTCGTATAACAGGGGGATCAGTGATAAATATTTAAAACAGCTCAGCAAAACCAAAACAAGGTATAAACACCCATTTATTGCAACAATGACCAATTCATTTAGTGTTGAAAAAAGTTTTAACAAAAATATAAATAATTACAATCACAGTCTTTGCTCCGTTTCTTAAGGAGGACTTTAGTTGGAGAATGTACAAACTGCAAACTTCACCAGGAATGAGCAGCCCTTGTCACACCAAGAGTAACAGCAAGAGCAGCTAGCAGAGCCTGCAAGAGTTCATGAGTCAGTGAGCAAATATTGTGAAGATATTCAACTCTTGCCAAAACCATATGCAGAAACTGAAAATGGCCATGTCAAGTCACACCTACAGTATATTTTGATTCCCAACCCAGAACCCAGAAAGATCACAAATATAGCTAAAATACACCCACCATATGAACTAAATAAGAAATGAAACTCTAATAAAGCTGTAAAAATTAACTCGCCGCCAATATGGCGGTGATATTAATTAACTATTGATGCATAAGCAAACTCCATCGTATAACAAAGCTCTAAATATGAGTGGGTTTAGAAGTTAATGATAAGGGAAAAGAACTGGAAATTAGAAAACTAAGAACAGCATGCCAATGAGAGAGAGAGATGGATAGTTAGGCTTCACATCAGCTGCATTTTTTAAAAACATTAGATAAATACCTAAAAAGGTCATGGATTATATTTTTTGCTTGTGCATAAATTTGAGTGGGACTCTTGAAGCCCAAACTATGCCCAGATATTTTAGAGATATGCACCAAAAGCTTATCTCTTCTCCTTTTCCCTAAAGAAATAGCTACAGGCACAAGCAAGCACACATTGCATATTCTGAATCCTCCCATTTCCCAACTTTTTATTCTCGCACAGGCAAACAAATCATTAAAAAGTAATAATTTTGAGATAACTATGTTAATGGCTCCACACCCTCAAATTTTTCACAAGTTCCCAAGGAAAATGAACTCAAGCAATCAGTACAAGAAGAAGTGAAACATGTCCAGTAACTTATCCGTGATAGCTGGAAGGAACGTATTAATTAAAATTTCAAAACATCAGCATGAAAAACTTCAAATATTTATTTAAAAATTATGAATTTTTAAATATCACCAGGCAAAGCTTAAAGATACAACGCTAAAATATGAATTGATAAAATCCTTCAGTATTAGGAACACTTCAATGATTACAGACTTTAGAAAAATAGATAACTTGGAAGAGGTTGAACACACTTACAGCTAAAGTGCATGCAATGAGTCCAGGCTTCTCTCTGTAATCCAAACGAACACATAACAGCAGAAAAGCTCCAATGTACCAGGGAATGGCACCCAGAAAGAAACCAATTATAAACCTTGCAACAAAGTCGGGTAAAATCAATAGGCAAAACACATTTAACAAAAGAATCGACAAATTAAGCCTGTTAAAGTATAATGATAAGTCCCATTCATGTTTAAAATAAATAACGCCCACACCAACCTTTACCCTAAATGTAGCACCAAAAGAATAAAGAAATTGATACATTCAACTATCAACAATTTCAGAATATTGCCTTTGAGCCAATTTTGATAGTAATAATTCCTTGTGATCTGTAAATAATGCAGCTTGCAAGAAGATTTTTTAAAATCAATTGAATTTTTTTTGGATAGTTATTTTTTATCTCTTGCTCAAAAGCACGGTAATTTCTTCCATGAAGAACCTGAAGAATGGTGTAAAAATAGAATAAACAGCAAAAGCAGAAACATCAAAGAATCTGGAAAGCCATTAGCTGTTTGATAGGTTTAGGCACATGCATTATCTCTGAGGGAACAAATGCAAATAATGAGTACAAAGAGCATAACAAATTGGAAATGATAACTTACAAGAACCATCCAATCCCCACACCACAACAAGGGAGCCGATCCTCCCTTAAAGGCCGTCCTTCAGCAACAGCATAACCTAGAACAACCAGAAAATAAAAGGAATAGAAAAAAGAGGTCAAAGCCAGAGCCAATTGTAAAACGGCAATTTATCTCGTTTCGGTCCAAAGAAATAAGTTTTCATGCCATTTTATTCCCCGTCATTACACCTTTGGGCAAATTTAGTCACATAACTTACATTTAATCCCACATTTAGTTCCAAATTTAAGAGTTAAATTGTGAATTGCTAGCTAGATGCCACTTCTAGCACACTTTATCCCGAACCTAACAAGTAATCCCCTCTATGGATACAGAATATACGAAACAACCGGCAATGAAAGCCTCCTGTCATGGCAGGCCCACCTGCCTTCTAAATTACCTCTGTGCTGAATCTTCACCACATTTTTCATTATTGGACACCTCAAATTACCATCCTTCGAAAATCAGTCCTCCAACTAAATCAGAGACTAACTGTAAGATATGGTACTATATCAGCCCACGGTGAAAGAATTATGAGTAATACATTCTTACAAGACAAACAAATTCAATTCATTATCAAACTCGTTTTGATTCCCAATTAGAAATAATCACTCTCTAGGCTTATATCTTTCCAATGCAAAAACAACCTACCAACTTCCTCTAGTATATTCATAAAAGCAAGAACACGATCCAAACGAACAAACGATTATGGAATCAAGATATTTCCAATATTTATCTCGATAAAACCGTGGCAAAAAGAAATCAGGAATACGGGAACGGTTTGATATCCTTGAGGATAGTAATGCGGTGGAGAGCCGGCAAAGCCAGGAGGAGGCACGGGCTGAGGGAAACCTATCACCGAATGAGACGGCGGCGGAGGTTGAGGTTGAGGTTGATAATTGGCCACGCCCTGAAAAGTACCGTAATAATAATTAGGTGGCAGACGCGAAGAATGGTCGCCGGCACCCTCCAAGAAGCCTCTGGTCTTCCCTTCGCCTTCTTCGCTCATTTTTTCCCGATTAAGAATCGACGATCAGATCGCGGTGTTTGGGTTCCGGCTCTCTGATTTGAGATGATCGATTCCAACTTCGAAAGGCTGCTGGCGCCTTACCCTTGCCACGTTGTTCTCTTCTAAGGTCGGTCGCTTTGTTATTTCTTTTTCCCCTTTCCTTTATTTGGCGGTAGAAAATAAAAAGACAGTTGTATTTGTCGGCAAAAATTAGGCATGAGAGATTAAGAATTGTATTGTAATTGTATAATTTACAAAAAGAGTTGTAACAACTTAAATTAAATTAATTTTTTAATCCCAACCAACATAATGTGTGCAATACAAAAAATTTATTATTTTTTTTGTCAAATAAAAAGTAGAAACTAATAAAAGCATTAAAAAGATAATTAACCAAAATGTACAAATTCTATAAGCAATGAAGGTCTGTGGTAAGCATAATTTTCAACGGTGGTGGACTCAAGTTGTCATAGGTCTCTCTTTTGAATCCAATTAATTACAAATTTAAAAAAATATATAAAAAAATACTGTCGTTGAGCCATCTTATTAGGCAATGCTAAAAAAATTACCAAGAATTTATATTTTTTGTTGTTCTTGTTGAATGTGGCATGTTAAATAGTTTTAAAACTTTGGTAAACATCAATATATCATCTATAGTCATTATAAAACATTACATAGAAAATAATGATTTAGAGTTATTAGTGTCACAGTTTAAAAAATATAAATATACATGCACAATTTTTAAATTTATAAAATTAACATACTTATTTAGTTATCAAATAATAAAGTATTACTCAACCTATTTCACGTAAACCATTGAAATAGGATTATTGAATCACAGAAATATATTATGAAAAAAAAGATTATGAAGAAATAATGATACGAATAAATGAAGAAAATTGAGTGGAGAATTCAAATTCAAGTAGAGTTTAAAAAATATATATTTATCTCCATTAAAAAATAAAATAAAATGGGATGGAGCTGGGTAAAACCCATACAACATGTACCAATTTGGAATATACAGCAAAACTGTGGTACCAATAACAAACAACACAGAATCACATCACATTTAGTTTGTATGTCAATAACACAGAAGCCTGAAATGCAGGAACAAGGGAGGATTAGTTAATTGCTTACACATGAATTCTGAATATCCGTATGGTCGATCGATGGTACGATCTCAAGTAAGGAAGAAAATTAGAAACTTGGATCTTTTCAGTGAGGTCTGTGATTATAAGATTTGCCTGTTCAGCCAGCGCCAGAAAATAGTCGAAAGTGTTGATATTACGAACCACAGAAGCAATATATGCAACAGGACCTTTGACTGAAGGATGGAGCAGAAGTTCATCAGCTGGTGAACCATTACTTGTTTCTTTTTCTTGGGAAGTATCAGGCTCACTACCAGTGCTAAATTCAGCATGTGAACGTTCGTGCTTCAAAAGAGCAGCCAGGACTCGAACAAGATGAGGAAGGCATGATGGATCATAGATAATATCAGCACCTAAACTGTAAAAGAAAGTGAAGATATGACTCCAACCAGATTTCATCAAACATTGAACTGGCAACAAAATTAAGGAAAGCAACTGGATTTGTCGCCAACTGCAATAACTTTCATGGTTACCAACACAACTCATTCAATAAAATTTACACTGTAAGAGATGAACCTATAAATTCTGATATAGACTTTGCCTTTTCCTACGGGGGTATTGAGACAAATTCATATCATAATAGACCAAACACCGCGCATGATCACAATGGAATAACATTGCTCCATAATACTTCTCCAGTGATTGAATGACATTTGATACTTGATGTCTATGTACACATATTACTCTTTGGGATGTGATCTGACATACAGGGCGATTAGATAATTGGAATAAAACCAGATCGAATCATGATACTATGGGATAAGGTTTTAAGACAAAAGGTATATCTACACTAACATTCAAGAAACACGTATGCAGTACTTACATTATGTCCGGGGCAAAGCAACGGAGATCATCCTCTGATGCAGATTCCCATGGCAAACAAACACAATGCACCTATTATCAACATTAGATCAGCCCTTGACTATTGTCAACTTGTTCTGATTCAATGAGATGTCTCACAGTCAGAGCAAACCAACTACCAATAAACTGAAACTTTTAAGACATGTAAAAACCTACTGCAAATTCTTGAAATGAATTGCACAAAAGACAGCTGGAGTTGCTAATTAAATCTCACTATTGCAGGTACCCTGAGCATCAGAAAACAGGCCCAAATGTCTTGGTACAGTGCGCAATATCAATAGTTTGTCCATTCTCAAATTTTTTGAATTGCAAATACACATATTGAAGCATCCTTGAGCCATAATTCCACCAATTCTCACACCAAATTCACCCCCTCGTATCAACAAGACTCTGAAGATTATATCATCAAAATTTTGGGACTCGATGCAGGCAGATATACAACACAGGCTGTAAAGTAATTGTTGTGGGAAGTAGGAAAAGAATGCAAGCAAACTCGGTTGTTTCCATAAAAAGTATATGGCAATGGCAAGTTATAAGTAAAATTGCTGCTATAAGAGATGACCAGAAAACAAAGAAATCTGAGAACTCATAAATCATAGAAACCTATGTACATCATCTCAGCAATTGAAGCCTTGAAGAAGAGTGAGGAAAACATAATCAGACACACACATGTTACTCTGACTAACCACATCGTGATGTACAAGGTTGTCTAATGTGTGATTTCCTGTACTCAGGTGGTTCAGTTCCAAGTTAACCTTCATATTTGCTAAAGTTGTGAAGTCGCCATCACTTAGTATCACCTGCATCATGAAAAACATTCAGAGAGGATCAACCGAACACTTCTTCTCCAAATGTAATACGAGATATGATTTTCCTTTTAAGAATAGAACACAACCTTCTTCTCATGGTACCTAAAGAAACCTTAAAGGCTTTGTTTGGTTTCCTTTTGGGGGATTCCCCAAAATAAAAAGATTCTTTTAATAGCATTTTCACTCTAAAACACATTTCCTCTTTCCCTAAAATATTTCTGAAACATCCTAATCGTTACTATACATACATATATATACATTTGAATTATTAATATTTTTATATATATCTTTATACATATTCAAATAATTACATCAATTGAAATTATATATATTTACATCTTTCTACAATTACATTATTATAAATATATAAAATCTGATTTTCACATTAATATAGGAACAACATATAACAATATAAATTGATGACGTGACACCACTAATCAAACAAAATCCTACCATGACCTCCATAGTAGAAAATGCCTCCCCAAAAAATAAAACCAGTACAACTTCTTCCAAAAATATACCAAATCAACCATTCCAAAAACAAAATCAAACAAACTACACATTTCCAACCATTTCTCCAAAATAAATTCCCCTAAATACTCCATAATAAAACCAAGCACACTGATATATTTTTGTCAGCTACCAATCCATGTATCCAGAACTGCGAGCATCTTAGTTAAAAATTGAGGAAGAATAAAGCAAAACAATTACAAGGCCTTATTATATAATGCTTGAATAATAATTTATGCCTATAACAGCCAAAACTTAGGAAGAATTACTTTTCGCAACGAATATTTATATTATATAAATGGCCACCAAAAAATTTAGAGGTTTAAATGCGCCTGTTGAGTATTAATTATGTAACCAAAAATAAATGGATATATAAGATGTTATCATTATAAGAATCTTTTTTCTGATATTTTCACTAAAAACATTTAAGGGCATTCATTTGGTGGCATTATCTTTTCCAAGAGAAAAGGTCACTGCACTTGGTCATGTGTGCACAAGCTCACCTTAGATGCTTTCACATAGGATAGACAGATGCCAACCAATCCAACACCTGAACCAACCTGTTGACACAAGCAATTCCGACAATTACCACTATATAAATAAAAATAATTTAACAAAAGACACCATCCATAGCATTTGAAAAATGGACATAGGAGAGAAATTTCTACCATAGACAAGATAAAGTAAAAAAATTCTTGATGCATGCATTTAAAGCTTGACAACATTTACAAATGGAACCAATTGGAGAGGAAATCGCATACCATTTCCAAAATGCATTTCTCACCTCAAAGCAACATTTATTTGCAAATAGTTCTGGGAAAGAGAGTATAAATTCTGACAGGAAAAGACTTGATGGCCAAATAGAGCACCTATATAACCATTCACATATAGAACAACAAAGGAAGCAAAGAACAAGGTCAAATAGAAAATTAGCAATTGTGAGCACATCAAAGCGAAACTACGCAAGCAACATTTGCCAAACAATCATCCAATGCAGCTAAATGGAAAGCTTTTACTTAAGGGACAAGACATGTAAAAATTGAATTATCTTCTCTTTGAAGTTAGTTTGATTGAAATTTCACTTGGGATAAGAATTAAAAGACCATGAATAATGTTTACTGCAAATGGAAGTTAAGTTCTGAAAAGAAAAAAATAAGCTAGATTGCCATTTAATTGAGATATCATCTAACTAAAGAATAATGTGGCTGATCCGGAAAACAATGAAACTGAATCTACATATGTTGAGCTAATTCCTAAGTGATGGGCAATATATTATTGAAGAAACCTAGAATTGCAGAAGAAAAAACTTAGCAGGAAAATTTTACGGTAAGTTCTTGGTGAGACGGTTGAGTAAACTGGTAACAGCAAGAACTTGGAATTGCAGAGATAAGTGAGAGGGATTGAACCAAAATCTGAAGATGTCAATGTCTTGTCGAAAAAGCTAAGCCCTGCCTTACTGAACAACAGATGGACAAGCAACCAATAGGTAAAACAAACTCAATGAACCACTAAAACCATTGATTCCATCATGCTTTTGGTTTAATTAATTTTAATAGTACATCCCTGCAGTAGCTTTTCTCTGTCATTTTTTTTCTTAAGACTATGCGCCATTCATGTTAGCTTGATATCTTCTTAACATTGCTGCTTTCTCTTCATCAAATTTTTGCTGCTATCAATCCCTACATCATGGAGCCTTTTTAACTCTGCTCTATCAAGAGCAATGTCTATTGATAAACCACAAATACTCAATTTAATTCCCCCATTCATGAGAACGTTAATCTATTCCATTTAGTTTACAGTGAATACAACTCTTACTTTTTTATACCAGTAAATCGAGTGACCTTCTTGCAATGTATTCAAGCCATCACTTAAGGCACAATGTAGGTCATAATGATACAAGAGAAGATGCCGCGCTACCTGACACAGTTTCTCATTTAAATTCGTTCTTCTGATTGCAGAGAAGAACCTTGTTTCTATATTGAACCAATATTTTTCAGAAAAAAAATAGCAATTCCAAGGAGTAATATACTCAAACTTGATTCTTTTTTCCAGTAAAATAAATGTTGGTAGAGTATTTGAGGGGAAAAAAAGGATGAAGACGAAGAAGAAAGAAAAGTAATAATGTGTATATTACCCAGTATCTCCTTCAAGCATGTTGACCGAAGAACGAAGTTGAACCTCCAATTTCCTAGACTTTGGACAACTTATGATTCCAGAAGACTCTACCCATGTATTAAAATAGTAGAAAACTCACTACTGAAGTTGTAAAACATCAACAAGAACATATGAACGAAAAGTGGAACCCATAAAAAGTTACCATTAGGGAAAAGAAACGAGATTGTTTTCAAGACTCTCGAGTTCCTTTTATTGGCATCATCATCCTAAGCGACAAAGAAGATATTAGCTTTAGTTAATAAATATTAATTGAAGAAAAAGATTAAAAGTAAGAGAATTACATCCGATACCTGTAAAGAAATCATATACGAAGCGTACTGTTCGTACAATTCATCCAAAACGAGGCCGCCGCTCGATTCGATTTCAAGAATTAATTTCTTGAGAAATCTTTTCAAATAAGGCCCCTGCCACTTCAAATCCTGAAAAGACCCACGTTTGTTTTCTTTCAAATAATTATTTCGTTTTATTTTCTTTCTTTTTCTTGGTTTCTTGAACTCAAGAAAGGTAAAGGCTTACAGCTTTGCTAATGCAGCGGTGCCAAATGCAACTCTGTACACTCTCGGTGACGGAACCTCCGCCAAACTCCCTAGTGTCCAGTAAATTTGTGATCTAAATTTGATTAAATGAAAGTAACAGAAAAAAAAATGGAAAAAGAAGGAAAGGCAAAACGATGAGTGGGGATCTTGAATGGGGTTTGAGGGCGAGGCTTTGAGCGATGACCTGGCGAAGGAGATTACGACGTCGGGTGGTTCCAAGGCGAGAAATGCAGACACCATATGAAGGCACGAAGGGACCGAGATGTCCAGTTCTTCTTCCGCCGCCATCGCCAAAACTGCAAGAGATGTTCAGTCGCGTGATTTCTTAATTTTGTTGGGCAGAAACTGCGGTTCCAACGGTTCTTATATAGTGTCTCGGCCGGTAATAGGGTATCCTACTTCTGCGAATAACGGCTTGACTTTCTGCGACCGCTCCTCCCGCCTCAAATAAAAAAAAAAAAAAAAAGGAAAAAAATTATATACTAGTAACAACCTGAAAATTTTGAATAAATTTTAGAATTGTTGTTTATTATTATATTTATCTAAATTTATTAAATTAAGTAAAGAAAAATTTTAAAAAATATAATTAGAACTCAACTATATATATTTATCAAAAATTTAAAATATACAATGGATAAATATGTCTTTTCAATTCAGATAAAAAAAAGTGAGAAATATATAAAATTCATGTTTAAACAATATATACATATATGTATATTAGTTGTAGAATGTATAGTTTATTCTTGATGAAATTTTTAATTAATTATTTATCATACTGATTAGAAATCACTAAAGTGTTATCCAACAATGTATCCACATAGATACCAATTGGTGTTACAGATTAAAGGGTCCTTTTCCTAGATCCTTAAAGTTTTAAAGTCCATTTTATTTATTATTATTTTTAGGCTTATACTGTTACATGATTTGATCTAATAAAACATGTGATGATACTGGTTCTTAATTTTTTAATCTCTTGTATTATCATTAGAGTTTTTTTTTATTGAATTTCAACGTATGTTAATATAAAGAAATAATTGGAAACTATTCATATTTTTTTTAACACTTAACAAATAGTATTTGTACTTTTAAGTTGAATCATTTAATATATATTTCTCATAGTCTCACCTGTACATGACATATATATATATTATATATATGTCACTCTAACAAAATACCTAGCTTTGACACAAAAATTATTATTTGAAGCATTAAGTGAATGTTGTATGATATAAAAATGTAAGTCATTATAGTACGACTGAAAAGAAGTTTTCATATAATTTATTCTTTTCATATTATTTAAAAGAGACATTAACATGTGTATATCCTTAACCTATTACTCATTTTTTTAAAAAAAAATATAGGCGCACATATTTATTATTATTTTATTAGATTCTTATGAAAATTCGCTCAAAAATATGCAAATAAAAATATATGGATCTTTATAGAATCAAGAACATGTTTTTGTGCTAAAAGGCTATAATGTACAAACATTCTAGTTATCAAGTCTGACGGTAATTCCATGAAGAAGACAATTGTTGCCACAAAGATAAATAATATTTTTTTAATTCTTGACTTGAAAATTATAATGATAATTATTGTACAACTCAAAATTTTGAAAACATACAATAACCTAACACCCACTACAAAGATAGTTATTATTCAAAAAATAAAAATATTGATCGATTCTCTACTTCCATTTAAATAGGGTATAAAATTATTTGAGGCCACTAGTGTTGTAAGCATTAGAGTTAATGTGAGGGTGCTCGAACCCCAAGTCGGGGACACCTAGCGAAAATATGACAAATATGGCGTTCGACTGGTGTGACACAGGAGATTAGTGTTTGGGTTGGACCGCAGAATTGAGATGGTGGTGACGATATTGGGTGGGTAGTGATGGTTTTACGAGAAGTGAAGATGCAAAAAAATAAATAAAGATAAAAATAAAGAAAATAAAAATGTGAAAACATGGAAGAAGGAGAAAAGAAAGAGAGATATCTATTATTTTTAAAAGTGGATGAAAAAACTTATTTAACTTGAAACACATTAAAACAATTGAAGAGACAATGCAAGTTTTTATACTTTCAAAATGGTTCAAAAACTTTTTTGTTAAAAATATTATTTATCGAAAATAAATTAAAACTAAAGGATACTATATTATATGATTACTTTTTATTTTTATAAATGAATAATAATTTTAATAGTTCAAAATATCATTTACGGAAACAAGTTAAATAAAATAGATAGGATTTTCAATTTTTAATAATTGGAGCAAAATATTGTACAATTAAAAATATGACCAATTCAAATAAATTAAAAAATAGAATAAATCATGAATAATATTTTGTAAATTTTTTAAAAATGGATTTTTTGTAATTTATCTTATAATATATGATGTATTGGTTCAATATATTATATGTATCATATTGGAGGGTTAAAATAGTCAATTAGTATAGGTGTTTTTGTTCAAAAAAGACATTTCCATTATTATTTTGGTACATTGTGAGCAGCGCCATTAGTTATTAACAAAATAATACAGATTTTTCAAAAAATATAAATAATTTTCACATTATTTTTTTTAATAAAAGAGTTTTTTTTTTTTTTTTAATTATTGATCATTATCCGCTTTTTGCCATAACACAAAGAAGTTTAATTCATTTTTACCCCCTAAATGTTATCTATTTGCACTTTAATATAGAATAACCCAAAATATCAAAACCCCTACCCTCATATGTTATCCCCGTGAAACGCTTTGAGTGATCCCCCACCTCATTCCCAACAACAGTGGTGGTCTTGGAGTTTGGCCGCATTCAGAACATCCGAAACTAGGTTTCCTTCTATTCACTTTATTGTTTTTCTCTTCAATTGGGAAATTTCTTTTGCAACTGCATATGTAATAATATTCCTAGTACAAATTCGATTAGTTATTTGCTTTATTTTTGCATCCGGTTATATGTTATTATGTATTTCGATTCTTATTGTAATACTTGAAGAAATTCTTCTCCCATTCTTGTTTTTTTTTTCCTGCCTCAATTGCTATCAAGATTGCACAGATGGAAGCATATAGCCGTTTGTCTTCGGCATTCTTCACTGGTTTTCTGAGTTTCTTAAGTAATTTCTTGCCTTTACTGCTGTCTATTTTTCCATCTACTGATGTCATTGCACAAATGAAAGAATGACGCTATTTTGGTGTCTTCTCTTTCGATTTTTAAGGAGTATGAGGTTTATGGGATTATTGTAAGCAGAAGTTGAATGGGTAGACAGAGAAGAGAATTAGGAATATGACAAAGCTGGAAGCTAGCTCTGTTCAAAGTTTACCTAGGTTTGAAACTTAGGTAAATGCAATTCTCATAGATTAAACATTGAATGGGTTGAGGACACACTGATTGAAATGGGAATCAGGATTCGAGCTAGAGAAGAACGGAGAGCAGAAGAAAGGAGAAGAAAGAGAGCAAGATGGGGCAGAAACATTGTGAATGAAAGATTTACCTTGTTCACACACTGCTTTCTACATTCACTCTGAAACCCCTTTCCCCTCGTATTATTTTTCAGAGAAATCTGGCAGTAGTGACAGTAAATGATGAGAATAGTAAACTGATCTCACTGAAAACTTTAGATCAATGAAATACTATTAGGTTTCTAACCTATATTAGGTTAGAAAGTACTGAAGTACAATTTTTTATTTTGTTGGATTCAAGATGGCATAATTGTCTTTTGAATGTTTATAATGTTTTTTCTTTCTTATTATATTGCGTGATAGAATTTCTTAATAAGATATGGTACGCATCTTAAGACAAATGGTTGTGTCCTATGTGATTATTGCTCAAAATTTATGCATGCTGTAGAATATGTTTTGTCTGGTAAAATACTAAGAATTACGTTGTTGCCCTTCATAGTGGATCACGACTGATCACAAAAGAATTCTCATTGTAATACGGGTTGGAGGTGATTTCTTGTTTGAATTATGTCATACTTGTTGTGGCACACTCAATGCATGTGCACACACATGATGCATATCTAAAAGAACTTATTGAGAACTATGAACTTTAAGTGAAAAAGTCTTTGTATTTAATGAAAACAATTTGAATTCATTAAAAAAAGATAAGAAATTGATATGTAAGTGATTGTGATCATACCTGCAAGGATGTGGAATTACATATGAATATAACATACAAACAAAGTTTGGTTATACCTCATAATTGTGTTAAAATTATTTTTTTCTCTCGCATTTATTAACTTTCTCTGTGCATAATCAACAATGATATCAATAGAGGCTTCCTTTGCTTCTGCAAAAGAAACAACAATGACATTAGATAATAAAAATCATCAAAAGAACTTGAAAAAGAGAGGAATAAAGTAGTGAAAACTAAAGTAAAGAGAAAGGCGGATGAAGAGATAATGGAAGAGAGAGGGGTTGGAGACAGATATAACAATCCCTCTTTTACTGCTTCTTTTTACTTCAAAAATAAGGAGGGGAAGTGGGAGATAAACCGGTGGGGAGATAAAACAATATGCTCAAGGCAGTTATTGGATGTGGGTTACTGATTGCATGTGGCAATTAGGACAAGGTAGTTTGCCAGACCAAAAATCTGCCAAAATTAGTATTAGGGCCTCTTCAATTATTAAGTAGTATAGATTTAGCTATCAAGCACGATTTGGTTAGGTTTGTTTGTTTTATGGTGTAGACGTACTCTAAAAAGTTTCTTTACTTGTGCAGTTCTACTTTTAGAAAGCTTTCGGGATTATGAAGTGGGCCATTTGCTGAGATGAGCTGCATTCATATCAGTGCCTGCCAGCTTGCTTGTTCACCTTCTGCATTACCAGCGCAGGCTTTTCAACTTAATAAGGCATCTACATGCCCATCAACTTACCTGGGAACAAAATTTCCCAAGATCTCCCTGAAATTGACCTCTGCTACATCTAGGTACCAGCAAGCTGCAACTGTCTGTTTGTTTGGTGGTGAAGGAAAGTCAGAGAATGGGAATGAGGTAACTGGTTCGGTGAACTTATTGTATGAAATATTTTGTCCTTGCAACGTAAAACACTTTTTGGCGTTGTGGCGAAGCACATATATTTTTCTTTGGACACTTGGTCTAGTGGCTGAGGTTTGTCCTCATATAGTGCTAGATCTTACTTGTTGTTTTTTCAACTTTTGTGTGGAATTGTTTTGAGCAAGTTTGTGTTATGTTTTGATTGTGTTGAGAAACATTGATCAATTAGTTGCACAAGACAGGTTTTGTGAAGTTATGTACCACATTGCCTTTGCTTACAAATCGTGGTCAACCACATGATTTGTTCGACCAAAATGAACTCCAGTTTGATATTCCTCAATTTGTTATATCGGAACTATGAATCATATAGCAGATAAAAAGATAAATAAAACATTTGATTCAGAATTGCAACTTATGTGACTTCTGCCTGCAAACACTAAAGAATATGTTGAATCTGCTGAAAGTGATTATTGTTTAACTTTTATTTCTGTATGAAGGACCCTTGTTGAGACCCTTTTTGTCCCTTTATTATACATCACCATGAAAATGCTAATTTATTATGTGGGTGATATGAATGGTAAATCTGGAGACTTTGTTCCAGTAGATGTTTACTTGTCGTGTGCAGTTCTATAATTACTAACATAGTATTTGATTGAATGGTAGATCTTTCACACCCCCTCTGTGGAAGATTAATTTGATCTGTAGCTCTAATGGCTCAGCTGTTTTAAAAGTTCTCTCTCCTATGATTGCATGGTATTGTAAGAACCTCATAACATGTGCTCTTTTCAGTTCTTACTGTCTGTGAGCTGGTATGTATAATTTTACAATTATGACATTGTTCTCATTTCTTTTGCATCCATTATGACATTAGAGCTCCTGGACTGATTTGTGTCGGAAATGTAAGTTCACTTGTTAATATGTACCAGGCTTCTCCATGGAAAGCTCTTGAGAAAGCCATGGGCAATTTTAAAAAGGATCGGTCAATTGAGGATGTATTGAAGCAGCAGATTCAGAAACAAGAATACTATGATGATGGAGGTAGTGGTGGAAAACGTCCAGGTGGTGGGGGCGGTGATGGTGATGGCTATGGTGAAGCTGAAGATGAAGGTCTTTCAGGAATGTGGGATGAGTTTGTACAAGTGATTTTGGCAACTTTGGGCTTCGTGTTTCTGGTACTCTCCCTCCTTATGATGAACTCTTCTTAAGTTTTACTCGTTCATGTTTATCTCATGATATCTGATTCGGGTTTTAACTGATTGGTTGTTCATGTTGATGTGGAAGTACAAATAGATTGGATTACTTAAACTATAACTAGCATCTGAATTTTTTTTTCTTTCTCAGTCCTTTCCGTCTAAATCCTACCATGCCCCCTCCCTCACCTACTTTTTCTTATTTGGTAGATTATATGAATATACAGTGAGGTCGACAGCATTGCTCTCCAATATCATTTGTTTTCCTTGATTTTTGTACTTTATAGGATAGGATTGATGTTTAGCTGGTGCTTCCTTGTTACTTCTTAATAATACTTACCTAAGATATTGTGCTTCATTTCAGTACGTTTACATCATTGAAGGCGAGGAGATTACTGTACTTGCAAAAGACTTTATGAAGTTTCTCTTTAGACGACAAAAGAGTATCCGTCTAAGTCGTCTCATGAATCAATGGAAGAGATTCTTCGAGAGGATGAAAGAGAAGGAAGAGTTTGACCCGTATTGGTTGGAACGTGAAATACTTAATACCCCCACGTGGTATGACAGCCCAGCCAAGTACAAGTGGATCATCAAGGCTCTAGAGTCGAGATCTGATGAGTGATACCAAAGTTGCCACCTTTTCCATTTTGGATAGTTTCTTTATGACTTGGCCAGCATCTTAGTGAATGTGCTTGGCGGATGTCCAACATATTTGGAGGAAAGGGTGAGGAGATGCCAAGTATTTAGAAGAAACATGTTCATTTATGTGGCATTTTGTTACTGCAGAATTAATATGCTTAACCTCTTTCTCATAGTTGTGCTGCATCTGAAAGTCTCTAAGTCTCTCTGAGTATGAATGTGCGTGCCTGCGACTCTTGCAGTCTTTTTTATTTTATCTTGCTGAGAGCATTTCATATCATCTTCAATAGTAGCCCCTTTCTCTCAGGCAATTGGTTGTTGAAAAATTTGATCTTTTTTACCCAATTATCTTTCCTGCTATTCGATAAGTTTTCTTAATTGCGAGAAGTCTCACTTCATGATACATGCGTATATGTGTGTATATATATATATATCCAACGGAATTACATCTTTATTTGGTTTAATAAATAGGTGAGCGTGCACGCAGTATAATTGAAGTAAAATAATAAAACGCAAAGCCCATTGAGCACTGCAATATATCTTTATTTTGGTTAAGCAGGTGAATAGGCACATAATATATTGGGTAAATTACAATTATATTAAGATTTAGTTTAATTATAAAAAAATCAGCTATTTCTTGAAATTATAAATAACTTATGGAGTAAAATATTATTTTGAGATTTATCTTTATTTAATTTTTTATTAATAGGTGTAATTTGAAAATATAAATAAATGTTAAAAGTATATTAATATACAAAGAGTCCAAATCGTAATGGTAATTTTTTTAAACACACATCCCAATGGACTCTTTGATGCAAAAGCATGTTAAAATTTTAGCAATATCCATTAGAAAATAAAGATTGGCATTGAGATAAAACTAAAAAAGCAATACGATGGAGATCCATATATATCCTTAATTAGTTCCACACAGAAACGTTTAGATAGAGTGAGAAAGAACAGCAATATCCAGGTTTTTGCCTAAAAAAGGATACCTGAAATTGTCGCTTTATAAACAAAATTCAAGAACCCCAAAGCACAAAAATACCTCTGCCAAGAAAAAAAACAATACTTCTTTTAGAATCATAAAATTAAACCAACAAAGATTAAGTTTTTGACGTCAAGATCATGTACAAATTAAAAAATCACCAAAAACATTTGAAGATCATGCGACTCCACCACCAAACATCTGTGTTACACGTTTAAATACTTTTACTGCCCAAAACTACTTCGCCACAGATACACTGCAAGAACCGCTTTTCAGCGCACTCGTGCGACTTACAAATACGAAGTCCACATCTCAAACCCACACACACAGCAGCATATCCCTTCCTTTAAACCAATGAAAAAGCATAACTGCAGATTGTGAATCTATACTCTGCACTTGGGCCCTTTTGTTTGAATGTTGCCATCATGTTGATCTTCTGTATTCCAAGAAATAGATACAAAAAATTTGCTTCTGAGAAGATGGCAGTTTTTGAACTTTGCTTCTGAGAGGAGAAGATACTTAAATGAGTTGGCAGTTCCAACAAGAGTGAACATGGGTAGACTTGTGGTGAAAAATTTACTGAAAAAAGGCTTTAAATTCTACACAATTTGGTAAATATTATAGATGTATGAAATAGTAAAGATTGCAAGAATTTGTAGATTTTACTGACCAAAATCTTAATTGCTTACCCGGTGGTGTTAATATACTTATTAGGAGTCTTAATTATTAATTAGTGGATAAGCTTGTTTATCAGTCCCAAGTCCCAACTACTAATCATCTTCATAACACACAAGAAAAGAAAAGAAAATCTCAACTAATCAAGAAAAATAATTCGAAGTTGAGTGGGAGTTTATTAGTTAGTGGCAGTTTCAAAACCCTGCATAAACCCCAACACCAAAAATGCCGACCCGAGGAAAAGGCAAAGGCAAAGGAAAACAAACCCACCGGAAAACCACCGCTTCCGCCTCCAACCCCCTTTCCTCCTGCATTTTCCCTAGGGAAATCATCTTCAACATCCTCTCCCGCCTCCCTGTCAAAACCCTACTCCGCTTCAGGTGCGTTTGCAAGCCATGGCGCACGTTAATCTCCCACCCAAGATTCATATGCGAACACCTCAATCGCTCCCCGGCTTCACTCATCATCCACGCGCACGAAACCCAACTACCCATTGCGGACCAACCCCTACCCCGAACCTTCACCCTCCAGCCCACTGGCCACGTCATCTCCGTATACAAGGCACCAAACCCGCAGTGGAATACGCACTCGACCCTGGTTCGCATTCTTGGCTACCCGGGTTCGGACGCCTTATGCTTCAATCACATGGATGTGGTTGGGAGTCCAAACGGTGTGGTTTGCTTAGTCCAACAGCCTTGGGCCAACAAGATTACCCTCTGGAACCCCGCCACCCGATCTTCCTCACCTGTTCCCTCTCCGCTTTTACCGGCCGACCCGAATGTCCACCGCGGGGTGTCTGCTGGAATAGGGTTTGATCCTTCTTGCAACGAATACAAAATCATCCGCATTATGTGTCATGAACTGGATTTTGTGATGCCTGACCTAGCTGAGGTGTATTCTCTCAAGTCCGGGCGCTGGAGAGTGGTAAGACCCACCGTCTTCTTCTGGGTTTTGAGAGAAAAATGCGAAGCTGTGATAAAAGGGGTGCCGTACTGGAGAGCTGTGGGAAATGATGACTTTGGTGTGCGGTGGTTGTTGGTTTCCTTTAATTTGCAGAAGGAGGTTTTTGAAGTGGTGTCAGTGGCGTGGGTGATGAATAAGAGGGAAGCATGTATCGGTGAAATTAAGGGTTGTCTTGGTATGGTGGTGTGGGAGAAGGAGAAGGAGAAGTCGATAGATCGAATACTTGATGTGTGGATGAAAGACGATGAGAAGGGATGGAGTAAGATATATAGGGTTGGGCCAATATCGGTGGTGGGGAAGGTGGTAGGGTTCTATGGGGACAGAGGCATTGTGCAAGTGGTTGGTAATGAAGGAAACCTGATCATGTATAATCTTGAAAAGATGGAAGTTGAGGATTTTATCAATGTCGAGGATGCGGTGCCGTGTACTTTTACACTTGTAAGCTATAGGGAAAGCTTGATTCGCATTCCAGGGACAGGAGATACAATCTGATGAGAAGAATATATGTACATATAAACATAGGGCTTGACGGCAACAAGATGCATCATGAAATCTGAGAAGGTATAAATTTATGCATCATCTTTGGGCGTGTGCATGTTCTGAATTTCTAGCTGCATTCTTGATCACTATATATTTCATAGCTTAATTTATTGCCATTTTTTGCTAGTCATGTGATTCTTACTTTAGTTAATTAATGCGGCTCGAATATATACTTGAAATTCCTCAAAGTTTAGGAGAAAGAAATTCAGTACTGAGCCTGAACGGCCATCGTCTAGCACTTGATCATTATAGAAGAAACTCTGACTTGTATAATCAGGACAATTGCTTTTAATTATTGGACTATTCCATCAATAATCTCTTGAATCATTCATGTCCCTTGTGTCTCTGTAATCATATCTATGTGCATGTTTGGGTAGATGCATGAAGTTGCATATCTGCAAGGGTTGGGAAAAGAACAAGTCCATTTTTCTCATCATATGTATATGTATGCTTACCCAAATTTAATATATAACATAATAAGGTGCATATATAGGTAATCTTTTTACAACCACCCAAATTAAAAATAAAGTTTTCTGAGCTGTTAACTGTTTCTTGTCTTATAAATATTGGTACATCTCAGCTCATAAACTTAACTTGTTCTTTTCTTCTGGCTATTGTATCAGTTAGGGAATTCCCCTTTTCATCCTATTTCAGCTTAGGTTCCTTGCCTTTAACTTTATTCTCTTTGTAAGCTGCTTTTTGCCATCTGAATGTGATATTTTTGTTATTTTTGTTATTCAGAATGAAGTGTCATTATGTGATTTTGATGTTACCAAACTTGTAATGCAGCTATTCTTCTTCATTAGTTGGTTGATACATGTCGAGACCAGAAATCGGATCAAAGAAACCTGAATATTGGGCAGGAGAAAAATTAGTTCATCCTCATTACTCTCACAAATTTGAGAAGCTCTTTTACTTGTTTTCTAATGCCCATGTACTGTAGCATGAATAGTTTGATGATAAGTTGTTGAATCTTGTATGTGGAATGAACACAATTTTATGCTCTCTCGCATTTTTTCTAGGAAATTTGTCGTAATACAATTTATATCAACTGCTTAAGTTTTTTCCATTTTTTTTTGTTCTTTGGCTATGGTTGTGCTCTGTGCTTTGACGACGACCCTTCTTCTTGTTTAAACATAAGGGTTTAAACTAATTCAACTATAAAGTATGTACAAAACAGGTACTAGTTATTTTATTCTTGTTTAAATTCGAATCGAGTATACGCAAGTAAAATCTTGGATTATTTTTAGAAAAAAGTTAAGAAATACATGTAGTGAATGGAGTGAAGAAATACATGTAGGGAATTTATTTAATAATGGTAAAATATAATTATGTTTAGAACAATTGTGTTGTCTAAAGAAAATTCAATGGTGTCAGTCATTGTGCATCAATATTCGTAATGTCTACTATTTATACCATTTTGCCCAATTTCAGGTTAGTTGGAAGCCATTGATAATAATGTAATTTGAATTGAACCCACCAAAAGCAGGTAAAAGAAGCGTATATTTTGTGGTTAAAATTGAGATTCTTACTGGGGAAAAATTTGAGAGAAGGTTTAGTGACAATGGACAAGTCAAAGATTCATACGTATATCTCTCAAAGCTTGATGATAAATTAAACAAGGGCGGCTAAAATAATAATTGTTCTTGGCTGCTCTTACACTAATGAATTTCTAACAACGAAATTCTTAAGGAAGAAAATTATAGTACAAACTTTCGACTGGTTGAACTTTGAATATTTACCCCTCTTTGTTCAAATTTCCAATTCTATTTAATTTGAATTGGAAATGATTTTTTTATAATAACTTTTGATTTTTTTTTTATGCTTCTCCCTTCAAAAGTGATGATCGTTAAGAGTTGATATATAGTATCATATCATTACTAACTATTAATTTGGATATGAATGGGGGAGAAAAGAGGAAAATATAGTATTAATTTGATAACATGCCTCATATATTCTTTGAAATATAATGATTAATGATTGGTGATAAATATTATTATAATTGCATTGAATATATTGTATTCAATCTATTAATGATTAATAATAAACATTATTATAATTACATCGAATATATTACATTCAGTCAATCTAAAAATATCGTGAATTAAAAAGAACATCAGCCAACAACGTAGGGAATTGGACTGTAATCATTTTTAAACTACCATTTTCTGAAAGGTGTACACATCTTTATTGGAAAGAATAAAAAGCAATTATCAAAAACTTAAAGGTCAATGGTCCAAGTTTCAAATATTACTAATACTGAACTTTACTTGGCGGCTGTTGAATTGAAATATCATAATCATTGATATACACCTCCCACATAATATATGATAGGATCGTGATGTCCTAAGATTTAGGGATCACAAAAGTTAGCAAGAATAACTCCTCCCAACCTAATATATTATCCTCGTTGCGACCACATTTTTGAAGTCATGACTGCTTAACAACTGTCCTTGCAAGTAAATACAACTGGAGTTTATAGATAATTAATAAATATTTTTTTTCATAAAAAATAAAATATTTTTTTAATAATTTAAACACTCGAACAATACACATGATATAATATGTATTAAATTACGAGGTCATTGAGATACTATATTCATAAATAATGTATCGAGTGTGTGATTAATTACAAATATCATATTTTATAAAAAATAAAATACTTGTTAATTATCTAGATGTTGAGTGTGAGTTCATTATAAATGCATAAAATATAAAACACTTGCAATATTTTGTAACAATGGGAGTAACAACAATAAATTTCAACATTTGGTACCAAATATTACTGCAACCAAATGAGTATTGAACTTAGATCACATAAATTTTGTAACAATGGGAGTAACAATAATAAATTTCAACATTTGGTACCAAATACTACTGCAACCAAATGAGTATTGAACTTAGATCACATAAATTACAACAACACAATAGTATATATATAAACTGCGACCAAATTAAAGAAATTTAGATCACATAAATTGCAATGGCACAATAATAATAATCCAAAATATGCAAATCCACAACCATAAATACTTTATTCTTTTGCCAATCATGAGTAAAATTGAAAAGAGAAAAAGAAAAAGACTAAATTAAGTTGCATCAATTTTTTTTCTCAATTATATACTTCCAACATTTTGACTACTCCAATTTTTATTTTTTCACTTTGACGATTAGGCGCCTCCTGACCGAGTCCAACTAAAAGAATCAAATACAACAGGAAAATTCAGTCAACAGAGAGACGGGAATCGGGTACACCTCTGGGAAAGAAAAACCCTGCAATCGTCCTTAGGAACAATGGTCGGGACATATGTGATTTCATCGCAGCCGTCAGTTCTGTCCCTCTTGAAATCCATCAACGTGGCAAACATTGCAACGAACAACATCAGATGATTAATAGCATATCTCTGACCCACACACTGGTGGGCCCCAGCCCCGAAAGCTAGAAAGTTCTTTTTGTAAACCCGGTCCTCCTGCCTCTCCATGAACCTATCAGGGTCGAATCGGTCTGCTTCAGTGAACCCCTGGAAAGACGAGTCGAAAACAGATGGGAAGACGATAGTACCCTTCGGAACAACATAATTATCCGTCAGAGGGAAGTCCACCCCGGCGATGTGCGGAACCAGAGTCGCCGGAGCTCTAATCCTCACAACCTCACGCGCCACCGCCTCCGTGTACTTCATCGCCCTCAGCTGCTCCCCCGTGATAACGGCGTCCTTTTCCGGAACCCAATAATTCGCCACCTCTTTCCTCACCTTCTCCAAAACATGAGGATGCGAATCCAAAAGCGCGACAGCCCACAGTAAAGAAGAAGTTGAAGCATCCTGTGAGGCGAACAAAAAGTCAAACAAATGGCCGCCAATCTCTTTGTGGCTGTACTCAAACGGCTTTTCCGATAATTCCCTCAAATTTTCTTGCATCCAGAAGTCAATCAAGCATGTGGCTTCTTCTCCTGTTTTCATTTTCTTCTCGCTCTCCTCCGCGCAGCCGGCCAGCGTTTCAATAAGTCTCTGCACAGCTAGCCTCGCGTTTCTGAAGGCAAACCCCGGGAAATCAATGGGGAGTTTCATTAACCCGACGTTGAAGTAATTGTAATCTACATTGAACCTTTTACGGGCGTCCTCGTTCAAGTAAGGCCCGACGAAAACCGTTTGCGAGGTTTCCAAGTTCATGTCGCGGCAGAGGATGCGAAGTGGGAGCGACTTTTCATGCCCTTTCTTGCACCAGGACGCCAGGTGCTTGATGATTATTCGCTGTTGGATGGTGGTGTAAGTTTGGAGGGCTTTGGGGGTGAAATTGGGCGCGATGCGGCGTCGTAGGTCTTTATGATCCTGTCCGAACATGTAGATTAAGTTGTGTTCGCCGAAGAGTTTTTTGCCGAATGGGTGGCCGACGAGGTGGAAGGCGTCTGGGCGTACGTTGGCGAAGATTTTGTGGGAGAGATCGGTGGAGTAAATGTAGATAATGTAGCGTCCGATGATGTAGTTGGCGGAGATTCCTAACGGGGTGGACTTGGCGTAGGAGGATTGGAGGTCCCAGAATTTCGTCGGATTTGCAACTAAGGAAATGGCGTTGCCTATCAAGGGCAAAATGAGCTTTGGGCCCGGCAAGAATCTTTTTTTCTTGAGGTAGGAGATTTGCTCGATGAGGACTAGAAGAGCTACTAAGGAGATGAGGTATGGAATGTAAGGGGCAACCATCCGCCATGCAAACTCCATGTCTTGCTTGGTGTTTTTCTTTTGTCTGTGTGTTTGTAAACACAATTTATTTGTGATTCTTGATATGGGTATTCGGTGATTTGCAGTGGATGAAAGGTCAGAGACGGCGATGAAGTGTAAGTTGGTCGATAAATTGTAGTAGAAAATGTGAATACGAAGACCGTATCTGAAATTATATCGTCACATTGTTCAAAAACGATTTGATGTTTGAATTTTAAAAGATTAGATAAGTCAGACTGTGTGCCCAAAAGGGGTGCTTTAGGGTTGCAAAGGATGGTTGAGGGGCCTAAGGCTAAGGGGGTAAATAGGCTGGGATTTTGAGTTGCAAGGATTGAAAGCGGGAAAGAGAAATGAGGATTGTAAACAGTGGGCTGGGGGGACGGGTATGCTAAGATGGTCCTAGGCTTAGATAGGGAGACCTGGAGTCCCTGAACCTGCTAACAATGTGAAAGAGTGGAGTGGTGGAATGTGGTAGACGTGAGTTCTGAAAGTTTTGTGGGGTTGAATTTCAGCTGAGCATTTGATCAAGTGAATTGGAGGGCTTGGAGTTGTTCGCTCAAGACAACCACATGAGGATTTTCTCTCAGCGCTTCTCCTTTACTAAACTACATAAGCTATCAAATCAAATCTGGGAACACAGGATATTTCTAATATGGAATCAGAAAACGGACAAAGAAATGGTCATCCTAAAGATGTAAACCTCAGGTGATGAATTAGCATGAGAATAAAATGGAAATGATTTAAGGAATTGAATCCACATGGGATATCTCAAAACAACACAATGGCAGTTTTACTGCAACTCAGGATTTTTTGAGTTCCATTTTCTGTTCGCAAGCATGGCATCAAAGCGCTAGGAGGTGCTGTCGTGCCCATATTTATCTTCTATTAATATTGCATTTGACTCAAAATCCATATAAACTTTAGTTAAGCCTAATGCATGATATAACCAATTTGTCAATTTGAACTCCATTAAGAGTAAATAACGAATGGATAAAGGGACAGCGTCCTGTGATGGTGGAGAGAAAAGATATGGATGCCAGTCACAAGATCGTGTTCACAAGGTACTATTGAAGTGCTCAACTATGATTCTGAAGTTCTAGATTATGCTGGACTTCAAATTTTTGTGGAGAAAGGGTAACTAGTAAACAAACACAAATTTTAGGAAAAACAAACACATTAAAAAAAAAGTCGCATCATTTAAATTAAAGAACATATTTTCTTTAAAGTTTTACTCATTAATCTCTAAAATCCAAACACAGCCTAACACTTGCATAGTGACAGATTGAATCTAAGCGTCGGTTAGTAGGTTTGCGATTAGAGACCAATGACATGGCATGAAGAACATTTATGGTGAAAAATTGGCACCGGATATATAAGGATCAATTTGGGGCAAATGTGAAGGAGGGACGGGGAAGAAGCTACTTGTAGTGGGGGATAGGTTGGCACGGCTGAGGAAGAGGATTGTAGACTAGCATCGGCATTCGGCAGCACAAAATTTATGAAATGTGAAAGGGTTCAGATAAGGTGTTTTATGGGTGATGGCAAGTATAGCCAAAGTTTTCGAACTCACATATATTTTCTTAGGAAAACCCATAAACTGATTATGTCCTACGCTTATATAAGATGGGGAATTACCATCAAATTGCCAAAAACGAAAAACAAAAAAAAGAAGAAGAAAATGAGATACACGTGTGGTTATATCTAAATAAAAAAATTCACAAACATAGATCGGGACAAGTGTTCAATTAAATTTCCACCTTGGATCCGTCATAGACACTGAACGACAATTCTTCCTTGGTGGCGATAAGGGTATTGACAAGTCACTTTCCGAGTTAGCAATTACCAACAGGCTGACAAAAAGAACTTAAAAGGTGCAAATAAACCAAAGCCACAAGAATATATGAATCTATGCTTGTTGACTATTTAAACACTTATTTTCTTCAAAAAAAATATTCTCAGGCAGAAGACCGAAGTTTGCATCTTGAATTAAAACATAAAAGAAGAATCTGTAACATCAAATTTGATCCAAGCTCGGAAAAAGACAGCAGGATTTGTATCACATATAGTGTGGGACAGAGATGGAGACCAGAGTTGGGAGTCCTACTTTTGTAAGGACTCAGAAACAAATAAAGAATAAAATTGCTGTGTGAAATCTCGACAATCAAACTATCAATAATTTATATACGTTGGTATTTCTCAACAACACAGAAAAAATGTACTTCCTACCCGCTAGCTTATCCTAAGAAAACAGTTACTATCAAAATTCCAGTATTCTCCACAAGCTACGGTAAATCACTAAATTGTCCAGCAACAAAATAAAATTCACATACAAATCTCCAAATTCAATTCATTATATTCAATAATCATAGTAGATACTTTTGAGTTGTATAAAGATACTAGTATTGCATAGTGCTGGTTGCATGACTCGATAGCAACACATACCAGAACCGTGCTAGTTGAGCACACAGGCGACCTAATAGAACAGTTGAACAAATGAGTGAACCAGCAAGATATCCACTGTGCCCTATAATCTCATCAATACCTAATGCACTCGATTTGTTCAGAATACATGCCAGATTCAAGGCTCAAGAAATGTATGGCAAAGACTTGAAGAGCAAAACATTAAAAACTCTGTTTGTTTCATGTCTACAAATAACCATGAAAGGGAAATTTCAGAAACTTTTCTAAATAAAAATTAAACATCAACAGTTGTCTTTCCGTGCAAGGGAGCAAGATTTTCTCAAATTTCAAACAAAATTCCAGAAAAAGTTGTGATCACTTTTTTACAGACAAACAGAACATTGTGTAGAAGTTTTAGGAAGTAGATAGGATATTTAATTCTTTTATGTTAAATAAGATCTAATCTGATTATCTGATAAGATTTGATTATTTGATTCAGATTGGATTAAAGTAGTTTCCTAGCTTTATCTTGTAGACGAATTCCTATTTTATAGCTGAATTGGTTACGGAGCTTGTGACTAGTTCCTGCTATATATCTCTGTACTTGTGCTTTATGAAATTTAAGGTTAATAATTACTTTACCTCTTAAAAATTACATGGTATCAGAGCCTCATGCTCTTGATCCATTTTTTCCTCGTGACGAAAAAGGCGATGACCGGCGTGATAAGAAACTCTAATACTTCTGTAGATTCATTTGAGGGCATCCAATATGCCGCTTCAATATCAAGTGGCGATTCTTTCTTCCAGAATTCCAACCTGCAACTCACAGTTCATAAGCTCAACGGGAAGAACTATCTTGAATGGGCACAATCCGTGAAATTGGCGATTGATGGAAGAGGAAAATTAGGGCATCTGATAGGGGAAGTTGCACAACCTGCAGCAAATGATCCATCCCTGAAAAAACGGCGATCAGAAAATTCCCTCATCATGGCATGGCACATCAATTCTATGGAGCCTACGATTGGGAAGCCTCATCTTTTTTTACCAACAGCCAAGGATGTTTGGGAGGTTGTGCGAGATTTTTATTCTGATTTGGAAAATTCGCCTCAAATCTTTGATTTGAAGACACAACTCTGGCAATCCAAACAGGGCGAACGTGAAGTTACCATCTATTACAACGAGTTGGTGACTTTATGGCAAGAATTGGACCAATGTTATGATGATGATTGGGAAAATCCCAATGATTGTGCTCGCCATAAGAAGAGGGAAAAGAATGATCGACTCTACATGTTCCTCGCTGGTCTTCACCGAAATCTGGACGAAGTTAGGGGATGAATTTTGGGCCGAAAACCATTACCCTCCATTCGTAAAGCTTTCTCTGAAGTCAGGCATGATGAGTCCCGAAGGAGAATTATGTTGCGTAGTCTAGAACCTAGTTTGATCCAAGAACCTGAGGGGTCGGCCCTTATATCTAGAAGGTTTGACTCCGAGGGGGATAAGAAGAAGAAACCATGGTGTGATCATTGTAGCAAACCATGGCATACAAAGGAGACTTGCTGAAAACTTCACGGTAAACCACCGAATTGTAAAAGGAAATCTAGTGGAGATTGACATGCTTTGCAAGCCATAACCAAGGAGTCTCAAGAGCACCAAATCAATTATGAGACAGTCCCATTCACGAAGGAGCAATTAGAACATTTATACACACTTTTTCAATCTCCAAAATTATCTGTAAACTCCTCTTGTTCTTTGGCTCAAAAAGGTAATTACCTTACTACTGCCTTTCTTAGTGTTATCCCAAATTCAGAGAACTCTTGGGTCATTGATTCTGGTGCGACCGATCACATGATAGGTTACTCAAAATTATTTTCCTCTTACAATCCTTGCATAGGTGATAAAAAGGTTAAAACCGCAGATGGTTCCCTCTCTGCCATAGCCGGAATTGGATCTATTCAACTCTCTCCTTCTTTAATACTTCATAATGTGCTTAATGTTCCTAACCTATCTTGCAACTTACTGTCTATCAGTAAAATATCAATAAAACAACTCTTGATTGTAAATGTCGCGCTAATTTTTTTCCTTCATATTGTGAGTTTTAGGAATTGAATTCGGGGAGGACGATTGGCAGTGCTAGAGAATATGCTGGACTCTATTTTTTTGAAGATGGAACCAACACGAGTAGACAAGATCAACAAACATGTTTCAATTCTATTTCTGTTTCTAAGGATAGTGAAATTATGTTATGGCATTATAGGTTAGGCCATCCAAGTTTTCTGTATTTAAAGTACTTGTTTCCAAATTTTTTCAAGAATAAAAGTCCATTTTCCTTTCAATGTGAGGTTTGTCAATTAGCTAAACATCACCGTGCATCTTTTTCTCCCCAACTTTACAAGGCCTCTGAATCATTCACAATGATTCACAGTGATGTTTGGGGACCTTGTCGGGTTTCTACAAATTCTGAGAAAAGATGGTTTGTCACTTTTATTGATGATTATACACGATTAACTTGGGTTTATTTAACGAAAAAAAAAATCCAAGGTGGAAACAATCTTCAAAACTTTTTACATCATGGTGCAAACACAGTTTCACAAAAAAAATCAGATTTTTAGGAGTGATAATGGTAAAGAGTACTTAAATAAAATTTTGGGAAGTTTTTTCTTGAAAACAGGAATTGTTCATCAAAGCTCTTGCAATGATACTCCTCAACAAAATGGGTTAGCTGAAAGGAAAAAAAAACACTTGTTAGAAGTAGCTCGGGGGCTTTTTACAAGTACAGTACCTAAATATCTTTGGGGTGAAGCCATCTTTACTGCAACATACCTTATAAATCAAATGCCAAGGTTTTAAACTTTGAAACTCCTTAAATATTTTTCATCAGTTTTATCCTACAAATAGGTTGTCATCACCTTTGCCTCTAAAAATATTTGGATGTACTGCTTTTGTTCACATTCATAATCACAATCGAGGAAAACTTGAACCCCGAGCTAGGAAATGTGTGTTTGTCGGATATACTCCCAATAAAAAAGGATACAAATGTTTTGGCCCAGTTTCTAAAAAAATGTTTGTGACCGTGGATGTAACATTTTTCGAATTAACTCCATTCTTCACTACTCATCTTCAGGTGGGGAAAAAAAAGGAAGATGCTGATCACTTAGAATATTTTCAACTTGAGGAATCACTAGTTGTTTACTCCCCCACACCCTTTGTTCAATTTGAGAGTCCAAACATTATTGTACCAGATTTAAGTGAATCAAGTTCTTTAAATAATGAAAATGCAGGTCAACTCTTAATGTTGTCTCATAAAGATCACGACTCCAACATAACAAACAAAAAAGAAACAGGTACTACAAACACGAGATTAATACCCTTTGACATTATCTACTCACGCAGGAATACAACTCAAAGAAAATAGTAGACTGATCTCTTGCACAGCCATGAGTCTACGGATCCCCCAAGTAACACTTTCCTTGAGCCTGCACAATCTGTTCAATCTACTTCAGATCTTAGTCCTAGGTTCAAGTCTAATGAGTCAATCGATTATAACATTCCAATTGTTGTCCGAAAAGGTGTGAGGTCATGTACCAAACACCCTTTGTCCAACTACGTGTCATACAAAAATCTCTCACCCAATTTTCGTATTTTTACCTCACAAGTGTCTTGTATGGAGATTCCCAAAAGTGTGCATGATGCTCTAAAGATTCCCGAGTGGAAGGAGGCTGTTTTTGAAGAGGTTAAGGCTCTTGAGAAGAACAAGACATGGGAGATGGTGGATCTGATGAGGGGGAAGACAACTATAGGGTGCAAATGGGTGTTCACAATAAAATACAGGTTAGATGGATCGCCTGAAAGATATAAAGCTAGGTCGGTCGCCAAAGATTCACTCAGACCTATGGCATTGACTACTTAGAGACTTTTGCACCTGTAGCAAAGCTAAATACTGTGAGAGTTCTCTTGTCATTTGCAGCAAATCTCGATTGGCCTCTACAACAATTAGATGTGAAAAATGATTTTTTTAATGGAGACTTAGAGGAAGAGATATATATGGATGCACCCCCAGACTTTGATAGAAGGTTTGGTTCAAAGGGGTGTAAACTGAAGAAATCCTTAGGGTTGAAACAGTCACCAAGGGCCTGGTTCAAGAGGTTCACTCAGTTTGTTAAAAGTCAAGGATACACTCAAGGCCAAGCTTATCATACTATGTTTGTAAGACACAAGATGGAAAGATGGTTGTGTTAATTGTGTATGTAGATGACATAATTCTCACTGGAGATGACTTGCCTGAGATGAATCGATTGAAGAAATCTCTCTCATTAGAGTTTGAGATCAAAGATTTAGGATCTTTAAGATACTTTCTTGGAATGGAGGTTGCTCGGTCAAAGAAAGGAATAGTTATCTCAAAACGGAAGTATGTCCTTGATCTCCTCAAAGAAACTGGAATGAGTGGTTGTAGGCCAACAGACATCCCAATCGACCCTAATCAAAAACTTGGAGATGACAAACAAGGCGATCCAGTGGACACATCTCGATATCAAAGACTGGTACAGAAGCTGATTCACTTATCACATACACGACCAGATATTACATTTGCTGTGAGCTTGGTAAGTCAGTTCATGCACTCGCCCTATGAGAAACACCTTGGAGCAATATATCAAATCTTGAGGTATTTAAAAAGTACACCGGGTAAAGGTTTACTCTTCCAAAAGACTACACAACAAAACATTGAGGCCTATACTGATGCAGATTGGGCAGGTTCAATTACTGACAGGAGATTTACATCAGGGTACTGCACATATGTATGGGGTAACTTGGTCACATGGCGAAGTAAAAAACAAAAGGTGGTTGCAAGAAGTAGTGCCGAAGCAGAATATCGAGCTATGGCTCATGAAATCCGTGAGATGTTATGGCTGAAGAGGGTATTAGAAGAGTTGAAGATGCCACTTAACATGCCAATGAAGTTGTACTGCGACAACAAGGCCGCTATCAGCATTGCACAGAACCTGGTGCAACATGATTGTACAAAGCACAGGGAAATTGATAGACACTTCACAAAAGAGAAGATCGACGATGGGGCTATTTGTATGCCATTTGTTCCAACAACTCAACAAGTAGCTGATATTCTCACCAAAGGATTGTTCAGACCTAACTTCAAACTTCTTGTCAGCAAGTTGGGCATGATTGACATCTATGCACCAACTTGAGGGGGGTGTAGAAGTTTTAGGAAGTAGATAGGATATTTAATTCTTTTCTGTTAAATAAGATCTAATCTGATTATCTGATAAGATCTGATTATCTAATTCAGATTGGAGTTAAGTAGTTTCCTAGCTTTATCCTGTAGATGAATTCCTATTTTATAGCTGAATTAGTTACAGAGCTTGTGACTAGTTCTTGCTACATATCTATGTACTTGTGCTTTATGAAATTTAAGATGAATAATTACTTTACCTCTTAAAAATTACACATTGCAATCATACAAGTAGCCTCATAATTCATTGCAGCTCCCAACATTGACACAAACCTACACTAAAATAATAGACAAATAACTGTCTTTAGATTGGGATGGCTACAAAGAATTTTTTATTTGCATCTGTAAAGCTTAAAAAATGACCAGATGAACTGATTAATGCAACTGCAAGGTATGGCAAGGTTTAGAGCTAGCTCATTATTTATCACAAGAAGAAAGGAAAACTGCATTGCAGTCTCTATTGGTCTCTTAACAAACCACGCTTGCATTCCCAAGATTGTTTAGAACAAAGAAACAAAGGGATATGGAATTTCATAATAAAAAACAAAGTCATAACAAAGATACCACTGAATGTTAAAAACAAATAGAAGAACGATAAGGGTCAGATTAACATTCTTTTCATCGATTGTCTGGAAAAAACAATATCCAACAAAATACAAGAATAATTTAGTTGAACTTCTATATTACCAATGCTGAAGTCATCTCCACTAGCAGCAGCACTAAAAGGTTTTGGTAAATAAGAACAGCATGCTTACAGTCTCCTTCCTCTGCGGCCACCCTTTCTACGAGTACTATCAGTTGGAATTGGAGTAACATCCTCTGAGACATAACACAATCAAGTAGGTAAGCATAAATATAATTGATCAAGGGAAAAGTATAAGACCAAAAAGTAGTTGTGAATTTCTGCTAAAACGATGATTCTACTAATGTTGAAAAGGCATAGTCCACATGGTAATAGTTTGATGAAAGACACACTCAAGTTCACAATCTGAGTCTTCAGCAGTATTTGCTCCAAACATCGTCTTATGGCTAAGTGACCTGTCTAATACCATTTTATAAGAAGTGAAAATGGCAATGTAGCGAAAACTTAGCTGTTTTGGTATGAAAGGGTTTGAACCATTCGACATCAAAATCAACTACTGCACAAATGACATTGTATAGGTTCATTCACTTTCCAATTGACATGAACATTCACGGTCAAGGAAGTTGTGAGATGCTACAAGCAAGTCTACCAAGACCAAGGTGACACAAGCTTTTAAATTTCTTGGTGAAGTGAATAATGCTTGATAATGTTTCTATTTAGGTTTACTAAAAAATATTATAATTAATAGTACATCCAAATGGGGAACAGAGTGAGCCATAACAATACAGGTTAGTGGACTTGGAAAAAAACTTGCTTCCAATGTAGAGAGGCCTGTACCTATGCGACCAATTTTCATTCCTGAACGGGCTAAGGCTCGGAGAGCTGACTGAGCACCAGGACCAGGTGTTTTAGTTTTGTTTCCACCTGTAGCTCGGAGCTTAATATGGAGAGCATTGATACCCAGCTCCTATAAGTCATCAGAAGACAATAGCACAAAAGTATTAGTGAAAGAATGATTCTAATTATTATGTCCGAAGTTATATGCTAGTATGCGTCACAATGTGGCACAAATTTAAAGGAGCCATCAGTTTACACAAGGAAAGGAAAATATAAGATCCAAATGGAAGAAGCAGTGACAACAATTGATCCATTATAAGTATCACAACCTTGCATCTCTGGGAAACATCCTGCGCTGCAAGCATAGCTGCATAGGGTGAAGATTCATCCCGGTCAGCTTTCACTTTCATGCCACCTGTAACACTTCAGTCTGTGAGTGCTACCCCTCTTTTCTTTTTTCACAAAATACAACTTGAATAATTAATATTAAGAAATTAATCTCTTGGTATTGTGCTTTCTAAGTCTATATGCAGTTCAGCCTATGGAAAATGACCTCAAAATATTTTTTACCGGTCAAAAATTCTTAAGAATTACATTCAACGGACGGATTGCTACAATCAATCAACAATACATGCAGGAGAAACCAATAAACTTGATAGTTGACAATATACTACTCATAATATATAAATCAAATAAAAGTAGCCTTGCATCAAGAAAGATTTTTTATGGAGTAGTACTTAAATGTAAGAATAGTTTTCATTTTCAGTTTTCAGATCAATTTTCAAGTCCCAACCAATCAACCAAACAAATGTTGAAAAGAAAAGCCATATTATAGTTCTTACCAGTAATTCGGACCATGGTTTCTCTTCCAGACAAATCAGTCACATGCTGCTCATAAAAAAGACAAACTGTAAGACTAATCTATTTCGAGCAACCCTAATTGCATAATAAGTAAGATCCACTATACTTACAATGAACGTGTCGTTAAACGATGCAAAAATGTGGGCAACACCAAATACAAGCTCTCCATCCCTCACAGAAGGTCCAAGTGTCACATTCTCTTCCTTCGGCTCCCTAGTCTTCCTCTTCGACTGTGCAGCGATGTAGCAATGTCAAAATAGCGTACAAAGAAAATGTCAAGATTTTGGTTTTCAAAGCTGAAAATGCAAACGTAACAAACCAAATCCAAAGTTCTGATCACATAATTCACTCAGTTGAAGCAAATAAAATAAGTACCACAGGTCCACAACAAACATAATCATCAAGCGCTTTACTCAAGCGTCCGAATTTTCACATATCCATGTCAGATCAATTAAAAACAACAGTACATAGAAAATTTCTACAAGAAAAGTGAGCAACCAAAAACCGTCTAATTCCATCATGACAAAATTCAGAAACGTCACTCGAATTAATCAAAGAATTGAGCGCAGAGGTCCGCATTAGCGCAAAAAACTAACATATAACGAATAGTGATTGAGAGATCACTTACCATGGATTCCAAGTAATTAGAAGCGATGAAATCGGCTTTTGATTATGGAGTAGGAACCCTACGGAAGAGAAAAGAGGGGGCAGCGAGGGACCGATACAGAGACCAAGAAAAAGTAGGGTTTAAGATTGGGTGCGGATCAACATTTTTAAAATAGTAAAAGCGTCCCGGGTTTTTTGTTCATTAATTACTTTGAGCCTCAACAACCCGTTTCTGTTTTCTTTTTTCCATTTTTTTTTTTTTTCTATTGGTATACTTAGTTTCTATTTTCATTTTTATTTCGTTCCTTTTCCATTTCGTTCCACAAGAAAAGGTAGAATATGTATTTATTTAAATGATTGATAAGTATCAGTATATTATTTTATAAAAAATTAAAATACTTGGAGAGTGAATTAAAAAGAATAAGAATGAAAATCAAATAATTTATGCTAAACAATTTCTCTCTCTTTAATTAATGTGGTGAATTTTTTTAGTTGACATAACTTTTTCAAAATAGTTTTAGAAATGAAAAGAACCTACATACTAGGATTTTATGGCAGACTTTAGAAATGAAAGGAAGCTACACATCAGGACTAGTACAACTTTTTAGTTAAAAAACACAAAAAAGACACAAATCTTGGCCATATAAGTTAGTGTTGAATCAGACAAGATTGTAAACATTAAAGGCATGCAGATATAGGCCCAGTAACCAGTTATTATTTTCTAACTTGTGCCCTAGTGGCTAGTTGCATGAGCCCTATTTTGCATTTGCCTACCCAAATAATGTTGAACAGCCATAACGTTAATACCTTCATCCAGACAAAAGGGAAGTAGTTAGATTGTTTTATTTACATTACCACTTTAAGAATGTGTACTGATAATATGACAAAGCATTTGGCACAATCAATTCTTCATGTGGCAACCTGTCCTTGATTTTTTTTCCATGAAATTTGATTCAGACTAAAGAGGGTTGATCCATCCTCTGTCTCACTCACCCCACTATGATTCAATGGCCACCATTGGATCGGGTCAACAGTAGATGACCTCTTTTTCCCTCACTAGCCAGTGCAAATCAAGAAACAAGTATACATCACATAAGGAAATTGAATTTTGAACTTCCAAGACTAGATTTTTAGCTTCATGCACCATCTCATGGCATGGAGCTCCAGAATCAATTTTAGAGTGCACCCATCCGTTTTCAAACATAAGATTGATAGTTCCAAATGAGCTATTAAAGCAACAGTTAGAAACAAGTACTGTCACCCGAAGTAGACTTGAGAGTCATTGTACACTTGAAGAGTCCCAACCGAATACTGAACCAAAATTGGCTGGCTTACTACAAATGAATTCTTCACTTTAACCTATTTTGTGGCAAAAAATACATCATAATGCTGAGACCTCCTCCCCACACCCCCACCCACCCAGACAAAAAATGAAAAAAAAAAGATGGAAAAAAATGACCTTTCAAATGAATAGGGAGTTCCAGGAGTATATCCAATCTAGTCAACACCCGAGTCATCTTCGACATGCTTGTAGATCATGCTGAAGTAAGACCCACATATGCCGCACATAAGATCAACACACATGTACCAGCATATGCAGCAGCAACAATTATTGGTTCTTTAAATCCACATAACTCAAGGTGGTGATGGAAGGGCGCCATTTGAAACAATCTGTAGCCCCTTTGCTGAAAATATTTGGTTGCCTTGAAGTAGGATACCTAAGAGATAAAGCCTGTTGTCAGGTGCAGAAATATTGCCTCCCATTCAATATGTCTACTTCAACTCAAAGACATTGATAAAAAAATCTGAGAGCATAAACAAAAAATATAAATTCCTCAACTGTTAAAGCACAAGGCAAATCTTTGATTAAAATAGTGTAGAAAATATCTGCAGGTGCCATAGACACACACACACATACACACACACAAAAAAAAGAGGCTTAAATAGTTAAGTACGATGAAATGAACTCGTTTCTTCTTTTTCCCCGTCTTTTTGGGTTGGGAGCAGTGGTGAAGTGGGGGAAGGATACAGCAATATGGTTAAGAGCATGAAAGCCATAACAACATTGCGGAAAATCTAACTAAACATAAACTAGAAGCTGTTGCAATAACCCATCACCTTTAGCAAACACTAGAAAGATAATTGCATTTTGCAGAGTGATGCAAATGACATTCAATATTATACCTGTATGATAACTGAAAGTGCTTCCAAGACAAATATTCCTGACGAAATGAACAATGGGAAGAACATTCCTGTGCAAGAAGCCATTGCAGCAAGAGCCCCACCTAAAGCCAAAGCTCCTGTGTCACCCATAAATATAGATGCCTTATACCGGTTGTGAAAAAGAAAACCAACGCATGCTCCGGCCATTGATGCTCCAAATATAGAAAGGTCTGATATTGGTTGCACAATCTATAGGTCAGGAATTATTTGACAACAATTGTGCATGTAAGATATTAACAATATAAAAACTGCAAAGGTGAAAGGATAACTATTAAAACAATTTTGATTTCAGAATTGGAACGTTAAGACCAAACAAAAGCAAAGATTACCATACTACCAGAACATATTGGAAGAACCACAATTGACATTCCAATAAATGCTAATGCAGCAGTTCCCGCAGCCAATCCATCAAGCCCATCAGTTAAATTAATACCATTTGCCATCGAAACAAAACAGAATGAAGTCAAAACTGGGTAAAATTTTCCGAGGCAAACAAGGCCCAATGGCGCAGGTAAAGGAACCACCATTTTCCTGACATACGAGAAGTAACATATGAGTAACATAGCAAGTCTTTAGTCATAGCATAAGCAGCCATGACTCTAATGCAAAACACATGAAGCCCTTGTTTATTTTGACAATTGCAGACAATATAGCGAAACTTTCAACTACATTTTGATGAGTAAGAAACAAACTTTAGCTCACTTTAGAAAATAGAGGTAAACCAATGTGCATGCACAAGTGAATACTTTAAAAACCATTATGAGAGGCTGACATCAGATCCTTGATTAGCATAATCAGTTTGACACCAAAGTAGAAAAAGAGAATAACCATAGACCTATAACTTGTGCAGTGTCAGAATAATTTTCAACTTATATGCAGGCTATCTGAAAATAACTAAATATCAAAATGTCAGGTTCTTGTATCTCAAGTCATCATCAGCAATTTATTAATGTTGAATTTAATACTTGTTACAAAGATGATACATTAAGTTGACAAGTTGATGAAAGTTATGATGGTAGCAGGCATCCCCTTGAAATTCACCATTATAAGCATAGATGTGCGAGTTACCCTCAAAAAAAGGTTGATCAAATTAGTTAATAGAAGATATACATGCGGTAGGGTGTTGATATGTCTGTTGTGTACAACCAATAGGAGAAACATGTCCCGACAGCAACCTGAGCAACATGAAAACTTGAGATTAGAGCAATAATCTAAATCATGAGGTCTAGAAACAAACAGTAGAGAACACAACTGAAGACCAAAAGCGAGCTTCACCTCCAACAAAACTCTCACCCAACCAGGTAGACCATCATTTTTATTGTTGATACTCAAGAAATCATCCAATAAACCAATTGCAGCAAATGCAATAGTTGCTGCTGCTGCTCCAGAAACTTCGATGGAAGAAAAACTTAGTACAACTTCTGCAACTAGTAGACCGATTGGTACAAAATACAATCCACCCATCGTAGGGGTTCCTTTCTTGGAAGAGTGTTGAGTGGGTGCCTCTTTCCTAACTATGGACCGAAGCTTCAAGATACGGAACAATGGGACACAAATATAGCCAACACAAGATACTAAAATTACAGATATCAGAAAAGGCCGCGTCAAGTGGAATTGTGCGAGAGGCAATCTCACAATTCGCCATGCACACTGATCCACAAGTAAAAGAAGGAATGTTGAGAAAAACACAAGTCCAACGTTGTTCAGAATTCCATAAATAGTCCTGCAAGCACAGAGTTACAGAAAGACCTGTGTTAGTATGCATAAATTACTTGCTGAAGTCAACCAGTGGATTCGACTGAAATCAAATTCCATTCTATTTGCAAGCAATAAATCAACAAGGAACCACATAGAAGAAGAGTGGCATAGACTGATTGGAACATAACATATCAGGGTATAGAAATAAGGGATCTCTTGTGAGTGTGAGCATGTATGAGTATAAAGGCGGAAGACTATAGCATAGGATAAAGTGCACTAAATAATTCTAAAAGAACGAAAGGTCCCAAGTCAGAGTCAGTTTTGCTAAATGAGTTTACTTTCTTTTCTTGCGGGTTCTGCTAAGCGTTGCAAGCCTATGTGCAGTCACCGTTATGGAGTCATCGGATGGAAGAAATTGCTCTTTTGAGGTAGGCAAATCAACATCAGTTATTGGCTGTAAAATAATTTCCCCATCACTGCCTTCACCGTCGCTTGATGAATACATATATTCAACAGGTCTATTACTGTCCCCCCAGTCATCGAGTGAGGAAACACCCACTGAATCCTGGATACAAAACAAAACCCATTAATTGCAGTAAAACGAAAACAATCCGAGTCAGACAACTAACATGACATGTTTTAATTTCCCAATTGCCCAAGAATAGTTAATAACCCAACTGCATACACTAGCAAATTAAAGAAACTTTACCCTGTTTTCTTGATAAATTTGAAGTCATTAAACAGCTAAGAAAGGCAAAATACTTTTATAGATCAGCAACAATTCCCACAATTATCTATGGACGTGTCTAAACAATCAAGTGTGCAATGAAGCAAAAGAAGAAAGGCAAAAGAAATAAAAGGGACTGAATTAATCACAGAAATCAATCAATACATCATCCATGGCACGAACTAGAAGAACTCCACGCCGCACGCGAAACCCATGTCTTCGAACCCGTGACTCAAATAACTATCCCAATCAAAAACGGACAAAGAATTAGTTGGTTTCCTCGAAAACAAAAGAAATCATATGCACAAATATCTGAGTGTACTACAATCATAGAAGCCCCATTTACCCTGTGATCAAAATAAGAACGGCTACTGATCCTTCGGCAATCGAATGAAACGCGCGATGTTGGGAGCCTTGAACGAGAGAAACTATGTGAAAGAAACCCTATATGATTGAGATTTCTATTATTTGTGGTGCATAAGGCATGAGATTGCATGACTGTGCACATAAAATCTATTTACAGCACGAATAGCCCATCACCACTCACCAACTATGGTTTCCAAGTGTGAGACGATACACACGCATTTGAGCGAGAAGTGGTGCAGAAGCATATTCTTGAGAGGAAATAAATTTACCGGGACTTCGAAATCAACGAAAGCTTATTCCGTCCAAGGTCCGACGCGCCTCCTAAGCGCGTGAATAAAGGGCAGAGAAGTTTACCAGGTAGCAAGTTATTGGCTCTTCCAAGCGGTGGATGGTTTAAAAATAGATTTCAAATTTTTCTTTTTGTTTTAGTGTTAATTTTCACAAAAATTAAGATGATGTTTGGTTGTGTTCATAAATTCCTTAAAATATCAAGTTGTCTGAAAGAATTAAAAGGTGTATTAGTTTGATTGAAAAAGGTTTTAGAAAGAAGTTTATAAACTTAAATTTTTTCTAAGAATTTAAGGAGATTTTAACTTAATTTTTAAAATTTAACAAATTCTTGTGTTTTATGAGTATAGATTACAAAATTGTTATTAGTAGCATAATATAACGTTTTATTCATTTTATGCAAACACTTTGAAGTTTATTATAACACAAAATTTAACATCTCATAAACTCTAAAAACATCTTATAAAATATAATTTTTTTAAAAAATATTTTATAAAATATAAAAAATTATAAATTTTATAAATAAACTTAGTCAAATTACCCTCTTAATATATAAATAATTGCATCTACTTCACTATCTGCTCCATCATAATTTGTTATATTTAGATAATTGATACAAATATATCTGTTAACCCCTCTCAAACAATAAAACAGATGAAAATGGCATTATAGACACCATGCTCAAAAAGTTGTTTGGCAAATCGCAACTTTCAACACTTTTTTATTTTGCTTCAATAGCAAGACAACTTCATCACAAAGAAGTATGTTTCAGGCGGACAATGAGCAACATTCACTAAATCTCAGCAACAAGAAGATTGTAGAGCTTGAACATTCTAAAGACGTTTATGTACATATGAATGGTCCAAAGCCCGTTGCTGTCTTCGCCCAGAAATAGCGACCTTTGTAAGTTTCCTTCTTATCCAAACGATTATTACTTTTAAGGCCGTGTGGTTTCAATTTAGTGCCTCCAATTTATATTATTCGTTACCACAAAAATCCTTAATCCTTATCTATACACAAAGTTGTATTTTCACCATACAGCTGAATTGATGCACACTCCATTCAGCCATTTCTGCTGCAAAACCAACCTCATCATGGGCGGCCCAAACAACCAAAAACGAGAGATTTCTTTCCAGATAAATCAAGGGGCAAGGGCAGTATCAAATGCAAACTGTTAACGAGACAACTGCACGGAAACGAAGCAATCGCACACATTTCAAAATACACACAGCTATTTAACATATTACAGAACCTGTTAACCATGGCAACACTATTATAAAGCACTCAGATACAGATTCCAGAATGCCATAAATGTTAGTGTTGCATGTATTTTAGACATGACAAATGTATTTACTTTCAAGGCAAGGATTATCATCAACAAGCTGCTGCTCCAACCGACGCCACCGATATCAACTGGTAGCCAGAGGCCGTCCCCTGCCCAGGGTAAATCCTCTGGTTCCATCGGGCATTCTTGGTCCTGGTGGCGGCTTTGATGGTTCAATACCATGAGCGAGAAATTGTGTTCCATGGCCTGAAAATAAAAAATAAAATAAAAAAGGTTTAAAGAAATGGATGAAGTGTCGGGGAGAAATTCGTGATGTGATGACAAACTACCATGTTCATTCGTGCCGTGATACTTCTGTCTCCTTCCACGTCCTCGGTTTCGAGCTTTGTGCCCATTTTTCTCCCTTGATAAATGATCCACATTCTAAAAATGAATTAGAAAAAAGAACATCTTATATTCGAGGTGGCAAACTTAATGAATGTCAGATGCTTGCTCTAAGTAGGCAATACTAGTTATGGCATATACTAACATTTACTTTACAAAAGTTAAGGCATTCCTGGAAATTGTAGAAATTTGAAATGTAGGACTGTCTGTAAAGTGTTGGAGCAGTATGGCAACTGAATCATCTAGTGAGAAAATACGAGCTCACAGACAATCAAGTCATTCAAACTTTTCTATCCAATTGCAGTTGAATGCTGAAGCAATATTTATTATCCATTTACGTAATTTTATTTTTCTGGAATGGGCTAGCTCTTCCACTATAGCTAGTAGACTGCACCCTCCCAATGTTTGTGTGCAAGTACAGATTCCAGTTAGATCCGTTAAAGTTGCTGCTGAGGAGGGCAATCCATGAACTTCAGCATGAGAAGATATTTATGGGGCAAGGATAAATAAAAGTAACCCTCTGCAAGATTGAAAATGTACCTCCTCATCGTGTGAATCATCATGTTGTTCACTAGCATAGTGATTCTCCGCATTCCCAGCTGGCTCAGATGTTTGAACAGTGCTACCCTTCTCAGGCTCCGATTCCCTCCAAATTTTTTTCTTCTGCCCTGGCTTGTTCTATGGGATCAAAAGAAGGCATATGATCATGCCCGCTATTGTCAGGAAGACGCATATTGATATACTTCTACAGCCAAAAGGAGAAAATAAGGCAATAGGAACAAATACCAATTTTTTGAGTGGTTTGACACGCAACCCATATCTCCAATCTTGTTCATTGTTTAACGTGGCCGCCTAAACAGAATTACCATGAGTCAATGTTCCGAGGCCAAAACATAAACAATAAAGAAAAGAGAGAAAAAATCACAGGAGTTATCGTATTTTATGCACTAAAACAGGGAGTGCACTTCACACTCACAGCTTTCTCTGCAGCCTCCACAGTGTCGTACTCCACAAGAGCATGCAACTTCAGATAAAAAACCAGGCAAATAATAAGGCCAATTAGAAACAACTGCGCATACACAACCATAGATTGCATACAGTAGCCACTAATCAATACTGCTCATCTGTGTATGTGCATACGCGTGTGTGTGCGCGCGCGCGTTCACGTGAACTCACATGAAGGTGCGCACATAAAAGGAAAGAAGGAGAGACGTATAAATCTAAGTATAATAACAATTATATACTATATAGAACTGGTAAGCAATTTTCCTTGTATGATCTACATTCTTTTACAGTTCTTCATATTGTAAGGCCAATTTATAGATAGCTGCATCAGCTAAAGAAAACTGCATCTAAAACCAATTTAATGATCATTTGTACCTAAGGAAAATGGAAAAAGAGATTTATAAGATAACAAGATATCCACATACCATAAAAAACTAACATGAATATCTTAACTTTCTATTGTTTAGTAACAAGTGGAGACTTCGATCTTGGAATTGGGAATATTTGAGTATATCGACATGCTATTTAAGTATATTGCATTAAATCTCACAAGCAAAATATGAGAAGTACTAATTGGACACTTCAAGATTAATTTGTTCATATTCAAGAATTTGCTGCATTTTACATCCTCATATTAGGTAAAGCTCATAAAGATAAATCAAATTGAAGTACACCTTCCCGCTTATCAGCTTCTCTGCAACAGTGTACTTTTTTGGCTCTCTCACATCATGTGGGTCACGAATAGTAATATTCTTTATGCTAGCATTCAGAAGCAAACAGACTGTTACATGACTAGAAAAGCAGAGGAACAGCATAAAATAAAAGAAAATAAAATGCATACTATCCAGCTTCACCAAACACTCGACGAAGGTTCTCCACTGAATGATCCTCTGGTAGATTCTCCACCAGTACAGTGCATACCTAAAATATGATCAAAATTTAAATTCTTCTAGAGTAAAATGTAGAATAAAGATATCAACTTCATTAAAGAAAAACAATACCATTGGATCCTTGACCTCAGCTAATGGAAGAGGATGAAATCGCTTCACCTTTTTCCCATTAGAACTAACAACCTGCAGCCAACAGGAACAGACAAGCTAGTTATTACAGGAAGTAAAGACAAATGAAGACAGAAATGGAGGACAAAACTGTGTTAGAAACTAAGTAATCACACTTGGTTAACATCAAAAGACAGAAAAACCAAGATCACTGCTATTTCCATATCCTTCAGCTAACTCTTATGACTGTTTTTTTCTGAAATTCAGCCACTTACAAGAAGAGCAGATTCCTTTAGTGCAGCCACAATGAATGATGCGTCTTTTGTGAGCTTCTTCATTTTTCTAAAAGAGGCAATAACTTCAATAGGAACTGCAAAGTAGAGGATTCCATTTAGACACAGTGGCAAAACCACTTGGGATGGCAGTTTAAAAAATGCATGATCATCAGAACAACTTATATCAAGGATAAAAATTTAAGAAAGTTTCATCATCAATTTGATAAGAAAAAGAAAAACAAGACCTGTCACATGATTTTGGAATTACGAAAGCTCTATGCGTAAAAATGAATATGAACAAAAACTACATTGTGGCCATCCAGTTGCTGCTAAGATCAATTTCGAATATCCCATGGAAAGCATGAGAGGAATTATATTGTCTTTTTCAAAGACCTAGAGCAGATAGAAAGTTAAAATCATAGGATCAGAGTCTATAAACAAGTTCACCCATCATTTAGACTTATACTAAATGTTTGACAAGGCTAATAGTTGACTGTGCCTTGAACATACAAGCTTGTGAACTCACTTGAATTATCTGATTTAATTCCTCCAGTTCATTTTCATTCTTAAGTTGTATGATTCAAAAAAATAATAAAAAATCTCATGTCAATATACATGATATACAGTAAGTTAAGACACTCATCAATGTTCGGAATCCAACAGAGCAATGACTGTGCTATGAGATTCTTCATTACCAATGCATTAGCTAATGGCATCATTGGGCATAGACACTCTGTTCCATCTGAAGGTTGTCAAAGGAATTGCACCATAACAATGTAATTTCAGATGAAAGAAGATATTATTTTCGTCAAAGTACCTAAATTTACGGCAGTTCACGTCATTGTATTTCAGTTAAGCAATAAAACAGCAGTAAATGGTTTTTTGCTTTCTAACTACAACGGCAATCACATGTGGCAAACTGGTAAAGCTAAAGATTAGAACAAAGTATGGTACTCACCAAATCCTTCGGCATTTTTTGCAACATATTTCATCAAAAACTTGTCGCTTGGCAAATTTTCGTCACTGAAGTAATACTCCACCTGCAAAGTAAAAAATTCAGAACAGTACAGGCTGATTGATTTAACAAACAAAGACAAAACGAAATTTGAGAATCAAACCATGGGATAACTATGCTACAATCATCTTAAACACCACAAAAGATTAGAACAAAGTCATCAGCCTAATGTAGAACAATTCTTTCAACATTGCAAATAAAGAAATACCAATCTAACAAAGTACATGTCTATAATGTCACTGAATTAAGCAGTGATCAGGCAAAACATAAAAAAATTTATAGGACAAGCCCCTATAAGAAAAACCCACACAAACCACAAAAACTTTAGCGAAGCATGATCAGAATTGAACAAAATTTTCAAGAAACATCTTGGTAAAAGCCCATTTAAATTGAACAAAACCCTCACACTGGAAACTCCACTTACACTCTAAATAGCAATTATCCCAGTTATGAAGTTATTCAAACTGTTGAAGAAACTGAATAACCTACTCACACTCGCATTGCTAAATTTCATTTAAGGATCAATAACAACAGAATCGTTTGAAAGTGCAGATTCATACTTTGGAAAAAATTGAATCAAGAAACAGGAAAATACTAAACTGAAGTCAGAGGAACTAAAAAAGAAGAGTTAGACTAAGTAAACGCTCAAGTTTAAATCCAACTATCTGATCAAGAAACCCAAGAACAACCCCCTTTAATCATCAAGAAAACAATTCAATAAACTTAAATTTCACTTAAGTGTCAAATTACAACTAAATCTCTTAAATACCAAACTGATACCGTCAAGAGAAATTCAATAAAGAAACAGAGAGAATACACATTTAAAACCAAAAGCAAGAAAACCAAAAAGCGGACTAGTTGCCTGCTTGATAATCTTGCGCCGCAGATCATCGGAGAGTGCAGAAGACTGCGGCTGATCCGAAAGCGGTGGAATGTGAGATTCGGTGAGATCAGGGGACCCGAAGGGCGAGAAATCGGGATGATCTTCATCGTGATCAATAACGTGATCGGACGGTGGAGATGAAGAGGTGGGGATTGGGATCCCATGCCCTTGGGGTTGTTCCATAGGAGGAGAGAGAGAGAAGGAAGAGGCGTCAATTATGGAGAAAGGTAAACCCTCCCGCTCTTTTTTTCCCCTTTTCTTCTTTCTCCCGATCTCTCGAAGAAGTGTTATTTTCTCATGGGGTCAAATATACACAGTCCCAGTGATGGTTGGCGCACCCAACGGTGAAATATTTCAGTTTTTACTGATGCCCGCGGTAAAAGTTGAAGAGGGTCAATTTCTTTCATCTTTCCAATTTCTCCTTTTTCCATTTTCCTTGCTTTTCCTGTCTCTGTTTCCCACTCCTGTTCTTTATTTGATTTCATATGAAAATTAGTACCTATTAATCTATTACCACCGTTTTATTCAAGTATTTTGACAAGGACAAAAAATATAAAATAAAAAATTTAAAATATAAAATAAAAATTTGTTTGATTGTCTACGGAAAATATAGTGATCACTTATTCTTTTCTTACGAAATTAACTCATTTAAACTCACCAAAATTTTCTAAATTATAAGAAAAATTTCCTAATATTTTTTTCTTTTTCCTTAATATTTTCCATAGCAACTAAACAACTAAAATTATTTTCGTTAGGATATATTTTTTTTTTTTAAATCTTGTACCAAACAGGATCTTAAAAAATGTTGTAAGCATATAACTAGGAAATAGATTTATTATATATAGGTTTTTTATGTTCCACTTTTCATGAGATTTTAGTTAAATTTGGAATGTAGTCATATTGTATATTTGTTTTTATTAGAAAATAATGCATGTATTAATTTTTATTGTTGCCTTTTGTTGCATTTTGATGTGTAATTTGAATCTTTTATAATTTTGAAATGCTACTATGTCAGCTGAAAGTTACTTAGGCACCCAAAATCCATACACTACAAAGTAATGTGTCCAAAAATTATTATTTCATTTCATACAGTATAAAGTTACATCTACATCTGTTAAAGCTTTGAACTAATTTATCAAATTATTTAATTATAAAAAAAATATAATTTAATATTTATTATATTATTATTATATTATTGGAAAAAAGTTGACCAAATTATTTATTATTATACTAAAAAAAAAATAAAATAATTTGTTATCAGCACCCATAAACCTAAAATTTTTGGAACTGAATATAAGTTTTCTAATGTGCATCTTTTTTAAGTTGTTGTTTACTTATTTTGAAATATTATCAACACATATAAACAACTTTGTTCATTAATATACAAAATATGCAGCAACCCAAAAAAGATTACTTCTCGACTTGCATTAATTTCTATTGTGAGAAAAAGACCTATACATCCAAAAAAACACACTGCAATCAAACTATTGGAATAATTGAGAAAAAAAAATTCCTGATTTAGCGTTCCATTCCATTAATCATTAGAGTTTATATGCGTGCCTTCAGTACATATATCATGACTGGGATATTTTTAACTCTAATATCCAATAAGGCTTTTCTTTTTAAGTTATTACATGAGAGAAAATAAGGAAAAAAGAAACAACATTGAATTTATTTATTTTGTAAAAAGCATCAAATCAGTCTCTAAATCAACAGTATATAGCCTGCATCTGAATGGGTTACTGTGGTTGGTTATTGCCAACAAATTTTCATTTGATAATGTAGCTTTTGCAGCCAGAAAGTTAATCTGTTGAGAGAATTGGATGATATTAATTCAGACATTCGATATATTATTATCTCTAAAGCTCATAGAAAGGGAAAGTACAGCATACACGAGCACGCTACTGCTAAATTCCATGACGGCTCATCAAGGAGAAGAAGATCCAATTATTAAAACAACAAACGTTTCAAAACATAGCCACTCACTAACTGGATAGTACAGCCATCACAACCCAAGGGCGTGAAGCATGATAGCATTCTGTGCATGCATCCGGTTTTCAGCTTGGGGGAAGACAATAGAATTTGGGGCTTCCATAACGCCATCAGTAACCTCAACACCTCTTTCAGCAGGTAAACAATGCATAAAATAGGCTTTTGGACCCGCCAATTTCATTAGCTCCTCATCCACCTACAAATTGTGAACTCGGCATGATTCAGAGAATCTAAGATAAACAAATTATATCAAATATGTTCAAGATTAGGACTTCAAAATGATGCATTTTGACATCTCTCCACACTATGTGCCCCCACCCCCACAAATTTTAATAAAAAACACACACACACAGAGGGGATGGGAGGGTGGAACAGGAGGACCCTCAACACAAGGACAAGCCCATACACAAAATCTAAGGTATCTATGTTTTATGGCCGACAACTTTGTTAAACCAAACCCTTACAAGCAGGCAAGTATTTACCCAATCCAACACCCATACCAATAAATGACTCATCACACTGCATGTCAATGCCTCAGCCAATTTGACTTTGTGTGACCCAGGTTACAATATAAATATCTCTAGAAGGTTGCTTACCTGGAATCCTTGAAAAACCTTGCGGCGATATTCAGCTTCTTCCTTCTGCCCCATGCTAGCCCAAACATCTGAATAGACAACATCAGCTCCCCTTACAGCTTCTTTTGGATCATTACTTATTTCTATTTTGCTGACTCCAGCCTTTATTGCTCTCTTAGCTGTCCTTGCATCGGGTTCAAAACCTCTAGGGCAGGCACAAACAAAGTGGAAAGGAATGACAGATGCCAACATCAGCCAGGAATGCACAATATTGTTCCCGTCTCCAACATATACAACCTGAAGATTTGCCAACATTGAACCGCTAAATGTCACATAACTTCAACTCTGGAAACAACATTGAAAGGTGGAGAGTCATCATCCTAAATGGCTGTGTATAGACTAACCTTTGTCCCCTCCAGTTGACCAATGTGTTCGATAATCGTGAGTGCATCAGCCATAATTTGACAAGGATGGTTGTAGTCTGTCAAGCCATTGATCACAGGGACGGTGGCATATTTAGCAAGATCTAGAATGTCCTGCAAAATGAAATAAGGACTGCTGTAATGTTTGTAGTTAAAACTTCTGTGCGAACCAGACAGGAACCGGACTGATCTGGTTTTTATCGTTCCATTGTTTAATGAAAAAAAATAAAAATAAAATGCATCGAATGGCTGAAGTAGGCCAGGTTGAGAAAGGGATAGCTGATCAAGCCTGCTTAGTTGAATACATTTAGCAAAAAGAAGAAGTCTACTTATTGTATGAACTGAACAACATTTGAACCATATATTTGCTGTAGGAATTAAGTGGCCAAGCCATACCACTTGGCCAACTAATATTTGATTTTCAAGCACATATATGTTTTACGGTGCAATTCATAATATACATTATGACATAAAGAGGAGGACAACAACTAAAAATCAGATGAAGATCTATGTTCAAGGACAACAAGCATAAAAATATATGACATTTATCCTTGCTCTCCACTAGCATGCACATGTGGGTGTGAGACAGAGAGGGCAAGAGAAAGAGTAAAAAGGCTTTGACCTTAAACTCAGGACAACAGAACCAAAATATCATGTGCATTCAAGGTCAGATGTCCATAATTGAAAACTCACCAGCGTACCTGATGAGCAAAAACTCGCGCCATGATGATATCATTATAGCGAGACAGAACACGAGCGACGTCACGAGTTTCCTCTCGCTTACCCATCTGGATATCATCAGGTCCCAGATATAGGGCATGCCCTCCCAGTAAATAAAACCCAGTCTCAAATGAAACCTTGTCCTCATAGACGGCTTGGCAAATATCATTGCCATAGTTTTCCCTTTAAATGGGAGATATGTCCTCTCTCCAGATTTAATAAGTGCCTTTACCTCCTTGGCTCGATCTAAGATCTTTAAAATGGTGTCCTTGTCAAAATCATTAATGTGAAGAAAATCCTTCAGACCAGCTTTTGCTGAAATATCAAAACAATATTAAAACGTGAACTATCAAAATTTTTCATACTGGTATTAAATGGCTAACCAAAAGTGTTCACATCAAGGATACTTGCATCCATAGTTTGCAATATGCACTCATACGGAAAAGATATTATGATATTGGAATCACATGAAAGCAGACATGAACATGGGAAGATAATGCGATGTCAGATGGTGAAGAATGCTTTACCATTAAGATAATATGATTTCAAAAAAAATTGCCCTATTTTGACACAGAACATCATCTACAATCAAAAGGTTTGTGTCACTCAAAAGCACAACAGCAGACACTTTAATTCTAGGAAAGATCAAGGACTTCATATGCAGGATTGATTCCAGACACCATTGCAGAGGTGTCGCTGTAGACATAAATCCTAAATCTTTATAACACAAAACCTATAAGAGTAAATGAAGCGCACTCCTCACTATCAACAAGAATCAGAATCAACTTTAGAACAGGTAGAGTTGTGCCAGACGAATAAAATTGCTCTTGATCTTTAATTTTCTTTTATACTCTATCAACAATTTTAAATTCAGAAGGCCAAAAAGTTGTACATCGAAAATGCCTTATATGTTCAAGTTAACAATGCATAGGGAGCTCAATTTTCCCCCAATCAAAGATGGTACATTAGAAAATATTAATTGATTTACTCATGCAGTAAAAGAATTTAAATACCGATGTAACTCTAATATCCACTTAAAACGCAATGGAATTAGCAAAACGATTCCGTTTTCAGAAAAAAAAAAAAAAAGCACGGCACTGTTATTTCATTCATTTTCCGGCAAAGAAAGAAAGAACCGAAAAACACAGGTATAAAAAATTCAAAAGATCCCCTGACTAACAACAAATTTCGAGGATCAGGAAACAGAACTTTGGGAAAGAAAAAATCCAAAGACCTTTTCCATTAACAGAAGACGAGGGCGCAGAAGAAACAGTCTGACACGAGATTCGTCGACGGATTGCAGGAGCGGCTACAGAGACGCCGGACAATCTGCGGAGATTTTGAGCGGCGCGCGAAAGCGAAGAGGATGAAGAGAGAGAAACTGAGTCCGGTGAGGAAACGGAGGAGAGGTGGCAAGAAATGGCCGCCGCCATTGGTTTCGCGTCAGTGTGCTCTGAGTGAGTGTGAACGAGTAGGTGTGAATTGTGGTTGACTGCAGGTGTCGATAACGGAGAGAATTATAAGTAACATTTTTCTTTTCAAACGACGTCGTGTAAATGAATATTGTTAATAAATGTTATTATTATTTCATAGCACTGTAGAAAATTGAAATCGTTCATATTTTCTTTTTATGATGATGATGATAATAATAATAAAATAATAATAATAATTTTTTGAATTGTATATTTTAAAATATATAACACAATAAATAGAGTAGCTTGAGGGTAACGTGACATAGGATTTTAAATATGAAAATTTTAATAGTAATAATTAAAAAAAAAAATTATTACGTATCATGAAATATAGAATACAAAAGAAAGAGCAGCAAGAGGGTAGTACAGGCTTGGGGTTTGTAGCAATGTTTTTATAATTAGGCTGATGATTAAATTGATTTTGTTAAAATTAGCGGTTCAACTAGTCAGACCGGTTTAATAAAAATTAATTATATTTTTTTATTTTTTTATATAAAATAATAATATAATAGATTAATTGTTATGTAATATATTTTAAATATAAAAATAAATAAATAGTTACATAAAAACTAATATAACAAAACACAAATTCAAATAATCACATAAATATAACAAAATATTAAATTTAAACCTTTATAAAAATTTAAAACAAAAAATTAAAAAAAAAAACATAAAAACCGGTCAAAACCGGTTCTGGCCAGTTTTGATCTGTTTTGAGCGATTTTTGACAGGTCAAAACAGTTTTTGAGCAAAATCGGACTGTACTGACCTTCGATTCCCGATTAAACCGCCCGCTCTGATCCGATTTTGAAAATATTGATTTGTAGTTCAAAAATTTAATAGCAATTATTATGATTTTTTGGATTATACTTATTGAAATACAAAAGAATTAGAGAAATAATAGCGAGATGGTAGGGTGATTTGTAGTTTGTAAACACAATAGAAAATATAACGAGATGGTGGAGGCGGCTTACGGTTTGTAATGCGAAAATTTTAATAATAATAATTAGAGTTTTTTAAATTTTATTTTTTAAAATATAAAATAAAAGAGAGAATAGCGAGAAGATGAGGTGATATGGGGTTTGGAGTGTAATTTTTTTTATATCAATAACTATAATTTTTTGAATTGTATATTTTGAAATTTAGAATACACAAGAGATACTAGCAAGAAGGTGGAGTGCCAAAAAATTTAAAGAACAAAAATTTCAATAATAATAATTTGAATTTTTTGGACATAAACTCATGTACAATTTGAGGTAAAGCTTGACATTTTACCTAAGCTTAACAAAATACGTTGTGCTAATATCTTATATTGATTTAAAATTATTATTACTAATTTTTTATAATTTTATTATTTTATTTTATTCAAACACATCTTATTTACATTTATAAGTTCTAAAAATATTTTCTAAGACCTTTTAAACAAATTTAATCTTAAAATTTTACAAATATAAAACGAAAAGAAAACTCTTAACACATTCAATATAATATTCAAGCAGTTAGTCTAGAAAAATAAATAAATAAATAAATGAGCACCGGCAATTTTAAACTATATCACCAAACGTAAGCTTAAACACCCAATCCAAGGCGACCAGCATTTCATTTCTATCATAGTAAAACCAAAACAAACATAATACAACATCAAGAAGGGAGCTTGGTTTACCTATACTCCCTTGCAAAAACATAAACATGTAATCAAGCAGGGTAAAACTTAGCCACAGCCCCTCCTCCCCAATCTAAAGCAAAACCAGAACCAGCAACTGATAACCCAAAATCAAGATCAATCCCAATCCCCAAGCCTAATTCTAGTCGACCCTGATAGCTCGACTCTTACATCATCCACCACCGGACCACACAACGAGCTCATGTCATCAGTTCTCGTGTTGTAATACACACTGTAGAAGGCAACACGGGTCCTCTCAGCCTTGGCAGTGAAGTTGAGGTTTGCTGTCTGAAATGTGGAATTTGAATTGGGAGTGTAGTGTATGTTTTGAGCCTGATCACCGGCAAAGGCCATGACAGCCAACGGCTGCTTGCAGGCGTCCCCTGCGTGGCCAATGAAAATGTCAATCTGTAAGGCTTGTTGGGCTTTGTTTCCACCATCTGTGAAATAATGCCTTCCTTTCCAGAGAGCAATTCGATGGCTCGTTTGCCTCCCGGGACAGAGAAGTGGTATGAGTCGATGTAGCGGACCGCTCTGTTTGATTCAACAATCCAACCGGGAAGTGAGGATGTCTCTTCATCTAGGTTGGTGGGAACCAGTACGCCAAGTGACTCGTTTCTGAACATCCATGGCCCTTCTTCAAAATCTCCATTGACAACAGGATTATCTGCAAATGATATGAACACAAGCAAAATTATAGACATTGATGCTTAGACTAGTTAAATGAGCGAATAATTTAAACCTCGAAAGTTGGAACATCATATGTTGCCAAAAGTGGAAAACAATTTATGAAAAGATAAAAGGAACAAACTATAGGTAAAAGAGTATAGAATGGGATCAATTCAGGTTACAACTTACACAAGTATGTGCTGAACCAATTTCAAATAACAATTTTGATGCAAATTGGGTATTAATGAACCAAGAATTTTGGTAGCCAAAACCCAAAATAAAGCAAGACAGTAGATAATTTCAAGTACTTGTTCCACGTTGAGCTAAAGCACCCAATGCCAATACGAGATCATTCACTAATATAGTACTGCCAATGCAGGGGAAGAACACCTTCAATTTCTGATAACATGAGCCATTTGAAATGGAATAATTTTCAGTAATTGCAAACAGTGAACACTTTTGCATAAGTTTTCTCCACAGCATCCAAAAGTTACTACATGTTTTCTAATACTTAACAAATTCTCCACTCTTCTGATTGTCTCAATTTTAATCATTGTTATTTATTTTAAGAATTAATCCATTTGTTAATTTTTCCAGCCCAAACATATGTCCAATGCTGCACATGTGCATGGCCCAAGTTTATATGGGCCAGGCCGCACCGTCCACAGCAGCAGACAAAGTCAGAGAGAACACAGTTTACGGAATGAAATGGCCAAACTAACCTTTGGGCTTATCCGGAACAAAGAGCTTCTTGATGGCGATGTCGTCAATGATGGGTCCACAAGTGGGGTCATCCTCCATCCGGGATTTCTGAAAATCACACGCACATCCTCTTCCTGCGCCTGAAACGCCCACGCGTAAGAATCCCAGCCCTGGACGTTGTACAGAGTCTGCAGATCAATGGTCTGTGACGCGGGGTGAACAGACACGTTGAGTGACTCTAGTTGCGCGCACGTGCGAGCCGCGCTGAACGTGACGGAGTAGAGCGAGCCCTTCTCCACCTGGACTTCCTGGCTGATCTCGGCGTCGTTGCCGAGGCGCACGGCGTGTGCACCCTGTGGCACGATGAGGATCATCCCACCCTGTTTCTGCCCCGATTCCACCAGCTCCACCGTGCCATTGGTTTTCCAGCTCGGGATTGCTGTGGGGCGTCGGAAATTCCGGCATCAGAGGAAAAGCCTCCCGAGGGAGGAGTCTCGAAATCACCATTCACGAGTGAGCCTGCAAAAAGTTAAGACTTTGTTATTACATGTTTGGTTGAGTATTTTAGATGCAGATAATGGAATTATCAATTTTAAATTAAGATGAAAAATACTCCTGATTTGGTTCTTTCAAACATGAATAGTATTGGGCTCGCCAGTTCATGGGCTGAACGACTCAGCCAACTTGAAACCTCAACCAGCCCATCCAGTTAATATGTTTTCAATGGCGAAATGGTCGGGATTGAGTACACGTCTCAAAGTATACTATCTACAAGGGTTATTCAAGTAAAAAAAATTAACCAGGACTATGTTATTACTATTCTTTCGTAAAATGCCAATAACTTGGTAATATATTCAGTATAATCCCTATTGTGAAAATCCACTTCAGAATTTGTTGGATAACATATTTTGTTACCCAAACCCAAAGTTATCAAGTACCCAAATGTCTCCTAAACCCAATTCTTTTAATAAAAATTTCATTCAATCGAATAAAACCAATTAATTTGGGCCGGGATCCAAAAAAAACCCGACCCAAATGTAATGGAGAGGGCCCATGAGCTTTTCTTGAGGCAGCAAGCAATCCTTTTCACATGGTATGTACAAGAGGTGACCCAAAAATAAAACTTGTACCGGGTAGGGTGAAAAGTACCCGCTCCATTACAGAAAAGCCTCAATTTTAGGCAAATTCAAGAAGCCGCGTTAAACCAAAGTTTGGACTGTTTCGCACTGGGAGTGTTCACCTCTTAGCTGTTGGGCGTGTTTGGTTTTCACACCGCTGGGCTCGGTAATCCATAAAACAGTTGTTGTCCCACTCACAGTCATTTCATGATGTGAAATAAAAAAAGATCAAAGTCTTTGTGACGGTCCAATTGCATCGTGCAGACGAGGGACACCACCGAATTGATAATTCGAGGGTTACTACATTGGTAACAGTAAACATTCTTTCTTGATCATGCGAGCCAATTATCCTCTACTACCTTCTAAATTAATTTTATTTTCAATCATTCAAAATAAAATTTAAATAGTATTACACAATTTTCCTTCAAAAAAATCTTCTCTTCTCTCCTAAAATATTCTACATATTAATCGTTGCTCTAAAATACATTCTTAAAATAAATAAAACATATACAGTTCATCAAAATATCTTTTTCCCAAAAATAATTCTCTAAAAATAAGACCAAACATTAACCTAAAGATTTCCGGGCTGAGGCTGACAGGAATTTAAGGCGAATGAATTGAGTAACAGGAGTATATATAAAATCAGTACAAAGGCCAAGTGGTAGTAATCGTCCAGATTGTTATTGTAGTAGCAAACAATGTTTTAACTTAGGAAAGATGAAAAAGGATATAATAAGTGGTGGACCAACGAAAATGTTGAAGGGAAGGCCTTAAGACTATAATCAATATACAGAGATTCAACATCATCAAAGCCAACAATAACGCTCTCAATATTTCCAGTGTGAGAAAGGGTGACCCCAAATTAATGCAACAAAAAGAAGGTTGAAAATGACTCTTGAAATTATACACTAAGTGACTGTAACTGGGAGATTTAGATTAATCCATTCCCATTGCGCTAGCAAACGCAATTTGTCAGTTATATGGACAAATTTATTACATTATAATAAGCATTCACGTTCTTTGGAGTTTTGGGATTCAACTTTCTCAGAATCCAGACATGAAAAATAACAGAAAATACCAGTTTAATCTAACAAAGAAGTATTTCGAAAGAAACTCAAAAGAGAAAATGGGATATGAAAAATATAAGCGCAGAGAGAGAGAGAGAGGGAGGGAGGAGGGAGGGAATACCATCTTCAACTACAGCAGCAGCTGAGCAAGCCAAGAGAAGCAGAAAAACAGAAGCCCATTTGAGTTTTGTTAAGTTCAAAACCATCTTTAATGCCAAAACCCTCCCGCAGTCTCTCTCTCTCAGTGTGTGTGTGTGTGTGTGTGTGTGTGTGTGTGAGAGAGAGAGAGAGAGAGCAGAGGGACAGAGAAAGGAAGAGTGAGAAAATGATAGAGAGAAAAGACTGAGCAAGTGTCCTTTATGCAATATTCGAGCTCTTCGTTCTTTGCTCTTTCTACTGGTTATCAATCTTATATTAGCCCTTAATTCTTAATTAAATATTTCGCTCACGTGGCAAAAATTGAAGGGTACAACAATAATTTATAAACTTGATGTATCAAGTTTGAATTCCATGTTAATTATTCTATATTTTTTAAGAAATTTTTATTTGGTTATTTATTGTACTAAGTTTAGTTATTAATGCTTACTTTAATAATGTTAATTGATTTGAGTTCCCTGATGCAGTTCCATAATTGATGGTATTTCTGAAAAAAATCTTTTCTAGTTCTCACTTTTTGCAAAGTTTGAATTACTTTACATTATTTAAAAAATAATAATTATCTATGTTCCCGCTACACAATTCAGACATACTTAGACTTGGAGTATAAATTATACTAGTTGATATTCGATTTTAAACTAATTAATATTTTTTTTAAATTTAATTCATTAAATATAATTTAAATATATTTTTATTTAAAAAGAATTAAAATTTGAATCACTAGATAAACAATAATAAAATATGTATTAAGATATCAAATTATTCTAATTCGATTCTTGGTCTAATTTAAATTTTATTTAAATTTGATTAATTTAATAATTAAATTAAACATAAATATAAATTCAAACTAAATTTAAATATATTTGTGCTTCCATTGAATCAATTTGCATTAATAAAATACCGTGTTTTAAGATAGCTTGTGTATTGGCCTATGTCTATATTTCTCCCCTTGGGGGTCCACCGCCGCAGAGGTATTTCTCGACAGTACTAAACAAATAATCAAAGAACTTGTCACTTTAAATAATTGATTAACGTGGTTAGGACAGAACATTATTACTTGGACTTTTTAATCGTCGGATTGGGATTCCACTGTCGACAAGGCCGAGGCAAAGTTTTGTCAATTGCAGTCAAAAGTCGAAATTTTGCAACACAATATGTGCAGCTTTGTCACAAAAAAGAAGGAAAAAGAAAAAGTAAATCCATTGATATTGCCTGCATCAAGGATGCTTTTTGTGTATTCCATTAGCTCATATACTTTCTTGTTGCTAAACTAAAGTTGTCATAAAAAAACAATTCGAGTATAACATTATATATGTCGAAATATCTAAATAAGATTAATACTTATATATATATTTTTTTTGTAAGATTTGAAATTCAAATTTTGATACTTGAAACTTCAACCATGATCGTTTTCATATTTTTTAAAAAAATTATTGTTAATTACGTAGCTAAAAAATTTGTCACAAATATTTATCGGATTAGATATCAAGTTTTATAATTTATCAATTGGAGGGTTTTTCATTTTTGGCTCTTTATGTTCACTTCGATTAATGCTTGGGAAAAGATATAATTTTCTTTGATAAAAAAAAGGTAGAGATCAATAGATCACTACAAATCTTTTCATTATTTCGGCAATGATTAATGACTTGTGCAAGGTTTCAAGCTTTCCACACGATTGTAAGATTATTTTATTTATTTAAAATCATTTGTAAACCATGATGCTCTTGGCACTTAACAATCTTATGAAAGACATTAATTAACTTATGCTTAAAAAATGCCATTTTATTAATTTGTGCTTTAGGTACAGAGTCGCTAATTAATTCAAATAACTCTATTTATTTTTTTTCATAAATAGCGTGACTTAAATAACTTAAATGAGCTTCAAGCTATCCCCGACATTATTATTTTTTATCTTGTTTCTGGAAAAGGTTAGTTTTAACCCTCTTTTTACCTATAAAAAATACAGACAATTGTAACATGCAAAAATAAACTTTATATAGAAATTGTTTTCAGATACGATGAAGCAAGGGCTATTAGAATTAAAAATTACGGTCTTTTTGGGCTGGGCCTAAATTTCACTTATATAAACCATCATTGCTCAAGATAACAGTAGTTGTGAAGTGGCCCAATAATTAACGGGCCAAGTGTTCGGGCTGTAATTTTCAGACTAAAGGTCGGGTTGAGAAAAACAGGCGATTGTTAATTGAACTGCGAGACTGATCTGGATCCGATTTCAGCGCCGTTGCGAGAAAAATAAAGTAAACGATATTGCAGGAACCGCGAGGCGGTGGGGCAATGGCCGCTCTCAAAGAGCTACAGCGTGACCTCGAGAACAAGGCCAACGATCTCAACAAACTTCAGAAAGGTTTTTTTAATCCTTCTCCTTTCTTTTTTTCCTTCATGTTAAACCCTAACGCACACAGACACACATATTGTTTGTTAGACTCAAGTATTTGTATACAAATGTACAGATATCGCGAAGAATCACCAAGTCCGAAAGAAATACACTATTCAGCTTGGCGAGAACGAGCTTGTCCTCAAGGTAGGTTTCCTTTCACTTCTCTTTTATTAATTTGATTTTGTAGGTATTATGAGTTTCACTGAGTTTGTAATTTTGTATTGACCATATGCTTTCTGGGGGAATTTTTGTGAAGGAACTGGATCTGTTGAATGAGGATGCGAATGTGTACAAATTGATTGGTCCAGTGCTAGTGAAACAGGACTTGGCTGAGGCAAATGCCAATGTTCGCAAGCGGATTGATTACATCTCTGCCGAATTGTATGCTCTTTTCAGTTTATTGATGTTTGTTTGTAGGAAAACTCAACCGTTTTGAAAGAACTTCATATGCTTGTTTATGTGAGATTGATGGTGTATGCTTGATGCTTACTCTAACACTTATGATTAGTAGTTGATTAGATGCTACTTCACTGATAAAATTTATTTAGACTCGACTGTTGATTTCTGCTCTTATCCTCATGTCTGGGATTTTGTGCAAACCAAGGTGGTAGAAGGGAAATGGTGGCCGAACACTATTGAAAGAAACAGGAATTGATAATATACACAAAACCCTGAAAGATTATAGCAGACTATAGCCATTGTTCTATTTGTGAGGATTGATTTTAGTATTTCCATGAAAGTAGAAATTGTTATTGTCACCCTCAGTTAAAGTAGGATGAATCATGCGCTTATCTTTTGCTGATTCAATGAGATATATTGACCGGTAAAGGGAAGCCGTACATAAAATTTTGCATTTGTAGAGAATGGGAGAGCAATAGTTGGTGTATTGAAAGGTAATTGCTATGTTAAGTATGTAATTGAGAGTTGAGAAATTGAATGTGCTTCTTTGCCTCAACAAAGAGTAAAAATTGAAGGTGCTGAGAGAAACCTGTCTTTTTTAGTAGCTTTTCTTATCCAGGATGATCATACTTTCTAAGGTAAATGCTTTATTTGATGCAATATCTTGATGACTGATGCATTGGCCCAAGATTTCTTATCAATGATTTGGAACTTATTTAATATTGAACTTTGTGAATGTGATTTTGTGTCTGTTTTACAAATTAATATTAACCTGCGAATCACATAAGCTGTTGAGTTTTGAGTTGCAGAATATGTCGTTGTTAGATGACTTTTTCAATTTTTCTTCTTGTTTTCTGGTTACTCTTGTTTTTCCTTGGGCTCTGATATTTTGTTCTTGCACCAGGAAGCGTTTAGATGGTACTCTTCAAGATTTAGAAGAAAAGCAAAACAGCAAGAAAGAAGCGGTTGGTGACTGTGCCATTTTTTCTTTTTAACATGTATTCCAGAGTTTTATTTGTTGTTGTGGTAGAAATTATTATTATTATTATTACTACTAATATTATTATTGTTTTTATTATTATTATTATATCGACGACATCATCATCATCATCATCGTTGTTGTTGTTGTTTCTCATTGGAATGTGAATAGACTTACTGTCTTGTTAGGACTTGATTAAGAAATATTTTACTGGTATTTGGAGCTTGTCACAAGATTCTGCTATCTTTGACAGTTTGGAAATTCTATGAATGATACCTGATAGCAGGTTCATAATAGTCGTGATTTGAGTATTTTGTTCCCATCATACATTTGTTTTGAGAAACTTAATCCATTTTTGGCAAGACGTGCTGTATTAGTTGCAACAATGTTGTTCTGAAGTGCCCCTGAGTAGACCTAGTTCTGTTTTTTCTGCTGAATGAGCTAGTCACTGTTTTTTGTTTGTTTGTTATATTGGTCTTCTTTTATTTTCTTTATAATCTTTTAGTAGCACATCATAATTGTCTTTTCTGTAAACATAATTGCTTAAATGCATTCCATATTCTCCTTTTTTGCAGATTTTCAAGCTACAACAAAGAATTCAGTCTCTGCAGGCTGGAAAAGGCAAGGCATAATGTGCCTGAGAGAGCAAGCATGCAGTGTCAGTCACTTGATCAGTTTGGCATAAATGTGGTCTCACTATGTTGGAATTGCAGTGTGTACCATTGATGAATTATCATTTTGTAGGTAACTGACAAGGACTGTGATGCCAACTTTATATCTCCATCCATGTATTGTGAAATTTGTTGGTCAATGATATTATGCCCCTACGGATATTCTTCATTGTGCTCTCTTAACATCTATTGGAAAACTTAGCTTCTATGGTAGTTGAGTGTCTATTTTGAATCCCTCAGAATGTATTTTAGAACTTTTCAGTTTTCAGTTGAATGGTGTCTTTATAGCTGTATTAACGTATATATGAGGAAGATGCAAAGATGAAGAGTAATATTGGGAATGCATAAATTGAAAGACATATTAAGTTGTTTTCCTCGAGAGATTTCTGAGCTTGTTTGACTCGGGTATTTCTGTACTTAAAACTTCCAAGAAGCTTAGCTTAGCTACTGGACTTATGCCTTGTTGTCTGTCATTAAGCATTTTGAGAGCGACTAAGTAAGCCTTTGCGAACCTTTTTCTTTCTTGCACCAATTTGATACTCTGGAGAGAACTGGATGCTGTAAAACTCATTCGGTTTGATCTTGGAGAGGAGCTGTTGAGAGAGCCAAAAGTTTGCAGCTGATTTCTGTTAACCTTTCCTAATGAGCATAATTAGATAAGCAGTAGTGTAGAATATATGGAAGCTTGAAGATGAAGTTGCTTTATGATAAGAAGGAATAACAGTGCATAAGATGTTCTCCAGATCAAAAGCCCTTTAGATAAGAAGGAACAATGTGATCACAAGCAGCAATTGTTGAATGCGTTCTAAAAGGAGTGAAATCCGATGTTAGAGCCACAATTTTCTTTTGTAAAGAAAAGGAATATATGTTTGCCATAGAAATTTTCGAATTGGGTATCAAATGAACTCTACTGGAGAAAGTAGGATTGTGGCATTTATTGTAGGTTACGCATCTTTATTTTTCAGTTGACAACGTAACATTCTTTTCACATATCTAGAATATAGAAGAGAGATTTGAAACCTGCTGTAATACTTCTGCTACTCCCGACGATTCTTACTTTTTCACACACACACACACACACAGAGGGGCATAAATACATGTACATACATGCATATATCTGAATTGGGTGGAAAACTTCTATTACCGTGGGAAGAATCTTCTTTAAATGATTATAGGGTTTTTCTAAAAATTATGGATATAAATATTGAACTCGAACATTTTCTTTGAATTTACATAAATGTCGCGATACTGCTGAAACTTTGATTACCATTTGACTCTCTCGTTATGCCATCTTTAGAGCCATTATTAACCGGCAAGGCAAGATGGCAGGCAGCATACTGATCAGCTGTCAACTAGATGTTGGCAAGGCATACCATTATGGCTGGCCTCTTTTTCTCATCTCTCACAAAGTTAATTCTTGAATGAATTTATGCTTTCCTAATGGACATCACAATAAAGCTGTCCAAGGGAAGTTGAAATTCTCGTATAACTTGATGAAATTTTTGAATTAAAGTTACTTCACTACAAAAGAAAATGAAACATAAAGCTTCATTCCCTGAAGTTGTATCCTTGGCAATTGGCATAAAAAATCTTTCAGATTATGCTTTGTTGGTGGGATGCAGCCTTCATAGGACACTCCCATATCCAGAAATCACTTCTGGTTATAAATTTTGTGAGTGGTTTTTCAGGCTGTTCCTATATAGTACAATAACTTTAGATTGTCATGTCTGATATCTTTAACGTCGTACACCTACTTGCATCCTTGGATAGTCAGATAGGTTAGATTTCCAAACTCTTTCCAGATGTTTTTCTCTTTATTGTAAATAGTATGCCTCAAGCTGTATAAATTGTTTGATACAACAAATTTGATTTTCTGGGATTTACAGAACACACAGATAGGATTGTGATTCATCAGTCTTCTTAATTGTGCCTTCCGGACCTCCGGTAGCTGAGAATACCTCTGTAGCTGGCGCGACTAGTATACTTGCTTCTTGCTAGATAAGATTTATATAATGCGTTGAACTTGGCCAAAAGGTGAAAACATGGAACATAGCAGTATGTCTCCTAGCAACATATTTTACTGTACGAGACATGACTAGCATTGAGCTGTAAAGGTAACATTGGATCTGTTCAAATACTTAGGCTGTCGCAAATACTTGGGCTATTCGCCCAGCGTTTTTGTAGTTGTTGGATTCAATCTACATTGACTGCAACATCAATTTTTAAATATTTCATTTTTTACAAAATATTTTTGACAAAATGAAACTTTTGGTAATCATCCATGCTTCATGTATTGTACCCGTAACATTTTATTTATTTTTAACACATACAAAGAGACTTGTCAGTTGTATGACTTGGATATTGCGATAGCCCGGTATCATCAATTGAGAAAGTTATCAAATGATTATTACAAGTATCATCAAATTCGTTTTGAAAATTTCTACCACTTTACATTTCTACTCTGGTTTAATGAGAAAAAAAGTAAAAAAATCTTGGTGAGTGACACGTTACGGTACTATGATTGCTAATTGGATTTCCAGATTTCTTTGTTTTTAGACAGGGGCTGGGGTTCCACAATGCTTGTTTGACAAAGACTCTTGCTTGCCATGTTTTTTTTTTAGTTGCCCTTTTATGTCCATATGCTTGTTCTATTTGATGTGGAAATTTAGGGTGCGCTCTCCTCAAATAATTGCGTCTTTCGTGACGTCTATTATTCTCATTTCAGTTGACTTTTTTAATCAAACTTAATTTATTTTCATAAAAATTAATAATATTGATGTTCAGGATACCAATATTAACCCTCTAATATTCGCTTTTCCATTAGTAGTTAATAATAATAAACAGGAGTGTCTCTAGTATATTTTGAAGTGCCAATATCGATTTTCGTTTCTTTTACTGTATAGTATGTACTAAGTTTCAATCCTTTTTATTTGAATTTTGAATGAAATGTTGTAAAAGCAAATAGGATCTCTATAGGAACCATACAAGTTTTTAGGGTCATCCTCATTAGTGACGCATAATAAGAAAATTAATCATGGCTGTAGTAATCACTAATGTCAATTTTGCCTCGAGATATTATACAGATTTATTTTTTCTTCAACTTTGGTGGTTAAATGCTATTATCATTTGAACTTAAAGATTATTCACCTTGAAATTTGACTCCCTCTTTCCCCAGGTAAGATGCGCTTATCCTTAAACAAATGATTCTTGTTTAAAGATGAGTAGCACTTTTTTCTCCTTAGTGCGCTTTCTTTTTAAATGTTTATGGTGCTTTGCAGCATTAAGCAAATGTCAATTTCTCCTGGTGTTATCATACAGGCAGAAGAGAATATTTTTTTTTTATTTTAAGTTTCTGAAAATATGCAATTTTAAAAAAAATATGTATATAGCAAAATATGATATGAAGGTAAGTTAAGGTGATTGTGTCCTTTGATTAAAGAAAAAACTTTGTGGTTGATTCAAGAAACGATCAGTGTGTGGAAAGTGAACTGACCCTATAAAAAGTATGATTGGCATTTCCAGTTCTGGACCAATCCCATTTTGGCACCTCTTTGGACCACCAATCAACTTCTCCGAAAATGTGCACATTATGAAGGTGTTGATGACCATTATGCAAAATGCTAGGATTATAATTGAGTGACTTGCCCCAGTATGTTTTTCAGCTATTCTGTCTTGGTTAATCATCTCCCCCTTGACAATGTTCACACGCAATGTTAATATATGTATATACCATAATGATTATTAATAATGGTTGCTCGCGTGAATTGAAATAGGGTAATCCACATCACTAGATTGTACAAAAAAAAAATAAAAAAAATCGTTTTTGTATCAATTTAAAGTTATAAAAAAGGTTTTAAGATTCAAAAGATTCATTTAGCAACTCATTACTATGTAATAATAGATCCAAAATACTTGTCCCGAATCGAATTCCAGATCATAATTGTTTTAGTAAAGAACTAAAGAAAATAGATAAAAGGGAGATAGAAAAATAAAAAAAAAAACTAACTAATTTAAAAAATATCTCTTCAAAGTATGCTATTGCTAGTGTTTTTTTCTCCGTAAATTAAGCCATGAACCACCCAAATATTAATTCAGATTAAAATTTGATCAAACCCTATTCAATTTATGAACGAGTGAATTTATACTTGTTATATGATTGATATACGTTTCAAAGTAAATGATGAATTAATTTGCACGTATATTTATACTAATCATATTATTGGTTAGATTTCGTTCAAACCAAATTTGATCTAAAATTTCGCCTTGTATCATATTTGTTCAGACAACATTTTCTTTCATTGATATATATATATATATATATATGTGTGTGTCAATCTTGTCCTCCCAAGCTCTTGTTACATTGCATTCTATACACAAACTGTATGGTCCCAAATCAAATATTTTAATTGACAAGTAGGAAGAAGCTCCTACTGAATTCTGTGTTAACAGTAGAGGACCACAAGGCCATGTTTGGCTCCTTCAAATGAGAAAGACGACTCAGCTTTATCCAGCCCTCATTGCTCAGCCAAAGATTAGATTCGGACATGAGATGCATACTTTGTCTTTGTGTCATAAGTTGGAGAAAACTTACTCTATCCCAAACAAAAAGAAAGCTTTTCTTGAAATTTAAGCACAAATAATGGCCCAACCCTCATTTTCATTAGAACTCAATTTCATTAGGAAAAGAAAGCACTTATTCTCCCCCTTTTTGCAAGTTCCAGATTCAATTGCGCCTACCATATATATATATGTATATATATATATATATGTATATGCTTTCTGGCAAGAAAAAAATGAAGAAGTTATACATTGAAAAGACTAACCAATCAAGTCGGGAAATCAGAAAATCATCGTGACAGCTAAAAATTGACAATCAAATAGTGAGTGAGTGATGGACTCAAATTTTACTAGACTCGTAAAAGAATAATATCCTTGTGAATCTTTTATTTCCGACGTGGATGGACTACTTTTGATCAAATCGGAGAAAGTAAATAGTTGATGTGCGTCTAAATTAATTTGAATATAATAAAAAATAAAAAAATAAAACAAAAATCGTATAACACTAAAGAGACAAAATAATTAGCTACTGAGAGGGCTCTTCCACAGAAAGATAACAAAAAAAACAAAAAAAAATAAAAAATAAATTAAGTTGGCGAGAGGATAAGTGGATAGCATTGCTACCACTAGAAGAAATGTGGACCATGAGAGTGGCTCATCACATGAGACGACGCCTAAAGCTGCAGTTTGAGTTTCAATTACCTGCAACTGGACATTAGACAAGCCCACATTAATGTTTCGACCAAGGTCCAATGTTCCCAGCATGTGTTGTATCCCCAAGTTGACTATATCTAATCCAACCCCCAACCAATCACATTCAACTTTCCTTTTTTTTTTGTTATAATTTTTTTTTTATAACTAGGAAAGAAACAGAGATATGTATTAATATCAAAATACGAAGATACAATGATATGCCTAACTATATAACAAAACTCTTTACAAACTCTATAGTAGAATTATTTGGGAGGTAGAAGGACATGAGGATAGGTAGTATTAGTTCCCAAGCTAAATGATTTTCTGGACAGAATCTTGGTATGGGATTGATGCAGCGAGGAAGGCACATGGAGAATTACGCATAATACACTAATGAGGGGCCGCACCATTTGGAAAAACTAGCCTGATATTTCATGCACTGTCTGTGATAGTACAATGAAGCAATGATTATTTGCATTATATAGATATAACACTATTTAAATTCCCACTTATTAAAAAAAAGTGTCTCTTTTTTTTGCTATTGTTAAGGGAAAAAAAAAAAGTATACTGTATAGTTTGATCAAATTGGAAAAGTTTGATTAAGAACTGATTCATTCCCTCATACAAAAATGATAATTCAATTTATGAGTGTCCTAAAATTACATTAGTAATTTTAGATTTTGGTGGGGGTAATTCAGTGTCATCATGTCGGGGACATGATTCAACAACTGATTATAAGTGAAAGTAATTTTTATTTTTGAAGAGCCACATGCATTATTGCTAGCAACCGCAGCCTCCAGCAGTAGGGGCAACTTGGGTGGGTGGTACCAATTATTGACAAGAAAAGGCTGATTTGTATAACTATAATTAAGATTTTAATTATAGATAAACAAGATTGCTGGTTTGCTCACTGTAGCATTAACTATTTGCTTAAGTTAGAAAAGGTGGATTAATAATGAGATGACCAAAAATTAAGCAGACATAATCAAATTATGAGTTGAGAATAATTCCTCTCATCTTATGTAGGGGGCCTCAGATTTTGTTTAATCAGTTGAATTAAGGACCACAACTTAAAAACAAGACAGAGAAATGCAAGAAATTAAATCATGGACAGGACCCCCCCCCCCCCCCCCCACCCAAATTCTTAGGACCACAGTATCCCATTTCTCAGAAAATTGACGTGTCTGTTGGTCATTGGCTAATACTGAATGATCATCAGAGTTTCTCTTTGTCTTCCTTCTTCTTTTTTCTTTTCTTTTTTTTTATTTGGTTAAATCACTTTTTTTGGATACAAGAGGATAATTATAGGTCCAATCAAGCGGGATTTTTCGCGTTTGAAACTTTAATCTGTAGCATGTGATTAGTATTTGATTGCAAATAATGACAGCAAAAGTGACATTAGATATGAATCAAGTGAACAAGAAGAGGGCAAATCACTGTACGGACACGGAGAAATTTTGAAATATTCACACTGGTTTATTATCCTTTGGGAAATTATTAAAAAAAAAGGTAAAAAAACCCAAAATAGGAAGAAAAAAAATCAATAATTCATGTCAAATGAGATTTTGGGACTATATACCTTTTAAACTATAGTATTACATAAGAATATGTATATATTTACATTGTAGGCCGAGAAGGATTTATTTAGTCATTTTGTCATATATTAAGGATCCGTCTTATTTATTAGCCTACTGGGCCCAGCCACTGCCAAGTGGTAAATCAAATGATCATGTTTTATGTAACGGCCAACAAATATTTTGGATGTGTTTGGTACTTAGAATTTTAGTGAAGAAAACTACTATGAAAAATATTTTCTTTCACTATGTATTAATTTTTTATCAATTTTCTTTTCTTTTTTTGTTTTCGTGATAATCCAACATCCAAACACAACGCTCGCTGCAAAACGAAGAAAGAGAGGGAACAAAGTTCACCTTTTAAGCGTCTCGAAAAGTTTAGATGAAGTTGAATTATGATTGGCTTTCTTGGCCTCTGGAAGAACGCAAAAGGAAAAACGACCGCTTAGATTTTTCGGGAATAATCATGCACAATTTGTGAATATAGAGGCTTTTTGTGTTCACACATTTCATGATCCAACGCACCCACCTTTTACTGCATGCTGGTTGTCTTTTTGCATGGAGAGTCTAACACTCCACGTTGAGTGTGTGTTGGTGAGAGAGAAAGAGACACACACATACAGAATACACACACATATATATATATATATAAATATATACATGTATACATATATATATATATCTCCCAAAGTATTGGATGTCTCATGGGGGAGATCGTGAGTAGGCCCTACTAAATTTAACTTCACATTTATCTAATAATATTAATATTAGTATATATCTCAAATAAAATTTAAACTATCATAGTGTGAACATATATGTATGGACTAAAATGATTGCCCCTGGAAACTTGTTAACTGGAAAGTGTCCCTGCCTACCTGCCCAGTTTTACCCGAAAATATACCAACTAAATTTCACTTTCAATTTGGTGTTTCGCTGCTATTTCTAATATTGATATGTATTTTTTATTTTTTATTTTTATGTAGTGCGTATATTATTATTATTATTATTACTACTATTTTTATACCACGTCAAACATAAAAGAGTACTAGTAGTAACATAAATTACCTCAAGTTAATTGATTTCTTCCGAAGGTGATAGATTACTAGAGTTAGTTAGAGAATATATTCTACTAAGGATTCAGTTTAAAATCAAATTACACATCCAAAGGTTCGAAATTATCATGTGACATTGTAGTCAAATTAAGATGGCTAATCAGGTCGGCTTGGTATGCTGTGATGGTGGGTCAGGAACCATCAGCCCGATTAAAAACGTGTATGGATGGATATCCACGTTTTAACATTTAACAGCAGCAGATTCTGAGTCGGCAAAAGATTTGCCCCGTAATGCGAATCCTTTATCCGGATAAATATATAGTTTAAAAATTGTGCAATGTATATATGGGTCCTCCCATCCAACATAATACGGGTCTAACTTCCTTTCATTATGTAGAACTTTATATCACTGGAATTTTCTTCCACCTGCAACATTGATCTTATCGGTCTAGAACCATTGTTTCTAGGAAAATTCACGAGCATCCTTTTTTGTACATTTGTCACAAGTGTAGTTTATGATCAATTTAGGATTAGCCCACAAAAAGACTATCTTATTGTTTTATAAGAAGAAAAGAGAAAGAAAGAAACAAATTCAGGAAAATCAACAAAAGAAGGGACCAAAAATATATGCTTGTCACCATGGACCATCATGATTTTCAACAAAAGTATGATGCATATGCCCATGATCACAAAGAGAGATTGCATATATGGCGGGAATCCATTTCACACATATATGGTTCTCATTGCCTAGCAACAACACATACCAACAACTTCTGACTCTTTTAGCCCTTTCACTGGAGAGACAAAAAAAAAAAAAAAGAATTTTACGTACGAATAATTTTATGTGAGTAACAAAGTTTTTGTAGTAACTTTGAATCAAATTTTTTATATTAACAACTTAAATAGTATTTAAATAAGTTTATGAGTTATCGAATGTAATATTATTATAAATTAAAAAATCACATCTTCATGCATAATGTAAAAAAACGTAAGTGACTAGTATGTTTTGAGCCGCTTTGAAAGCATGGCCCTAAGCCATCATATAGTTTGCGAAAACAATACCATGACAGAGGCAACTATAGGTCCACGTGGCATCCATAACGCGGACCGTCCAACGAATCCTCTTACCATGGTTTGTTGGTCCAGTACTAGATTTTGAAATGAAAACACTAATTTAACAATCAGTTAATCACTCAAATCTTGTCGTCAAATGCCGAGAGTATCCCACGTTTCCTTTGCTTCTATCTATCCCCTACCCTTCTCTCTCTCTCTGAATCCATCGCTGCAACCTTCTGCCTTAGACTGAACTCTTGTTGTCTGCCACATTCAACTTTTCTCATGTTTACCTGCGATCAGTCAAAACATAGAAAAATACCCCTTTTTCACCTCTTCATCTCCCTTTTCACTAGTGCCCTTAATGGCATATTAGCTGCATAATCTTTCCAAATATGTTCACGGGGTATATTGGAAAAGACAACTTCCTTTAAAGGGAAAGTAGGAGGGAAAAGAGAGCATTCGCCCCGTGTATCTCCCAATGCCCGTGCTATATATGAACTTCCTCTACTGCGCTTACCACAAGAGAAAGCTTTAAGTTCTAACAGAGTCTATAGTTTAGCCAAGAGGGCTTCCATCTCAAAACCCAAATGTTATTTTCATATTCCAAAAACTTCCTACGACGCTTCTGCGTGGAGGATTTTCACATGTGCACAGAAACTCAAAGTGGCTTCTTCTCTAGCGATCTTATTCCATCCCTCGGAGCTAGAATCAATCGAGCAACAAAACTTCGAAGGCACATAGTTTCTCCATTCAATGCTCGCTACAGGTGATCACCTTGCCTCAGCTCTCTCTCTCTGAACCTGAGAGTGTTATATAGAAGCCACTGATTCTTGTTTTCTATCATTTATGGTTTCAGGGCTTGGGAGATGTTTCTAATTCTCCTGGTCATTTATTCGGCCTGGATCTGTCCGTTTGAGTTTGCATTTCTGGCTTACAAGCAAGATGCTTTGTTCGTCATTGACAACATTGTCAACAGCTTCTTTGCTGTTGATATTGTTCTCACCTTCTTCGTGGCGTATTTGGATAGCCAGTCATATCTTCTAATTGATGATCCCAGAAAAATAGCAATAAGGTAACATGCAGTTTCTACAACTTTCGGTAGAGTCGAGAAATACTATTATGATATGACCAAAGTAAATTGTTTACCTGTGCTATATCCAACTAACAGGTATCTATCGACCTGGTTCATTTTTGATGTCTGCTCAACAGTACCATTTCAATCTCTCAGCCTCCTCTTCACAGATCACAACGAAGGACTAGGCTTTAATTTGCTAAGTATGCTACGACTCTGGCGTCTCAGACGAGTCAGCTCCCTCTTTGCAAGGTTCATCACCACTCTGAATTAGCCTTTTGGTTTCTTCCAAATCGTTGAATGCTTCATGCGGGTTGAAATCTGTTCTCACCAACTCTGACTTGTTTCCTTCAGGCTTGAAAAGGACATTCGGTTTAACTATTTCTGGACTCGCTGCACAAAACTCATATCTGTAAGTCACAGCTAGTTCCACTTGCTGAATACTCGTTATTTTGTGTGTGTGTGTGTGCGCGTGCGCCAATTAAGTTGCACATTGCTATATTTCCTGGTCGGGTTCAGGTTACTCTGTTCGCTGTACATTGTGCCGGGTGCTTCAACTATATGATTGCAGACAGATACCATGATCCAGAAAGAACCTGGATTGGTGCTGTCTATCCTAATTTCAAACAGCTGAGCCTGTGGGACAGATATGTAACTGCAATGTATTGGTCTATTGTAACTCTAACTACGACAGGTTATGGGGACTTGCACGCCGAAAACCCAAGAGAAATGCTCTTTGATATCTTTTACATGCTATTCAACCTGGGATTGACATCCTATCTCATAGGAAACATGACAAACCTTGTAGTCCACTGGACCAGCCGCACCAGAAACTTCGTATGCTCTCTCTCTCTCTCTCTCTCTCTCTCTTTCCACATGCGTGTGTAGTAACATATCCTTTCAAGTTCCTAAAAGAAAATCTGAAGGGAAAATTAAGCATATGTTTTCATGATAATATGCCATGAAGCTTCTCATTTGGTGACTTCAAAGAGAGAGACATTAGATTTAGCCGAATGCTGTTTCTCAAAGAGCATTCTCATTATAAGATTCTTAGAAACTTCTAATTACTTGAAAGACTAAAAACCTTCCTCTTTATGATAGATGAGGACTTTTGAGCTTATATTGACATTCTTTTGGTTTGGTGGTGTAGAGAGATTCTGTTCGAGCTGCTTCAGAATTTGCAAAAAGGAACCAGTTGCCCCCGCGAATTCAAGATCAACTTTTGTCACATATATGTCTCAAATTCAAAACTGAAGGACTGAAACAGCAAGAGACCATGAATGGCCTGCCGAAGGCCATTCGTTCCAGCATTGCGCATTATCTGTTTTACCCTGTTGTTCAAAATGTCCATCTCTTCCATGGGGTTTCCCAGGATTTCCTTTTCCAACTGGTACTTTTCCTACTCTCTCTTGATCCATTCTTCCTACTTTGTGCTTCCTTTAATTGAAAATCCAATAACAAGGCAAGATTTCTAACTATTCCTGTATTCGACTGAAAGGTCCCGGAAATGGAAGCTGAGTATTACCCTCCCAAAGAAGATGTGATTCTACAAAATGAGGCACCAACAGATACATATATACTGGTTTCAGGAGCAGTGGTAAGCTAGTCAATCTCATAGGAAATTTCAAGTAAGCCCTTAAAAATCTTTGCTTCTCTCACCTTCACATTCTGAATATTTTTGTTGGCAGGATTTCATTGCAAAGATTAATGGACATGATCAAGTAAGATTTTCTATTCAGCCTACATTGATACGTTCTCCGTGAGTAGAAACGAAGGACTGTAGCATATCACATCATTTTTCTTTAATGCATACAGATAGTGGGAAAGGCTTCTGCAGGGGACATATTCGGGGAAATTGGGGTTTTATGTGGAAAGCCTCAGCCATTTGGTGTTCGAACTACTGAAATTTCTCAAATACTACGGCTGAACAAGACCACGTTTCTGAATATTCTTCAAGCAAGCCCAGAAGATGAACGCACTGTTATGAACAACCTTTTCCTGGTAAATTTAGCAAGAAGCACATTTATTGCTCAGTCCTTTTTCTTTTTCTCCTTGTGCAAACTCAAACTGAATTATCTTTGGTTTCAAGAAACTGAAAGTATACAGAAGTTTTGACGTTGAGGGCCAGCAGGATCCAAGTCTGATCCTCAAAAATTTGTTTGATGGAGAACCTAAAGGAGACTGCAATAGTAATTTCCATGGAGAGACACTGAAACAGGAAACAAGTGCAGATATTCCCATTTCTAGATTTATGACAACAAACCAAACACAGAGTAATGATACCAAAGGAAGCGAAATTGATGTGAATTCATATGCTGAGGATGGCCAAACAGCCCTTCACGTTGCTGTTAGACAGGGGCATCTTGAAATGGTCGGACTTTTGCTTGAAAGAGGAGCAAATGCGAACAAACCAGATGAGAGAGGCTGGACGCCAAAAGCACTAGCAGAAAAACATGCAAACAAAGGAATATATGACCTTATATTGAATTATGAAACTGAAATGAAATTAGACGGGGTCACCAATTACGCAACCAATCATTACAAGAAACATGCATCTGTCAGCTCAAGCAGTTCCACATATACAACTAGCGTAGAAGCAACAAAATCAGCGAAGAAGAGAGTCACCATTCACATGAAGTTTCAAAAGAAACATTCAGAAAAGCAGCTTGCGAAGCTAATAATTCTACCTGATTCGTTAGAAGAGCTACTCAAAATAGCAGGTATGCATTGTTTGAAATCTAAACAGAGCTTTAGATTGCCTTGACACATGATTTAATTAATATTAACCATAACTTGATTAAGGAAATTTCAAAAAATAAAGAAAAATAATTCTCTAACCTCAAATAGGACTTAAAACTTTACTGGTAAGGGAAACAAATAACACTTTCCCTGGTAGTATATCTGATCATCACCTCCTTGTGAAACTGCAGGTCAAAAATTTGGAGATGACAGTCTTACAAGTGTAGTAAATGCAGAGAACGCAGAAATAGATGACTTAAGTGTCATACGGGATGGTGATCATTTGTTTCTTATGTCAAGCCAGTGTGAAGGCAGAGTATGATGTGAGCTAACAAATATCAAAGACTACAATGACATGCTTAGGACTAGATAATTGAAAGCAATAGTACACTGATATTCTAACAGTCAAACCAATCATTCTATGTGTTCTTTGAAGGTTTTACAACAATAACAGGAAAAATGGTATTACCAATTACATGGTTGCCTTACAACCCGCTAAAGGTGTAAATTGTATCTATTGTATAACTCTGCAGTCAACTGTAGTAAAAGAAAATTGGCAGGATTTTTGGCAATCTATTGTCTTTAACTCTCAGTATGTAAAGTTCCCTCCATTAAATTTTAGTACATCAGAAAGTACACATACAAAATCTATCGAAGAATAGCTTAAGAAAGCAGAAATTCGGCCACCTTTGAACTTCTCAACTCATTGCCAGGTTTCACAGGCTTCCAGGAGGAATTCTTTCAAATGCTGCCTAAGCCAGTCAAAGTCGAATTTGGAAATCCTGCCTTCTTTAAATCAAACTTGTTTATCATAGTGGAAGCATCATTTCCTTCCAGTATTGCCTCGAATAGGAAAAGGATGAGCTTCTGTGTTAAATACATACTCATCCAATGGAATGACATTCTTGTCCCCAAACAGTAAATACAGGTATTTTAGTGTTTCACCCAAAAAAAATGTCTCCATCTTGTCTCTTCTGTGTGGAGGAAGCACAGTAACATCATCCAGCGAAGTGTAGCCTCCAGAGTCAACCTTTGTATACTTCTCAAATGCCTCAAAGATCTCCCAACCCCACTCACGATATCTGCATATGTAATGACAATACTCAAACTGAATGCTAGTAATAAAAAGCAAAAGCGCAAAAAAAAGGCAAATACAGATACTCTAATGCTAGTGATAAAAAGCAACAAACACAATCAGTTCCCCCAGTAACTTTCAGACAAAGAACCTAACTCAATATTAACTAGGACATACTTGGGATCTTCTGTGATGCGGAACAAGACGAACAGTGACTCAACAGTTTCAGGGCGCAAGAGATTGTGACGGTCAGCAGATTTTATAATTATGTCATCTACATATTTTGAATTCTTATTTCCACCACCAGGACCGCCTTCCCTTTGCCCCTGCTCAAGGTAAAATTGATCATTAATTTGCAAGTGAATATCAGCACTATCACTACAGATGAATAAATAAGATACAGATAGTACAATGGCAAGAAAAGGGAGATAGGTTTGGATTGCCTTATATCAGCAAGTTGGGAACCACAACCTCCCTCTTCAAGAAATAAAGACAAAGAATGTAAGAGGAAAGTTAAATGAATGGAAGCAATGGTAATACTAAAAACAAACTGACCTCCACATTGAAGTATGCTATTTCTGGAGCAAGACCAGTAGATGTTACTGAATACATCTCGAAACATGTCTTTGCTAGATCTTCAGCAAGCTTCAAATTTTCTAGATCTTCAAAATTGAGCAAGTTTTCTCTCATAGCCTTTTCTTTCACAATGCCCTTTGTGGCACCAAGAGCAAGTGTGCCCGGGAGGAAACATACCTATATATGAGAGTAGCATAGAATCACAAGCCTAAGTAACAAAATAGAAAGCATGACACTTGTCTTCTCTTTTGAAAATAACGGGAATAAAAAAGATGATCGTGTTATTTCTACACAAGCATCAGTAAACCAGCAGATCCATGGAAAAATTATGCTTTGGCCACAGTATTCAGCAGGATGAATATAAGTTCTATAAAATAGTATTCAACAACTCTAGCTGCATTTCGCTATATGCTAACAAAATTCATTGTGAAATAACAATTCACAATTTATCAAAGACTTTAGCTTTAACAAGAGAACTTGATAAAGCTAGAGATAATAAATTATTCAGACAAATGTCTACCAGGAGACAATAAGGTAATTTACACAAACATAATGATTATCATGAAGCAGTTATTTATTAGCTGACTTGTAAAGTAATCCTATTTGCTCTTGATTTACATTATCAAGGAAGATAAACCAAAACAAAGATGGCAACATACCAGATGATCCATTTTTGGACTGAAGGCACCTTGAGGGCCATAAGGCAATTCTCCCACAAAAACCAACCCATTGGGCACAGATTTCTGAATGAGAAGTTCTTTGACACCTTTCATTGATTCTTTGTACATATCGTGCAAATAAGTCAAATTACTTCCTTGGTTCTGAAGCCAGACTTTTATGAGGTACTCATAGTAGCTATCACCACGAGATCCAAGTCTAATATTCTCCCCACTAAACTCACCAGTATGAGGGCTGAAATCATGACAAAAAGATACCAATAACTATATATTGACAAATTAACTTATCAAAAGTCCTTCTACTTGCAGTAAATAATCGTAATACAATGCAACTTTCTGTCTCTGTACTTTTTCCTGCTTTTCTACCCAAACTAAACACATGCCAGATTACTGACTTGACCAGTTGGACAAAATATATATCCTTACTCAAAACAGAAACTTCAGTGGCTTCTAACTGCACTGAGCATGGAACAAAATTTAATTCAATATACTCATTTTCAGCGATGTTCTGACTCGAAGTTCTACCATTTTGTTATTTGCGTCTGTAATAGTTCCTAAATTTGTTCTTAACATAAACCAGGTCATGGCCATAATACAGGGATTGCAAAATGGAAACCAACAGAATTCTAAATCCAATTACAGACTATCAAGGTATCTAAAAAAGGTGGGAAGCAAGCTATTTAAAATGAGTAGTGGGAAGAGCTAGTCCGCACGACAATGCCACACCCACCCATGCAAAGAAACAAAAAGAACATGCTATCCACACCCATGCAAAGAAACAGAAAGAACATTTCATCCTTACTTTATGTATATCGGAACCAGTCCCTTGACCTTTGGCAGAGTCTTCATGTGTTCCAAAACCTTCATAGACTCCAAAGCATACTTTGGATCACCAATCAAAGAACTGAGATAATTGAACTCAAGCTGGAGAGTAGAAACTTCGGCTGTACTACTTAATCCATCAGGAGCAGGATGTGCAGAACGGTCACGCAGAACAACATCACTGAAGGGAATTGCAGAGGGACTTGATGTAAAAGCAATTAGCAGACGATCAGCCAAATTCTTAGCATTGTCAAGATAGACAACTGGCTTAGGTCCTTTTGTTGAAGCATTACCACCATGTTCACCCCCACTTAAATGATAAGCACTCAAAAGACCACCCAGAATGCGTATGGTAGTTTCAAATAAATTTACTTGGCCTTTCCCATCAATCCTCTCAGGAAGATGTGTTTCGATCCAAGAGCCTGTTTCATGGACAACTTCATCAACTCCCATTATCATGGCTGTGTCAAGAGCATCCACAATGGTGGCTCCTAGACCTCCTAGGCCATCAATTCCTCTATGGCTCAGCGGCATAAGTTCATCGTATCCCATTGCATAGTTCCGATAGCCAGACCATGCATGGAGAAATGCCTCTTTGACCCTTTGTTGCCTAGCCTTCCAATCAGGCCCAGAATCTACCTTGTCAGAGTTATGGATTGATTTATTCCTAGTAACTATTTCATCAGGCGATAACCGAGGAGGAAGCCTTGGTGGCTTTCTCCAAAATCTTCTAAATCTACCACTTCCATCTGTGAAGAAATTTTTTCCTTCCTCCGTGCCAACATTTTTGCCTATAGCATCCGATGAAGGAATGTGGCTTGTATGTGTCAGCATGAGATAGGCTACACCAAAAATCATTAATAGCACAAGAAACCTTCCTGTACTGCATTTTATACATTCACGTTTTACATTACTGGTTAGAATATTTTGTGTGATCACCTGCAGAAGAAACTATAATAAATTAAATTTAACTCAATACAAACTAGCACCAAGGAAAGATCAAAATAAACGGAAATCCCCACCCACCCCCTACCCCGAGGAACAAACTATAGACAGAATTGTAAAGAGAACAATCACAAATTTCAGAGGACCTTTCTCAGAAGCTCCTTAAACTACAATCTTTCTCTGTGTAGTTGTTGATTCCAGAACCAGTCAAAACCCTCTAAAACCCTTGTGATTGATACTTTCAATTAGACAATTGGCAAAAAATTTCAAGTCCTAAGTGGAAATTTCACACCATTAATTGTCACAAAAACAATAAATTCGCTTCAAGTCTTTTTAAAACCTTGAACATCTAAAACAACTAGTTGCTTCCAGTCTAATCCATGCATCTCCAATTCTTTTCACATATAAAAATCAAGAACTGTATCACTCTCCAAAAATCTTGAAGAAAAATACTAAACGCAAAAAATCTTGACGAACATGAGATCTGGAAAAATACAATACGAACCTTGAATAGGGATCGCTGGCGAAACTTCGCATTGTCGTAATGTACATCTTTCATTGAATAGGGTAGCGATTTCGACATGCTCTTAGTGGAGGACTCCGATTTAGCAATTAAAATTCGCAATAATATCTATTTACAGTATGTATCAGCGTGCTTCTCTTCGTGTAAACTTGCGCAAGTGGATTGAGATGATTAGATTGAGCAGAGAGAGGGAATCTAGAATGGGACTGCGAGAATTCTGAAGGCGCAAATTCTTGAAGTCTGATTCTTGCTGAGGAAGAGAAATTTGTTTGGGGGAAATTTACTATGTTGTATTGATTTACTACTATTTATACGGAACGAGTATTACCCAGAAGATGGATTGGTGATTGTTGATTTACTTGAAGTCAACGGTCGGGCTGGTGGTCAGATCCCTCAGCTGCACCGGTGGTTCCGTTGCTTATTTGTTCATCTCTTAGTCCAAGAGCAAATACATGAACTTTTATATGCATTTGTCACATTAACGCAGTAATTTTTTGACTTGGGAGTCTTTTTGGCCCACTAAACTTAGAGCGAGTAGGAGGACTAGGACCCAATACAAATTTGTAGGCAACCGGAGAAAATACGAATACGAAAAAATTGTTCGGAGAAAAAATATAATTTATTTTAATTTTAATTTTATATAAATTTTATTTTTATTTATTTTTAAATTATATAAAAATTATTTTATAAATTTTTTTGTATTATTTATTTTATAATTATGATATAATTTAAAAATAACTATTTAATAATAAATAATATTTTCAGAAATTATTAGATTTTTTATTTATCTTATATTCTATTCTTACTTATAAATAAGTTTTGAATGATTTTTGGAGTATATTAAATACTTTAAATATTTATCCAAATGTAATATTATTCATTAAGTATTATACGAATAAATATAATATGTATACTAAATGTTTCACTTAGAAAATATAAAATATTGTTCGGCGATTCAAAATATATATGAAAAACAAAAATATTTTTTAATTATTCATACATATATATACCATATAAATATAATACGAATTGTTAATTAATAGAGACTCGTAGTACCTCCTATCTACTCTTCCTCCCCCCCCCCCCCCCCCCCCCTTGATTATTAGAGTATATTATTAGAAAAACTTGATGGTAATTAAAGTCATTTGCTTGGTATTGTTTTGGAGTACTTCCAAAAAAATATATTGGGGAATATGAATTATATTTATTTTATTTTAAAAATTATTAATGTGATGTATTTTTGAAAAAGATTATGTTTAGTTTTATTTAAGAAAAATATATTTTATACCGTAAATATTTTATTATATAAATTTTTATCTTATAAGTGGTATCACATCAAAATTTTATATTATTATAAATTTTATTGAAATAGTATAATGGTTGAAACAAATATATTTACATTAAGATAAAGATAGGAAGATTTAAAATATTTATATTTTTTATTTGATATAGTGATTAAATATGTATATAAATATTTATTTATATATAGAATAATGATGAAGAATTTTTTAAAATATTTTGGGGTAAGAGAAAAAATATGTTTTGAGGGAAAAAAAATTATTAGATATTTAATTTTATTTTTTGAGAAACAAAAACACCGCCTCAAAAGAACACCAACTTCATTTTTTGCCATTGTTTTCTTTCGTTGACATTAGGCATCCTATGTAACTAGTGGTCACTAGGGTGGGCAGCCTTCTCACTGGCTCCCCTAAAATCTCGCCAGCTCCCTCAGAAAATTCATTGTTTTTCCACAAAAAAAATCTGAGAATCTGTCCCCATCTACAAATAATCTCATAAAAAAAAAAAAAAAGACGCAAAAATATTGTGTGTATATATTAACTTCCATGTAATTCACTCTTGAGAAAACAAATTTCCTAATAATTCGGAACAATTTAAGAACATAAATTGGTTCCAAAAAATTGTAAAATTCTCTTTGGCCTTGTATGGTGCATACTCTTGTATTATATCATTAACCCGTGAGAAGCGTGTCCGTTGTACTATTATTACTTGGCCTAATTAGTACACTTGCCTAGAAATCAAGTCAACTTTCACCAGAAATAATGTATTGATTGAATATTACATTGACGTCCGTGGAAATTGATTTTGTAGAGGATGATGCACATGATATATATATATATATATTTGATATAACATTCATTTTTTAAATATCATATATTTTATAAAATAAAATAAATTAATTTTTATCCGCACTGCATTTATATTATACTTAAAATCTGGCAGGAATGATCTACTTCTAGAGATGTGGTTGACTATTTGTTACTGTACAAAAAGCATGTGATAAGAACAAACCTAAGAGAGTACTTAGTTGTTCGAAAAGCCTAGAGTTGGGTCAAAGTGCTGTACGAGGACTCGATATGCCAATTAAACGATTGCTAGGGCAGTAGATGGTGGGATTATTTGTAATGAGACCGGAAATAGCCACCATCGTCCAGTCTTATTTAAGTGCGCATTTTTTAATAAAATGAATCAAGTATTTTATATTTTATAATTCTGAAAATTAAATATAATGAATGACATTATTTATTTATATAAAAAAAATAATGCCAACATAAAAAGAAAAAAGTATCATGAATCTCATAATTTAGTAATTACATGAGCAAGATTTGCACCAATATGTGCTCCACAATTTTTTTCGAGTAAATTGATAATTTGTAAGCAAGAATAGCCATATCCACAACCACAACCAAAGAAAAGAATGATAAATGGTTTTCAAGAAAACAAAAGAATGTGAAATATCTACTACAACTAGAATATCTTAAAAGTTGGTAATTTTCCATACATATGCGGCCAATTAAGCGAAAATCTTGGATTCTGTCATTCTTCTTACAATTCGGATCTGAGTGCGTGTTTGTTCCACGGAATGTTAACATTATCACGAGGGAAAGTGAAGAATATACACTTCACTTCTAATTATATATATGTATATATATATGGGTATGTAATCAAGAACTCTCCCTGTGCATTGCCCACATCAAAACTGTACTACTTTTAAAACTTCAATCCATATTTTTAGTCTTGGAGTAACCAACCAAAAGAAAAACCCCACCTCCCTTCGCTACCCAAGAAATCAAGAAAAACCCCATTATTCTTGATATACAAAAGCATTACCATATGAGCTATTCATGAAGTCTCATGGGGTACTACATGAATAGCAAGATTGTCACCATTTGCATCACTCTGTTTTTTCTCCTCTCATTGATAATCTCTTTCGCCCGCGCCACTCCATTACTTGATGATGAACTCCAAATCAAGAAAACGGCACCAGTTTTCTTGAATAGTCGCCAGAGCAAGAATGAGAAGGGTAATTTGTACAGGAATAAATTGAAGAGAAATAGAATGAAGAACATAGATGCGAGGCGTTTCTCCGCCATGCTTCCCAAGGGTTACGTGCCGCCTTCCGGTTCATCGCGCTGCCACAATGTGTACCGGAATTCAGTCACCTTCTTTTGTGATCTTTCTGCTGAAATACGCGAACCATAAAAATTTCATGGGAAAATGGAAGAAGAAAAAAAAAAAAAAAAAGAGTTTTGAAGATCATTATTCAAGGTTTTTATGTCGGTTTGATATTGTTCAGAAAACCAGGTAAAAGAAGGGTTCGAAACAGATGAAAAACGTCTCTCCCATGTGATTCTGAACAGTATTGTATGTATACATATTCAAATCTTGATAGTTTTGCTTTCGTTTTGCCTCATAAAGTTCATTGGCTGCGGACATTAATCCATGAATGATATATAATTCGTTAATAAAAATTACTTTCTGTAGATTTCTTTTTTTGTTTTTCTCTTTTTCCATTATCTTTACATTGTTATACTTATAAATTTATTTTCTTTCATTTTTCTCCACTTGAATTCTCTTGTACTGAGGAGGAGTGTGAGAAGCAAATTATGAATTTTTGCTTTTAAATTATTTTATTGTTTCTCTCATCACAAAAGATCAAATATGGCACACAAATTATTTTATTCTTACAGGCGGGAATTGAGCAGGAACCATCTGAGTTTCCATCATTTAAGGGGCTTTGTTTCATGCATATATATGAGTTTCTTAGCGTTTACTCCATGCATTTGATGAGCAATTCTACACTCATCGCAATGCATTTACACATATCAATAACAAGGACGATTTTTTTTAATTTCTTTTGTAATTGAAAAAAATATAATTTTTTGTAGTATTTTTTTAATATATACAACAACAACACACTATTATTAATAAAGATGGAGCTAGAAAATAAAAATTGAGAGGGGGTGCGAGATTTTTTTTTAAGATAATAGATAAAATATGTATTTTCAATTTATTAAAAAGGACAAAATTTTGAAAATAAATTATTTTATAATAATTTAAAAAAAAAATAGAATTGAAGGACGACCACTCGAGCCTCAAGCTGAATTTGTGATTATTATAATATAGGTAAAGAATTGGAAGGTTAAGTTAGCAAAAATGTCACCAAATTTTTTAAAATCATAATTCAAACAGAATTTCAGCATTAGTTGTTAATAAAAGCATAATGTAAATTAAAGAGAATGACGCGAAAGTTGAAACCACATTGCACGAGTAATTTTGCACCAAAAATTAGTCAATGCTAATAAATAATAATATAGTTTTTAGGTCTTGTGATACTATTGGTTGTTAGATAATTAAGATGTTTTTTTTTTTTTATTCATGTAACAAAAGACTAGTTGAAAAATGTGTTTGACTTGAACATTTTAAAGCTCAGATTTAGATTTCCGGCCGCACTCAGCTTTAAAGGAAACTGAAAAAAAAAAAAAGAACAAAAATAAATCATCTTCCTTGAAATTATTGCTCTTTTTATTACTGTATGTAATAACTTTTTAAATTTTTTATTAATTTATCATATTAGTTTTTGAATAATTTTAATATTTCTAAACTTATAGTTATATTGATCAATTAACTTTAATAAGGGAGGATTTTTTATTTTTTTGGAGGAAGGGAGTAGAATTCAAGTTTTAAGAAAAAGAGTCAAGCTTAATTCAAATCACTTTACACACCAACTTAATTTACATTAATAGTGTAAATAAGCCGATGGAGATGAACATATTATTATTTAAATTTATGTGAATTTTTATTTAATTTTTAAAATTATATTTAAATTTGATTTAACTGTTAATTGAATTGAATTTGAACAAATTTTATTTGATTTGAATACGAATATAATTCAAATAATTTATTTTTATATATATATATATATTTTTTATTAATTATATTAAATTTATATAAAATTTAAAATTTATCAAATAAAAATTTAAAATTAATTTATTATATTTAACAAATCAAATTATTTGATCTTTCTCAGTTTTTATCATTATACTGTCTAATAGAAATCGCACTAAACGTAAAAGGTTCAATATTGAGATAGTCGCTAAAGAAACTTTAAAATCTGAAATTTGGACGGACATATTTGGGAGGGATCCACTCTCTCAGTGACCTCAAGAATGTCGCTGAGAACAAAACTCAAACACCTCTCCGGCGCTTTCCCCACCGCCATCCGCCATCTCTCCCACCATCTAAACCACCGTCCATATCCACCACGGAAACAGGACCCATACTCCCTTCTCAAAGATGACCCGATCCAAGTCCTATCAGACCTCTGGGTGAAGTCATTCTCCCAAACCCAGAAACCCTTCCAAAACCTCACCGGCTTCCTCTCAAAACTCGACCTCTGGGTACTCGCCTACCAGCGGGCGTGCGCTCATGCCACCGGTTCTTTCCCTCCCAAAAATGCCATCCCCTTTCACACCCTCTCCAGCCTCCTCTCCCTCAGAGACGCCGTCGTTCACAATCAGTTCCAGTGGAATTCCAAGGTTCAGCAATTCATTCGCAACCCAAACGATAAGCCCATGGCCCAAGTACTCTCAAAAAGCAAGCTCCACTCTATCTTGACATCTGGTGCTACGCCGTTTCAAGACCGGGTTGTTCAGGAAGTTTTGTTGATGATTCTTGAACCGGTTTTTGAGGCACGGTTTTCTGAAAAGTCCCATGCGTTTCGACCCGGTAGGAATCCTCACACTGTTATTAGAACAATCAGGAGTAATTTTGCTGGCTACTTGTGGTTTATAAGAGGTGATTTGAGTGAGATTTTTGATGATGTAGATTTAAATGTAGTATTGGGTTGTGTTGAGAAATCTGTAAAAGACAAGAAAGTTTTGAACTTGATTAAATCAGGGTTGAAAGGGGCAGCAAAAAGTCACAAGCACGTGGAAGATAAGGGCGAGAAAATGAGTAAAAGGAAAAGGAAGAAGGGGCAGACGAAGAAGAGGATACTGTGCGATAATGAGCCTAAGCCAGACCCATATTGGTTGAGGACATTCTTTGATTTTGCTCCTGAGGAGGCTGCAAAGGTGCCTGATTATGGTTACTGTGGAATTCTGAGTCCTCTGCTGGTTAATGTTTGTCTGAATGAATTTGATTATATGATGGAAAATAAGATACTAGAGTTTTTCAGGCCTTGTGAGTCTGATTCAATATGGAAGTATTCGATAAATGACGGTTGTCATAGCCCTTCTTGGCCAGAGTTTGTGCCCTCAAGTGGCAAGGAGAAGACTCGGAAAATGGATTATATTAGGTTTGCAGGTCATTTTCTAGTTGGTATCAGGGGTCCCAGAGAGGATGCGGTGCGAATTAGGAAGGAAATAATTGAGTTTTGCGACAGATTTTTTGGTATTAGGTTGGACATTTCAAAGGTTGAGATTGAGCATATCACCAGGGGAATTCAGTTTTTGGATCATATCATTTGCCGTAGAGTTATACACCCAACTCTTCGTTACACTTCCAGTGGTGGTAAGATTGTGAGTGAGAAAGGTGTGGGGACTTTGCTCTCGGTTACAGCTAGCTTGCAACAGTGTATTCGCCAGTTTAGGCGGCTTGCATTCGTGAAGGGTGATAAAGACCCAGAGCCACTGCCTTGCACACCTATGCTCTATTCGGGTCAAGCACATACCAATGCCCAGATGAATAAGTTACTGGAGACCATGGCAGATTGGTATAGATATGCAGATAACCGGAAGAAAATCATTGGGTTTTGTGCATATGTCATCCGCAGCTCTCTGGCTAAATTATATGCTGCAAGATATAGGTTGAAATCTCGTGCTAAGGTGTATAAGATTGCTTCACGCGATCTTAGCCGTCCACTGAGGGAAAGTAGTAAGAATTCTGCACCTGAGTATTCTGACCTTTTGCGAATGGGACTTGTGGATGCCATTGAAAGCGTCCAATTTTCTCGCATGTCCTTGATTCCATCATGTGATTATACTCCTTTCCCTAGGAATTGGGTTCCTGATCATGAGAAATTGTTGCGGGAGTATATCAGATTACAAGACGCCAAATTTTTTTGTGAACTCAATAAGTCAGTTAAACGACAAGGTTTATGTTTGCCTCAAGAGAAGATATCTAAGATTGTGTGGGACTACAAAATCCTTGGATTTTGGAGTGACCGATTTAATAATGATAAAGAGACAGAAAATACATTGTAGTGGGTATCTTCAAATACCCAAGTCTTGTGTTTATTTCCAGAATACAGGTTCTTTCAAGGTCAAATGTAGCAGCGAGCAGTTCTGTAAATTTGTTTCAGGTTTAATTGAGGTTTTGCAGTTTTTATTGGAGCTTTCCTATATACTTGCAGAAGATGCACAACTTCTGCAATATCAATTCAGTGTATAGTGATCAAGACAAAGTTTGATAGAGCAAATGAATACAGATGACTCTGTAAAACCGAAAGTTACTTGATGAAGCATTTAGGTCCTTCAAGAAGCTAGGGTAGCAAGAAAAGATTCTGAATCCTGATTATCATCACCACCAACCCTTGCATGCAAAGTAAGAAGATAAAGAAATAATGCCTGGCTTATCTTTGATTATTGTAAGGGTCCTATGGGATTGCTTGGAATAGTCAGGGGAGTGATGCAATATGTGATCCTGGGATTGGATATTTCTGTAGGAGGAGGAAATTATTTGGCTCGTTCTATTACAATTGCCAGAGATGTGCACAAAGAGAATCTGATTTAATTTTTAGCAATTTTTTTCTTTATTGCACTGCTTTGATTTTAACAGTTTTTAACCTGTCTATAATGTATAATCACACAAATTAAATATTTTTGCTTTTCTGTGCATATATTGTTTGATTCTTGTTCTTGATTTCACTTTAGCTTTTCTTTTTCTCCTTTCATTGTCCAAATTTGGACCTGAATTGAAGTAGGCAGCGCAAGGATATGCTATTCTTGTGGCATTTATGGTAAAGAAAACCTACCAACTTTGTAGGTCAATTTACATTGGATTTGATAGCAATCAAGATAAGTATTCACTTGTTTTGATGCTATAGAATAAGCAGAGAGAGCAACTGCATACATAAACTGACTGACCCTATTTGTTCATACGGTTCAGTTTTTTTTTAGCTCTCTCTTTGTTGACTGTTTCTTCCAGCATTCAAGTTTTTCTCATTCACATGCTGCATGCATTTTAATTTGATATTCAATTCTTATTTCCACCAATATGCTAAATGTATTTTCTTTTCCAGAAATTGACTTGTGCTGTCCGGATGTTCTTATTATTGTTCCAGATATTTAGCTTTGCCTTTCAGGTATATCAATAGCTGGTCTCATATTGCCTAGAAGTTATGACTTTGTTCTTAATATGTCAGTGCATTTGGACCTCTATGTTTTACTTTATTTGCATTCCTTTCTTTTACATGCTCATTACACATTCTTTAAAAGAAAAGACTGTCATACCTGAGCTTAAGTGAATGAGCAAAATTTGCTAAGAATTTTAGATGTTTATGTTGCGCAGTTACTTTTAATTGAATAATATGCTCTAAATTCTGAAATAATTTCTCTTTCAACGAAATCTGGTGATATAGCCATTTCTGCACCTAATTCAGTGACACTGGTTTCCATAGTATTACATTCCCCCAACCCCCGGGAGGGAGACAAGGGGAGAAAGGGGAAAGAAATGCCAAAAGGAGCAAAGAAGAAAAGGCAAATTGGAGGCTAACGCCAAATAACTGGTTGTGAGCTTATTCTATCCCTTTCACAAGTAAATAGCTTTTGATGTTTCTGGAAGTACAGTAGCGAATCATACATGTAAAAATTAGGGGTGCTCATGGTTCAGGTTGGGTCAGTTTTGATAATTGGGATTCAATCCAACGGGTTGGGTGTCAAAAGCATGCAATTCTCATTGTTTCTATTCCACATAAAATACCCAAATAAGTAGCAATGGAAAGTGGTTCTGCAAAAATAGGAACTTATGAATCGTTTATTATGTTCGATTTCTTTATGGATGATAAAGTTGTTCAATTCTATCTCTGTGTGCTATTGTTGTTCCCATCTTCAGGTTCAAAGGCAGAGATTGGATGCACACGGGACAAATCTGCAAGAGTTGTACATTTGATCTTATCACTGGAGGGGGCTCCAACAAGATTTCACAGACTGCAACTGGAATGAATAGCTCCTTGCCTTTAACTCCTGTGGCCTTTATCAAGTGACACTCTTCAATGAAAGCTGTGATTTCTACATCATATTAACGGTCCCTATGGTCTTGAACTTGTGTTCTATTTCTTTTTCTGCCTCAACCAAAAAAATCATGTGGATCAGTTGAAACCAAACTCCTTTATTTCGCCCAGCTGCAGTAGACTTTTCGGCACTGAGAATTTTACTCCTCCATGGTAAATCTCAGCTCTGTTGCTGTGAGTTTCATTTATTTTAGCTGTTGCCATTTTTTCATTTTTCATTTTTCATTTTTTTTATTTTTTGTTTTGCGTGGGGGTGGTGGGGGGCTAGAGGTGAAGCAAAATCAGCTTTTATAGAGGCGCGCGAGTTGCTTTCCTGTAACATCACTGTATTGAGTGTCCTAGATAGATATTTTATTGGTAATTAACTAGTATTAATTGAAAGGTTTGATGGGTTGCTAATTATTGCAACCCTATGAGATAAATTGAGCTCTTTCTTTTAGTTGATGTTAGGTTCCATGATTTGATATGTTATAACGAGTAGCCTTTTCACTGTGTGCAGTCCTACCGTTAATATGGCCTGAAAATTTAGAATTGGCACTAAATCCATATATCATATAAGCTTCACTGATCCAAAACAAATTTTAAGGAGCAGTGTGCTCTAACAGGACAAGGTTAAGGTGGACAGAAAGGAATTTTTCATTAGAAAAACCTGGTACATGTAACCTACGGCTGCAGTGCTTTGGTGAACAGATATTGTTAAATAAGTTAAATTTTCTGTTAATTTCTTTTCCTTTATTCCTTTGTTAATGAGATTGAATAGGCTTGCCAAACCCCCTGTAGAATATGCTTAGTTTTGGAAGTTTTTCCTGTTTGATGAGTTGGTATGCCACATTGTTTTTCATGCAGTATACATTTTATTTCTTCTATTGGCATCAATAATATGTTTATGATAAAGCTGGATCATATTCATTTATTCTGCGAAAATGTTTTGGTTATGGACGTCATGCTTTTGACTAACATCAACATCAAGCGTATGGCTGGGAGCAAAAATTTAGTGCAATCAATTTAAGGTTCCCTGAACGGGTCCTACTGATCCGTTGTCACTCTCTTAAATTGAATCATTTTCATTATGTACTAAGCAGCTTGATCACAAGTTTTTACTTAAGTATACTTGGATGCTAATCTTGTTGTGTGTACAATTTTTTATTTTTTTAATTTGAGACAAGTATTTAATGATAAATTTTTTAAATGATTTTAATATTAAGTAAATGAATTTCATAATAATGATAACAATTGAAAAAATAGTTCAAAATAATTTATTAAGTTTTAGTAATTGCAATGAATTTGTTGATTGTTATGCATTTAAAAGTCTCTTAACTGTTAAATACTTAAATTAGAATACACATGTTAATAAAGGTGGATAAGGTGAAGTTAGGATCATAATGCAGTGGCAGATTTCGCAATTAAGGTTGAAGAATTGGTGAAGAGGCAGACAAATGTCACACTGAAGTAGTAGATGTTGAACAGTGAGTGAATGTGTGGGAAATAAAAAGTGGCTGTTTTATTGCAATTGTGGTCCAAAATAAAAAATTAAATGTAGACTCACTATATATATAGGTGATCCACCTTCCTTAAATGGTTAGTTGAAACTTTAAATCCCCATTTAACTTTGAGAAAGGTAGAGGATATATTGTCTATTGACGACGCTGAGTCATTATTATAATTGAGTGTCATTAGCAGATTCAACGATAATAAAAACTTCTTTTCCCAGTTTTAACTTCACACAAATTTGCCATCTCTCTCAACAAGCCACAATTGATAATGAATCTGATCAAATACAAACATAGGCTTTGTTTTGAATTTTATTGTGGTCAACAATCAACATAAATTGCTTTATACTTGGCAAAATGTCGTCATTGAATTCAATTGATGCAAACAATTCATAAGATAAGTGAATTACACGTCTATCACTCAAAAAAAATTAATTAAATAAATACATTGAACATTAAATAATTAATATGCAATAATACACATCTAAAAAACTATGGAAGTGTTGGTTATCATTTTTAACTCAATGTTGCATATTAAATGTAATTCCAAAACTCAGTGACATATTCATAAGCATTTTAGAGCTTAATGCGTATGCAAACAATGTGTAAAATGTAGCATACAATGTATGTTAAGTCTCAACCTAATTGCTTCATATTATTTCGAATGTACAAAATTAGATATTTGTATATTGGCTTATTCGTATGTTGTATCATTTTACTTTATTTTTTTGTGATTTATTTTGTATATTTTCATTTATGCATATTTTATTTATATATTATAAATGTTTTTGTACACAGAAGGGACAATATATGATTTCTCCGAACTTATCAGCAAAACCTAGTATATATTAATGTTTTCCTTGTAATATATTCCACAAAATATTAACCCATAATTAAAGGATTTAACAAGCCATTCCACTTGGCTTAAACCTTAAGCAAACAGTGAAAAAAAGGAACAATACTACTAAAGTACTACTAAAACTAAAAATAAAGTAATTTCAGAATCCAGCACTGAGAAACCAATTTATTCGCTTCCATTGAAATTCCAAGTTTACCCTCCCAATCAATCAATTCTCCTCCTTCTCCCCCTCTTCCTCCTCAAACGCCGACACCGGGAAGGATCTGGAAATCCCAGTAGGGGTAGCGAACGTAATTTTGCCAGAACTGGGGTCCTGAATGGAAATATCAGAAATGGTGACCCAGATCAGGAACTCCTTGCTCTTGACACCTGTCAGACGTTTCATCCGACGGTCCTGGACGAACGCCGTGACCTCGGTGTCGTACCACACGCTGCGGCCGATCGCACGGAATACATGCGTCTTGCTCTTCTTCTGCTTCAGCCACACGAATCCAGAAGCCTCGTTGTGGCCGACCTCAATGATGTCCTCCAGGGGGAGCAGGCCTTTGGGCATGTTGATTTTCTCCAGAAGCTCGAGTGATTTCTGCTTGCATATGGCGTCTCCGGTGTATACTTCGGCGTTTTCACGGTGGGATGAGATTTGCTGGGACGACATTGCGACGGGAGAAAGATAGGTTTGGGAATTGTGAGGGAAATTGGTTGATCTTTGAAGGTGGTGTTTGGGGGTTTTTGTAAAGAGAGAGACGGTGTGTGTAGTTTGGGGGTTTGGGGATTTTTTATACATAAAGAGGGAGTGAGGGGTGAGGCGAAGTTACAGAAATACCCCTGGTGTGGGGATACGTGCTGGAATTTCAGGAGGGTTAGGGGAGGAAAATGACAGGTGGGTTGTGCGTTTTGGGATAGGATGGAATTTATTGTGAGGAAAAGATTAGTTGGTGGTTGACTGGGACACAAATGGGAGTAGCTATATATAATAAAAGTTAAAAAGAAAAAACATAGATTGAAATGTATTGCTAAATTTAATCTTTTTTTTTTTTTTCTGACACTAAAAACTCATCGATCAAAATTTATCTTTATCAACTTAATGCTGTTAATTTTCTAGATCTGTAGGTAATCTACCTTCTTTAATTACATTTCATAAGCGCAGATGATGGCGGGTGTGCAGCCAAATTATATATTATTAGGGTCATAATTTCCTGTTAAAAGAAAACTAGAGATAACAATAGATGGGTTGGTGAAATTTTAAAATATATTTTGTCAAAAATTTTAAGGACTCACCTACATTATAATCAAGCAGCAAGGAGAACTCCTTCACTATCCTGTAGGCTACAAGAAGGTGGCTCACCCAGTTCAAACTCATCGATTTCAGGTTAAATTTATTTTATAATTTTAAAAATTATTAAAAAAATATATTTTTTTAAAATAATACTACTAAATTATTTAAAAAAATATATTTTTTTAAAAATATAATATTACATATATATAATAAAATAAAATAAAATAAAGTGAGGTGCGTTTGTGGCGGGATAAATTTGAAAACAAAAAATCAAAACATACCTCGAAAGTCGAACTCGTTTATAATTTTAAAAATCTGTCCAAATGGAATGGATTTGAAATAGGTTTGGGTTTGGATCCGTTAAATTATCATTTCTAAAAACATTCCTCCGTTAATAAGTGAAATAAGGTAGTATTCTACTGAAATTTGATATTATTATATCATTTATTATGTTTTGTGTTTCTTCATATATTTAATTTTAAAGATATATGTATATTTATTCACAACTAAATATTGAAAACGTATATTTATGATATGAAATAGAAAATAATATACCAATTTACAATAGTGGAATAGTGGTTAGGTTTTTTTGAATGTACCAGAGTGAAGTGCATTCATACCAACAAAAAAGAAAATACAGTTGCCAACTTCAACAAACATCCATTAATTGACTTTGAGCTCTAATATTGTCAATTGGTTGAAATAAGTCAATATTTGAAAATTTTCCACTTATTTTTTCATAAATACCATTCAAAACTACCTTTCATTTTTTTGAATTTTAATTGGAAAAAAACTACTCAAATAATTGAAACTAAATGAGCTAAATAGACTCCGGGCTTGAAGTCTGTAGACATGGGCCCAGACTATTGAAAGATTGTATGAACCGATGTTCTCATTTAAGTTGGGCTTATTTAAGCAAGACAAACTTAATTTTGAAAACATTTGGCAGACATAAGGAAAAACAGGCCCAGTTAACGCCCATATCCACCCAAATATGAAACCTTGGACTTCGAAAGATCAAATTGTATCACTTCTCTCTCTCTCTCTCTCTCTTTTTTTTTTTTTTTTTGTTTTAAAATCTACTATGTTAATTTCTTATAGATACTGTTATAGCTTAGTGGAAATCTGATCATCCATTTAAAAGTATCACGAAACTTTCTCATAGTCTTTTAGTCTTTTTATAAATTCTCACAATAAATAAAAGAAAATTGTTCATTTGATCAAATACAAAAAATATAAAAAAATCATTCCTTATTAAAATTTGTTGCCATTTACAAAACAATGGGGGAAAAACAATAACCTATCTCACAAAACATAAAATCACAAAACATAAAAAGTTGACTGATTCCTACATGCTTTCTAGTTTTCCCTACCTCCAACCAAACACTGCCAAAAAAGCTCAAGTACATATGATTGCCATATGCGCATTAAATCAAACTCTCAATGCCAACCTGTTCTGCTTTTGTTAGCTTTTCCTGTGAAGAGCTGTTTGGTTAGCTATCTTTCATTCTGTGAAAAAAGCAAATTGGTTGATACTACTTGAAACAGACAAAAAGTATTAATCATGGGATTCACCCCACATTTTTAAAAGATACCCTTCACATTTGCCACAGGTCCCATTGACAAACAAATCAGAGCTGGCCCTCTTGCCTTTGGGTCCCAAATTAGCCCCACCCTGTTTAAGGTTGTGCCTATATTCAATTGCAACCTGTTCAAATACTTCAACCTCAAACATGTTCAGATTCAGTTTTGGGTTCATTTTGTCCCTCACATATGCAAAGGGCAGTTGATCTCTTGGGTTGAATGCTTCCAACTCATTGAACAATAGGCAAGAGAAGAGGTTGGTTGCTACACTGTGCTTCCTCAAGATTAGAGCACTGTCTGGCACATCTGCATTTTTTGCATAATCAGATTGCAAAGTTTCCAATTTTAGACAAAAAAATATATACTTTTGAAAGAATTGTAGAATTAAATTAGTTCTTGGAAGAAAATAGAGATTGTTCATCAGTGGCCTAGTGGCTAAGGGAAGAGGGATGTAAAGAATTTTAGTAGATAGAAGCTCATTACACTGTTTGGTTTTCCTGTTATTAATATCTCAATTTGTCATCCAACCATATCTTTAAACAAGTACCTAAGCAGTTTATATTTAGACTTGACAGCTCATAATAATATAAAATAAGCAAGCTTAGTAGCTGTCTAAGATAATTTTATCCTTCAAGTTGTGTTAAAACAATGGCCTTCCTCAGACAAAACCTTCTTTTTTTTTCCCCCTAATTGCTGATTGGGACAGGAATCTTCTAATATTTAAAACTAGCATAGTTGACAAAAAGAAGACCCTAGAAGCAGCAAAGCAACTTGCATATATGGTCTAAGAACACACTCCAAAGGAAGGAGCTTTTCTTAGAAAATACTCTACTATAATTGGGGAAGTGATTATTAGGGTTTCAAAACCCACTCATGAAGCCATGGCCTATAGTTTAAGCAAGCTTCAAATGGAGAAGTCATTATATGTAGCAGTAAATCATTGAAATTATTAACTTAAGCTAGATTTTAATTAACTCCAACTTCGAAATTAGCATCTCTTGTATCTCAGTGTAGTGCTATAACACAACTAACTGCAAAGTAACAATTGTAGATGTAATTGTATTTCTACCTGTGGGATAAGACTTCTCTGAGTTCCATGGTTGCAAGCCATTCTCACAGTATGTCTCCATTTGGATAGTTAGTGCATTGACATCCCACCATTTCTTCCATCTAGCAGTTGCCATTGCCTCTTCCATTGTGTGCACAAAATACGGATGCCTCGATATAGCCATATCTACAGTCTCCTTCACAACTAGTGAATGAATCAAGAGAAGTGGATCAACCACCAACTGCAGCTTCGCATCCACCCATATGCTATATTTCGAGTTTGGAAAAAGCCGATGAATTAAGTATTTAGGTATCACTCCATTCATTGCAGCATTCTCGTATAAGTACTCACTCGAGACCTTAATAATCCTCCATGCACCAACCTTGAATTCCTCTGGTGTTCTTGAAATCAGATTGTGGAAGTGTAATCTATTGAGAGTGGCATCATCTACAAACATGAAGAAACATACATAATCCAGGGTTTTGGATCCTAGGCCCCTAGGCTGCCGGATTTTGTCATGATCATTGAATATAGCTGAGACTACCACCAGTCCATCACACTTTTCCATGGAAATTCGATCTGAAAGTTCCAAAAGAAAACCATGAGAATTGACATATTCAACACTAACACAGAAAGGAAAAAAGTGTCATAATCTCATAATGGACTTCTTCTTGAATTATAACTAATCATGTCAAATCAGCAACAAATACAGGTGGAACTACAATTAAATCATATCAATCAATAAGCCAAACGAGAAAAACTGTCTGCTCAATTCCAATGCCGGAAAACTGACCAGAAGTACTAATCGGAAAGCGTCTAAAGAATCCACATGGGATTTCAATTCCATCCTCACGATGATCAAAATAAGATATTCTCTCCTGAATACTCAAATTTCCACCAAAACTGTCAGCTAATCCCTGCATATACCTCAGAGCCGACGGCTCCCCTAACGCTGTGGAATTGGTAAATATTTGTTGGATTTCCACGAAAACCACCCAATAATCTAACAAAACAAGAATAAACCATTATGCAAAAAATCCAAAATTTAGTGAAAAATTAATCTTTACTGATCAAGAAAGATTTTTTTTCTTTTCTTTTTCATTTCTTTTCTCTTACCAGAGAAATAAACAGGAGAATCGCATGAGGAACGAGTGGTAGGAATGGCATGCTTGTGTTCCCCATAAGACGATGGATAAGAGAAGAGGGGACCCTGAACAGGATCGAATGGGGATGACCTGAAAATGCATTTGTTGGCGGAGAAAGTGAAATAGACGGCCAAGAAAAGGGAGGAGAATAGGTAGAGGAGAGAAAAACAGAGGAGCTTTGATTGGAAGAGGAGTGGCTTAGAGAACGTAGCAGCCTTCCCCATTAAAGCATGACACAATTTTTAGCCAATACCCAATCACACCTCATGATATGCAATTTGAGTTTCTTGCGTTTCACCCCTTCTTTTTTTTTTTAGCTTTATTATATTATTATTTTGTAAAGTTTAAGATACTATATATCATGATAACTTGTGCGTACTACGTCGAAGAGGAAGAATTGGATTATCCTAAACAAGATTAGTAATCTTTCTTGGCTGGATTAGCATATTTTTTGGGCATTGGCCCAATGGGTAAAAAACCAAAAATTATCATCAACATTGATTATTATTATTTTTTACTAGAAACTTCACAGTTGAAATGTTCCAAGTGCCATACCCTGTGTAACGATATTGAGAGATGAATATTTTTAGAGTTAAAAAAAATTTCAATTCATTGATAACAAATTCAATATGAAAAAGGAGAGCAGGAAGTAAAAGAAAAAAATATAAAAAAACCTATTAATAAAAGTACACGGTTCATATCCTGCAAATGGTAAAAGATCCGTGAAATAATTCATTCCAAAAAAAAAAAAAAAGAAATAAAATCCACGAAATAGTGAAATCGTTGCTAATGACAAAAGAAAAAATGCACTACAATTTGAATTTTAACATTATGTTTGGTTCTTTGATTTTAGCAAGAAAAAATTAAAATATATATTTTTCTCACTTCAAATGATGGTATTTTATACTTTAGTTGTTCACTTTTCTTACCAAATGTCAAGATATAAACATAACATTAAAATCACAATAAAAGAAAATTTTAAAATTTTAACTGCCGCCCTCCAGTGAGAGTTCAATTATGGGAAGTGTGTGCACTGAAGAATGTGAAATTAAATTAGGAGTATCGGCTAAGATGTTTTGTCACTTGTGCACGTAAATGATTTCTTAATCAATATTGTGTATGAGAATTATGTAAAAGTATTATTTTAAAGTTGTAATTAAAAAACAAGGTTTCAATATTACTGTCACTTAAACTGTGTCTTGATATCTTAATAAAAAAATTAATCAAATTATTCTTATTTACACGATAACCAACACGATTGATCGAGAATTGAAGATTAATTAAGTTTTCCCAAAAGTAATAAGCCGTTCAAAACGTTTCATGAGATCGGTAAGGGACCCATGCTGAGCTGGTATATTATTAAAATGATATGCGTTTGAGTTCGCAAATGGGTTTTTTTTTTGGGTCACGAATGAAAAGGAAAATAATATGTAAGAAATTGTGCATTCCTTTTGCACACACAAAAATGAGTTCTCAAAACGTTATTAGTTGATTATTAATAATTGATGCTTTTATCTTGTAACTTAGAATAATTTTTTTTTTTTCTGAATATTTTGTTACATTATTATCTAATATTCAGGGGCTCAAAAATTTGAATAAGGGATCCGATTCTTTCTCTGAGAGGATGAGAGATTTTGATTGGTGAAAAATCCTTGTAACAGAAGCAATATTTTTATTATTATTTTAAAATTTTAATTAATAACTAATAGATTACATTACATAATTATATAATAACTTTACATAATTAAAATATATACTCACACCTATGATGGCATTTCAATCTAATACCTCATACCTGTAAATTTTTTGAAAGTTTGGAGCACTAAACTATTACATTATCAATTCTTATATTTAATCATTTGAATAATCAGATCTGCCAAATAGTCTGTTGTGATAGCGAACTTCCCAACAAAAAAATAAAATAAAATAAAAAAAGAATTTTGGTGTCGAAATGGCGTTGGTATCACATCTTGAATGTGCCTCCCCAAAGATTTCGGTGTTTGACCCAATTATTTAATGGTAGGTTCGTAAGGCTAATGATAAAGGACAAATATTTTACTTCCATTTTAATGAAGCAGAAGCATTATCGAGAAAAGATGCGAGAGTATGGATGGTACCGGGCCATTCCAAATCCGGATAGTTTTCAATTCGTCTCTTGTGTGGGATTGATTTTTAAAATTATAAATAGATTAATTTTAATTTTGTATTTTCAAAGGTGCCCTAGCCATGGTTTTGTCCCATTTAGTTTTTGTTATATATTATTTAGTTTAATATATATATATATATATATATTTATGTAATATTATTTTTATAAAAATATTTTTTTTAATGATATTATTTTAAAATTATAAAATGAGTATAACAAATCTAAATCCAACTTGGCGGATCCGACACAAATCCAACTCCTTAAAAATCTTAGCGAAATAAATATAAATTTTGATAAATTCATACCAAATCCTCGCTCATTTTTATTGGAGAGCCATCCACCATTCATGCTAACATGTGGAACAGAGAAAATACATGATTAGGATTGGGCTCGACGTTTTGGAATCAATAATAGGCCGTTCGGCCCATAAAATAATACCCAGCAGGTGTGAAAGGCCTGTTGTCTTGGCCACTTGGCCGTTGGGCTTTAATTTCTCATGACAACTTTTGAAGCAATTTGGCTTCAGTCCACTTTAGCAAATTTTCATTGATTGCTGTGAGAATCTTCAAATTTCATAATAAGCGTTTTTTTTTTTTTTTTCTCTTTTAGTTTAATGAATGGTTCCAGATTATGGAGAATTTATTCATAGACAAGGGCCAATATACACTTTGATCAAATACTCAAGTTCAATTCTAAAGTTTTTACATCTGCATAAATGGCTCTTAATTTCATTTAAATAATACCAAAATGGATAATATGAAATTTTTCATCCATTTTTTTTTTATATAGTAAAACCTCTATAAATTAATAGCTTTGGACCCTAAAATCTATTAATTTAAAAGATATTCATTAATTGATAAATAAATAATTTATTAATTTATAGAGTGTGTTTACAATTCAATAAATATATATTTAATCAATTAAAAATTTATTATATTTTATTAATATAATCAATTAGATATGAATTAATCCAAGTACGTTTACAATTCAATGAACATACATTTAATTAACTAGCAATTTATTATATTTTACCAATCTTATCAATTGAATATAAATTTAATCTACTATATGTACATTAAATTAACCTAAATAAATAATTTATTATTATTACATTAATTTAATTAAATGTACCCATCGAATTAGATTAAAAAATAATCTTTATAAAAACAAACACAAAGTCTTCTTATATCTCATAGTTACTATTAAAATTTATTGTACATTTTTAGATATTTAAAAAACATATAAATTATAGATATTTATGAAGTAAGTTTCTAGGAATTATCTAAAATATTTACGAGGAAAATTTTTAGAAATATCTTCAATTCACATCTAGTAGAATATATTTATAATTTTACTAAATTATTAATTTATGATAAGAACGGGACCACAAAATTATATAAAGGTTTTTCAAAAATGTATCATCTTATTAATTTAGCTTATTAGTCCAAATCAGGATAAAAAAATTATTATATAATAAAAAATTATTAAAAATCATTAAATATTAATTTATAAAAATTTTATCGTATTTCTAATTTTAGAGTGAATAACGTGGAAGGCAATTGTGTAACTGTCAGTGTTCTCCTCTTCCTCAACACTTCTACCGGACATATACGGAGCTTTGATGAGGCTGCTACTGTTTTTTCTTTTTCTTTTTTTTTTTCGGTTGTTGGTTATGATGATTTTGGTGAACTGAATGAGAGAAGCAAATTGTTGGGACAAAGCAAGATCAAGGCCACGTGAGGCATGAGGTCCAATCAACGCCCAGAAAAAGATTGTGTCTAGAGTCTTTTTTGTCCGAACGTCAATTTTGGTAATGGCCATCCTTAAAATGCGTACTTGCTGCTGACTGCTGTCAAGTTACATATCTTTATTTTATTTATTTAGTTTTTGGGAAGTGATAAATTGCATATCTCACTCACTACATGATCATAAGTTGATCTTTTTTATAGTTTTCTCAACGCCTTTTTTTAATTAGTAATATATTTAAACTTAAGCTAAATTGATTTAATCCTCAGGAGTAGTCGTAAAGCACCACTTTCTACATTTTCTATCTGATTGTGGGTTGGTTAACGAAAATGGAAAGTAGCAAGCAAATATAAAATAATTGTTGGAAACTGGTTTGAAAAGTTAGTCTTGATTAATTTTGGGTGATTGAAAATTTAAAATCAAAAGTAAATTATTTAAAAAACATAAATTGTTGAATTAAAAAAGTAATTGAAAGAGTTATCATCTCACATTGATAATTAAAAATGTACAATACAACTTTATATAATCCAAATTGAATAATTGAGTTTAAGCCAAAGAAGTATCAATTTTTGAATAGAATCTGATTTAAGCTACTGACTAAAAATGAAACTGAAGTATTCTGAAAAACCCATACTAATCTAGAATCTTGATTGCCGCCTGTTTTCGAAAAGAGTCCAAAAGAGAATCCTAGTGTCAAATTACGTGTGGAAAAAAGAAAAAAGGAGCCAAGAAACCAGATTCCACGTGCATGAAGACAATTACAGGATGAGTAATATAGTATTAGTTACTTGTCTTCCAGGTACAGTTGAATAGTTAGCCTGACGTCTCGCAATCCCATAATACATCATAACCCACAGGCATACCATGTATTCCCGTTGTGCCCGAATGTCGATTCACCCAATAGAATCAGCTCCACCACGTGATTCAATTTGAACACTCCAACTCCCCCTCATCTCCTAAATCTCTGTGCCTTAATTCTGCATGGATCAAAGAGAAAAGAGGAAAAATCCATGCACAACAACTACGTAACAAACGAGATGCCATGTGATTGAGATCGATCATTGAACTACTTATTTCCATGGGAATTGAAGTTCGTTTTCGTTGTTGTCGGCGGGTACACTTACTGCATACATCTGGCGGCCATGCAATGAGTCACTTGGAGTAGGCTACTGCTAACACCCTAACACTACTAATTAGTCTTCATATATTCTTGTAATGTTACCTTTTTTTTTTTTTCTTTTTTTTTGTGGATAAATGTGGATATATAGCTTAAAGAAGATTATAAGAGGTTATACGATACAGATCGGTCAAAGATTATTTAATTTGAAAAATGATAAGAGTCGTCTTTAGGTTATACGATCTTGATCATTAAAAACCCTAATTATAACTTTCATATGCATAATGTAAAAAGAGATCATTTTGGAAAGTAAAAGTCAAAATTAAAATTTAGGGTGATGCGAATGAGTTAATAGTGACTTAGCTTGGTGGATCGTTAGTTAATGATTGAGAGTATTTATTTCTACGAGCCACATGTTTTGATAGTGATAAGATTAGTAAAGACGTGTGAAAAATTATAAAAATATTTAAAAAATAGTCGTCCTATGAATAGTAACTTGTCACTTACGGATTGGGACATCCAATCGTTGACCAAGTCATTCATTCAAATTGGATCCAACGAATGTGAAAAAGAGCATATTCCGTGTCAAAGTTTTACGCTAAATTGATTTGAAATCTAAAATTAACTAATAGTTATATCATTAAAGAAGTAAATAATGCATGAATATTCTCATAAAAGAGAGTGTTACATCACTATCAGATTTCCATCCAACCCATTGTATCCAAATGTAGTTTAGACTCGTGACTTGGATCTATTTTTGGGCACGATTCATTTAGTTTCGTTCTGAACCCCCCCTCCCCAAAAAATAAAATAAAATAAAAACAAAAACAAAAAAAATTTGCCACTTATACCTATATAATATATAATTACTCAAAATTTACATTGTGGCATCCGACCTTTTTGGTATGTATTCATATGATTAATGTACACAAGATTATGCAGTTCTTTCGAATTAACTACTTTTATTTTTGGAGTAATAAGAAAATTATTTGCTTTATTAACTTTATGAATTCTTAAGTTAGATAACTTAAAATAAAAGACTTATTCCAACACTAAATAAATGCCCCATTTATTACAGTATGTGAACAATATCTTTTAATACTTCAACCAAGATATTGTATCTATTTGTTTTGGCAATTAATATGATACTATAAAGCCTTGAAATTATACTACCGAGTATTTTGTACCACTATAAAAATTTACCTAAAAGAAGTAAATAAAAATCATTTTTAAAAAGTTAATAAAAGGAGAAGAAATATTCTTGAATTGATTCTCTCTGAATTCAGTTCGGAAGTGGGCCCAGTGATGGACAAGGCCATTGGAGTGGTCCATTTCAAGCCCAAAAAGTAGTAATGAAAAGGTCGCAACAATAACATGTACATGACCGACAGCGAAACTAGCGAATAGGGCCGGACCACGTCATCGCCTGACAACTTGGTGTTCAAATTTCGGGCCTAGCTTTCATGGCCGAAGCCCACCACAACAGTTTGAGAATGGAAGAGTAACCATACAATTTCACACGTGATTTATTTATTTTTAATAATTATTTGACATCCACCGCCCGAAGAAAAAGAAAAAGGTCAAAAATCTTGATGGAAATGAAAATGGCCCAAAATGTTGGGCATCCATGCACCAGCAATAAATCGCCCTGATAAAGTTCTGATAAAAGAGCCAGAAAAGGAATATTGGAGTCAAATGGACTGCGTTCACACCCGTTATTTTTACGTGCGTCCATACTAGTAAGAAAGTATCAATTTTTGTGGACGGTTTCATTTTCATGTTTTTAAAAATTTGAAAATATTTTTATTAAATATTCGCATTAAAATAAAAATATATTTAAATTAATTATATTTTTATATTGATCATATAAATTTAGAAATAAAAATATATTTATTTTATTATTTTTTTTGCATGAAAAAAAGTAAAATATTAGTAGATTTGAAAATGAATTTGATGGGTGCATATAAAGAAAATATTAGTAGATGTGAAAAAAAATATTGAAAATGAAAATAAATTATTTTTATGGTTGAAAATGAGTAAAATAAATATATTTTCAGAATATTAAATTTAAAAATGAAAACAAACAGACCCTTTAATATTGCTCCTGGGTGATTTTTCGAAAGCGAGAATTTTGTGGTATGTTAAACAACTTTTTATAATAGCCATCCATAATTGAAATGATTTTAAAAATAGATTAAGAATCAATTCTTAATCCTTCACTTAAGAATTTTGTATTTTTCCAAGCAAATCATTGTTTTACGCTCAATTACAAATTTAAAAATAGATAAAGAATTAATTCTCATTTTCTAAATCAAGACATTTTGTAATGCATTAAAAAAACTTTTCTTTTTTTTCCAATCATTGTTATTGCATTTTCGTGAATATATTCATGATGTGCACTACTTAGGCACTTACCACATCTACCATACGAAGAAAATGAAATGCCACATGTTCTTGAAACTTTTAATAAAGGTTGACAATGAAAGCGAGCCACATCTTTCGGACATGGGAATTATTAATATTACTCATATCATGCAAGATTAATTATTTTTTTTTTATTTTTTACAATTATTGTATTGAAGATGAAAAATATGGCTCTATTTCTGATCACAACCATATGGAACAAGCCCACCACTCATTCAACGCATTTAAATCATTTGGCTTTTCATGGATTAAAGATATTCTTGCGGAGGCCCCCTGGTTTGGTATATGATTATCTCACTGATGACATCACCATCTGATTATTGGTTAAAACTCCCAATTTATTTTTTTTTCACCTGAAAAATATATACTAGCATATAAAAAGATTAGTAAATCTGACATTAATTAAAAGTATACTTCCTCTGTCCGAAAGTTGTTATAATTTTTTTTGTTCTAATTGAATAATATGAAAAAAATAATAAAATGTTAAATAATAATATAAAACACTAATTAAAAAAATTAAACAGTTGAATTAAAAAATGTAGTAAGAGTGTAATAATATTTTTTTAAAAACGAGAGTATTTTTCAATAAATGGGTAGGGTTGGTTTTGAGTTGGGTTTAATCCCCATGACGGTGCCTAGTTTGAGGAATCACCATATCGCCTGTCTCTGTATATATTGGCAGCAGAAATACAGGCAAGGTGGCCTGTACGGTTAACACTTAAACACCTCTCTTACCCGTCAATTTCTGCAGAGCATGCACTGCCGTTAAATGTGTCCTTCAAAATCCCTATCCGCCCGTTTCCGACATTGACACCCAATGCGGGACCATTATTCGGGGCCCTGTTTCTCTGACAATGAAAATCCACCATATACCGTCCTTTCTTCTCATCTTGACTATTGATTACTCCATCCGTGTCAATTTAAATTAATCTTGTGATAAAAATAAAAATAAAAATAGTATTTAAAATTTAGTGATGTTATATTATTTTTTTTATAAAAATGGTAGTTTTGAAAAAGAATAATAAAACGAAACAATTAGTTACTTGTGTTAGGAATTCAGGTTTTTATACATGTTTGCAGTATTTTTTTATTTGTCCCAATTCTTTCAAATTATTGAACTGAGTGAACATGGCTCCGAATATTCTAACAAAGAGTTTAAGGTAATGAGTTTTGATCAGTCCTTCCATATGTATAAATTCACTTTTTCCTTAGTTTTTGAATGTGAGACATTATGTCCTGATTGAACCTTAACATACTCATTCCATTAAGTACAACTAATGAACTCAATTTTTGTTAACAAAAATTCAATCAAGAAAAGAAAAAAACGCAACAAGATATATATATATATAATATATATATATATATGTATATTTTATTTATATATATAATTGGTCAGTTGATATGTGAATGCGGAAGAACAGGAAGAGAACATTGAGGAGTGGAGAATCAAATTCCTCCTCTCATTCTGGTTGTCGGAAGTTATGTCTGTCAAATAAAGTATTCCTAGTATTTATGTCGCAATACAATGTCCATAATTTTATTAATTAGCATCTCTGTTGCACTTAGCAAAAACAAGCATATCACAAAAGCACGAACTTGTGCTTTTGGTCAAGGAACTTCCTAAAAGCCTCTTTATATTATTAACATGACCTCTCATCGTGCCGTAATAACAACTCTAGTTAATTATGGTTACAAACTCCTTGGTCATGATATCAGGTAATGCAAATACAAATCCTAGAAGTGCACTGCCATATGTAGAGCAGGCTTTATGCTAATTTTTAAGGTTAAGAACCTTAAATTATTGTCATTTGCCGATAAAAAGCCAATTCAGATGGATTCAGGTTGAGGAATAGTATATTCTAAATTTAAATTTTTTATTATAATTTTGTATTGCATCTCATATATATATATATCATACATGCACGTCATATATATAATTTTTTTTAATATAAACTTATAATTAATCATATATATAAATTATATGTAATATAAAATATAATTTAAAATTATAATAGAAAATCAAAAGTGTTAAAATTAAAGTTTAATTAGTGTGGCGCCAGCTTTGATTGGTTGATTGGTACTAGAATAGGTAATTAAAATCAAACCAACCGTCCAATACCTTTTTCCGACCGGCCATGCATATGATTACCTTTGTAAAGGTTATATCAAATGCATTGACTTGGGGTCCATTTTTTATTTTTTCATTCTTTTTTTATGAGGTTAATTAGAGTTCAAGCAACAAAAGGTATTGATGCATTTCTGTAATTTGCGATTGGTTTTTGAACTATGATTGATAACTAATTTATGAAAGACAGCTAATTATTATTTACGTCTTCTCTTAAGTTCATTGAATTTGAACATATTCAAAATTCAATAATGAAAAGAATCTGAATATACTTTTTAATATGTACATTTCGACTTTAAATCTGCCGGGACTCTATTTTCAATAGTTGCTTTTCAAGAAAAAAGCTTGGAGGGTTTAGCGAATTGAATTTGCTGTAATTAAGTGACAAAGCAGAGTTCAACCCTCAATATGTACGTTCAACGAGGCAAAAGGGGTCTCATTTTCATGGGGGATGGGGAGGCTTAGAGAAAGAGGCATAAAGGTTGAGAATTGACTTACTGAAAGCATTTGTTTGATATGCCAATCGCTATGTTTGATTTTCAATTTGTAAAAGCATATTTATTTTCTGAAAAATAAAAATATAATTGATCCCAAAAAATAAATTTATTATTTTTTCTAAATTTTTATCTCATCTTCATATATTCTTATCGTTATCTTTACGAAAATAAATAATATATTTTTATCATAAATATATAGTTCTCAATTATTACTTTAATATAAAACAACATAAATTTGATTTGATGCAGCGCCGCTAACTAGACAAAACCCTATATGTATAGTAGAAAATATCAATTTAAAAATAATTCATTAAAATACATCATTATTTATAACAACTCATCCAAACATATTTTCGTCCTCACACATTTTTCAATCTCATTTTCAAAATATATTTCCTAAAAATATATGTCAAAACGTGCAAAATAACAGCAAATATAACACATATTTTTTCTGTCCCAGTTGAGTTGTAAACACTAATTTTGGAGTGTATATCTAGTGGTATCCACATTGAGGGAAGAAATTATTTGTGAATCATTAAATAGTAACATTTGTTGTGTTCCTGAATATTATTCTTATATTTATACTAACAAAAGTTAACTAATATTTCGACAAATTATATATTAAATTGCTGATCAACATGATAAAAGGGACACTCAATCATAGACGGATTCATCATGTTTTCCAACCAAAAAAAAAAAAAAATGCTTAGAAAAGATTTCTTAATCTTTCTTAGTTTATATATTTTGAACAAAATACCTTATCTATGACCTAGTCAAATTTTTCTTCACGAACTTACGTTAGAAAGAAACACAAAAGCAATTAATTAATTCATCCAAAAAAAAGGAACGATTATTAGTAAAGCATTATTTGAGCTGGTTGCAGATTGAACCTTCCACTTTCACATGTAATGTGAAATTGTGATTTGTGACCATGACCCACTTAATTTTTTTTTGCCTCCTCTATTTTAACTTTCTTAGACAAGGCATTCCGAATCTCTCCCCTTGAAAGTATAAAATTTGCCAAGCTCACACACAAAGCCAGATGTCTCTCTATAGTTTCCAACGCCTTCCTGGGCTCTGATCCCTCTCCCATGCATTAGCAATTACCATCTCTGCCCTTTATAAACCCCATCAGCCCCCTCTCAACAATTCCATATCCTTTAGATTTTCTCTCTTCTTCTTCTCTCTCTTTCTCTCTCAAACTTGTAATATCACAGAGATGGTGGTTTTATCTCAGCCAATTCTTGATAGTTTACCCCACATCAAAACATGCAAGCCCACGTCTTACATTTTCACCGGGATTCCAGTTGTAGACCTTTCGGACACTAATGCTAAGAATCATATAGTTGAGGCCTGCAAAGAGTTTGGGTTCTTCAAAGTGATCAATCACGGCGTTTCCATGGAGTTCTTGAGCAAATTAGAAGCCGAGGCCGTTAAGTTTTTCAAATTACCCCAACAAGAAAAGGAAAAATCGGGCCCTCCTAACCCTTTTGGTTATGGTAACAAGAACATTGGGCCCAACGGTGATGTGGGTTGGGTGGAGTATCTTCTCTTCTGCACCAACCCTGAACTCATTTCACAGAATGCAAGGGCCATTATTCCAGGAATTTCAGAAACTTTATGGTAAAAAAGAATTCAATTCATCATTTTCGTTGCATGGTAAATTATATGATATTCAAAATTTATTGATATTCGTCAACTATAATCATGTAAATATGCAGGGGTCTTGTGAATGAGTATGTTTCTGCAGTCAGAAACATGGCCTGTGAAGTTCTGGAAATGATAGCTGATGAACTGGAGATTGGGGATAGGGACATCTTGAGTAGGCTGATAAGAGATGAGAAAAGTGACTCTTGTTTTAGGCTAAACCACTATCCACCTTGTCCAGAGCTTCAAGCATTGAGTGGTCGAAGTTTGATTGGGTTTGGAGAACACACAGACCCACAAATAATATCTGTTGTAAGGTCTAACAACGCCTCTGGCCTGCAAATCTGTCTCAGAGATGGTACATGGGTCTCAGTCCCACCTGATCACACCACCTTTTTCTTCAATGTTGGTGATTCCTTGCAGGTAACCTTACCTCATCTCATTAACTCTGTACTTGGTCAATATAATAGTCCTATTAGACATATTTTTTTTATTATATGTATATATTAATTATAACTGCCTGTTCTATTTAAAATCTCATTTTAAAATAGTTGCTTGTTTTTGTTGTATGTATGGTGCAGGTAATGACTAATGGGAGGTTTAGGAGTGTAAAGCATAGAGTGTTGGCAGATAGTTTGAAATCAAGGGTGTCAATGATCTACTTTGGCGGGCCACCTTTGAGTGAAAAGATAACACCTTTATCTTCACTAATGGAAAAAGGTGAAGAAAGTTTGTACAAGGAATTCACATGGTCTGAATACAAGAAGTCAGCTTACAAGACAAGGTTGGGTGATAATAGGTTGGGGATTTTTGAGAAACCTGCTGCCCAATAGTCTGCCTTTTTTTCCCCTTTTTCTCTCTCTTTTTTTTAAGTAGGATGTATGGTCAAAACCTAGGAATCCAAACTCCCAAAACAGGTTAATTTCTGAAGGGTTGACCCGATCGGCTTGCCTTGGCCCCTAGGTGGGAACAAAAAACGAAAAAAAGAAAATAGGTTCTTTTTTTTTTTTTTTTTTGTAATTTTATTTTGTTTCTCCCTTTATTTCATCACCTAACTTTTCTTTTTGTGTTTAATTGTAACAACTACTCCTTTAGTATTAATGCAAATGTTATCTGTACATGTCATCTCTGTATGTATACCTGGTTAAAAACTAAGAGCAATTTCTGCACCTACCCGCCTTAAATGTGGCCGTTATCCTGTTGCGTGGGGTGGGGTGAGGGAACGGGGGCGTGGGCATAGGCTGTGCTCCCCCTTCTTACATCAACATCAGGAATAGTTGCTCAAATATTCGTAACTTCTTGCCAAATACATTAAATTGCAAAATACTAATTTTCAGTTATATAATATTGTCGCACTCATTTATTGCGAGAAAATAGTATTTCATTAATTGCAAAATCTAAAGGTACAGAATCAAAACTAAAGTTGGTTTAAGAGGGGTCGATTGAGACATCAAGTATGTTATAGTACTTATATTTGAAGCTAAATCACTTCTTCAATTTGATGCAAATCGAGCTTATGCTCAAACATTTAGACCTACCTTCCTAAGACGACAGACAGGATGTTTTAAATTCTGGACTTGTCACTTTCTTTTTTCAAAGTTTTGTACTTGTGTTGAATTGGTTAGATTCGGTATAAATACTTAAGATTAAATGAAAGAATTTTGGAATGGTAGAACAATATTTTAACTGAAAAATTGTCGACAAAATTTGAACTCAAATTTGTCTGTTGGATTTGGAAATTTCAAGTGTTCAAACTTCAAACTCTTACGGCTTACCAGTAATCCTATCTATATCTACCTGAATGATTTTATCAACAACCTTAAATTGTATAATTTACTATGCAATTAAACTATTTTTCGCACTCTGAATCTACTAATAAATATGTTAAATTACAATTACTGTAGTATTGCTGACTACCAATTTATTGAAATGCATGGTGACAGGCCATATCAAGGTATTTATTTTCTTTGATATTCTTGTTTTTCTTTTTTCTCCTTTAATTTTTAAAATATTATACTCAGTATAAATACATTCATACAAGTATTTACTATAAAATATCCCAATTGATATCAAATAAAACGTATGACATTGAATCCATGCATATATAAACTGAATGCAATATGAATTCAAAGGAAAAGCAAGTCCAATATGAGGGTCTCTAGTAAGTCTTTTTCCCAAGATTCTTTTGACATATTGGGTTTGGAAGATGACTTTGATAAAGCAGTCTGCAATCCTACTCAACCAAGACCAAGAGTTTCTAACATTAGCTGTCCAACTGTCGTCTGAATCAGCTACCTGGATCCAACTCATAAAAAAAAAAAAAAAAAAAAATGATTTCAAGCCGTTTTTCTTTTCTTAGTAAGTAACAATTATGCATCTATTTATTACCATTTATAAAGGGCCAAAGCCATAGATTCAATACAGCAGAAGCCCCTTAAAAGGGCAGTAGAAAAGGTACAAAAGGAACTCTAACTTAGTCGTAACATTCTATTTATGAGGTTATATATGTCATTTTAGGTTTTTTAATGAATCTATTTCAAAACTAAATATTTTTAAATTAAACATCGATGCTTATTTTTATTAGATCCAAATTGGATTCAAAGGGTGAGTTGAGGTAAGAATGGAAACAAAAAAATTATGTGTCCCTTTACATTTTTAACTTTTGAAAGTAATATTTTACGCATACTACTTGTACTTAGGACATCCTTTGAAATATTTTGAAAAGAAAATAAAAATGTTTGTAGATTAATTGGAGCTATTATTTTTCATATGAAGTCACATACTATTATTTTTTAAAGAGATTTTAGTTTCGATCGTTCCGTGATATCCCTCCCTTTAATTTAATTTAATTTATATAATCACGCCCCGTCATTTTCTTCAAATACTAAATTTCTTCCAACACACTTAGTTGACAAGATTTAATTCGCCTTAGATTGAGACCCTAACTGCGGGAAGGAAAAAAAAATGGCGAAAAATGGACTTTGAGCCCCTCAAAAACTATACAAATTGCAATTCTTTATTTCTGGAATTTAATATCAACAAATTATTGTGGGTCAAATTATTATTAATAATCACAAGAAACATACGTACCTAATTTGCTGGTTTCAACCACCAAATTATTGATTTTTAATTAATTTCCCAGGTGGACAAACAACACGTCCATGCCTATATGCTCTGTAGTTGAAAACCAACCAAACATAGTTATGCCATTTGGCTCAGAAGTCTTTACATTTTTTCCCTTCTTTGGAGAAGGAAAGGTTTCATTTTTACTTATAATTTTTTTTTTTTTTTGCTTTTGGACTAACAAAAGCATCTTACATTAACTTTAATAAGCACTTTTGAAAAAAACTTCATGGTCTGAGCAGTGACCTATATTGGGGAACTGCAAATATAGGTCTATGATCAAATTGATACATATGATCTTGTAAATTTCTTACTGATTAGACTTCAGATTTGACTTCGTGTCATAAGATTTATTCACCTACCCATATAATGCAATTTCAATAATCCCAAAAATAATGTGGATGTGACAACATTCTTAGATTATTTTTGTTTGACCTATTCTTGTGAATCATCAAATTTGAAAATTTACTAAGGTCTGTATAACAATAAGCTGCTCTAGAAATTGGCTTGAGATGCTATCTAAAACCCTCCAAAGTACAAAATAGGCTTGACAATGTAATATCGAATTTTTCCTATCTCTAATATATATTTCTTATCTATATAAAGAAAAAAAGAAACATTTGTAAATAACAATTGTTATTCTTAGGCTTTCTTTTTGGTATGCATTTCAACAACCACCCATTTTTTTAACAAAATAGTGTATTTGAAATAGTGAAAATTTAGTGCCACTAACATTCGTTTTCAAATAATAGACCCCGCCCCCCCCCCCCCCCCCCCCTTTTTTTTTAAATAAAGAACGTAAATTTAAATTCAACTCTCAGATTTAACTAAAAAAATTTCCCACAACTATTCGAGCCACTAAAAGTAGACTCATATCAAGCAAGACACATCCTATTACTATCACAAGTAGAAAAATTATGGCTGCTGGTAGGGCATTAGATTGTTCGTGCTAATCAGTCTTTTACATCTTCACAATAATTTAGTTGTCAATTTCGACCCTAAATAAGGACAATAATTGTCACTCCCAAATCAACATAATATTATGGCAATTCGTTTTTTCCCCTTAATTTTCTTTAAACTGTGAGTATCGAGATATTTTTAGTAAATTCATTGAACCTATTTAAAAAGGTTAAAATAATAATTGAAATTATTCATAATGATGTAGTCTACTAACTTTGTTCACACCTTGCTGCCTTTATATTTGTTCACACCTTGTTCGTATTAGGGGACAGAGGTGATATATATCTATATCTCGGTAAATGTCTCAAAGTAAAATTGGATTTGAATTCTTCCTTTTCTTTTTTTTTTTTATTAATATTTTGGTAAATATAACTAAGTAAAGTGCGACATTAATAGACTAGATTTGTCTGTTCATCTTTTTTTTTTGGGGGGGGGGGGGGGGGTGATAAATACTTTTGAACTTAGATCTTGACAATAGACTGGAATCAGAATACAGATGATAAACTGAAATCTAATCGATTCATTTTTACTATTAGCAACGTATTCTCTGTCTCAAAATTATAGTAATTTTTTATGTCTCAAAATATGATTTTACTTTTTAAAATATTTATTTTTAAAATTATCTTCTCATTTAAATTTTACTATAATGATGTGATATCATTGACTATCAACTATTATTTTTTACAACAATAAAGATATACACAAAAATTTCATTTTTTCCAACTCTCATCTATCTATATGACGAGTCAAATAGAGCTATAATATCGGGATGAAGTGAGTATGATTTTTTTTCACATTTTTTAAAGTGGGTACAGATTAGGATAAATTCAAAGGAACATGGTCACAAGTTTAAAAAACTAAAGACGCCAGTGTTTTAGAGTTGGGCTACAAGGAATTTCCTTTAAAATGCCCTAATCCACTTATAATAGTGTATTTTTAGCTCAACCCTGAAGATCAGTATTAGTTAAGATGGGCTCAATATTTGGAATGGCCTATTCCGTTGTGACAGTTCACCAATGACCCAATCTTCGAATCACTATTAGTTAAAATGGGCTTAGAATGGTCCAATAGCACATGACCACAGTATCAAAATAAAAAAAGAAAAAGAAAAAGGAATGTCAAATGAACTATATAACACAGAAATATCTACAGAGAAATAAATTCTGCCTGTTTCAATTTTTGAATTATTTGGGTGACTGCATTAATCTTGGTAAAACCATACTCTTCATGATGGCAATACTTGGGTCAGTATAGACAGAAAAATATTTTAGGCCTGTTAAAGATCCATATATTTAATAGTTAATGGACCAAAATACTGACAATAAAGGTATTCTGAGCAAACATTTATCCTTAAAGCTATAACTATGCCCAAACTAGATTTAAGCAAAATTGTAAAAAATTCAATATTCGCTAATTTATTAAAAACTGGATATATGTAGCCCAAGGGATGAAGTGGACTAATTTACTGTAATAGAGCTCTTGAATATATCCTATATATTGGCTGTTCTTTTAGGCCCACCTCATTATCGTGTCTACTCTTTTACGGTTGGGATTGAGTCATTTTAGTTTACAAAAACTGAAAAAGGAAACAGCTGTTACCTACAGTGATTTATGAGTTTAATGAATTATAAAAGCATTAATTTTTTTTTAATCTTTTTTTTTCAAAAAATATCCAAGGGTTTAATTTAAAGCCCTTAAATTTGTTTTTCATCTTGCACAAGCATGCATATTGACCATCTGGTGAAAAGTGCCAATTAAAATCCCCCATTTTATTTGATGTTCACATGAGAATTTACATGGAGATCTCCACACCAGAGTTTTTTGGTCTTTGCCTAAAAACAGATCAGACACTTTCAGACAGATTACCCTGAATGACCTCAATATTTTTATTTCATATTTCATAATATATATATAATATGAAACATGAAATAAAAATATTGAGGTATACATATTATGTACCTGATTTAAATGACCTGTTAAGATCTATCTAATTTTGCAACCAATTGAAGATCCAAATCCAAATGTAAATGTACTTTTGGCTATTATCTTAAATAATAATTCCTAAACTTTAGTAATATTTTATATAATATACATAAATAATGAAATATTAAAAAATCCTTTCTTATTTAATTCAAGCCTGCATTCAAATTCTCGAATTAAGGACTGAACGAGTAAAATCATTTCTTACCTAACACCAGTGAAACAAGTAACAGAAACTGTCTATACCAGATGGGCAGCAAGCCGCATCATCATCCCATCATGGGTGTCTACATGATCATCATATGGACCGCAAAATCAACCCTACCTTTTTTCTGAACATAAGACTCATCAAGGACACATGCACCAGGAACAGAAAACCCAACAAAATTTCCAGAGCCTATATTCTAGCCATGTTATAACTTGGGTAGATGACATTCAGCGGTAACTCTGTAAAGGGTCAGCTGCTTTGCCAGATCTCGCATCGGTCCATGCTTTAGCAATTGTTCTTTTCATCTCCTCATCACCCTCCTCGTACATATTCTGCAAATGAATTGCGGATGTTTGAATTGGCACGGGGAAAAAAATACAATTAAGGATAACAGAGAAGAAAAAACAAAGATGAACTAAACAGGTTCTCTTTGACTTGAGCTATACCTTCATCAAGTCCATTATCCCAGCCATTGGATCCCGCTCTTTGTCTAAATTTGGCTTCAACTATAACATAAGAAGTTATACATTAATGCCAACTCCATAGTAAAACATCTATAATTCACTGGCAGTTCTGAGAAATTACCTTATCCTCTTTGAAGTGCAAATCCAACCAGTTTCCCTTAGAAGCTTTCACTAAGGTGACAACCACTCTCTTAGGCTTCACAATCAACTTACATTTCTCAGGTACAATCTCTTTGTTCAACTTTGGTACAGCACAACGATAGTTCTTTCCTTGGACATCATGGAATTTGATATCAAAAGACATTGGTTTAAAGTCAGCTTCGACCTTCTCTTGATTAACCCCCTCCAATGATATATAAATCTGAGACACAGATAAAGAAATAAAAGTACATAAAAGATAAGAATCTCATCTATGGTAGAAATAGTAAAAGAAGTAAACTGATGCAAACAGGACAGCTGTAAATTGATCTATATGCAGCCACATAAAATAAACTTTGCCAAAAATAGAACGACTTCACACATTCCGCGGAAGGCATGTTTACCAACTAAATAATACCAGAAAAAATACAGATGACTAGTAAGATAAACGTATTCTATATGGGAGGCAGCAGTAGCTATATAGTTGGGGATAGTCACATTTGGACAACAGAGGCATCAGGTGTTCAATTTTAATCCAAGGAACAGGATAAATTTCCACCAGAATTATGATCCTAATCAATCATGGGATTCTAGATTCTCAAAAAAAGATGAGAGATGTCTATATTGAATACATTAGAAATCTTTTTAACAGGCACCTCACCTTCAACTGATCATTATCTTGATCCCAGCTGAAGGAGCCAAGCGTAACATAATTTAACAATGGGTTTGAAGCTGCCTTTGGCACACTTGATATTGGAGTTGGTGTGTTAACAGTTGAAACTGGAGCTGGTGTTGGCAGAGATGTTGCGGAAGCAGCTTCTTTTGATAACTGAAAAAGAAAACCACAAATTAAGCAATATAGAGAAGTCAACGCGTAGGTTCCAACAAAACTTTCTATCCAAAGGATAAAGACATTTCTCTCAATTGATGCATCATGCCAAGAAGCAACCCCCTATGCCTCTAACCAAGAAGTGAACAGAATGACTGAGGCAGTACTTGGGCGCACAATCTCAAAATAAACCAATTTGTCCAAATAAAAAAACACAACTCTCATCTTCCACTTGCCCACATATGCCCAAGTTCTAGGCTGGTGGAGCTGGTGAAGATTTGAAGAGAAATCGACAATGTAATAATGGCTCTATACACTGTGCTACGAATTTTACCACAATTTGTAATTCCATCCAAAAGTTCCTCTCATAAGGCAATCAATAGAAACTAAACTGCAACCCTCACAAGTTTACTATTCCTACTAGTTCATACACACATCCACAGAGAAAGCACAATTATCAAATGTAGTCACAAGTAGACAGAAAGAATCTAATCATCAAGTGCACCCACTTCTGTTTTAAAGTTTAAAAACAGTGCACATACATAGCACCACTACAAATTTCTCAGCAAAATTCAAATTCAATAACAAGGGAGAAAAGACAGTATATTTTCATTCTATAAGTTTCTCAGCCAATCAAGTTTTTAGAACCCTAGTGAAGCTGGCATGATAAACTTCAACAAACAACAATACCTATGTAAATACAACCCTACCCCCACTTCCACACACGCATTTCTCAATATACACAAACATACATGCTTGCTTATATATAGAAAACCATTCGGGAAACCATGGAGTGAAAACAGAACAAAAAAGAAAAAGAGATTGTATAGATATAAGACCTTTTCCAAGTTGCTAATCTCAGAGGAAATAAGGGAAACAACGCGAGGCCTCTTTGCTATGCTTTGAAGCTTCCTCAATTCGTCCAAGTCCAGCGCCAAATCTTCAATGCTCGCCATTTTACTCTCTCTCTCTCTCTCTCTCTCTCTCTCTCTCTCTAAGCGGAAATGGTTTTTGCTGAAGAAATGAAATACCAGAAAACTTGCTTATATTCTGTGCTCTCGTAAGAAATAGAAATTGCTAGAATCCTCAAGGTAGGGTTTTATAAGTTATTTAATTTTGATTTTTCTAAGTGACTAAGGAGCATTTGTTCAAGAAAGAAGTTTCTAGACTTCTGCTGCGAACTCAAGGTATTGATTATAGGGGAAAATATTGGACCTCAGGCCCAATTCAAGTCCGTTGCAGGCTTCACAATTTATACGGTTCTGATTCGGATATTTTAGGATTTGGGCCTCATTTTTAATTTTATAGTAATGATATAAAAAGCTCAACATTCATCTTTAAGCAAGAATAAATTGCGTGGAAAAAAAAATAAAACTGGTGGTGCGTTAAAATTCAGTCTTTGGTTGATTTAAGGTTTAACTCGAAGACACAAGTTTGGATCATACTTATTTTGAAATAGATTCTACACATGCACATGATTTTGCATGGTTTAAACACATTGTCTGTACTCTGCACTACTCTCCCTATCATTTTTTAAAAAACAAAATTCTTTTACGCCGTTTGATTAAGTTGATAAATTAATCATACGTCTCATCTAATATTTGTATTTTTTAGGAGAACGGTTCATTATTATCGATCAACACATCAACAACAGATCAAAAATCTAATTGAGCATAAGAACTAATTCTATTATGAAGCATAATAATATATTAAAATAAATGTACACCGACAGTTTTCATGGGTTAAAACTTCTTTTTCAGAAATTTAAGGGTGATAAGTGTAGTTCCAATCCTATTAAATAACGTTAAAGCCACCAGTCATGTTCCTATAGAAGTACATATTCTAAGAGATATTGAAATTTGTTGATCCTTCTTTCTTCTCGCACCATCAGTAATCAAACAGTCAATCTTCATTTGCTCAATATCTGGTATGCACATAATTTGCTCAACTTCTGGGATTGCGTATCTGAGAGAGCAAGTCATCTCATCTCCCAAAGAAAATGTTTGAAAGTATATGGATGTTCGTATTAAGGGTGAATTTCACTTTGCCCTCGAATAGATTGTGGTATCACTTTCTTCCTTCAGTACGAAAATATAATTTATATTTTAATTTTACCTTTCTTTTTAATATTTGAAAAAAAAAAAACTATTGAAGTTAAAATAAAGTTCTAAACTCTGTTGTTAGAACTTAATAATACAAACAACTAATTTAACCTGTATCAATTATAAAATAACATAGGTTAATTTTGTATTTTGATTACTTTACATTAATAATTTATATTTAATGAATTAATTTTATTATTAATATCATAAATAATCTTTATGTAATTAATAGTTGTGAGATTGGTATGTTGAAACCATCGGTTAGAAAATGAAAAAATCATGTGAAAGAAATAACTTTAAATCTTGAGAATGAGAATAAAGAAAAAATCACCAATGTGCTATTATTTTTTAAAAATAAGGAGTTAATTTAAGGGCGAATTTCAGAATGCCCCTCAATTATATGTCTAGTATCACTTGACCCCTTCCGATTATGAAAATATGCACTTGCCCCTTCTAATTAATTGTTTGTCCCTTTTCCAAATGTTCCTTTTTTAATATCTCTAGAGAAATAATAAAGTTAGAACATTAAAATTTTCAAGATTCCATTTGAACTTAAAGTTATAAATCAATTAATTTAAACTAAACCAATTATAAAATAAATATTGTTAAGTTTTATAATTAATTTTATTATATAAATCTCCATACATGATTTTACAACTTTGATCCTTTTAGTGAGGAGACACTCATTTTCTTAATATTAAGATACGAGGTTATTTTACAGAATTTCTTAAAAAGGGTTATCTTACATCACTTAATAATCTCTATCTATCCATACCTGTAGACATATAAATCTTTCGGAGTCTTTCTTTTAAATGTTAATTATTTTGAATAATTAATAATAATATTATTTATATAGTAAGTTAAGAATAAAACTTAACAATATTTATTTTATAGTTGGTCTAGTTTAAATTAATTGATTTATATTGTTACGTTCAAATGGATTTTGAAAATTTTAATGTTCTAACTTTATTATTTCTCTAAATATTTAAAAAAAAAAAAAGATACATTTGGAAAAAGGAAAAGTATTTTTAATTAAAACGGCAACGTGCATATTTTCATAGTTGGGAGGGGCAAGTGATACTAGACAATAATTGAGGGGCGCACTAAAATTGGCCCATAAATCAACTCCTTATTTAAAAAGAAAATGGCAGCACATCATTCAACAAATAATCATGGTTCTCGTGGGAAGAGAGAGGAAGAGAAATCTGGCAATTTTAATTTCCATTATTTTTATTGGAAATTTATTGATTTATTACTTTTTGTATGAGAATTAAAAATATATTTGAATAATATATATATAAACGTGATAATATATAGATTTAAAAATAAGAATATATTTAATTGAATAAAATTTGAAGAATTTCTGACATGATAAATATGGATTATATTGGGTTGTCTGTTTGTAAGATATCATTTTCAACATTTATATATGGTGTAATATATTTTGAGTTAATGATGGGGTCCATCAAACAGATTTTTATATTATTGTAGTATTGAAATATTGTGTAGTGGGCAATGGGTCCCATGATTTTTTATGAAATATGATGCAAATGGGGTATATTTGTAATAACGTCTTCACGAGTGGTGCCCCTGATTTGGGATTAACATGAGTTGTCAAATCATACGGGAACTGCACAAAATGTGTTTACCCTATTTACAATATCGAGTGTGGGAAAAATCCAAGCACAGGGAATAAGCACAAGTCCGTTCTTTTTCTTCAGACACCCTTCCTCATTCCACCAAATAATTCTAAGATAAAAGACTATCTCCAACCTACCTGCATCAAAGTGTAAGTTTTACATAAAATTTAATATTTTGGTATAATTTAATTTAAATTATCTCTAATTTACTGTATGAAATTTTACAATATTTTATTTTTATTTTTTAATTATCATCTATCTATTTATTTATTTATAAAATTATTTAATTAATTATATTTATTTTAATATTATGTATTTGTTAATTATTACAAATATTATTGTAAAATAATAATAAAATTAAAATTTATATAAATAGAATTAAAATTTGAAGTAAAATAATTTTGGAGGCAAATTGAGAATATAAAAATTACATCAAATAAAATTTGATGTAACATGTGCTTGTTGGAGATGAAATTATATTAAATTTAATGTTTTGACGTGGGATTTGGTGCCTTGAAAACATCCTTCCTCCACCCGTTTACTTTAGAGATGATGTCCATACCCTTTTCTTTCTTCAAGGCTGGTAACAGAAGTAGTTTTCACCAGAGGACTCGTTTGCTGATCGAGTGTGTTGATATGTCTGGAGTTTACAATATGGAAAGACTTGTAGGGCTTAGGAGAGTTTGAGGAACTGGGGTTTATGCATCTCAAAGAGAGGTTATTTTCTTCCATTAATTAGACTTGACTAAAATGAGATGGTGATAAATTTGATGGATGGGTGATAGAATTAGGTTTTGAATATAGAATTGAAAATGAAAGGATAGAAGAGAGGAATATGGAAATAGAAGATGTAAAAATGGGTAATTTTCAGTGAGATCAAGTTTAATAAATATGATTTTAAATTTTGAAATAATATAAAATATTAAAATGAGGTTTAGAAATAGGAACAAAAGTGCCCATGTATCTAAAAGCAATTATTTTGAGGCATCTCATGTCCATAAAAATTACCCCAATTAATAGAGTCTCGTTAAATAATGAATATGCAAAAATAGATACTTCCAATATATACAAAAACGAGTAGCTTTTTTGGTACCCTCCAAATGGAGTAGAAATTGATAGGGGAAGGCCGAGCCCTCCATATTTTGTTTGTTTCTCGTGCATGTGCATCAGGTACAAGACCCATTATATAATTTAACTTTTTAAAAGTATAGTTCAACGACAAAATTAGACGGCCTTTTCATGTCACCTATAATATCTATTCTTTTTTGGCTATTAATACCATTACAAATAAACTCCTTACCCTATTTAAATGGTAAATGCTTGACTTGCCATCTTCACCATAGATATTTTTCACGTACTACAAACTTCCATTGATAGTGACGAGGGCAAGTCATATGGAAAAATACCAAATAGCCCTCATTACTTAAAAATATTAAATCATAGGTCAAATATCACGGGTGAGAACCAATCTGAATCTAATTGTGATAGAATTCAAAATAACAATCATATATCGGTTGTAAATAAGGTAAAAAAGACTGTTTGAATGGTGTTTTAAATTAAATTATTCTAATTTAAAAATAAAAAAATTATAGTTAAAGACTACCATCAAACCTGATGACATGTATACTACCAAGGTCCCTTACCATCGGCATCGGGATCTCTCCTAATAGGATCATTTGTTTTCATTTCTAGTCATAGTGATTATTTAAGAAAAAATTATAAAAAGTTGACCTTGAAGTATTAACAATAATTATATCACACCGACTTGTGGTTGCTGAAACTCCTTTTTCCAACCATATCTGGAAAATTTTGAGAGAGAAAGATCAGATGAATCTAATATTAGGTTCCCTCGAATTCAAAACTCAATAATTGTATATTCGGTTTCGAACAAAGCCCTGAACACCCCCCCCCCCCACCCCTAAAAAGAAGAGTTAGCAACTAATTAGTGTATATAAATTTCCATAATTTATGTACACTAATTAACAAATTATTTTCCATAATATAACAGTATGTATATAAATTTCGTCTTAATGTTTTTCTTTATATAAGCAACTAAGGAAAATATTTTTTTTTAGCCGTTTTTACAAGATCCAAATAAAACCTCGATGTACAGGAAGTTCTTTTGAATTATATAAATGTTTTAGAAAATCTTTACTTATCAAATAATGACGTGGGATTAGTACGGAGTAATGAGCTGACAAGACAAAAATTAAAGTTTTGTCCTCCCCTCACGCAAAGTAACAAAACTCTATACCTGTTCACCATGTGATCATACTAGCTACTTCTTTCGCTAATTAACATAATACAACATAAGTACGAGGTCCAACGGTTTCAAAGTTTACAATAATGTTTTCAAAATTAGATCAGATCGGTCGGTTCAATCGATTTAATCAGGAATCGGAGATCGGTCCAGTCTGATTTTATTCAAAAATTATTTTAATCGATCAAAATCGGTTAAAATCGGCCAAAATCGATTTTGACCATTTTTTTTTGTTTTAAATTTTTATAAATATTTAAATTTAATATTTGTTATATGATTATTGATTTTTCTGTTTTGTTATATTTATTTTTATGTAACTATTTATTTATTTTTACATTTAAAATATATTACATAACAATTAATCTATTATATTATCATTTTATATAAAAAAAAATAAAAAAATAAAATTAATTTTTATTAAATCGGTCGATCGCCGATTAAACCGGTCCGACCGATTGAATCTCTAATTTTAACAAGATCGATTTTATCATTAATTCAATTATAAAAATATTAATTTATAATATTACAAAAATTTCAAACCAGCACATTTCTTCACTAAACGAATAAAATATAATAGAATTTATAATATTAAATGATGCGGGTTCGTTAGGTATAGTCCAGATTTATCAATAATCACGACTCAAAGAAACAAAACAGTTCAAAGACGCTGTTTATTTTTTTATTTTTTATTATTATTTTAACTTTGGCCTAAAGAGGTGTGAATTTGAGGGCCGGCCAATTTAGGGCGGGGGGGCAGGTGAAGTCAAATAGGTGCAATTCTGACTTTAAAAGCTCTGTGTTCTCACTTTCCACGAGATGACAAAGTGCATTCATTAATTCAGCACGGCATAGTTGATAGTTGGATCAATTACCCAACTAATTCTTGTTTGTTTGTACACCAAAAAATTTAGACACCAATTGCAAGTATATTCTGTGTGACGCACTCTTTGTCATTATTGCTTATCTATAACTTAAACAATAGAATTATCTCCTAATTCACTTAATTTAATTTAATTTAACAAATTTCATTTTTTATAGATAAAATTAGATATTCGAATTTTATCCCTTCCCTTTCCCTCCTTTCTCATGTTCAGGATTTGAAGTTTTGTAAAAATAAATAAATAAATAAATAAAATTACGAGGTCATTATAATAAATCAATCGACCACCATTTTTTTGGTAACTTTGCCTAAAAACTACTAATCTATTTAGTATTAAGAGCAAAACTTGTTTCCTCTTTTGTACATGAAAAAGTCTTAAGGTGTTTTAAATGACTTAAAAACTACTCTATTTTTTTATTTTTTTATTTTTTTATTTTTTGTGCTCCTACCAACCAATACCTGGACTTTTAGAAATTTTGCCAGCCATAAAATGTTGACTCTAACGCACTGTGTCCATTCTGCATTGACTTAATCAAGTGACCATTTAACTTAACAGAAGCTGTAGATTCAATTCGTTAACTTCAGATTTTTATTAATTGGTTGGCCTACTGTGCGGGTGTGCTGCGAATAAAACAACATGAAAGATGTGACTTGAATTTCGGGACTTTATTTTTAGGGTCATTGAGGGAATTAGTTGGCTGCAATTAAGAGTGAGCCTGGTCTACTTTATGCGGCTCAATGATGATGACTTTGACATTTTAACACTTTTATTTTCTGTACTACTGTAAAGAATAACTTAAGAAATTAAAAAAAAAATTAAAATTGTTTTTGAATGAAAAAATTTATATTTGAGGTTGAAAATATTAAGGGATAATTTATATATGTACATTTTAAATCACTACAATAACTTAAAAAGTCGCTTAAAAAGAAATTTAAAAATTTTAAATTCATTATAACATAAATTTATCATAACAAGTTTAATGAAATTATTATTATGAATTTAAAATATTTAACTCCAAATTCTTCAGTTCAAAGTAATTGAAGTTTTTGAGATGCTACGCCCATTAGACAATACATCGAATATTTAGATAATTAATAAATATATTATTTTTTATAAAATAAAATACTTATTTATCATTCATAAATATAATATGAAATATTAATAATTGAATATTCACAAATATAATATGAAATATTAATAATTGAATATTTCATGAGGTAGATGTGAATGTGATAATTAATAGTGGAGAACAGTAGGTTATATAGAGGACTGAATCTGATTCGGCAGCTAATAACTTCCAGTCGTTGGACTCGTGCAAACGTTGAATACAGTTCAGTTAATAAGGTCTACCATCTTGGCCAAAATTGCTTTGTGAAGGCTACTTTTTTCTCTTAATTGGTAACCTAGGTTGGTGGCTTAATTTGCTGTCGAGAAATTTCAAACATTGATTAGATTTTATTTGGGTGAGTTTATAAACTTTTTAAATATCTTATAAGATGTTGAATGCTCATAAAATATTCTAAATTATTTTGTAAAGTTTTAAAAAAATGATATTATAAGATCATAAAATAAAATGTTAGGACTTTATAATATTTTTGAAAAAGAAAAAGAATTCCAAACTTATTACTAATTAACAATTAATAATATATATATATATATATATACAAATTGCCATTATCAATATTTTTAAGTTTTATAATTTTATTTTATCCAAATATTTTGAAAGCTTATTTTATGAAAAAGTTATAACATTTTGTAAAATAAGCGTAGACAAATACCATTAAATTTGTTATTCTTTATAATGAATATAGCATATTTTAGGATTTACAGATGATAGTGAATTAAAAAAATAAAAAAAAATGAAAAAGGACTTCAAGAAAATTAATTGGAATTTAAACTGAATTTAAATATTTAGCTATAACATAAGGACATAATTTCACGCATCTACAAGCAAACAGCCCTTTTTTGCGTGATTATGAAGTAGTTGCAAATAGTTGTTATACTTTCCTAGTTTGCTACCATCATTAAAAACATTGTTAAACGATGCACTTTTTGTTGATCAAATAAATAAATTAGTCTAGCATGGTAATTTTCTAGCACATAAAGTTTCATTACCACGTACGAAATCAATTAATTATGAACTGAAGAAAATCTTATAATTTTTGTCTAGCACACATACTAAATCCTCTACTTTTTTTTTTTTTTGCGCACATATTTAATAATCATAATATGTTATTGTCACTGAAAACGGGTACGTTATGGGAAGTTGTATGAACCTTATTCTTAATCTCAATTATTTCAACTTCAACAACATGAAAAAGTCGACGTCCCATTAAAAGCCAATAAGAAATCGATGATAAAAAGCTGACAATCATGACCAAGCCACAACGTTGCTTGCCACTTTCCATTGTCCCAAATGTAAGTATCAACTTTAATTTCTTCCACACTCTCATAAAAAATGTTTGTTTTCTTACAGTCAAGAAACTTACAAGCATATTTGTACAGTTAAGAAAATTACAAGCATATATAATTATAATATAGCCACCAAAGATGAACTTATGGTACAAAGTCGGCATCCCGGAAAGGACTTTTTTGCCCCCTTAGTGGATCAATTCGTAAAAACGTGACAGCGATTTCAACAGCAAGCCTGGAAATTTATCATCTATATAAGTAGTTTTCCCAGGGACTGAAATATCACCAAACCAAATTGCCAAACTGATTCCACTGAGCAGGCTTTGCTTCTACAGGGTCTCCTTTTATCAGGTTTGCATGTTCCTATCCAAGTGTTTAAGTCTTTAATTAATGGATCAATTTTCATAAACAGAACTGTACTAAGTAGGTGGCTGCTTTTACTTTGTAGACTATTCGTGTATTATTGATGTATTGCATTATTGTACGTATTTTTAGCCAGATTTTTAGGTATATTTAGTAATTATTTGTACGTTCTGATCAATTTTTTCTTGTCGTTTTGAAGCAAAAATTAATGTTCTTTTGGTGTTCAAGTGTCTTCTCTTTGTCAATCATGCTTTTGTTGCATTTATTGTTCTCAAAGTCATGCCTGGCGCAAATTTTGGAACATTGAATTTTTCGTGAGTAGTACGAGGCTGCAAGATTATTTATGAGGCATGATAAATTGGGTAAACCTCGTTTTTGCCTTGTTTTTTTGTTTGAGAAATTAAATCAATCAATCAACCATTAAGATGAACTGTATATATACTATATACCTTTGTAAGTTGAAAGGTAAAAGATTTTTTATTGAACTGAAAAAGAAGAAAAAAACAACAGAAAAAAGAACTTTTATTGTAAATTAAGGAGATCATATGAGCCTATAATTTCTCAATCATCTTATCTCCAATGTAGGACGCGTCATCGTCTCTGAAAACCCGCGTGGTACATGGGTTCATATATGCGTTCAACATTTGTTGCTCAAAAGATGAAAATCATTCTTGCTGGACATGTCGCTATACAAACACCTTTCATAGTAGACGAGTTTTATTTATTTGATTCCTCTATGATATAATCTAGCACAATGTTTGAAACAATTTTTATTTTTTTTTAAGTGAGATATTTTTATTTTCTTTTTAATAATAATTTTAAAATTTTATTTTGAGAAGAATTTTAGGAATTAGACATAAAATATGTTTTAAAAAATTTTATAATGAAAAATCGAGTCACCAAACAGAATCATTATGAAAATTTAACCAAAAAACATATATGCGTCCAATTATTGACAATTAAAAATATAATAATTGTATATATATAAGCACTATTGGCATTAGTAATTCATGTATATTCATAACTCAATAACAATAAAAACTATCATAAATTTAATGATTATAGTTACGTTATCAATGAGTTATCATTATATATATATCATTAGTTGTTAAAAATAATAATTTATTTTTATTTTTATTTTTAAATTTATAAAAATTCATTATTATAGAAAAATAAAAATGATTGTTCTCTAATCTAAATTATTAGGGCGAACTTTGATATTACAATTTCATATTTGTTATTAAATTTATTTTATCTTATAGCATGACGTCATTAATACTATTAAAAACAGGACGGAATCAAAATCTTATGCTAGGGGAAGATCATTGATTAACAAATCCATACAAAATATTCAAACAAGATAAACTAAAAGGGACAAAGTTGCACCCCTTAAGAAATTACACATGAAATTTATTTTTATTTTTAAAGATAAAGACAATTCAAGCTATCTCTAGAGATGACTAAACTCCGAAAATGGGATTAGTAGCCCTACTTTCTTTTTTCCTTTTCTTTTTCTCCCTGTAATAAGTTAATTTGACTAAAGTATATCATCACGTCAATTCATACATGTAGATGCCAACCAAGTTTTACTTTTTTTCTTTTCCGAATTGGCGTCTCTCTTTCTCTACCTACACTTGGGATATTTTTTTGTTCTAATTTAAAATTTTAATTTTTATCATATTCTAGGTTACAATTGTATGCCAAACATAGAAAGTATTTATTTTATATATATTTAATATAAATTATATACACTTAGAAAAATAAAATAGGAACAAAATATTCAAAGTGCTCTACGTGTGATATACCTATTTCATGTTTATCATTTAGCACTTGGACTATTGTCTGGTGTATACTAGCCACGAAGCAGCAAATTAATTACTCTTCCTTCTTGAACCACATCTTCTTCCTTGTTTCTTCCCCGACCAACAACGTAAGTTCCCTCTTACTTCACCTATAAATAGCATCACTCCTGCCTGCCCTCTCCGCAGACCACAAACATTTTACTATCAGTCGAAGCTATATTTTCAAGAGTTTAGTTCTTCCAAGCACTCACTTGTCGTACGACCTTCAGCTTCCTTGCTTCGTTTTTCTTGCAATTAGGTCATCTCTCTCTCTCTCTCTCTCTCTCTCTCTCTCTCTGTGATTGAGGAATAAATTCCTGTTTCTTCTTGTTCTTATGATGCTATGAAGTGTAAGAATTATGATTTACAGACATTGTTTATTGGCCTTGTTCTAATTATATGTCATAAGCACTGGCAAGATTATTATTTTTGCAAGGTCCCTTCAAATGTTTATCATAATATGCTCTCTGTTATGATCTCTTTGATATGAAATAATGAAAGCAAAGAGGTCCTATGTGTTCTAGTGTGTGAAATGCCACTTTGATTCGTCTGTAAGCGGCCGCACACTTTTGTTTACTTCCGTTCTTACGTCATCCCAAAGGAAGAAGCAAATCATTGTTTGGATTATTTTTTTTAATTTAATATTTTATTTAATATGAATTTTAAAAAATATATTATATATTTATGATAAAATATAATATCAAATATCAAATTAAAATAAAATATTTAAGCTGATTGCCATCAGCAATATTCCTTAATTTAGAATTTTTTAATTCAGTGTTCTCACACATGTTGGGTATAGATCCTATAATACTACTATCACACTATCCTTCAAAATTATTAGTTTTTTCATCAGATTTGCATCTTTTAGAATCAATTATTATTCTTCCTTAACAACATAATTCAATTTTATATCTACCTTTGATTTTCTTAATGCTTTCTTTACACTGTGTATGTACGACTTGGCCAATTGGCATGCTGCCTAACATTCAGCCACCCCTAAAATATTGATTTACGTCAACCATTCAAACACGATGAAAACGAACATCGATCACGTTCTTAATTGTCAATTTAATTTTCACTCACATGCATGTTGGGTATAGATCATTTTTTACTCCGACTATCACTCTTTCTTTAAATTTAATATTTTTTTCTCCGACTCACTTCCTGATATTTGAAAAACATGCCAATTTTTTTTCATTTTTTAATTAAATAATTCAATTTCATTATATTTGGACGGTTTGGATAATTTATTTTTGAGTTATTTTAAGTTTTAGTTGAATTGATGTATTTCAAATTTATAATAATAAATTTATTGAGTTTGTTTGAATAATATTATGATATAATAAATTTTAAATTTTTAAATTTTTAAATTTATATTATTTTTTGAAGTATTAGAATTAATTCAAATATATCTTATACAGTGTAATTTAAAATATTTAATCCAAATCTTCATTTTAAATTCAAATCCTTTCATTTAAACATAATTTTAATGAATTTCAAAACTATCTAATTATTTAAAATTATTTTTGCAAATTTTCTCGTCAAATTCAAATTATTTCATCACAACGTAATTATTTAGTTATTGATATCAATTTTTCAAGCAGGATGAAAACGAACATCTAACATGTTCCCAAGTAAAATATATTATTACCCTAAAATTAATATTCTACAAGTAATTACGGCTAATTTGCTGGATCATATTACTGCAGAAGAGAAAGGATGTGGAAGCTTAAGATTGCCGAAGGCCATGGCCCGTATTTGTACAGCACCAATAACTTTGTAGGTAGACAAATTTGGGAGTATGAACCGAATGCGGGGACCCCTGAAGAGCGCGAAGCATTTCAGAAGGCTCGCGACGAATTCAATGAGAATAGGAAGAAGGGATTTCATTCCTGTGGTGATTTGTTCATGAGAATGCAGGTGAAAAATTAAATATTTTTTAATGAAAACATCGTTTATTTAATAAGAGCTAATTAAACTCAAAATAATATATTTTTCGGGAATCCTGATGATAAGTGATTTGTATTTGCTTTTCTACTGTTTTTTTTTTTTTTTCCGACCAGCTTAAAAAGGAAAGTGGAATTGATCTGCTGAGCATACCACCAGTTAGACTTGGTGAGAAAGAAGAAGTCACCTACGAAACAGCGACGATTGCTGTGAAGAAAGCTCTGCGGCTAAATCGGGCAGTCCAAGCAAGTGATGGACACTGGCCAGCTGAAAATGCAGGGCCTATGTTTTTCACTCCCCCACTGGTATGGATTTTTATTACAAACAAATAACACATGTTGAAAAGCTTTTGTCGTGTAATGGGGACATGTTGTTCACTCCTCCATTGCCAACTTTTAGTTGCCTAAATATCTACGTTGTCGCTGCATCCCATCATTTGGTTTTCTGAACAATTTCCTTTGACACATCATTTATCAGTCAATAATAGTTCTTTGTTCAATTATTATAATTATTTTTTTATTTTTTACTGTTAGTGACTTACATGACATTTGCTGCTGCCAAAAGAATTAAAAAAAAAAAACATGGGACATATTGTTCACGTGCTAACAATATCAAATAAACAGATCTAGTCTTTTAGCAATTTGTATTTAATTAATGTTGCATTATTTCTTCTTTTTCTTTTCAGAAAATTTCTATTCTCTATCTGGTAAATTCACAAATATATGTCGTGCACAGATTATTGCCTTGTACATAAGTGGAGCAATCAACACAATATTGACATCAGAACACAAAAAAGAAATGGTCCGCTACATCTACAACCATCAGGTGCTCATTACACAACTAATTATTCCATTTTCCATTTCTCACTCACACACACAAGGCAAAATAAAACACATGTAATTATTAATTATTAATTTAATAAGTGAATTAATGGTTTGTGAGCAGAATGAGGATGGCGGATGGGGATTTTACATAGAAGGACACAGCACGATGATAGGATCAGCGCTTAGCTACATTGCACTGCGTTTACTGGGAGAGGGGCCTGACGATGGTAATGGTGCTGTCGCAAGAGCCCGCAAGTGGATCCTTGATCATGGTGGAGCCACTGGAATTCCCTCATGGGGAAAGACCTATCTTTCGGTAATTACGACATATTCCTACCTTGTTCAACAACTAATTCTAGTGGGGACATAATTAAATGTTATTTTTCCACAATTCCAAGACTGAATTTATATGATCCTACCTAACTACTCAAACAGGGAATGAGAAAGTGATTTTGGTTTGTAATTATAAAAAAGTAAAAGTAGAAATTCCGAAAAATTCGTGTATTTGTCTCCAACTAAAATGTTTTTATTGGATCAGGTCCTCGGAGTGTATGAGTGGGATGGTTGCAACCCACTTCCCCCAGAATTTTGGCTATTCCCTTCATTTTTGCCTTATCATCCAGGTAAGTTTGAATAGAAATGTATCTTGTCTTTAGGCTATTAGTAGTTCAACAATTGTTGTTTGGTTGGAATGTAACATCCTTTTAATATTTAACAATAAATGCAGCAAAAATGTGGTGTTACTGTCGGACAACTTACATGCCCATGTCGTACCTTTATGGTAGAAAATACCATGGACCACTCACGGACCTGGTTTTATCCCTTAGGCAGGAAATTCACGTCAAGCCCTATGATCAGTTAGATTGGAATAAGGCACGTCATCATTGTTGCAAGGTGGGTAGTCCTATTTTGAAAATTTCATGTTCATACTAATCCCAATTTGAATTATATACTTTGAATTTCCAACAAAAGAACAAAAAATTGGACCTCAGGTCATCAAATGTTACACCAATATTGAGTGTCTTCGTCCGAGAATTAATATACTGTTTCAATGCAGGATGATCTTTACTATCCTCACACCTTCGTACAAGATTTGCTTTGGGATACCCTCAACTACTGCACTGAGCCAGTAATGAGGCGTTGGCCATTGAACAAGATTAGACAAAAAGCTCTTGATAAGGCAATCAAATACATGCGCTATGGGGCTGAGGAGAGCAGATATATTACCATTGGATGTGTAGAAAAAGTATGTAATTCAAGCAACATAGACTTGACTGCTTGTAGAATTTCCTCCCCAATTTGATCTTGTTATTACACGACAAACATGGGTACTGATAACATACTTCTGTGTTGCTTGATACAGAGTCTGCAGATGATGAGCTGGTGGGCACATGATCCCAATGGCGATGAGTTCAAGCATCACCTAGCCAGGGTACCTGATTACTTGTGGCTCGCGGAAGATGGCATGAAGATGCAGGTATTGTTTCCTATCTTATAGAGAGCAATAAGCAAATAATGATCTTTCACAGAATAAGTTAAAAGTGGCAAATGTAATACTGAAGCTGATTCTTTATTTTTCATTGTAGAGTTTTGGAAGTCAAATATGGGACAGTACTCTTGCCACTCAAGCAGTTATTGCAAGTGGCATGGTTGAGGAATACGGCGACTGTCTTAAGAAGGCTCACTTCTATGTAAAAGAATCTCAGGTTCGTTTCTTGAAACTGAAAATTTGATTTTCAGATATAAAATCATCTTTAATTTAATAACATTCATTTGAATTCTGTGTGTGATTTATGTAGATAAAGGAAAATCCAACAGGCGACTTCAAAGGCATGTATCGTCATTTTACTAAAGGTGCATGGACTTTCTCTGATCAAGACCAGGGGTGGGTTGTATCAGACTGCACAGCTGAAGCTCTGAAGGTACTTCTGTTCTTCTGGAAAACATTTTCCTTTTTTTTTTTTTTTCAGAAAAGAAGAAACTTTACCTAAACATGCTAATAACTGTTGCAGTGCCTGCTTTTGCTCTCACAAATGCCAACTGAAATTTCGGGAGAGAAAGCCGATGTTGAGCGCTTGTACGAGGCTGTGAATGTGCTCCTTTACTTGCAAGTATGAATTCCCTGTGATATCTGAATTTAGGCACTCAAATCCTATCGATTTATTTATGCCTATGCGACTTCATTTAGTTTTAAGGGAATGGATGGTCTTAAACTAATGCGCACAATATTGTGTTCAGAGTCCTCTGAGTGGTGGATTTGCTATCTGGGAACCCCCAATTCCGCAGCCATATTTGCAGGTTAGCATTTTGATGCATAATATGAGAGTTATATGAGAATTCAGATTCCACAATCCAAATGTAATCTTAAAGAAGTACAATCTCTACCACACCAAAAGGATGTTAAAAGTCAATGAAACATAACAGGGCAATTTGCTATTTTTCTTTCAGGTTTTGAACCCCTCAGAACTCTTTGCGGACATAGTCGTCGAGCAAGAGTAAGATCTTAGCTCTCATTTTTACCCCTTATCTTGCCTTTAAAACCTCTTTATTGTACTTGGTTTTGAACTAGAATTTGGTAAAAATCATATGGACATGACTCTAAAATCGATCATTTTGTGGTTTAGGCATGTTGAATGCACTGCGTCTATTATCCAAGCACTTCTGTCATTCAAGCGTCTGCATCCAGGCCACCGGGAGAAAGAAATAGAAATCTCCGTGGCAAAGGGATTAAGCTTCCTCGAAGAAAAACAATGGCCTGATGGTTCATGGTGAGCTTTATTATTTGAGTTTAAGAAGATATATATTATATGGTGAAAAAAAAAAAAAAAAGGATTTCAATTATCTAATCTCAAGTACACATGCAGGTATGGCTACTGGGGAATTTGTTTCCTGTATGGCACATTCTTTGTGCTAGGAGGATTAGCTGCTGCAGGGAAGACATATGAAAACAGCGAAGCAGTTCGAAAAGGTGTCAACTTTTTCTTGTCAGCACAAAATGAAGAAGGTGGATGGGGAGAAAGCCTCGAGTCCTGCCCAAGCATGGTAACTACTCCCACCCAAGAAACAGAATACCAATCTTCATCAGACAAAGCCCAGCTGCTTTTTGAGACCAATATACTCACCTTGTGCTAACATTTGATGATCTTGTGACAGAAATACACACCATTGGAAGGAAACCGCACAAATTTGGTACAGACATCATGGGCAATGCTTGGTCTTATGTATGGTGGACAGGTTAGTTCTTCAAGTTTAATTATGTGTTGTTTTTCTCCAACCTTTTAAAAGAGGCAAATTTAAGGTCAAGCAAATGGGAAAAGACTCCTGATTTTTTTGAAATAGATGCTACCATGAAGATAAGTTCATCTTTTTTCTTGTTTCTAACAAACCAGGCGGAGAGGGATCCCACGCCTCTACATAAAGCAGCAAAGTTGTTGATTAATGCACAGATGGACGATGGAGATTTCCCTCAACAGGTAACCATTTTAGCTCTGTTCTGGTTTCAAAAGCAATTCCTCTGTTTTGAAATGCAAAATTTGAAGTTCGCATACACACCTGCAGCACTCTGTTTCAAAATAACCAGTATTCTGACCAAGAATAAATTCATAATTACAGGAAATCACTGGAGTCTACATGAAGAACTGTATGCTGCATTACGCACAATACAGGAATATTTTCCCACTATGGGCGCTCGGAGAGTATCGTAAACGAGTCTGGCCATCCCAAAGCCTCTAAACATATATAAACTCTAGCTGTTCACAAGCATAAATATATATATATACCTTTGTCTGTTGAAGAGTGGGTGTAAAATTTTCCAAGCCATGTCAAAGATGTAGCAGAATAATGCAATAATAATGAAGCTCGAAGAACCCACAGCCATGTCAAAGATGTAGCAGAATAGTACAATAATGAAGCTGAAAGGTTTTTTCATTTTTTTTTTCTACTCTTACTGTACATTATGTAATCTCTGCGCTGAATTTCCCAATGTATTGTAACATTCTACATAATTTTAGAAGCAATTTATCCAGAAGGATGCCAAATATTCTTCAAGTTGCAAGATCTCATCATTTGTAAGTCTTACTTTTGGTTAAACATATGATAAACTGTCTTTTTGCGATCATCTTGTGGCATAGACAAATTGATTGATCTTAAGACAGCCTTATTTTACAAACAATGAACCAACAAACTTAACCAAAAACTAAGAGGACCCAGTTGAAACTGTCTAATGCCACAAGCATCTAACTTGTCTCAAAGATCTAAAGCTGGTAAAGAACCAAAAGCGAAGATGAAATTACTGCTCAAATAGCATATCTTAGCCAATCTATTGATACACCATATTATAATGTAAACAAGTAATTATATAATTATATCATGTTTGCCCCTCCAGGTTGAAACATAATTATCTTAACGGGCGAATTTTGTGCATCTAATAACTCTTGAACTATTTAATATATGTTTTATTCAATTTGTGGTCTTATTACATCAAAAACATTGTTGATGGATGAACTTTTGATGGGGGGAGGAAAACGCCATACACCGATCCAATAAATTTATAAAAAAAATTATTTGAATGTTTTGAATTAAATATTGGTCTTGCTAAAAAATAGTTTCTGTTATACTTTTTAACTCTACTCATGTATCAAAATGAAATAATGTTGAAACTAAATTTAAATTTGGTTAAATGCAATTTACTTCCATGTGAAACGCATAAATGGTGAAAAAGCTCCCTGAACAAATAATGCTATTTATCCGTTTCATATAGGGTGACTTGTATTTAAATCTATAAAAAGGTTGTCCAATTTTTTTTGTCTAAATTGGATTTGGCCAAATCTAACTAATTGACGACAAGTATTATTAATACTGTTTTTAAATTCTAAATCAATCACATAACAATCACAATTCATTTGTAATATGATTGGTTTAGATTAGAACAAACATGGCTAAGACTAAAATTTCGCCAACCATTTTTAGCCACGCAATTTCACTTTAGTTAAGTGTTAATTGATGGTTTTATAGTGCTTAATCTAGTACAACTTTGGAAACCCTAACTCCTCTTAACATCTATTTATATTACTTTACATATTTTTATAATATTAAATATAATTTTCAAATTATATTACATGAATTAAGTCCAAGTCGAGTCATGTTAAACCCATAACTCAATCTGAATTCAGCTAATTCTAGAATAGCAAGACCTGTAGTTTGATCTCCGTACCCCATTTAACTCGCAAAACCCTCACCAAATGGAGTAGATTCCAATTTAATCTGAATCTATTTTCATATCTAATCAAGATATCATTTTCTTTCCAAAAGTATATTCTACATAGACAAATAGAAAATTTTATAAATGAAAAAAAAAAAAAAAGTAAACAGATGCTAAGTGTTGCATTATTACTAGTTAATTACCACTATCATAACTATTGTTCTTATCTTTATTATTATCTTGACCAAACACATGATCAAAAGAAATATTTCAAGATCTCAGACCAAATTATTCAAATTTTAGACAAAAAGTATTTGATTCCAAAGAAACGGTTGTTCTAATTTATCGGGATGTAATTCATTTGTATCTAAATTTTGTTTAAATTTAGATTTTTTGTATCTAACATATATTTTACTCAATACACTTATTGGTTACTTTTATTTTGAAAATTTGAAATTAGTTAATTTTCTATTAATTAGAAGAGCATTTTCTTGTGGCTTGGCTAAAAACCATTTTTTCTTGGAAAACAAAAGCCATATACAGTTATAAACCTTCAAACCAACTACAAAAAGGAACAAAATGAATATTAGTTGACCACAAATTAGCCGTTAAAGAAAACGTGTACAAATACCAAGACGCATATTCTTGATTAGCCGCTAGTCACAAACGTGAACACATTCTTCGTTATAAGATTCTTCATAGAAACCTATAATCACCAAAGTAATAAGATTAATTCTCATAATAATAATAAAGAAAAAAAATATATTGAATTTTTTTTATGAAAATTATCGAATTAAGTCTCGCAACGAGTGCAACACGCGTGTTTAGTTGCATCGTTGAATTTAGAATTCTGAACAGACTGTTGTGATAAGCCGGAGGAAGGTAAGAATGACGTCAAGTTATCATGTCCCTTATGCCGTGGGCGAAACACGTGCTACAATGGTTGAGACAAAAGGTTGCGATCTTGTTAGAGTAAGTTAACCCCATGAAATCGAAATCGGCGATATAAAATTTGATGTTCTAAAACATTCTTAAAAGAGTTTAAAATGTATTGCCCTTGACTCTTGGTTTTATTACACCCAACACTTCTGAAATCTAATTCAAATGTCAAAATGCATAACTGACACTTAGAATAATCCAAATACTGACACATGTCACAATTTCTTGATATGGTATCATTCCAGTTTATTCATTGTTAAGATCTAACAAGATTCATGAATCACATCCACATCTTCAAGTGTTGAATCCACATGTGCTCTCTATCACTAAGTGGGTCTTTGCATATGGTCAATTCTTCTTGATAATAGTTATTTCTTGGATGGATTTTTGCCTACCCCATGCATAAACAATTAAGTTTTCAGGGTATGTCCAGAAATATTTCTTTGATGTTCAAGTTAGCAATAAAACTAAAGAAAATGAATTCGTAGAGAATAGCTGACGTATCTCCAAATGATAAAAAATGAGATATTTATATGAAAAGATCGAATGATGTAATACTGTGTGACAAGGTATATAAATCATTTAGACTTCATGAGCCTACGAATTTGGACATTGTGGCCTTCATAAATTTAGGTTAAGCGTTATAACTAATCTCCTTTATTTATCTATTGATATCATAAAATTATCCTATTGGACCTCGTGGATCATGGTCTGTGAAATATACTAGAACCTTATATATGATATATCTCAACTATTCATTTGAATCAAAATTTGCCACGTACGAGCAAAAAAGACTAGTAAACAATTCTTTTTTGGTTAATGCTAATAGTGATTATTGTTTTATAAGTATGTTATTGTAGGCCATACTGGACTTTCAATCCACAATTCCTATTCCTGATCCATCTTCAATTATATTATCAAAAAAATTATGTAGTCAAGTTAATTGACTAGCTGTTCTTTGCTGTATTTTGTGTCACGATAGGCATGTTATTCGGAACTCGTCTCTTGAATACGTGTTGCTTGGATCTTGTCACCATGTACATTATAGAATTTGTGAGAAGAACTCCAAAGTGTCTTTCCTTCATATGGGCATTCAGATAAAGTACGGCGGCTCTCTAGCTGATAACTTCTCCTTAAACTTTTTAAAATAGTGAATATATGTTTGTAAGTTTATCTTGTGCGCTTTTATAAGCTTTTGTGCTGTAATGGAAACTGGGCTGTTGTCCATTCTCTAGGGATGATTGTAAAACAAAGCTAGGAAAACTTACATGGCATTGACAAAATCCTATCTTTAGCCTAAAAGTTACGATAAAAATTTATTACTGGGTAAAATGGGTAAAATGAAAGGGACGAACTTATGTACAGATATTACTTATTTACTATTATTGACTAACTGATTTTCACCTCCTTCACTCTGATATGATTGTGGAAATTTTAACTTTGTTGCTTTAGGATCGGATTTTCAAGACCTAATATACTAAATAGTTTATTTGTGATTTTTTTTTTTTTTACACTGATGGATTCTATTAAACTCGACGATCCAAATTGTGCATGGGAGGAGGCCTATGCATTGATTTTTTTTATTTTTTTTTCTTCCTTGCCGTTAAGTCCTACGTAGATTTTTATATATATGTTATGCTTATTTGCATAATTTTAGGATGTAATGTGAAGGCACAGTGTTGCAAGAAAAATAGAGATCGATCCTAGCAAAGGAGACTTTCAGCCAAGCCATGATATAATGAAGTAAGCTCGGAAATGAAAAAGAAAAAATACAGAATATTGAAGGACGCCATAGTAGGATATATTTGTATTGAAAAAATAGAAAACAAAATTGATATAATATAGTTTTATTAAAATAGGAATAAAATTTGAATAAAAATATTATGTTTTATTCGAGTTATTTTTAAAAATTCAAAAAAATTTACTACTATGTTCAAGAGGTGTTTTAGTGTAATATAATGAATAGATATTTTTTACACATACAATTTTAACTACTCATATAATCAAACAATTAAATACTAATTAAGAGTCATTTTTTTGGGATGAGAAGTAATTTGTAACTAATGAAATACTCGCTAATTTAATGTAAGACTAAAAAAATGAATGATAGTTAAATATGTAAAATACTTAATAAGTAAAAAATTAAAAGAACAAAATATTTATAGATTAATATTTCTTACTTTTTTTCCATTTTACTTTTTTTCTTTCTTGTTTCCATTTTATTACTTTCTTTTTCATTTTTTTCTTTTCCCTCTTTTTCAATTAACCCCCACCACACCACCCACTTTACCGATCATCTATTATAATTTGTATTATATCTCAAATTATAATATTAATGTTATGTGTATATTTATATTATATATTTAAGTATAATGATGGTATTATAATAAAAAATAAAATATGCAATTAATAATTTGAATGGCCCATTTTATGACCGCCGCCACCCCCATCCCTCCCCACCCCATGTATAACAACTCCCTATCATCGGAAAGCCGTCAACTCCAACTGTATAAACCTTCCGCATGATAAAGAGGTCGTTGCTTTTATAAAAGAATCTTCCCGAAATCATGCGAATTAAAGTCAGTGAAAAGTTAAGATAACCTAATTATTACCCCATAAACAAAGTGTGGGAGCCTCAAAACCCAATTAATCCCTACTTTGATTAGAACAAAAAAAACGGAAGAAAAAAAAAAAAAAAAAAAAGCGAAGAATGGCTACTCCAGTAGTCGGCAACTCTCTAATTAGCCCATCTTTAAAAAGAGGGTACTGCTAGGCCGCTGCTTTTTAGTCTATGGGAACAAGGGCTTCCTCTGGTTTCCCCTTAATTCCAAGAATTTTGCTGCATCCCCATAACTCTAGAGGCTAGAGACTGTACCACCAATGGGGGTCCATACAAATTAGTTAAGCAATTTGCCCAAATTTTTAAGTGCCCTTTTCTGTTTAGTAAGTTATCGCCATGTCAGTTGTACTGTTTTGATAGAGACTGGTAAAGACTCCCACTAATTATTAATTTCATTATACTACTATAATTTATGTAAAAATCATTTTTTTTTGTTAATTTGTTAACTAACTTGTCACATTAATTATTAGACAATTTTGATGCTCTTAAAAAGTTTAGATTCCTAATATTTGTTATGTTATTATACATGATAACAACACAAATTTTGAGCTATTTTTTTTGGGATGGAGGAAGTATTAAATAGTCAAGACATTATAATCTATGTTATTTAGCTTAAACTATTACCAATAAACCATACAATTTAGTAGCAAGAATGTTTAATTTAGATTTTCCCTATGAATTTCAGAATAATTCTTCAGAATTTTCAAAAAGAGGAAGGTAAAGGGACTAAGTCTCCAACTTTGGCCCGCATGTGTATGTTCCCCTTTGTACATTTGCACATGCTTATATACGTGGAAATGGGGTCCTCATTTGATCTTCCCACCATACCATGTTACTTTGTGGCAGAAAGCTGCCTAAACGCCGAGCTACAACAGCAATGTGAGCATTATTCATGTTTTTATGTGTTTTGGTCCGAAAGAAAACCCATGTTACACCAACTGCAAATGCATTATGCTATAAAGCTTGCATAATTAACTATAAATGTAGAAACAAAACAGTGTTGATTATTGGAGTTCATGTGCACCAATATAGCTGATATCAGATTTGCTGACCGCCCTAATCAAATCAGGAATGTGTGTGTACAAATCTAAAGTTCTTTGGAGAAAAGATGGCTCTGCCAATTAATGTTGACGGTTATGGTGAGGGAATAAAGCTGGGCCGCCCATTGTGCGGGGAAATAAAAAGGAAAAAGAAAGAAAGAAAGGAAAGAACAGAACAAAGCTTAACCTTTGGCAATTAAGCTAACATTATCTTGAATTTCTTATCCTAAACTTTATTTTATGTTTATACATATTAATTCTATTACGAATATATTTCCATGAAGGAGAGAGCGCACAGAAAGAAAGCAACTTGTTATGAATAGAGTTTTACATATATATATATATATATATATATATATATATATATGTGTGTGTGTGTGTCTGTGTGTCTGTGTGCAAGAACAGTTGTGGAATCCACGTCCAAAAGTGGACAGCTTTATTTGCAACCAAACAAGATTGTCTCTGAATTTCTTATGTGTACGTGGATGTAGGCGCAGATTTATATATATACTATTAATTTCTCGAGTCTAAAAGCATAAATAGAAAAAGCAAAGTTAGACATGATTTATAATTACTAAATCTTCTGTACAATACTACATTTCTGGTAAAGTAGTGAGCTAATCTACTAAGGAAGTTTGAATATGTGATTGGTGGGAAGAATCTTGCTTTGATCGATTCGGAAGTACTACTTTTCTTGAATGGTACATCATCAACCCTTCATTCTTGCAATGATCGGAAGGCACTCGTCGTTGATCCCCGGACAAATCAATGGTAGATGATCGACCACAAAATGAATTGAAGAAATGTGCATGGCTGGAGGAATGTGGTTCAACAATTTTGATTATCAAATAAATTGATCAATGGTGACCTTGGCATTAGAACAAAAGAATCCTTCAATTTTCTAAACATTTAGGATCTTTCTCAGAATGAGGTGACTATTTTTTTGGCAATTGAATAATCCTCTTAGAGTTTGATCTCTAAAATGCCAATTTACATGCACTCCTTATGGTTTAGCACTGTCTTCTCATAAAAACTTGGAAGGCCAGCAAATATAGGAATATTGAATACAGGAAGCTTGAATATCCACTTTGTTTAACCTGTTAAATAATAAGTCCCAAGGAAAAAAAAAAAAAACGAAGCCCGTAAGATTAAGATATTCCATATATACATCATTTAGACTATTGCAGTAAAATTATAGAAAAATCTGTTAATATATACACTGGATTACTACATTAATATACGTACATCAGTTAATTTGTACATGCTTATATCTGTGGCGATTGGCATTTTGTTGCTGCCTAAATTTTAGTACAACAATCTATTATACGTGAATAATCTAAAAGAACTAAAAAGGATAAGATAAAGCCTAAGTTTTTACCTGGGTGGCATTGGAAGTTAAGGAGATAGACGCCGAGGAAGTTGATGAAGTACTTGACAATGCAGAGAGCCCGACATTGTACGCCATCGTTCCGTCGGGCTGGAACAGGCCATAATTCCTCTCTGAAGTGGGGCCGGGCTTCATATCCTCATTGAACAAAGCAAACACGTAAATTTCCAATCTCATGTTAGGCCTCAATGGAGTCCCTTCGTTTTCCAATTGCCTTCTCATTAAATTCCGATTGTAGATCGCCGCATTTTCAAGGGTGGCGCCGATTTCATTAGCATCGCCTCTCGAAGGCCAGCCCGTTTCTGAAACCCTGACTTCTAATCCTGTGTACCCCATTCTTGCCATGGCAAATATAACTGCATCCACTTGAGCATATAACATGTTGTCATAATGCAGCTTGGTGTTGGGGTCCATCATTCCCGAATTCGGGTTGAAAAGCACGTAGTCTAAAGGAATCTTATTCGGGTCGTCTTTGTATGCGAAATAGGGATACGCATTGATCCAAAATGGGGCTTTTGTGGCTGCCAAAAACTGCAAAAACTGCGGCATTATTCCGTTGAGCTCTGGCCGGAAACTTCCAGCTGACGGCGGGAATGATTCCTGGAGAACTGCTAAAGAATTGGGTGTCGAAACTTGAATGAACTGATCTAATCCTAGACGTACCAAAGCCGCGTGGATGCTCACCATGGCTGGTACGAGGTAGGTTATGAGTGTGGTGTCGCCGCCGGTGAAAAGCTCGTTCCCTACAGAGATTCCGGTGATTCTGGTGGCTGGAAAATAGGGTCTAATGTGGGTGTATACCCATTGAAAGGCTTGGTTCTGATCCATTAATGTGACGAGCATTTCGTTTTCAACTGTCACAATGAGTTCAATGTTGGAGTTAGCAAATGCTGTCAAAATTTGAGGATTTGTGTCGTAGATTCTGGCTTTTGTTAGCTTAAGGGATCGCAAGAGATCAAGAGCTTTGTCCGGGGCTGGTAAATTGTTGCCAACTTGACCGTAGTTAATGCCCAACGATTCTACTTCTTGTAGAAAACCAAAACCTGCTTAACATTAATTAAGTTCAATCAATGAAAAACAGCATATATATATATAACTTCAACTTAAATGATTTAGCAAGTTCTAAGACATAACAACACCTGTAAATTTGAAAAAGAGGGAGATTGCAAATATCTACCTGATAAAGTTAGAAAGAATCCAAGAAGAATATGTAACATGAAAATCTTGGTAAGAAGATTTCCCATTACAAAGAAAGAAAAGGGGCAACTTTTTGTTCTTGAGGGAGAATTAAAAGGAGGAAGAGAGAAAGAGAGAGCAAGTTTTCTTGATTTGTATAACAAATCAAGGAAGGGGGAAGGGGAAGTGGAATGGACGTAGAAAACAGGGATATATAGTGCGTATGCTGTGAATTCCTTTCTTTGCTTGTTTGTTTTCTAGTTTATTAGGTGAGAGGTTTTCAGTTGGGTGCCTTGCCTTTGCCAAATGGGCCTTAAGTAGTCATTTTGAATGACTTGGTCTCCTCATCTTCTTCTTCTCATAGGTCCTTTTGATGTCCTAAGTTGTCTTTTTAAGGAGGCCATCTGCCCATACCCTTACCCCAGCCCCCCACCCGGGGTGGGGGTGGAGGGAACACTTTCTTCACACAAAAGAAAAGTGGGAAAGGAAATCCCACTAAATGAAAGTCAGTTATGCATCTTAATTCTTATATTCAGATAATTATGGTTTTCAATAGTTGAATTAGAACCACATGAATGGAGTCATAATATATTGTGAAGAAAGTGGTCATCAGTATTAATTACATGGAGTAATAATTCAATAAGGAGTTTGATTACCTAAGTTTCTTTGATTTTCAGGAATCATTTTCTATGTTACTTTTTTGTGCAATGCTTGCGTGTTTACGCATAATCTTTCTTTTCTCTCTTTTTTTATCATTTAATTCCTGAAACAATAATATCAATTGTAGCAAACATAAGATCATCATCAGCTCTTAAAATTTGTGAGATAATCTAGTAAACTACCAGTCATGATCAGATCTAGTTTTATATTTATCTTATGTAAATAAATAAATCAGAGTGATAAAGATGTCTTTGATTAGTTGTGGTAGAAATTTCAACCACATTAGTCATCAAGTGTTGGGTCAAAAAGTTTGTCAGACTGCCACTAAAATGGGCTGAATGAATCTTAAATTACTTATTCTCGCTAAAGTGCACTTCTTGTAGTACTGAAAAAGATGAAACTTAAATTATTATTACTTTTACATATTTTTGAAAAATGTTCATCCGGTGGTTAACATAAAATGCTGCTAGTACATTAATTTAGAATATGCTTTAGGCGTCCAATAACGTGGCATAAAGCATATACAAAATAAAAATAAATGGGAGTTGCTTATATATATATATATAAATAATGATTATTTTAATATTTCGAATACATTGCACCCTTATTTACGTCATCCTTCAACTCCAATTTCAGGAAGAAAACAAAAATGTACATTATGTTTGGTTTTATTTTTTATTTTTGTACCTTTTTTATAGATGAACATGTGTTTGTTATTTATATTTTTAAAAATTAATTATTTATTATAATATTTAAATAATCTTATACGTTCATCCACTAATTAAATAAAATATTTATAATTGAAAATATCTTTCATTAATTATAACAAAATAATATTAACAATACATTTATAATTAAAAATATTTATTAAATTTCATCACATCATTTTTTCCTACAAAATGCCGAAACACATATTCATGATCCAATTCTATTACCAAAAATACTTTCTCCCAAAATAATAAAAAATAAAACCAAATGGAGTTGTTGGTGGTGCAACAACTTACGTGCTTAATTAGTTTTCTTCTTAAAAAATGAATATTTAACATTCGAAGAAGTCAATTAAAATTTATTTATTTTTTAGTTATTGCTAAAGCTATTTAAGCAGACATAGATTGAATCAAGGTAAGTGGTTGATTACGTGTTTAAGAATTTTATAATAATTGCAAGAGGAAGTAAAGGAAAAAGTGAAATTCAAGAGTCACCTTTGGCACTATAAATAATATTTATGTCACGTTTGTGAAATAACACAATTTTGTGAGATCCTTGTCGAGAAATTCTATAAAAAGTGTGTCTATTTTTGTTATAAATATGTATACAAAGAGCGTACATAATGAATTTAGCTATTATTTTAAAGAAATAGATATAAAAATTATTATTCTCTCGTTATATGATTTTAAAATAATTAAACTTAATTACTGATGGTTTGGACGATTAAATGCAATAACATCGAAAGCAAAGCATCACAAAAGATCATAATATAGTGCAGAACACATACATACATATATATATATATGTATATATTTATGTTTGATGACGTCAAAAGTCATGATAATCATAACCAAACATGATGATAATCTTGATCTTGATTTCATTGCTCTCTCAAATTTTACAAACCATTATGACGCACACCATTATTAGAAGCTTAGCCCGAGTATTTTAATCCGAAAAGGGGCAAAAGAATATAATTAAGAAAGAGGTGGTGGGATTAAAAGGGTGGATAAAACAATGTTAATGGGGGTGATTTTGGTCGTTTACTACTAAAGTTTATGAGGACCCTTTTTGACAAAAGAGACAAAGTAGGCTTGTGCCAATTGCAAAAATAAAATGTTTTTTCACATTCTTGGTGGGGAATTCAAAAAGTTAAAATTACACGTAATTTGGGGCCAAAGGAAACCAACAGAAAAAAGTGGAAGTGTTTGGTAGATGGATAAGGAATGGAATACGTGGGAATAAGTAGACTATAATGGCTAGCGTCCTTATCTTTGAATTCCAGGGTTTTGATTTCCTATTTACTTTGCTGTTGCTGATGCATTTTCATGTTTAAACTCTATTTATTATTTATGCAGACAAAAGTTATCTTCAGGGCCCATATGGTCTTTACTTTTATGATTTTAAATTCAGCAGTGGGCAAGGATATATATATATATATATTAATGAGTCATCATATACGAAATTTAAATATATTAAATTTTAGAGATTTATTTAAATTATGATTTAAAACAAAAGTAATATTTGATAGGTTAAATTTATTAGGCCCACAAAATAAAAGACAAATTAAATTATAAAGTTTAAGTTATGAATACTAAGACCATAAAGTTCAAACTTATGAAAACTTTTATATCAAAATTATAAATACTTTAATTTTTATTATTAAAAAGTATGAGATTAAACATTTAATTATTTTCAAATTTTTATTGATTTGCTCTAAAATTTACTTGCGCGTCGTAGAGTCTTTATTGAGTCAACCCCAATAATCCTTAAAAATTTTTGTGACGTAAATAATGACCCGTGTTATAATTGATTATCAATTAAAATTTTTGAAAACATGACGAATACCACATCATATATATATATATATAGATATATGTGTGTATGTTAGTGTGTGTATAGATATATCCTCCCAATTTACCCTTCCTCTTGAGGTTTTTCAAGAAAGTACTTTAAATAATCCTCTGCCTTTTGATTTTGAAGGAAAAGCTTGTGAGTAATTTGTATATTTGGTTGATATTCTTTTGTAATATTGAATCATTATGTTTAGAAGTTAATTTTGATGGTATTACTTAATTAACTAAAGAGATTGTTATCCTAATATATATGTATATAAATCATGATATTTCTTTTTTGAAAAAGAAAATGAATTATAACATTAAGCGAGCCATGGATCGATCTAATTGTTTTTCCTTTTCTTGATTATAATCTAAATTCTACATTAAAGTTAACTAATTTGCCGATCTAGAACGTGCATGCAAAGAAAAAAAGCAATATTATACACTTATAAATGCCAGGTGGAAAAAGCCTTAATCAAATTAAATATAGTAGCCCTGGAAGAATCTTTTGCTTAACTCCTAAGAACCAATTGCAATAAACCTTGTTTAATTATGATAATTAGCGCAATCATTTTGACAATTCCACACTCCTACTCATCAATGAATCAACTTTACACAAAGACTAATTCTAATAGCTTCATCATAATTTGATCATCATATATTCACTCTTCACTGCTAAGATCCATCACATCAATTTCGTGTCACAGACAAGAATATTTAACAAATCGAAGTGTCTTAAGAACATTGGGAATCTTTTCTCCCATCCAATTTCTATTCTCTTTTGCTTCCCGCATTTGATGAGATGTTATAATAATCAAGAAATATGGACATTATCATTAATAATACCTAAACAAATCCAAAAAAAACAAAAAAACAAAGGTGGGGTTCGAGGGATTATCTTTTCAAATAAGATTATATTATAGTACATAAAATGTACATTTTTTTTTTTTTCATTAAGGGAGGAGAGTCGATTTGCCCTATCGATCAGCTCCTTACTGGTTCCGTCTCTGGCATTTGCTAAGCCCCCAACCATGCATGTGGGGAGAGTAGCAAAGAGATAAAAAGGAAGGCTTTCGTCATAAAAGGGCCTTTGACAAAAAGGACTCATGAATGTCATCAACCTCATCAAGATGCAGGGCTGCCTTGTTTAGGGTTGAATATTTTTTCTACTTTTAACAGCCAAACAAGCTTTTTCTATCAAATATTGAAGCTTTTTTAAGATTGTTGATACATCAAACGCAACGTCAAGAGAAAATGATCTTACTATTTATTCATTTCCATGCAAATTAATTTTATGGAGGAACAGATATACATTCATATATATATATATATATATATACGTACCCTTTCTTTCTTGCTAATGCAATATATAGCTGTTTTCCTCTTTTGTGCATTTGAAGAGAGAAAAAAAGAAAAAGTAAATGGATGAGAATACTGTGTGAGATAGAATTAATCATAAAGAAGGGCATGATGATAAGACCGCGCTTTTGGTAAAGCGCCATTTGGTATAAAGGAAGATTTAAAGCATCAGGCAAGAAAAAAGAGGGGGAAGAATTTCCAGTGGTGCATGCATGAAATATTTGAGGTGCAAAGGCACAGGGTTTTTTTGTGTGTGTGTGTGTCTGTGTGTGTTTGCTCAAAGACATGCTTCTTTACAAGGATTCTTAGATAGCTTTAGATGGATTTGAATTGCTAAAAGGGTGGCCCCCTATCCATGATGTAGCCATGGTGTAAAGCACATTACATCGTAAGACGAGTCAAAAGATGAGATACTAAGAATTAGTGCCTCTTTTTGCTATCATTCTTCAAAGAAATTACCATGATAAGATAAGCAAGTTGAGGAAATGAAAACCAGGAATGGTTATATATACATACATATATGTTACAATTGTATGATGATAATTAGCCTCATAGAATATTGTATTTTGGACGTTCAAATTGGAATTTACAAGAATAAGAAATAAAAATTCTGAGCCCTTTTTTTGTATCTAGATCGAAGTAGTCTTTGATATGCCCATAGAAATTAATTTCTTTTCCCTCCTTGAAAATAAATGCTCCCTTTATTGTGAAAGAAATAAAGGCAACGTAAAATTAGATTTTTTTAAGTGAAATATTAGATATACAATTACCTTAGGATGCCGATGGAATAATTAGTAATTAATTATTATAATACCAACAATTATTGTTCACTGAAAATTTTGGAACATCGCCTTAAGCAAAGAGTCAATTGTGTGTTGACAAATAGTCTTTCTATCTCGAACCTTCTCTTTACCCTTTAACAAATAAACAAACTAGTTTATTTTTCTGATTTTTTTTTATTTTTATTTTTTGTCACAACTCACAAGCAACCTTTTTTTCTAGCCAAAGCCCAATTTATATAATACCAAGAAAAGGATTTATACTTCGGCCCAGCCCATTTTGTATCATGGTTTCGAAAGCAAGCTAGGGAGAAGGCCAGGACAGAAAGGGAGGGACACCTTTTGAATATTCGTTACTGCGCGAATCTGATCGAAACGTTTACCCTTCTTGTATTTGTCTTTTCGTTTTCAATATGTTCGTCTCCAGATTGATAACATAATAGTGTTTCTTATAAATCTTTTTATAATTTGTTGTTTTGAAATTGAATTTTTGTCAAAAGCCCTCGTCTTCTTTGTTGCGCGATTGAGCGCTTGATTTAGTTCGGATTCGTTGGTATTTTAACTCGATGACTTACATTGCTGACTGTTGCTTGGTATGTTTACAACATGAAACTGGAAAGCAAATATCTCGAAATTGTTTTTAGGGCTCATTTTGAGGGCGTGAATGATAGGAAGCGGCGGTAGTGTATGGTTAATTTGCATTGGCTTAAATTTTTTTCTTTATCTTATTGTGTTAAAAGGTGCAAGATTTGAGCTTGCTGAAGCATTGAGTGATTGACCTGTAAGTTTTTAGGAAATTACTGGATTTTAGTATCTTGGATCAAACCTTTAACTCCTTCTACTACTCTTTAATTTCCAATGGTGAATTTCAGCTCTATAGATGAATGCCTATGTCAGTCGAATTTTTTTCCATGTTTCTCTATCCAACTGATTATATTGTGATTATTGCTTTTACTTGTTATTATTTTTGTTGATGAATTATGTCTACGAACAGACTTTAGACTTTCCGGTGGCACTAAGTCCAATTCAATAGTTACTGAGATAGACTTGCATAGTTTCTTTAGTGTTATCCCCCTTGATGCATTAATCACTAGACTGGTTCACATGACTGTGATAATTGAAATTAAAGTGTCGTGTTAGTTTTATTTTCATACCATCCTCCACCCTGTTATATGGTTGTGGATACAAGGATATTACCTGAGAGATGAAACTTTAATTTACCAGCAAACATTGCAAGCTTAGTCTTAGTCACTCTTACTATTATTCGGTCAGGAAGGGTGAATGTCTATGCAGTATTAATACAGATTTATACAGTGATGAAGAGTGGATGGATTGATATTTGGTTCCCAACTGAGCCCATGACATGAGCTTATATTATCATTCACTGCCGTCTTCTGATGGGCTATCTATCTCATGTGGTGAACTCAAGCACAATAAAGGTGGTCGTGGGGAGTGAACTTGCTAGTTTACTGCATGGTATTGTTGCTTGTGTCTCTGCCAACATTCTAGAATAAAGGTTCTCTTTTTTTCCCTTGATTCTCAACTTTTTGAAGTCAATGTTATCTTATGGCACCAAAATTGGTCACTTCTCCAATATAGCTCTCCTCAAAGCAGATTGATGTGATACACTCTCGATTTCATATGTTTTGCAGCCTGGATTGACCTCCATTTTGTGCTTTAACTTGATATTTTTTTCTTCTCTTCAACTTATATTCGTGAATTATTGATAAATTAATTGATTGAAATAGCATGCTAGTGCATCTAGGTATTTTGTTTTGTATGGTGTAAGTTTCGGATAACCAGAACGAAGTTGCAGACCACTTTTAGATGTATGTAAAAATTAGTCCTACGTAATATGTGCAGATAGGTTTGGTTTTGTTGGTACAAGTTGACTAGTCTTGCATCAAGTATTGATGCTTTCTTTACTGATACTGCAGATGGTTTTGTTGGTTGGCTGCTGATGATTGTTTCAAGTTGATGCTGCTTATTAATTATTTTGTGGATTTACAGCAGTGATGGCTTTGCTGCCACATGGAGTGTGGTGAATTGGAGTTCTTGTTCAGGTTTTCTTTTGTTATTCTTGATTATAATATTTATTTGTGTTGGTATGTTCCCGTTATTCCTTGGATTGCTTCCAATTGATTGTTTATTGTTTATAGATTTATTTTAATTGTTGAATGGGCTTCCTCCTTGCTTGTTAGCTGTGTGATTTTTTTTGTTCCTTTAAAGATGTGTATGTTGATTCTAGTTCCTAGTACACGTCCTTCGAAGTCGCATACAAGGAATACTTTTTTTGCTTACCCATTATAGGGGAAGGGGTAATTACGCTTAACTCACTTTTACCTACTCCACCCTTCATAACTATAAAAACATTCCTTCTAAGTTTGCTCCATTTAAAATCCAAATGGAAAGTCATAAATTGATCATTTTACCCTTAGTTAAAAAAATTTAAGAAAATGGTCAAATTATCAGTTTGTTGCATGACTATTTTGCCCCTATGTTTATTTTTCGTGTTTATATAACTGACTGGGCGTCTTTTGTAATATATTATTATTAAATTTCATTGTCCTAAACATTCAAAATATCTTAAATGCAATTGTCATCCCCTTCGAAAATTGTATAAAAAGTCTTAAATCTTAGAATTGAGTTGTTTTGAGTTAGAGGGTGTTTGGCTAAGATAAGATCTTATTTTAAAAATAAGTCTTGTAAGATATAGGAGCGTTTTAAAGATGTTAGTAACGACAATTTTGTAATTAAAAATTATCAAAATTAAAAGAGTTTGTTAAAATAAGATCTTATTTTGAAAATAAATTTAGGTGGATTTACTTTATTTTTTAGGAGCTTATAAGTCTCAAATAACTTTTTTAGAAGCTCTTTCAAAGAAAATTTACCACACTTTTTGAGAGCCTATATGCCCAACCTCATGAAAGGAGGAGTGGAGGAGTGGAGGAGTGGAGGAGTTGGTAATTAAATTATTTCAGAGGCGAGTTAAGTGTAATCAACCCAAGAGGAAAAACTAACGCCTTGTAGAACAAGACCACTAGATATAGTTGCTAGTAGATATTAGGATGCATATGAAGAATCTAGTTATATGATTTTGAGCCATGATATGATCACCAGAACCATGGAAGAAGGGCGCAACCCTGGTTGGTTGTGATTAGGTACATTCTGATTTTACTTTAAATCTTTATAGGTTCACTTATCTTCATCTGGCTGAAGGGAAGCCAAGAATGGCAGCTGAAGGAAAGCCAAGGCTAAACTCATTTATGTGCTTGAAGCATATGGCATCTCATGGAGTACATGAAGGACCAGCAGTTTGAAGGACAGAATCCTCTTTGTGGTTGTTTCTAAAAGAATGAATCAGTTTTAGGATGAAACAGAAGTGTGGTGAGGGGAGCAAGGGGTGAGCGAGGCACCAATTCACATTTTCACCCTTCAGGTCTGATTTTTGTTATTAGGACTTGGAGCTTCCAGGTCACTTATCCTGTTAAAAAGCCTAATATCATTAGCACCTGAAATCTTAAAATGGGTAATGGACAGAGCAGTTAGAACATAATGAAATAAAACTGCTTTATGAAGACATAAAATGTATGGAAGTGGCCATTATTTGATTTTGAATGTGAAACTTACATGAACTTAGCAGTTAAGGAAGTGTCACGCCCAATCTCAACCCAAGGCTGATCGATAACTTGGGATGGTCTGAGATAACAACCAATGTCATATACCCAATGGTTGTAACCTTAGACCATCTCAAGTTACCGTTCAGGAGGGTTAATAAATGCTGCAAACCTCTTCTACCTGTTTGCCTTCAGGAAGCTTAGTAGAAACCTAATAATGCTATTGAAATGAGTAGTATGCGTCTCCAAGAGACATCTGTACGTATTTGTAGTAGTCCATGTAAGTCCTACACTCATGTTGGAGCCTCTCCCACTTTGAACTGATAGAGCCAATCAAGTGGACTAGTGGTTTATATTCTCTCCAATAAAAGCAAACTTAGGGTTCAAAAAGTTTTATTCTCCCAAGTCCTAAATAAGTTAAAAATATACAAGTTGCTCACATGATTCTGTACTTCCCTTTTTTCTCCTTTCTTGAATAAACAAAGAAAGCTATTCATTGTCCTCATTCCGTGTTTCTCTTTGCATTTATCTTTTTGCTAAGTCAAATTCATTTGGATTTAAAAGATTCAAAGTGTCATAATACATCTGCAAACGGTGATCCTCGTCAACAAAAATGACAGCATGGAGGTTTTTTTTGTTTTCTGTTTTTTCCTTTTTATTTTTTTGTTGGGGGTGCGGGGGTGTTGGGGGAATGCATGATTATTCCAGCCTTGTCACCTCTTGTAGGCATCCCTTTAAGCTTCCACAGTGTACTTTTGTCCATCAGCTACTAGCAAATATCTTTCGCTTTGTGGAATTTAATACTACTGTCATTTGTTAAAGTTCTGAAGTTCTTTTTCCCTCTTATATTGTTTACCCCTAAAGTACAAGCAGTACAATTACAAGTTGCAACCTCAGAAGTCCCAAAGCATCAAGTAGAGGTGCAGTGTCTTCGCAGTATTGGTAAGCCCCACTTTTACTTGATAGGGATGCATTTCTCCAATTTAGTCTCGAGTGTCAATATGCTCAAACTCAAAAGTGTCTCGATAAATGAGCCACTTTTAGGCATGTTTTGACGAATTAATCCTGGTTGAGATTGAGCTTCTTGGTGTAGGCATTTGGTACGTAGCTATCAACTTTGATGGGGTTGAGTCCAAGTTGAAGTTGAGAATCTTGTCAACTTGTTTTTCTCTCTAACAAAATGAGGATTTGGCTGTCCAACGTTTGGAACTTTTGTATAGTTCCAGAAAAGAAATTATGTAACACATGGAGGGAGCTAAGGGGGGGCTAGTAGGGCAACCATCCCTTTAACTTAAAGTTAATTTTTAAACTTGTATAAATTTTATATATAAAATTATTAAATTTTTAGAATGTTACCCTCCCAAAAAATTAAAAAATAAAATAAAATATTTTTTCTCAAAAAAATTTGATCTCACCCTCTAATCTACAGTTTCTAGCTCCGTCCCCGTGTTATTAGGCCACTAACAGAGAATATCAAATATCTTAATCGGTCGGTCGGTTGGGCTGATAGTGATGGATTGACAAATCAATCCCGATACAAGCACCCATTTGGTAGGCATGACGCAAGCATTGGATACAGCTGAGGCGGTATCTAATCTTGCCTTTCTGCTATAAGTAATATTTATTAGTAATAATTTTTTTACATACAATAGTAATAAAGATAATAATTTGTTTAGATTATAAATTAATCAATTAGTACTTATATAATAATTGATATATGTGATTTTTTTTAAATAGTAGGATTGTCAATATAGGTCATATTGACTATTAGATTTAAAAAAAAAATTAAACAGGATAAAGTTTTTTCTATTTGAATTTAAATTGCGGTGCCTAAATACAATCATAGGCTTGTTTAGATAATATCACAAATAGCCATATTATTTGAGTCTAAGTTCTTTAATACATGCCAATGTGTTGGGAGAATATTTAATGAGGCCATGTGTACACAATAGGTATATTTGGATAGCCTCACATATATAGTTTATACACTTCACGATAATTTTATTACCTAAATTTGATTTAATTTTATTTAGTTGATGAAATATAAGATTTTTAATTGCTAGTGAGTTTTTATTTTTTTGTGATGGATTCAATTTTAAAAGTCTAGTTTAAAATAAAAGGATTAGTTTTAAAAGGAATCATGAGGTTCTTTTTAATATATTTGGTTGTCTGTTGTACCAAGAAAAACTCGTAAAGTGCTAAATTGCAATTAAATGCTCATTTGTAAGTTCAACTTTCAGGTTGCAGCGTCTCCCACATTGAAATCTTAAAACCAATCAAGTGGACTAGTGGTTTATGTTCTCACCAATTAAAATAAAATGATAATCACAGATTGTTCTTTTTTTTCTAAGTCCTAAATGAGGTAGCAATATACAAGTTGTTTTACACAACTTTAAAATCGGACAAGCCGGTCCAGTCGTAAATTGATGATCGGTTCAATTTAAATCAATGGTTGATCCGATCCAATTGCGAGCAAATAGATCAAAAATCAATCCGATCGGTCAAGTCATGTAAAAGACCCGGCAAATTAATTAAAATTAATTTTTTTATTTTTTTTATTTTTTAAAAAGTTTAAACTTGATATTTAATTACATGCATGTAGTTATTTAGATTTATGTTTTATTATATATTTTTAGTTGACTATTTATCTTTTTATATTATACATAACAATTAGTTTATTAGATTATTATTTTACATAATATAATAAAAAAATATGATTAATTTTTATTAAATTTCTCGAATTGGTGTTGAATCGATTCGATGAATTAAATTTATAATTATCTCGTTATGATTGATTATCGGTTTGGAAACACTGGTTTCACATGATTATGTACTTTTTTTATTTTTATTTGTCGGTCTTTTTTCTTTTTAGCAAACAGACAAAAGGGCTTCATTTATGGGGTTTTTATCAAAATATTATATTTTAATAAAATAATTGTCAAAATATCGTTAAATGAAAATGAGTTAAGTTTTTATGGTAAAGAGTTAGCGGACTAACGCTTTCTATTTTTTTTATTTTTTTTATTTGGGTACGTTTAATGCTTTGGCAAAATGCCGAATTGTCAAATTGTCATTTTAGCAAAGCGTTACCCAAGGTAACGGTTTGTGTTTTTTTTATTTTTTTGTTTAACTTTTTTTATTAAATTTAAATAATATAATTTCACACATATATATAATTATTAATTAAAATATGTTAATTGTGTATATATATATATGTAATTTATTCATATTATATGTATTTAGTATTTTGTGTAATTATATTATTACACATGTAAATATAAAAAGTTTAAATTTTAAATAAAATTTAACCAATTTTTTTTAAAAAATATTATATAAATAAATTTCAAATATTTTATCAGTTTACAATGTATATAATCTGTTTAATTTGATTATTCTATTCATTTATATAAAAAAAAAAATTAACCGTTGGTTAAATTTTATTTAAAATTTAAAACATTTATATTTATGTGTATAATACTATAATTACACAAAATGCTAAATACACATAATATGAATAAATTATACATATATATACAATTGACACATTTTAATTAATAATTATATATATGAAATTAAATTACTTAAATTAAAAATATAAAACAAAAACAAAAATAAAAATAAAAAGAGAATTTGGAATTTGCCAAAGCGTTACACCATGCAACGCTTTTGGCAAATTCCAAATTTGTCAAAGCGTTACCGGAGGTAACGCTTTGGCTGGCGTTGTCTCGGATAATGTTTTAGTCAGTTTACACCACTTAACACTTTGTCATAAAAATTTAAATTATAATTATTACACAGTATTTTAAGAATTATTTAATTTAATTATAATATTTTGCTAAAAACCCCCGTTCATTTATCGTCCTTCCATGTTCCTATTTGCATTCATCCTTTTGCATTTGGAAATTAGGATAATGAAAAGAACATGACCTTTCCAGCCTCTGCCCACTTGACAGCCTTCCATTATGGACATTTTTGTCCATGAGCCAATAATATCTCATATTTTTCGTTTTTGTTGTTTCAAACACTACTTATATATGTTAAAAAATTGAAGGTCCTTTTCTTCATTCTTATTGTTTTCTCCTAAAGTATAAGTCACACAACTATCCCTTTTTGTGAGGTCAGGTTCAAATCCATCCTTCCACATCCCATGGATTTGAACTTTCCCATTGCAACCTTCAGAAATTGAAAACCATAAAGTACATAAACAAAGCCTGCAAGTTGAAATTACTGGGGTTTATTGTGCCCCAAACTAAGAAGCAAAATAGAAAACATGAACTAATTAATGGGGATATATAAGTTTCCAGTTTTCAGTCAAGTGTGTGTTAATATGAAAAAACTCAAAATTGGTTTGTTATCTATGTGCCTAATTATGCAATTCAAATTCGTTGTTTTAATTTGATATTTCATCTCATATTTTACTTCAAGGTTGCATAATATACTAAAAATGTATATTTAAAAAAATATTTTATACCGTACATTTGGAATTTGGAATAGGATATAAAATATTAAATTAAAAAAGAAGAATGCATATAAATGAGGCAGGTTTAACTTTTTCTTTTTGTTGGCGAATAAATCCTAATGTGGTACCTAGCTTTTTTTTTTTTTTTATCAATAAATGTGGTACCTAGCTATCAACTTGGATTAGTTCACGTCAAGTTTCATTTGAGAATCTTGGTGAATGCCCAGTCGTGTTTCTTTCATACCCGGAGGAATTCAATATCCAACTGCTGGAACTTTGAATATATGCTGATATGCTCCAGAAAAAGAGATTATGGAACCAGGACCACTCAACAAGAGGAATTCAATATCCAACTGTTTGGGACTGTATATTCGGTTCTGTGTGACTTATATAGCTACTTGCTAGTTTATTTTATTACATAGATAAAAACTCTTATTAAACTTATGTATTTTTATGCATCTTTGTTATATGTATAATTGCTATTAGAAAATATGTAGAAAATTAATATTCATAAAATGCTATGTTATTATTATTATTTATATTAAATGAAATTACATCAAGTTTTCTAATTCAAATTTGGATCCTGCTCTCGCAGTTTTTCTTCTTTTTTTTTTTTTTAAATTTCCTGATATGGGATTGTTTAAATAATAAGAGTCCGGTTAGATCCAAATTTCAATTCAGATAGAGAGGATTGATGATCACTTGCAGGTTGGATTCAAGAACATCTTCCAACAAGTTGTTACTCCAACGAGGATTCCTTACAAGTGGGGGGATGAGATGATTTTGGCACGTGATAAAAGCATGAATATGATGGTTTTGACTGGATAACTTTAGTTCCTACTTTCTTGCATGAAACTATATAGGAATCATGCGAGTGAAGTCATAATAATTCAACTGAATAGAAGTTTCTTTCTTACATTGAATTCCATATCCTATTCGTGCTTGTAGCATATGCACCACAAGTGGAAATTGTTTACTTTACTAAAAGAAATCATATTTTTTTTTTTTTTATATCGACATGATTAAGATACATTATGAATATTTCGAGTTTGACATGTTACAAGATATAAGTTTAGAACACCATGGACATAAGTTTGTAAGACCATTGATGTAGTTGTAGCATAATACATCATATAATATCTCCGCTCTCTAAATAAACATAAGAATCAGTAAATAATACTTTATTTGGAGCATTAAAAAAATATGCAATCTCGCATCAACCATAAGTAAAAATATTTATATAGTATAGTAGGAGTATGTTAATAATCTGCGACAAGAAGTTTTATTTATAGGGGGTATAATTTTTAAGAAGCTCCCACACTATAAATATTTGCTTGTTTTCCTTAGGCTCTTCGGCCTCCTGTGCCATTTTCCCTATGGCCGTTATAATACACGGCTGCTACCGGCGAACCAAGGTCATAGAGTTGAGAAAATTCTCTGGTACTAAAATTCTGGCGCCTCCCTGGAGCATTCACTGTTTGCCGGCCCGATTGTTGGAACAGCACCAAAACAAGGCGATGGATGCCCATTGATGGTTGAGGGCTCTCATAACTCACTATTTCTTTGCCTGCAAAAATTGCTTCATTCATCACGAGATGAGATTTAGACAAAAGTTGAAATAAATCAAAATGTCATGTATTTTTGTACTTTTACTCTTAAAAATACACGTTTTAACTTAATAGAATCTAGAATTAAACTAGAGGTCAAATGCTAGAGAAATATAGAAGAAAATATTTTCAGAGACAAATATGTCCATTAGTATAGTATATAAAATGGCTCACCGAAGTCTGCTCCAGTGCTTCCAGGGATGTCAGTAACCAACCTACATTTACAAATAAAGAGAGTATATGATCAGTAGCAAAGAAATATTTAATTAATGCGTTACATAAATTTCATACCATTCTATATTGATTTAACTCTGTTTCTCATTTTGTCTGTAAACGTAGTATATATTAGATTTAGTATTAAATTTAATTCAATTGACATTGAATAAACTCCTATTATTATGCTAGCCAGTTAAAATTTGGTCCATGTTTCCTGAAATTACATAAAACTAGCGAAAATCATGCATGGAATGAGATACCCAAAAAAACACTAAAAATTAAAATGAAAAAGAGGAAATCTTTAAAAGGAAAATTTTTTTATGCTATTTGAAACACAGAGAGAGACCAGTGCAAGTACTCCTTAAAGTGCGGGTTGCTGGGATTTGGAGCATCAGCATCTACCATAACCTACAAAACATAAGAAGATGTATCGTCCATATATATATATAAGTATCCGTTTAAAGATCATGTATTGTAATCGTGCAATATATATATATATATATGCACACAACGGAGTTGGTTGTACACTTGTGATTATTGGAAATAATAAAACAACAAGCAAAATTTAATTTACTAATTAAGCATATTTTATAAAAATTAAGACTTGGCATAATAAGAAACAGTACAAAAAATAATTAGAAAGGAAGAAATACTCACAAGAGTATATAAAGTTCGAAAATCATCACCTCTAATCTCAATCCTAGGCTGACTAACTACTTGAGATGGTCTCAAACTACAACCATTACATATCATCCTACCATCACTAAAAACTCGGAGCTCAGTCGTGGCCGTGAAGGGGTCCAAAACATCTCCCACCACACGGCTAACCACCAGAGCATCCCTTTCTCTTGCCATATTATATCTATGTACCCTGAAAAACAAAAAAATTAAGCTACTGAATTTGGAGACTGATAACGAGAAGTGGAAGTACATAGTCCACGCATGTTGTTCTTGTACCACTATTTATACTAAGTTTTGTGGCAGGTTTATGCGCCAACTTGTAGGAGTCCTTTATTTACGTTATAAGCTCGTGAAAAAGTCTTGTAGCATAACAGATTGTGGACCTGCAGATTCCTATTCTCGTACAAATTAAAGGTAGATGGAGATCGCTAGCCCCAAGAATCAGTCCCGCCCGGCGCCCATCAGTCCACTTCTCTCTCCTTTTCTACCCCACTTGTGGGAAGACGGCAAGGAATTTGTTAAACCAAGGTTGGATCTGGATCCAAAAATTCGAGTAATGGATTTAAAATTAATAATTACAAATTAATGAATTTGTTTGGTTAATATTTAGTTATTATGTATTTCAAATATTTTAGCATCAATTTTTCAGTATTTTTCAATTATTACGATGGATATAAAACATTAATGTTATTTGAAATTTTTAAGTACAAGTACTTTTGTTCAAGTAAAATTTATCTATTTAAATACAACCTAATAGTATTTGAAATATAATAATGGACATAACAAACTGATGCACTTAGAGAGTTTTATGATGATGTTAGCAAAAGTTAAAATTGTGGGTATTGGGATGATTGAAGGTTAATGGTATTTTTTTTTTTTTTTTTGTTTGCAAACAAAAGTGATTTATGTTGGAGGTGGAGATTTTGTTAGAAAATTTCAACACAAATCTTTACAACATTACACAAATATTTCAAAAGTCAAACACGTTGGTAGCCTTTTTTACTGAATTGTGAAAAGGAAAGTCCATATAAGAATGTCTGGGGGTGAGTAGATTTTATCTTCTCTTAATCTGCCTATAAAATGGTTAGGAGAGAATTGAAAAAGATACACCAAACACAAGAGAGATAGCTTGGCATCCAATCCAAGATAGAGAGAAAAATGGAAAGCAAATGTAGATATTTAAATAGAGCAATTTGTTATAGGTATAAGAAAATACTCGGGGTTATGTGTTTTTTTAATTTTGTAAGTTAGTTTTTGTTATGTGTTAGATTGAATTAGAATTAGTTCTCATTTTTGTTTAAAAATTATTTTTTATTCGAATATTTAAAAAATATGATAAATATGAAAATGTTACATATAACTATCACGTTTTATATTAATTTTGTATTTATTTTTAATTATTAATTAAGAAAAATTACTAAATTATTTTTATATGTGAGAAAATAAATAATTAATATTATATTTTTGACGATCCAATCAAAACCCGTATAATGATTCCATCCCAAGTTGTTAACTTATGAAACTACTAAGATTTTAATGAACAATTAACACAAATTTCACCATTAAAAGATACACTTTATTACGTTTATCTCATCAACAAGGGCCAAATTTCTGTGTGGAGGTTTCTCCAACATCACCAGACTATTTAAAGTCTTATATTACTAAAGCCTTATAATTAACCACGGGTAAAATAGGACACTCGCTCATGGTCTGAATTGCGAACATTAACGAGCCAAGCGCCAACCATTCAAGAGCTTGGATCTAGACAAAACAGAAGTGATCCTTCTTCTTATTTCTTTACTGAACTTGGAATTCAATTTCAATAGAATTGTGAAATCTAATTTACAACGAAGTTACCCCTCAGTTCTACTGTTTTAGGTCTATTTTGTCTGACAAAAAGTGAAAAAAAATAAAAATAGATGAGAATTGAAAATTTGAAAATTCAGAATATCTTTCAAATTTCAAGTCACACTTATTTGAGTATTTGTCTACTTTAATAATAATTAATAATAAATAGTTGGTGGTTGTTTAAGATGTTAATGATTATTGATTGTTAATTAGTTCATGACTATGTGAGTGATAGATATTCCTAACATAATGATTAATGTACCCAATTTACTAAAATAAGTAATTAAAATATTTTTACGATATCGCCCTCAAATATAATGGTTGAGATTTAAGAGTTAGTAGTGTTATATTATTATTTTAAGTTAGAGAGTAATTTAGAAAAAAATCATTTTAGTAAATTCAATGATCTTTTTTTTGAAGCATTCTAAAAACTTATTATTATCAATAAATTTAAGACCGCCAGAGAAATAATTTTCAAATTCAATTTCAGTGAATATTTACTACTTTAGTAAAACCAGATCAGGTAATTATAAATTCATCAAGTTGTATCTGTTTTTGGATTTTCTTATTTAGATGAATTAAATCCATTACAAACTGTGATACTAATTGCTATGGACCTTTTGCTATTGGAAATTGAGACACGTCCGGTCGTGATCAGACGAGTTTGTGCCTCCGGTTCAATGTATATTTCAAGCCATAATAAATATAGGTCAAAAGTCTGGTCCAGCTAGTTAGCCCAATGTACTCATTTTTGACAATTTCAATTAACAAATAAATATATGAATGTACGTTCCAATTGATAATATATTATTTCATAAATTTATTAGTTATAATTTTTAGTTTTTACAATATGAAATTATGTTTTCTATTTGGTTGAAATATTGGAGGTTCGGTTTGATCCAAATTCTAATCAGATAAGGTCGTTCAATCAATTTAGTTATTCAAACCTGAGTCGATAAATACACGGGTTTATGTCCTATTTGGGATTTAGTTTGCCTTGTGAGCATTTTAACCATTAGACCCAAATCAGATTCCCTATTTTGTATCATACAAGTGAACCGGATTAGTTTATTTACTTTACTAAAAGAAATTATAATACTTTTATTTGAAGCATATAAATACCTGTAATCTCACGTCGCAAAGTATAACAAACAAACATTTATATAGTATAGAAGGAGTACAAATATAATTTGCGACACAAGTTTTTATTTAAGGTTGGGATAATATATTAAAGAGCTTTTACACTATAAAAGCTTCGAAAAGCTCTTTTACACTATAAAAGCTTCGAAAAGCTCTTTTTATAGTGTAAAACTAGCAGGATCAAATTTATAGTTTTTATAAATTATAGATTATATTATAATCATATGAAATATTGGCTAGTTTCCCCTCAGGCTCTTCGGCCTCCCGTGCCATTTTCCCTATGGCAATTATAATACACGGCTGCCACAGGCGAACCAAGTTCATAGAGTTGAGAAAATTGTTTGGTATTAAAATTCTGACGCCGCTCTGGAGCAGTCACTGTTTGTCGGCCTGATTGTCGAAACAGCACCAGAACAAGGCGGTGGATGCCAATTGATGGTTGAGGATTCTCATAACTCACAATTTCTGTCCCTGCAAAAAATATTGCATTCATCATAAATGCTAAACACGATATTTGCTTTTCTATTCTATATATATATATATATATAAAAAAAAAAAATTTAAAACTTATTGACCCCGTTATTTATTTAATAGACTAGTGTCTTAATGAATTTGTGTCATAATTGTCACTGAAAATTGAATTAGGACTAGCTGTTAAAATTAATGTCGACGACTCAATGTAGGAGGATAAAGCGAAAAGCTATCAAGAAAATACTTTTTTTATGAATTATGTGGGCTCTCCCTTTCACCATGATACCAAGAACAAGAATCGATTGTGCTTGATATCAAGAGAATTTTTCAAAAAATTATATTTTTGTGTAAATATTTTTTAAGTTAAAAGAGTGTGGAATCAAATTTGAGGTCAAATGTTGGACAAGTATGTAAGATTTAAAGTATACAAGGAATCTGAACTTTCCAAGTAATGTAAAAAAGAGACAAATCTTTTGGCACAGGGCCCACAGGTGATGTGCTCTTATGAACTTCTGACTTTTTTTTATTCGATAAATTGATGCCGAAAAATGAGGGCAATTGGAATTAATATTTCATCCCTAGACCGTATATTCCACTACCCGAATTTAGGCCCAATATTCAAACCTCATAACTAAAAGCCCAATATTAGTACGTAAAATGGCTTACCGAAGCTTGCTCCAGTGCTTCCTGGGATGTCGATGACCATCCTACATTTTCAATTCATAATTAAATATTGGATTAGCAGAAAATAAGCAATTAACGTGTTACATAAATTTCACACCATCCTATAAAATATTGTTTTACCACAAGTTTAAAACACTCAATAATTTATTTAACTGTGTTTCTCATTTATCTGTAAACATAGTATATATTAGATTTGGTATCAAATACGTTTCATTTACATTGAATAAACTCCCATTATCATGCTAGCCATGTTTCCTGAGATTTCGTTAAACAAGTTGCATCAACCAGTACAATATGATTGATTCTTATATGAACCCAAATAGGAGAGAAAGAAATGGAATAAACTCCAAATAGCTAACTTATAGTTGTATCAAAAATATGGAGCACCAAATCTATCCCGATTAGTTATGTCAGCCGAGATAATAATGATGGATATTTTAGACTCATAAGGATTTTAATTAGTAAAAAAAATAAAATTATGAAAAATTCTATTTCACATGATTATTCACTGCTCCAACTATAATTTGATTTCAAGAACTGTCAATAGAATAAAGTTTTCGAAGAATTATAAATTCAATAAGCATGAAATGAAAGATTTAAAAAACAAATGAAAATCAGGATAAGTATAAAGACAAAATAATTTTCTCTCATATTTAAAAACAAAATAAATACCAATGCAAGTACTCCTTAAGGTATGGATTGACAGGATTAGGAGCATCAGCATCCACCATAACCTACAAAAATATGGCTAATAAAATATATATTGGGTCATTGCACAACAAACAAATAATAAAAGAATAATTAGAGAAAATAAATACTTACAAGAGTATAAAAGATTCGAAAATCATCATCTCCAATCTCAACCCTAGGCCGACCAACAACTTGAGATGGTCGCAAACTACAACCATTTTGGATAATCCTACCATCGCTAAAAGCTCGGAGCTCGATCGTGGCCGTGAAGGGGTCCAAAACATCTCCCACCACACGGCTAACCACCAAAGGGTGCCTTTCTCTTGCCATATTTGTGTCGAAGTTACAGAATTTGGAGACTACTTGGAAGTGGAACACGGCTTGTTCTTGAATATGCATGTATCCCTCAATAAGGTCTATTTATAGTACATTTTGGAAAAGGTCTTCATGGCACTGTGTAACTGTTTCTCGGATGCCAATTTTTTTATTCTCATTAATCCCATATCTTTTCCCACCAGGATTTCTATTTTGGTATATACTTCTAATTTGGGTTAATTGTAACCACCCTAAAACTTGATCTACTTATAGAAATTACCCACTTGAACTTTTGAATTTATAAATATTTCTCTTGATATTTGTCATTGTCTTATAAATTACATCTATCATTTATCATCGTTGGAAAATTGCTAGCGTCCGTTGAGGTAGTATTCATGTAAGTGATTAGATAAAAAATACTATTGAGATAATGTTTTGTAGTACTCATGTGAAGTAATTATTATACTTTTGAGTTGATTTAACTTTTACTCATTCTACACTTGAATATAACTTTTCCTTAAATTATTTTTTTGGGTTAATAATTATTTTTTTATTAACATAGTTTCTATTAAATCTCTATATCGTACGATATGTTTTATTAGCTAATATATTTTATTTAAAAAAAATTACTTATCTTATATATAAAAATGTATAACATATTTTTAAAAAATATTTTGTTAAATACGTAAAATATTAGCAATAAATTTCTCATTATTAATGGAAATATCAAAATTTCATAAAATAAAGTATTGAAATAAAAAAATCATTTTTAGATTTAATTTAATATTATTAAATAAATTATAAATAGTTGAATTATCATAATTTAATAGATATTATGTTTAATTTAAAAAAATATATATAGCCATTTTAGTAAAATTAATAATACTTAATTATAATGACTATTTTTGAATTTAATATAGTTTTTATGAACTTATGATAATTCTTTCATAATTAAAAATTTATTATTAATATCTTACGTATTTGTTAAATATTATTTAGAAATATTTTATATATTTTTTAGATTTTAATGAGTAAAATGTATAAATTAATCAAAAATATCCAATTATATAGTATTTTAATATGAACTATATTAAGTTAAAAAATAACTACTAAAAGTACAGTAAAATTTTAAATAAATTTAATATTAAATGTTATTAATTAATTTGAAAAAATTATTAGAATATAAATATAAATCTATTAATTTTATAACGTTTTAAAGTAGTTTTACTATAAGTAATAAATAAAGTAAGAGTAATTTGATTAGTTTTTTTCTAGCATAAGGGAGTAAAGTGAGTTAATAAGAATACTAGGAATAAAGTGAGACAATTGAAAATATAATAGGATAAATTAATATTCAATAAGAATAAAGAAAATAAAATTAACCCTATATTTTTATATTCAGCGAGATTTGTATTCTCATGGCATCTTTTTACTTCTTTAATTTCTTAATTTGTTTCCCACTTACGGGACAAAGATAGGAATTAAAACTAATATGTAAAATACAATAATGGGCATGTCAAATCTTCTAATTTTAGAGTTGTATGATATTAAAAACTATTAAAAAACCAATATGATAAATTAGTTCAAATACTAAATAATTTAAATTTGGTTTGTATCAATTGGACAATTCATTTTCCAGAACAGAATGAGTAAATTTAAATTAATGCATGACTCTTTTAATTTAATAATAAAATGAGACTTTGCTTAATTAGTAGAACATCTTTAAAATATTTAATATATAAATGTAATGAACAATGTAATACACTATTCTCTTATATAATATATATGAAAGCAAGATGACCCTTGGCCATGAGATAAGGACAACAAAAACATAAATGCCCAGATATTCACATGTTGAAATCTTCAGTGCCCAGATATTCACACGTACCAATCAAGAACCTTACCTCAAAGCAGCCCGCCACCCCCCACTCCACAATTCACAAGGCATGTCTGCTTTATTTTTTGCCTGAATCTTCTTTTTGGTGAAATGGCCCAGCACTAAGGCTTGTGAATCTTTTTTTTTTTTTTTTTTTTTCAGAATGCCTTTGGACCTGAAAGACTAAGGATTTTGAATTCTTAATAATAAATTTGATGCAATTATTTAAATAATTTTGAGTTTCTATAAATTTGAAATACATAGATAATAAATTTATAGTATTTTTTGTAAGATTATGATGGGTTTAAAAGTAAGCTAATATTAAAATTATTTAAAATAATCAACTCTCACTCTTCCCATCCAAAAGCAACCTCAACAAATGTGCGGATTGGATTTGATTCCTTTTCTTTTTGTCTTTTTGTTTAGAATTGTTACCTATGCACAGAAATCCGTCGAATCTGCGGTCTCATTCAGATCTATCTAAATAGATACAGATTTGGAATAGTTGGGCTGTCAATGGGTCCCATTTTCTTTTTGTCTTTTTGTTTAGAATTGTTACCTATGCACAGAAATCCGTCGAATCTCCGGTCTCATTCAGGTATATCTAAATAGATACAGATTTGGAATAGTTTGGCTGTCAATGGGACCATTAGGCCCAAATAAAAAAATTGTGATAGCTTACAACAAAGCCCAGTCTAGTTTCAAATAAAAACCCAAATCTTAATATGGACTGCTACCCGTAAATTAAGGCCCAAACAAACCAAAAAAAAAGAAGAAAAATAGCCTTTTTGTTCTCTTATTTCCTTCTTCAATGAGGAGCTCTCCTTAAGATTGCGTTTCACTCTTCTATGTCTAAACCCACCACCTCGGCCTCCGACTCCACCAACTCCGGCAAGCCCTCCTCGTCCCCTTTTTCCTCCACTACCACCACCGCCACCGGATCAGGTGCAGCCCTTTTTTTCCGGGCAATAAAAAAGCCAAGTTGCAGGCTGTCGCGTGCTCACTCGATGGAAACAAGAACGTCCAGCAGCAAATTACTCCTCTCGTCCACTTCGCCGGCCCCCCCGCTCACTCCCCTATGATCGAAGAGAATCCGAGCAACGTTTCAATGGAGGCCTCCCGCTCGTCCACCGTGTCTGCTTCCGGAGGAGGAGTCACCGCTAATTTGTCTCGGAAGAAAGCCACGCCTCCGCACCCTACGAAAATCGACTTCCGGTTGAAGTTTATAGATTTTCGGTACGAGAACTTTGGTGTTTGTGTTGGTCGAATCCATACTCGCTCTAAAGTACTTAGTATTTAGCTTGGTAGATTGTAAGTTTAGAACCACCATGATTTATAAGACCATTCATATATATATATATATATAAAGGAATCAGTTGACATATTATATTTGTGAAAAAAGAAAATTTGATTCCACTAAGATTCATATTTTTAATATTCCTTTAAGAATGCACTTGCATGCATTATCACATATAAAACTATTAAGGTTTTGATGCATAGTAAGATTTTAATTGTAGGAGAACAATTGAGGCTTACACCATATGCATCGGATATTGGCCTGGACACTCAATTGGCTGCTGAAGCCTGAAGCTAGCTACGGATGCATTAACGCAGATGCAGTCACATTTATTTGGGTATTTATTTATTTTATAGTAGTTGATAAAAAATTATTGGTGGTGGTTTCAAATGATATTAAATGTTGATTCCTAATTTGTTGTTGATGATAGATATTCCTAATATAATAAAGTATGTAATTAATTTAATAAAAAATAACTATAATATCTTTATAATATCACCTTCAATAGTAATGATGGAGATTTGAGAATTATTAGTCTAATATAATTATATCAAATAAGATAGTAATGCATTAAATTTGAGATGGATAGAGAAATAATTATCAATCAATTTGTTATGGCCTTATTGATGTAGCTCCACGATGCGCGCCAGTTGAGGTGGAATTGAGTTTTGGATGCAATGTCTGGGATTTGGGGGTTGGGTCTCCAATAGCAAGGTATGTCCGAAGAAATGAAGGGATCAGATTGACCAAACAAGCTAAGTTTGAATAAGGTCGGGTCTGATCCATGAAAGGATCGGAGCTCTCTAATCGAACTGAGTTATGAACATGCAAAAACATCGAGGTTAGATCAGCGTATATGAAGTCGGGGTGGATAAGTGAGGGGTGATCTTACTCAGCTCAAGCCCGTGAAATGCCGGCATATGTTGGAATCTTGTAACATATTAGTTACTAATGAATAAAAGGGAATAATATTTAAGTAAATACTTGGAATAAAAATAGTTACCACTGATTGAGTTATTTTTCATGAGGGAGAAATTCCTTCTTTGCCCCTATTAACTTACTATTATAAATAGGAACTTGAGGTTTGGTTTTCTTTTTTTTTTCGAATCCCAAATATTTTACATTCTAACAATACATACTTCTTGATTTTATTTTTCAAATCCCAAATATTTTACACTTCAACAATACATATTCTTATCTTTTTCAAGAAAGTATTTAATGACTTAAGCGTCGAACAGATCATAATTGGCCACTTCAGTCACTAACTGTTGGTTTGTATGACCTAATTGGGTGGAGGTAAGAGGTATTGTTGTTGATTTAGTATTTTTGACACTTACTTTTTCGATAAACATTACAATTTTCGTGAATTTTTACTACTTGAGTTGAATATGTCAGGTAATTGTAAATTCATCAACTATATCTGTTTTTTGGATTTTCTTATTTAGATTCAATTTCGAGATTAAATCCATTACAAATTGTGATGCTAATGGCTATTGGCCAATTGCTATTGGACATCCGGTCGTGATCAGACGAGTTTGTACCTCCAGTTCAACGTATATTTCAAGCCAACGTAAAGGTAGGTCAAAAGTCCGGTCCAGCTTGTTGGCCCATATCTTGGACCCAATGTGGTGGCCCATGCGGAGTCCGTATTTGGGTCTAGCTGCCAGAGTTTTGCAAGGTGGAGTCATTGGTTTGAGCTAATTTTTTTGACAATATCAATTACAAATAAATATATAAATGTACACTCCAATTGATTATATTATTTTATAACGTTGTTATAATCTTTACTTTTCAAAATATGAAATTTGTTTGAAATATTGGATGTCCAGTCGATCCAATTTCTAGTTCGAATAGTTCGATTAGGTCATCTGATTAAAAAAAAATTAAAATGATTCATATATTGATGTTTGGTAATGAATTCGAAAATATCTTTGAATCCAACCAGTTGTTATTCCAACAAAGATTTTTCACTACTTGCAAATAAGATGATTTACTCGCATAATAAAACATGAATATCGGTGTATTTGATTGGGATTTTTTTTTTAATTACTACTTTCTGGGCAGACATATGAACCATGGGATTGACTCCATAATTGATGAAACAACCTAAAAATGATTCAAATCATTTTTTTGGGTTGTTCTTGGTCAACAAAGTCACATATTTAGACCAAGTTGATAAGATCTAAAAAGTTGTTTTGAAATTTAAATATTCAAGTAATAAACTATTTATTTGAGTGATCATATGAACCTATCGCATAGCGTACGTGTATCAAAATTTTGAGATTACCTAATTGTTATCAACAAACTACGATATTCAATCTGAGTCAAAATATGATATGCATAAAAATGCATGAATTATATTTTGTTCATAATTACTTCGTCTTTGAGGCCTTTTAACCATTAGACGAATATTATAGTCCCTATCCTATTTATTCTTGTAGCATTCAAGATTACTAAGAGAAATCATAATACTTTATTTAGAGCATATAATTAACTTACAATCTTGCATCGCAACTATAAATAAAAACATTTATATAGTATAGTAGGAATAGATGAATAATTTGCGACACTAATTTTATTTATGGTGGGCATAAAGCTTCCACACTATAAATATTTGTTTGCTAGCTTTCCCTTAGGCTCTTCGGCCTCCAGTGCCGTTTTCCCTTTGGCAAATTATACAAGGCTGCTACTGGCGAATCAAGGTTATAAAGTTGAGAAAATTCTCTGGTATTAAAATTTTTACGCCACCCTAGAGCATCCAACGTTGTCAGTCCCGTTGTCGAAAAAGTACTAGAACAAGACATTGGATACCCATTGACGGCTGAGGGCTCTCGTAACGGAACACTTCTGTCCCTGCATTCGTCTGAACTTGGTAAACACGACATTTACTTTTCTATTCTATATATATATATATATATATATATATATATATATATATATATATATTTAAACTAAAAGTTACTATCCCATCATTAATTTAATTAATTAGTATTTTGTATTGGACGAAATGATTTGAATTTAATATTAAGATTTTGAGTGAAAAAATTCAAATGACTTCATATAATATGAATTTAAAATTCACCATAATAATTCGAGGATTTAAAATATATTGTATTATGAAATTATCTAAATAAATTTAATAAATTTATTATTATTAATTTAAATTATTTAATTTCAAATCCATTAATTCAAATAGAATTTTAATGAATTTTTATCATCATTGAAATAAGTACCTGTATAGAAAGGGGAAAATGTTGTGCTTCATCATTCATCATCAATCAGAATGAAACCAAAAAATTAATCAAGCACCCTGAAGAATGAGTTACGAATTTAGGACAAGTTGTTAAATTAACATCACCGACTCAATGAAGAGAATACTTCTTTTAAAAATTTTCCTCAACCTTTCACTATGATATACAAGAATAAGCTTTCAACAATTTGACTCCATATCCAAAAAAATTTAAAAAATGTTTCTAAATTTTCATATTTTTGCATCAAAAGTAAATATTATAAGTTGGAGTCTAAAATCAAAATTTCAGGTCAAATGTTGGAGAAGTATGTAATACTAAGGTATAAAAGGAATAAGTATTTTCGCAGTATTGGAAGAGAGAAATCTTTTTGCCATATACTTTTTTAGTTAAAATTCACATAATATGCTATAGTACATGTATTTACAAATACTTTCAACATATTTTGAATTTATTTATAAGTATTAATTAAATATCAAACAATTAAATGATAAAAATTGATAGTAATTTATAAAAAAATTATCATAATTACAGATTAATTAATAAAGTGACATATATAAAATAATAATTTAAAACAAGTGCAAACACGCTACACATAAAAAAAATATATCAAAACAAGTCGTACATTTACTTTCATAAACGAGTACAATTGAGGCACAAGTGTATAAGAACAAATTTTTGGGTTCTATCTCCTTTTAAGTCAGTACATTTACTTTCATACTATCATAAACTCCAAATAGCAAACTCATAGTTATATAAAAAATATTGAGCACCAAATCTAACTCCATTAGTTTTGTGAATCGAGGCAATTATGATCAAGTTTTTCTTTTCAAATATATTTTCATTTAGTATAATACACAAAAGCCTTTAATAGGATTACTATAGCAATTGACCGGGTTTAACACCTAGCTAACCCACCCGATATGTATTTCCTTATATGGATCATCGGATATATTTAATGGTTTTGGTATTTTGGACTCAAAAGGAATTGAGTTAGTAATATCAAATATGAATTTTTTAGGAAAACTTTTATTTCATATGGCTATCCACGACTTCAACTTTAATTTGATTTTAACGACAAAGTCTATTAAATAGAATTGTTTCATTATGACTCTTAATAGATGAAATAGCTATAAGTCTAATAAGTATGGAATGAAAGACCAATAATTAAAATAGAGGAAATCCTAAAAATAAGATAATTATTTCTCATATTTCAAAGAGAGATAAAGACCAGTGTAAGAACTTCCTAAGGTATGGATTGTCGGGACTTGGAGCATCATTTAATCAGTATTGAGCCATTGCATAACAAATAAATAATAAAAGTATAATTAGAGATGAAGAAATACTTATAATAGTATAAAAAGTTCAAAAATCATCACCTCCAATCTCAACTCTAGGCCGACTGACTATTTGAAATGGTCTCAAACTGTAACCAATACATATTATCCTACCATCAATAAAAACTCGGAGCTCAATCATGGCCGCGAAGGGGTCCAAAACATCTCCCACCACACGGCTAACAACCAGAGGATGCCTTTCTCTCGCCATGTTTATGTTAAAGCTATTGAAATTGGAGACTACTTAGAAGTGGAACACATGTTGTTCTTGAATATGCATGTGAACCCTCATTAAGGCCTATTTATAGTATAGTACGTTTGGGGAAAGTTTTTCGTGGTATTTTGCCTCAAATTTGAAATTCAAAAATATCACTTTCTGTGTCACCTTTTTGGTACTCTTTGGCCACATATCTTTTGCAACGAGGATTCCTTATTCCCATATATATATTTTTAAATTTGGATTAATTATAAAAATCATCTAAGATTTGATGTATTTATAAAATTATCCCTTTGAATTATGAAATTTAAATATTTTATTGATATTTATTTTCATCTTACAGATTACATCACATCCGTCAACATCGTCATGACAAATATATTGAAGTCAGCTAAAAAAAAAAGTAGAAAAATCCTATTTTGTTCTTGAGGTATTGTTTATGATTGTCCAAAGACGAAAATGCTCATGTGATTATTTGCAATATTTTTGTGTGATTTATTTTCTTTATATTTAGTCTAAATAAAGGGACTAATGTAATTTTACCATAAATTTATTATTTTTATGAATAAAAATTTATACTATTTTTTAAGTATAAAGACTTTGAATAACAACCATTTTACATTTATTATTATCCCCATTTGTTGTTCAAATCTTTCAAATATACAACAATAATAACAGATCAAAATTTTCTTTTACAATTTTGACTTTATAATAAATTTAACAAGTCACTATATCAAATTTTATTATTTAATTTTTTACTTTTCCCATTTAATAAGTTTTACATAGTATTTTCAATTAATTGTGAAAATAGCATATATAGACTATTAAATTGCTCTAGAAATACAAATGTAATATATATTAAATTGATTGTTTGTTTTCATTAATAACTTTTTAAATCAACATAAAATAAAAAAACATCGTGAATTTTCTATTTATGATTAACTTAAGTAAATACATAAATATTAGTAAGAGTTCGTATTTAATAATTACCAGAAAGTATTTACATTCTTAAAAAATAAACATTAATGTAAGATATTTTGGAAAACGAAATGCATAAAGCAATTCTTTCTTAATTGCCAAAAAAGATTAAAAAGAGGTTAGATAATTAAAAAAAAAAAAAAAACACATAGCCCGTCAACCATCGTCCCCCACCCCAGCTTCTCGCCACGGCCAAGGTATTTTTCACAACTTTCATTAGTTTTTCCAGATGTATGTAGATAGTAGGGATAGTTATAACTTTAAAAAAATAAAGGATAATTTTTAAAAATAGTTAAAATTCATGAGTGATTTTATAATTAAACTTTTAATTTCCTGTGGACCTTCAGATTCGTATTCTTATGCAACTGGCAGATGGAGAGCCACGGCATCAGCCTATCTTTTTACTTCTCTTCCCACTTATGGGAAGAAGTAAACTTTTATTTGAAATACAATACTAGGCATATCAAATCTTATAATTTTATTAGTTTAAATATTAAATAGTCTAACTTTGAATAGTATCAATTGGATGATTTATTTTTTAGAACAGAATTATTAATTTCAACGTATCACTCTTTTGCTTCTATAATAGAAGGCGGCTTTGCTCAAATAATATAACAATATTAAATTAATATAATAAATTATTCTCTTAAAACAATATGAAAATAAGATGACCATGCGTGATGTTGATGCCATAATAATAACAAACAAAAGCTTAAATGCCCAGATATTCACGTGTACAAATCAATAACCTTAGCTCACACCAGTCCCAATTCACATGGCATGTGTGATTTATTTTTTTGCCTTGTGAATCTTCTTTTGGTGAAAAGGCCCAGCACCAAGGTTGGTGAATCTCTTTTTTAAGAATTCCTTTGGGCCTAAAAGACTTAGAACTAAGGATATTGAATTCTTAAAAATAGATAATAAATTATATTTAAAGAATTTTGAATTATTATAAATTTGGAATATATAGATTATAAATGTACGATATTTTTTTATAATGGATAAAATCAGTAAATATCAAAAATCATTTGAAATAATCAATTCTCAAGCTTTCCATCCAAAAGCAACCTCAACAAGTTCAACAATAACTCAAGGATCCAAAAGCAACCTCAACAAGTTCAACAATAACTCAAGGATCTTTTTGTTTAGATTTGGGATCTCTGGACTCAGTCGGATCTATCTTAATAGAGACAGATTTGGATAGGTCTAAAGTTCGGTCCAATGGGCCCATTGACAGTCGAGCCGCGCATTAGGCCCAAATAATAATCTTGAGAAATCTTACGATAAAGCCCAGTACACATTCAATACAAACCCAAATCTAATGATAGACTGCAGCCCGTTTAATTAAGGCCCAAACAAACATAATTAACAAAAAAATTAAAAATCATTAGAGCTTTTTTACTGCAATAAAATTTCTCTTTTTCGCCTCATCTTGAAGCGTTATTCGTCTCTTATTTTCTTCTTCAATGAAGAGCTCTCCTTAAGATTTCGCTTCAGTCTTCTATGTCTCAACCCACCACCTCCGCCTCCACCAACCCCGGCAAGCGCTCCTCATCCCCGTATTCCTCCACAACCACCGCCGGCGCCGGCGCCGGTGCAGCCCCTGTTTTCCCGGCAATGAAAAAAGCCAAGTCGCAGGCTGTCGCGTGCTCACTCGATGGAAATAAGAATAGCCAGCAGCAGACCACTCCTCATGTACACTTCGCCGATCCCCCCGCTCACTCCCCTATGATCGAAGATGATCCGAGCGACGTTGTAATGGAGGCCTCCCCCTCGTCCACCGTTTTTGGCCGAGGCGTGTCTGCTTCCGGAGGAGGAGTCACCGCTAATTTGTCTCGGAAGAAGGCCACGCCTCCGCATCCTACGAAAAAACTTGTAATTAAGCTCGTTAAAGGTTCGATTTTTCTTTCTTTAGTTGTGCAATTTTTTAATGGATTTAAGTGATTTCGACGTCCTGGGTGAAGATTTGGGATTTTCGGTATGAGATTTTTGGTGTTCGGGTCGGATTGAGGTGAAAATGTTAGGGTTTTGAGCGTTAATGGTTAGCTTCAGATTCATATATAGCAACTAAATTAAGCGAACTTTTATTTGTTTTTGGGGTTCTAATTAGGGTCGTAATTTATAAAGATCTGGGATTTTCTTTAAGAACTGTTTTTGTTACTTCCAATTGCGTTAATTAGAAAGTCCTTTAAGTTAGAATTACACTGATTGTAGTTCAATTTTGACTGCATTATGTACACAGTCAATCTTAATACTGTTCAGATTCCTCTTAAATTTCTGGTATTGCTGTCCCTTAGCTAGGCGATTTAGGCATTTACTTTTATGAAAGTGGGATTTGAGCTGAAACTTAGTGTGCTTGGGGGTAGGTGCATGTAGATTCTCTTGGACAAATTTCTAATATTGTATGTATTTGTCCTATTGGGGTAAATATTTAATCAGTACTGCCCCCTCCCCCACCTTATATGAACATTGACACGTATATTATTGGAGTTTTCTTTATTTATTCCTGTAATGTGCTAGTTTGCTACAACTTAAAGCTACATATAAAGCACTTTAAATAGTTCGTTGGAAGTTGTGAGGGGTAGTTACTGCCTCAGTTGCTGATGAATGACCATAGAAAACATGTGTGCATATATACACAGATATATGTAAAGTCAAATATTAGATGCATATTTATTGATAATTTCACAATGAGGCCTCGCCAACATCTTTGTTAAAGGTAATTTTTTTCTAAAGGCACTTTCTTTTACTCACTTGAGAACATTGCAAAAATGCTATGTAGTCCGCTGCAAGGAGTTATGTTCTGTAAATGGCTTCAACCTAATATTGCATGTGGTGCCCGGACAATTTGTTTTGTTTGTTTTCAACCTAATATGGCTTTGTCTTCTTCTCCTTCTTCTTCTTCTTCTTCTTCTTCTTCTTCTTCTTCGGCAATCAACAGTACTGCATGCCTGCCGCATGCTGGGTTGTTACTGATTGAAATTTTTACTTCCTAATGAATTATTCATGAGACTTAACGAGAAAGTATGATTTCAGTTTCTCCATAAATCTAAATACATCTGCAATTTTTTTGAGAAAATGCAAGGATTGCTCCATGCATGGATTTCTCGCACTTGGAGCAAAGTTTGAATGGTATCAGTCTTTGCTTAGAATTATGTAAGTGATCATGCAAAAAGATTGCTTAAATGGAATACTCAAGTTTTGACATTGATGGACAGCATTCCCCAAATGCTTTAGATTTTGTTTGCTACATGCCAGTATCTTCAAGAAAAAGACTATAAGATGGTTTATTATTTTTTAACTCTCGGTAGTAATACATCAATATGAAAGTGTGAGAATCCTGTTTTTTAGCTTAAATAAGTGTCTTCTATGAATAATATCGACTGAACCCATATGGCTAAACCATCTCCCTATGTTAATATTCCCTTCTGATCAATTCCTTAATTTGCGTCTCTGAAGCAAAACCAACACTGCCAAGTAATTTTGAGGAAATTACGTGGGCAACACTCAAGTCTGCAATCAGTGCCATATTTTTGAAACAGCCTGATCCATGTGACTTGGAGAAGCTATATCAGGTTCGTGTAACAGTTGTGTTTTTCGTTCCTATGACACTATCTCTTCAATGCTGACAGGCAACCTTATAATCTTTAGGCGGTCAATGACCTTTGTCTGCACAAGATGGGGGGCAGTCTTTATCAGCGCATTGAAAAGGAGTGCGAAGAGTTCACATCTGCTGCTCTTAAAGCCTTGGTTGGCCAATGTGAAGATCTGGTGGTTTTTCTATCTCTTGTGGAGAAATGCTGGCAGGATTTTTGTGACCAGATGTTGATGATCCGTGGTATAGCATTATATCTGGATAGAACATATGTGAAGCAAACCCCAAATGTGCATTCATTGTGGGACATGGGCTTGCATCTTTTTCGCAAACATCTTTCTCTGGCTTCAGAAGTAGAGCACAAAACCGTATTTGGACTGTTAAAAATGATTGAGAGTGAAAGGTAATTTGCATTTTTTTTGAAGGCTGTCATTTGTTAACAAGAAGCTTTTTATAATGACTGTATTTATGCAGTAGCATCTATCACTAGACATATTAGGTTTTTTAATCAACATTGTTTGTACTTAAGTCTTGTGGCATGTCATTGACCAATCATTTTACCGACTTTCCAGAAGAGTTACACATTTTACATTTGTGCTACAACATTTTCATTGGTTTTTGTATTAGTGCATGTGCTTATTTTAACCATGCAATTTTAATATGGAAATGGCATAGAATTGGATTAAGCTTAGTTGATGAGATACAGAATTAATCTGTTTCTAATATTATTATTTTTGTTGTTCTTATAGATTAGGCGAAGCAGTTGATAGAACTCTCCTTAATCATCTTTTGAAGTTTTTCACTGCATTGGGAATTTACCCAGAAAGCTTTGAGAAGCCATTCCTTGAATGCACATCTGAATTTTACGCAGCTGAAGGTGCCAAATACATGCAGCAGTCGGATGTTCCAGATTATCTAAAACATGTAGAGGTGCGAATCATTCTGTCTTTTCTTCTTTTACATATTATAAGAATCTTGATCTGCCATGCATATATGACATTAAGGTTCCATCTGTACATTCTTCTGTATTATCTTTTATCGTGAAGTGGATCCATTTTTAACTTTGTTATATTACTCCAGATAAGGTTGCAAGAAGAGCATGAAAGATGCCTACTCTACCTGGATGCAAGTACCAGAAAGCCATTAGTAGCCACTGCAGAAAGGCAACTTCTGGAACGCCATATATCTGCAATTTTGGATAAGGTAGGTATTGACAAGTAATTTCCAATTCCATCTGCAGTTAAGCGGCTTTATCTCATAATACTTCTGATCTCCTTGTGCAGGGTTTCATGATGCTAATGGATGGGAAGCGTATTGAAGATCTCCAGAGAATGTATGTGCTCTTCTCCAGGGTTAATGCTCTTGAATCTTTGAGGCAATCCCTTAATCTGTACATCCGAAGAACTGGCCAGGGCATTGTCATGGATGAAGAGAAGGACAAAGATATGGTATCCAGCTTATTGGAATTTAAGGCTAATCTTGATAGGATATGGGAAGAAAGTTTCTCTAAAAATGAAGCATTTAGCAATACCATCAAGGATGCATTCGAGCATCTCATTAATCTCCGGCAGGTACAATCATTTGGTTACTTAATTTAGTTTGATTGATTGCTGTCTATCATGAGAGAGCAAAGTGAGTGTTTATATGAATGCACAATATCTATTAACAGTAGTAAATGCAGTGAAAGACATAATATGGTAAAAAACTTTTTAGCCTTTGCTCTGAGTTTTGATTTTTTCACGTTGAATCATGAAATGAAACTGTAATTTGGACACTTGAAATATAATATGAGAGATGTGATTGGGACTTTGTGTGTGTTTATCCTCATTTATTTTTCTCCTTGCTCATGGGTTTGTTTATTTATTTATTTATTTTTGGGTGGTGGCAGAAGTCATATGCACTGGTAGCTTAAAGTGCATTTTGGTTATTTCTAATATTTGTTCATTCTGCATTCAGTATGGAAACTAGGACTGGTTACTATCAGGATAATATATGATTTATAGATTGGAAAATGAATATCTTCTTGGTAAATTCTTGCATGTTTCAGCTTATTATTATGTGAATTTTCTCTGCTTTTTCAAAATCTCTTACATCTAATCATAGCATATGAGGTGATCCAAAATTTGGTTACATTTAGTCACAGTATATGAAGTGAAACTGACTGTTTCTTCCTCCTTTAATCCTTCTCGTGTGGTGGTTTGTAATGAAATTGAATTAAGGAGTGGGCAGAGGATGGGAGGCAGATGATTTGGATGAGTTTGAAATTTTATCTGGATCATGAGTAAGCATGAAAATGGCTTAGGTGCTTATCAGTTGGATGTGTACCTTGATTATGTCTTCATTAAAATTTGAGCATATCAATTTGGCATTATTCTAATTCTGTTGATCTGTAACCAGTGATCAAACACATCATGTATTTTTCTATTCTGTTCCAGAACCGACCTGCTGAGCTAATAGCCAAGTTTGTGGATGAGAAGCTCCGTGCTGGAAATAAGGGTGTTTCAGAGGAGGAATTGGAGGGTACACTGGATAAAGTATTAGTTTTGTTCAGATTTATACAGGTAATATACTGCATTCACATTTAACTTGACCTTAGTTGTTGGGGGGGGGGGGGTAACAATATTAGACTGAACGTGGCAGCAGCTGATATTATGTTGTTTTGCATTTGTGTCATTGTTAACCATGCCTCAGAATAGAAGTTTATGTTTCACTTCTCATGTAGGGTAAAGATGTATTTGAAGCATTCTACAAGAAAGATCTCGCTAAAAGGCTCTTGTTGGGTAAGAGTGCCTCTATTGATGCGGAGAAGTCAATGATTACCAAGGTAAAGCTTCTTTTTTTAACTTCTTTCCACTATAAATTTTACCCAGGGTCAAGTGAAAATTGTTGCTTTGTCATTGCAGTTGAAAACCGAGTGTGGCAGTCAATTCACTAACAAACTTGAAGGAATGTTCAAGGTGTGTATCTATTGTTCGAGGTGGAATGCCTGATGACTTGCATTTTTAGTTTATATAGGTGTTCACTGCAGCAAAAGCCAATTTTCCATATGGAAGAACATCGTTGCATGACATGTATCTTCGTCCAATGCAAAAAATCTTATTTCCAATAACAAGAAAGAAAATTTCACATAGTAATCCACGGGATTGGGTGCCTCCAGGGCACCGCAGACACCAAAACTGCCTATGGATTTGCTTTTCCAACTGGCTTAAGCTGTATAAATGTTGTTTATAAGAAATTTGTGAGGCCAAATTCACTGCCATATCCAAACATTGCCTTTCCAGATTAATATTCATGTCTAACTGAGCAATCTTATAGCTAGAATACCGGGCTATCCTCAATTCACAAGCATTTTAATCGCAGAAACATTTTCTTTTTCTCAAGAAATTTGTAGGGGTTTTTCCAGGTGATACACTTTGAGAAAACTGGTTGCCCTTATTTCAAAATCATATATAGATTCTGAATGCTGATGTGTCTTCTGTCCCCAAAGGGATAGGTTTTTCAAGCTGTCAATATATTGAATAGCATATCTTACAGCGCTTCATTTGTTAGGTACAAGTTATAGGATGACTGTTGTAGAGATGGATTTGGGGCTATTAACACCTAGCTTGTTTTGATATTGATTTTCCATCACCTGCAATGTGGGAGATTACATCCCTTTGTAGAGAAATTCTAAGACACTAGGAGACCCTTACTTGATTTTAGTTCATTCTTTCACTAGCCTTGCAGAGTTTGCTTTTCATGAAACTTGTTTCCCTTATATGAACAGTATACAGCTATGCAAAACAAAAATACACAAATCAAATATAAACCAACATTCCTATTATTGTTTGGCAAGTAAGATCTGGCCGTTAGTATAATGGCTTTGGAAAACCTTACTCTAGGACATTGAATTGTCAAAAGAGATCAATGAATCATTCAAGCAATCATCCCAAGCTCGGACAAAACTTCCATCAGGAATCGAGATGAGTGTCCACGTCTTAACAACAGGGTAAGTGGCAGTCATTGATTGCTTTTATATTGCTCTCAGGTGTGCCTACTTTTCACTCTCATCTAATTATTCTGGGTAATTAACTCAAGTATGTTTGATCGGCTGCAGTTATTGGCCGACATATCCACCCATGGATGTTCGCCTTCCCCATGAACTCAATGTGTATCAGGTTTGTGAGTTGTCACAGAACTGGACTTAAAGTATGGAGCTTACAATTGTATGGAATAACCAAGTGCTGTTACTTCAATCACCCTCCAGGATATTTTTAAGGAGTTTTACTTAAGCAAGTACAGTGGAAGGCGATTAATGTGGCAAAATTCATTAGGTCACTGTGCGCTAAAAGCAGAATTTCCAAAAGGTAAAAAGGAGCTGGCTGTTTCTCTGTTTCAGGTTGGTCTCATTTGATTATGTATTTACTGTAGATTGCTTCATAGGCTTCTCCTCTTTTGCATTTAATATTGCTTTATTTCAAATATGTTATTACGTATGTTGTTTTCTGTCCCCAGACTGTTGTCTTGATGCTGTTCAATGATGCGCAAAAGCTTAGCTTTCAAGATATCAAGGAGTCCACTGGTATCGAGGATAAAGGGCTGAGGAGGACTTTGCAGTCCCTTGCATGTGGAAAATTTCGAGTTCTTCATAAAGTGAGTGGTCATTGTTGGATAGACACTTCTTCGATTTCCTTGCTTACTGAAAACAATTCTGAATCAACTAATATCCCTGTCCTTGCAGATTCCCAAAGGCAGAGATGTGGAAGATGAAGACTCCTTTGTGTTTAATGATCAGTTTACTGCTCCTCTATATCGTATAAAGGTACATATACATGTATACTCAGTAATGTAATACAAAATTTTCCTCAAATAAATCTCAGGAGTGCCTAGACTTTCAGTGGGTTGAATCATGGGGCAGTGGACAACTTGGGCTTGCTGGATGTGATTAATACTAAAAAGCAAATTTACTTTATGGGAACAGGTAAATGCCATTCAGATGAAGGAAACAGTTGAGGAGAATACCAGCACTACAGAAAGGGTCTTCCAAGACCGTCAATATCAGGTTTACTTCAAGTTGCCCCATTATATTCTGAAAAATATGCTTGCGCAATTGTTGGAAATCTTCAACTCTTTTGCAGTCAGAGCTAATATGCATTTTGCTGATTGTTCATACAGATTGATGCTGCTATTGTTCGGATAATGAAGACAAGAAAAGTGTTAAGTCACACCCTCTTGATAACAGAACTCTTTCAGCAGGTAATGGAATCCCTTGTCTCTTGGAGTTATGTGGCTTGTGTGTGTGTGTGTGTGTGAGAGAGAGAGAGAGAGAGAGAGAGAGAGAGAGAGAGGGTGGGTTTGTGTCTGTGGACTGTGCGCGTGTCTGAGAGAGAGCGAGTGAGGGGAGTGCTTTTGCGTGCATGTGTGTGTGTGTGTGTGACGGAGAGAGAGAGAGGAAGCATTTTCTTATGTGAATAGGAAGCTGGAAGCAAATTTATTATAAGTGAAACTGAGTATGATCTTATGTCCATGGCACAGCTTAAGTTTCCAATAAAACCAGCTGACCTGAAGAAAAGGATTGAGAGCCTCATTGACAGAGAGTACCTGGAGCGCGACAAAAATAATCCGCAAATTTACAACTACCTGGCATAAATGGTTTCAGGATGTAGCATTTTTCCTTGTAAATGGGAGTTCCCGCTCTTAATCAGAAAGCTGGAAGTTCATGTATCCCAGGTCAACGTGTACAGGAAGTCCATAGTTCATTTTTTGTTGTGATGTTCGGTATAACTGTAAAGCTATATTTTCTTATTATATCCTGAAATTCTGTTTCTGAATTTATGCGACACAAAACAAGCAGACTTGTTCTTAATTAAGACCGAGTCTTGAAATATGCTTGAATTGTCGAATGTTTTATTTGACACACAGGCCGAAAGTTAGTTTTGAACTTATCCCAAACAAAAGTTGAGTGCATGGGAAAGGTAGGTAACAGTGATGCGAATGCATCATTGTGTGGAAGAATATTTCAGTATTCTCACAACTCAAGTAATTATATCCAGGGGTTTTTTTTGACCTTTTTCTTATTTACCAGGAATGCGAGATGTGAAGAATGCTATAAGAATATCAAGAAGAAGCAATTGATTTACGGACAGTTCTTTGCCACACTTTATACCTTCATGGTTAGCTAAATTGCAAGTACTTATTTTTGTGCATTTGCTGTTCATTAGGACAGCAGTTGAAACAAGGAGATCAAAGCAATTAATTCCTATCGCCCATTGCCAGCTATGCGTTGACACTTTTAGCATAGGAAAGTGAGCTATTCTTCAAAATCAATTGACCAGCTGAGCCCTTGATTAGGGTGGCATTATGAGCAATAGCAAACTTATGAAATTACTCTTCCTTGCAAAGCAAGCCATAGAGTTTCCTTAGGTTGTACATATTGCTGAAAGCCTCAGAACAGCACAATATGTTCTCAGTGAACGACAAATTATTGGAGGGCTAAAAGACGCTCTTCAGAGAAATCTACAATATTCGAAGCAAAAGTTTATACAGAGTCAAGTGTATAGCAATATCTATAAAGCACTGGTTAGCAAACACCGCAGATATCATTCAATTCCACATAACATTCATGAGGTGCAGGAAAGACTTGCAAGAAGTTGCAGACAAACCTTTCAGGTAAACAAATGCAGAAAGTTCATGCAACTCCTCACTTAATGAACCGTACTTATTGATCATATATCATGTTTTCCATGTACTAATGATCAGTCACTGTTAAGGGATTACATGTTATGGAAATCCCATATGCTTACAACCTTATTTAAACACGAGATTGACAACTATACCTCGAGGAATCGATGGGTTTGCTGGCTTGCAGGAAAAATGATAATCATCAATCATCAACGGAAATATACTGGAACACATGCATACTCCACAAAAATCAATTTTTGGGTGAATAAATTTTATTGACCCATATAACGCTTACAAAGAAACATGTAATATAACTTACTCACAAGTCATATCATCGCAAGTGAAGCCTTGGTAACAAGAGTTAAAAAGAGATCTAGAAAACAACACATACAGCATATCAATCCTGTATTGTGAATGGATTCTATTTAGAATACATCACATACAGCATATCAATCATGTATTGCGAATGGATTCTATTTTTTAGAAAACCAACATTTTACCTGTCAAACAAATTTATACCTAATGATGCCATCATGTACGGCTAAAATATGGACAAAGGGGTCCAAAATAAAGGCAACATATATTCTTAAACTGAGAAAGTATTTACCATAAAATCTAAAGAAGATCTTTAACATTTATCATGCACAAAATTTGTTATCCACATTATATATATCATTATGACATTAATTCGCCCTGCGTGCAATAACAATGGTTCTCATTTTAAGGATCTCTCCCACTGATCACGTTGAATTCTGAAGATAAATTTCACTATCATTACCAAATAATTATATTCTCAAGGAAAAATAAAAATAAGAGATGAGAAAAGAGAACTTACTGATAGAAGACTCCTCTAGTTTAACAGCCAGATTTTCAAAATTTTGACACAATCATTGTTTGGAAAAGCACATAAGTACTTCACTAAAGTATGAATGGCAGAAGTAGATGCTGTTTACTCCTATCTGGTTTAATTTTAGGCTACTAAACCCTTATACGGTATCTTAAAGTCCAAAAATATAGCTCCCTGCAATCATGTACACCTAGCATCAGAGAGAAATTGTCAAGTTTGATCTCATACCACATCTCTACCTCCTCAAAGTCACATCTCGAATCCCTTCTCCTCCTACACATTAACTCTGTTATTCCACAACTAAGTTTGTTAATGATCTTAAAGACTAAGTGATCACTTGGTGCAAATCGGTAATCAAAAAGTATAGAGAAGCACAACAGGCACAAAGAAAGTCTACCAAAGGAAAAATTGGTTCTTGGACAGCTGTCAAAATCTCGATTGCAAAAAATCATAATGCAAGTCAACAGCCTTTAAGGCGTCTGGTTGAATTAGTTAACCCTTTAACCTGTAAACAATGTCTTAACAGCAAATGTCATTCCGTGAATCATATATACAAACCACACTTGAGAACAAGATTTGAGCATCCTCTGCCACAAAAAAGGCCAAACTTCTGTAAAAACTGAAATGATGAATCAATGAAGAGGACCATGAACATAACATTCTAACATCACAGTTGAACGTAAGATATTACAATCACAAGAACAAAGGAAAAATCTTATAGAAGAATACTTAATAATTGAAAAGGCATATTCAGAAATTTCATGATGAACCAATGAAGAGCACCATGAAAATAACAGTGTAATATAACAGTTAACTCATATATTACAATTATCAGAATAAAGCAAAACTTTAAAGAAGAATACTTACTAATTGAAAAGGAAAAGCACACACATACACAGAAAACTAGTCTAAACAGCACATCCTCTTCTCTTATTCTGATTCTTGAGCTATTCTCTCAAGAAACCAAAAACAAGAAAAACGGCAAAAATCCAATCATTCGACCAAATCAAGAAGGTGAAGAATAGCAAGAAAACAGCAATATTTGTTATTTATCATCCTTCCAGTTTAACAATATACCCAGTAAACAACATTACAAAAAGAACATTCTTGGAGAAAAGATAAGACGTCACCAATTACATACAATACACAATACACGTACATATATATCCCTCAATTCGGAAATTTTCTTTCACTCCGATCCCAGTCTCCCATATAAGAAACAAAAGACCCGTTAAAAGGGGCATCAAGAAAACAAACAAAATAGAAAATACAGTGCAAGAACGGCAAAGAAATTCGAAAGCCAATAGCAAGAACCAAAGACTAACAGCAGGTGAAAAGATCAGACGGTCTTGGGGACAGTGGAAGAGGCGGCAGTGGCATCGTCGTCATTGTTAGTGGGATTAAGAGGGGCGTGAAGGGTGGTGGTGCTGGTTTGGTCGTCGGGGTCGTAATCTGGGTTGAGGTTGCGGTCTATCGCTTCGCGGCCTTTCTCGAGACAGGGTTTGCACGCAATCTCGATCGTACACCATCCCAACGCCACCGCTGCTATTGCTATCAACGCCGTCGTTACCGCCCCATCTCCCTCTCTCTCTCTCTCTCTCTCTCTCTCTCTCTCTCTCTCTCTCTCTCGTTTTCTTGGACGAGATCTTCACTGCTCGTACGGTGGGGGTGTCGTCAGTGGTCAGTGTGTGAAATAATGTAATGGGTTGTCGCTTGGTGCGACAGTCCATATTTCGGTTTTCTGCGTTGCGTTCTGAAATCGCATGTAGGACTCAGCGACTCTGTTTTATAGAGTGGTGCTCGCGATAACACCAACATTGCTCGCAATTTAAATGGCAAAAAAGATAGAAACAGAAAATGGCACATTTCATTAGCAGAAGGAAAAGTAAATAATTAACGTATTCCACCGAATAGTTTAGTTATATGGTCTTACCAACGGTACAAATAGATCCAAATAATGAAAATATTTTGCAAAATTACAAAGGGGAAACGAGATTTATCAAATTAAAATTTGTAATTTCAGTAAGTTACAGGAAAATAATTGAATTGTTTAATACGTTTAGATTAATTTTGGAAGTCCTTGGAAAAATCAAACATAGGGCATATAGCCTCACAAACTTTATTAAATAGTAACATTTATTTTGGTTCTTCAACGTCCCCAACTCACCATTTATTGTAAGTGGGCTTAAATACTCTCTATCCTCATAAAACACTTGACACCTTGATCTATGGCACACAAATTTGTTGATCTAATAATCAAATAACCCATTTTGACTTTTCTATTTTAATTTATATTTTATCATGTATTACAAATTACAAATATAAATCTAGCTTAATATTATGTATGACAAGCCTTCCCCACAATCCTTATTCCCTATCCTCCACCTCGGATATGAACTTTTGAGTGATGTATTAGATGCAATAAGAAAATGTGCAGATACAGAATGACACTCTAATGAATATGTACCACACTATTGATTCCACACGATCTTACCATTTGGAAGGTTTTAAATCTATTTGATTTTACAAATACAGAGAAAAAGAGGAAGTACAAAGATCCGAAAACTTGGGTAGAGGCAATTCTCCCAACATCATGTCATTTTTCGCTGCAAAGACAGGAAAATTGAAAATACTTGGGACAAAAAGATTGCCGAGAAAACAGGGCCTTGATTACCGACTAAAATTCATTTGTTACTCCAATTTTTTTTTAATTTTTTTTTTTGGCAGCATATTCCTGGCTTTACATACTGAACACCAAGGGGAAAGGAACATTCATTGTCATAATCACAAATCATAAGTTACTGCAAATGAGTGGCATCTGATCAATACAACTGTCTCATCGTACATTCCAAATGAGCACCAGGAGAGAAAAGGCTCTAAATTTGTGGTTGCTTGATTCAAGATGAATCTCGTTAATGAGTTAAAACGGAAAGGAAATATATGAGTACCAAAAAACACTTGGTTTTATTCAACACAAGCCATCCACACGACATAATTTCCCTAATTTATAAAACACTCGTATAATTACATTTGCAGCAGCAACAACAACGAGCACTATCCAAGAGCACAAAACAGGTTCTAAGCAAACAGAACCTGTGCACTTGATGGTATCAAGTCAAAGAGTGTTTCAGGTGCATCCACCATTTGCCATTGAACAGAAAATCTGCATTTCTTTTCAGAAGTGGCACTTGGGTAAATCCTCAGTATATGGCCAACAGCAACATGAAGGTTCCGACCAACAACATAGATCTTGCATTCCCAGCAGTTGACACAGAAAGGTTTGCATATCTGCTCTGGTAAAGCAGGCCCTTCTACGACATTCCAAGAATCAGTTTCCGTGTCATAAACCTTCAGCTTTGTTCTTTCATGCTCCGTAACCACAAACAAGTGACCATACATAACAACACTTGAACCAGTCCAGCCTTCTCGCAATCCAGCAGCCATAGTCTCCCAGTTATCCGTTATTGGGTCATAAATCTGGCCCATGGGTACCACATAGAAGGGCCAAAACCAGCCTTCTGTCACAAGAAGCTTCCCATTAAGAACTGCTGCATCATATGAAGCCATGTTCATCCTCATGTTCGCAACAGGCTGCCACGTCCCTTTCCTAGGATCCAAGACTTCAGCTGAATCAAGCTCAAATAGGTCTGTGCTGTTTCCTCCAGCAACATATATCATCCCATCAATCACTCCACTTGCAAAAAATGACCTTGCAGTCATCATCTTTTTCATCACAGTCCAACGGTTCTTACGCATTTCATATTTCAATACTAAATTAAGCGGGCAGTCCATATCAGAGACCACACCACCACAAACAAAGAGAACACCTTCATGTGGGATAGAAACACACCTGAAACCCTGGGGGCAGAGCTTCTCCTTACAAGGCATAGCAGGAATTGTGTGCCAAGAGAACTGGGTGAGATCAAGAACCTTCCACTCAATCTTTCCAGTACACTTGTGGTATGCAAAGACAAAAAGCCAAGGATCATGAAAACCAAGCTCCTTTCTCCGGGTAAAAAATTGTTCCTTGCTGCAAAACAATGAGTACCAACGCTTGCAGACAGCCTGGCAGGCTGCATGGTTATCAACTGGAACACGGAGGAGGCACTGTAGAGCAACATCGTCAGGAAGTCCAGGAATCAATGGCTCACTCCGAATAGATAGTTCAAAGTCTAGTGCAGGATCTAGCAAAGTTGATTGCAGAGCAACTAATCTAAATTTTGGGGATAAAGTTATTTGGGAATCCCCCAGCTTGTGCACCGGAGCTTGATGTGATGAAACTCGCACTCTTTGCATCTTTCTACTCTAAACTCAATATAGAAAACCAAATGCACTTAAGGGAACCCTCCTTCCAACAAGGAAATTATCAATGTTCATCAGCCAGATTTAAACGGGGATGACACCATCAGAATTGCCACAAACTTAAATCAGATCGTTCAACAAGAATTCTCAGCAATTCATATATACCCACCACTCGTGCATGAATCAAATACAATCGTTTTCCTCAAATTCCTCCAATTTCTCATAAAAGCTGACCCCAAAATCACAAACCATCAAATTTATCCTTGTGTGCATGAAAAACTATAAACGGATACCTTGTCTCCGTTGGAACTACAACCACTACCTTTAATATCCACTTGGAGCCCAAAAAGTACAAACTTTAAGCATCCAGAAGTTACGAAATCGTTCATGCCACTGAAAAGAAAAGAAAGAAACACCATAAACACAAAATAAAGAAACAGCTTAATTCTTCATCCAATCCACCATAACAAATTCAAATACTCAGGAATCTCAAAACCCAAGTTCATAATATCACAAAACCAAAAACAATACTTATGGTCTACACTAGCTCAAAATTCAAGAAAGCCCATGTCCCAAAAGTTAATATACTTCAATAATTCAGATGCCAAAAACCCTATACCAGAAAGTGAAGAGACGGACAAAGCTGAAAAGAACCAAAAATAGCACCTTTTTGGGGGGAAAGCAAACAACCAAAGAAAAATCAACTTACAGATTATAATAAAAATGATGAACAGCTTGATTTTAGCAGGAGCTCCCGCAGATTTTACGCAAAAGAATGATTGACCAACCCAGCCTTTTTTTGTTTTTGTTTTTTTTTGTATATTTATTTAGCAGGAAATTTCCATGGCTTTGATTTTGCTCGTGTATTGAAACGATTGATACTTCATTCTCGCCCACAATCAAATGGTCCAGCCTCAAATTGTACTATGCGGCACGCATTACTTCATATTCACATGGAATCAAGTGTAACGCGCCAATATAGCGTTTCTCGATACTCCATATATTAATATGGAAAAAAAAATTGTTAAGAATTAGGAGTTGAATTTTAATATAATTGTAATACCATAACAATATATATTTAATTAACTATTGTTTTATTATTGATTTTATTTTGAAATAATTTTTTTATTTATTTCTTCGTATATTTAATTTATTAATATTATTAGTATGTATTTATTATAATTTTAAAATTAAGAGAGAACAATACGCGTGTTTATTCGTGAATATATGTAAAATGATCGAACGATTTTACATCTTTGTTCTTCTTTCTTCAATTTTTTTTTATAATTCTAAATTTAGCAAAAAATAAATATTTTATGCGGTCGCTTTACTAATCTTTTTGTTGTTGTCGAATCTAATTTTCTGGGTAAGTGAATTTGTTTCTGCCAAAGCCATATTCAGTGATTATTTCTCCAAATTATCACGTTTTGGACTTTTGGCATTTTTTAGACCCTTTTTTTATTTGATTAATTATGTGTAGTACCAATATTTTCTTTCACTGATGCCTTGCTAAAGAACAACAATTTTACCACTAAACAAAGGATGGAATTGTTTGAAGATTTCTACCACAAAAAATCGTTTTAAATTTGACGAGAATAAGATGCATTTCAAAGCAACAATTCTATTTTGCTTTTGTGGGAAGGAGATAAAGATCAAATTTTATTTTATATTGTTCTATGATTGGTGTATAGAGCCATGTTTATTTGAACAATTTCTACGCAGTTTTATATTAATATTATTATTATTATTATTTTGATTTTTTTTGTGTCGTATTAATAACCTCTCCAATGAAAGAAAATAAAGAGGCTCATAGAAGACAAAAAATAATCCTCGCAGCTGTCCTGAGTATAACGCTCCTACATTTAATATGAATTTTAAAATGTTGTGGTCATAGAAGCTCATTATTAATGTTTGCATTAAATTTTCTGGGCTATAATTAATTGGCAGGATAATAAGTTATGTGGTTGAGTTGAGCTATTGATTTTAAAGAGAAAAAAAGTTAAAAATTAGCTTACATCATATTTTCCTTTTCAATAAATCAATATGAGTTTTATTTACTTTTTGAATGAAATTTTGTCGCACCCCAAACTAGCCCTGCAGGGCTTCGCAACTCGTTATAATAATCAAGTTAATGTAATTTAATTTTTTTTTTATAACACGTATCTTCACGTTTAGTCTGATTAATTTTAAAAGTAATTGATTTTTTCCTCATTCGACCATCAGGTAAACTGCTCAACAGTATTTCAACTTACTATAATATTCACAAAAAATAAAAAAATAAATCTTTGCAGAGTACTCAAACTTCAAAATCGGCATCACTTGCGCATCAATATAAACAAATATTTACAAATCAAAAATTATTTTGTCACAATTTACAAATTCGTATTAAGTAAGTAAAATTTCAGTGAAGTCAGATGGTACAAATGTTCCAAAATATTAAGGAAAAACACTATAAAATCAGTGCCATCAGGAGTTAAAAACATATGTATATATATATGAATGATATGAAGATAATGATAAATATTTATACCTTTTTTCACATTTTTCTTTGAAATTAAATGAATAATTATGTTTAAGTGAACCGATTAATGACAATATTACACTTAAATATAACTACTCATAATCAATATAGAGTGAGATAAGTACTTAATAAGACTTGCAACTCATATTTGTAAATTTTTTTAATTAACCTTAACTATTTAGACAAGATTCTTCGAAAATACGAAAAAATTATATTAAGCATATTCGGTAAATTAAAAGTCATTTAAGTCTGTATATAACAACAGCCCATAAATTTTAGGTTAAATAAAAGTAATTCTAAATGATATCAACTTATGATTTTTTTTAAATAGCTTTTCCTCCTTTTTTTTATTTCTTTTCACTTTTTACCATTTTTAACATTTGAATAATTGGACTATTAGGCAATGTTCATTACACTCTATGATGCACGATACTTCTAAAAATGGAGTCATACTTTATCAGGTACTTGGTCTTACTAATAATGTAAGGTCCAAAGTTCCAATTATATTCCTCATTTTCTTTTCTTGGTAAGAGTTTGAATTTTAAAATTAAGAAAATAAAAAAATACTATTAAATACTTCTCAAATACATATCCTATACTTCAAAATTTATCCAAAAGTTTAACAAAATTTCATATCCGATGTTTTTGTCACACACATTAGACGTGTCTAACACTAGTAAAATACAAATCATATGATACAAAACTATAAAAAAAATAAAAATTTCATAAGTTTGATTATGAAATAATTTATATCATGATATATTCTTAATTAAAATTATCAAACATTTCACTCTACTTATGTTACATTGCAGTTTACTGATGCTGGTGGTGTTGGGTATAGTCAATAACATAATTACCGTAACGTCATTAATGCAATTCTATTTTACAAAAATACTAAATATTATATAATCATACCTTTTTTTCTGAATCTATAAATAAAAATATTTTTTTAGTTGACGTATTTAAGCCATATCATATTCTATATTTTTTTTATATTTACCGCGTCACACCTATTCGTATCCGCGTATCCGCATCTTTATCTGTTTGATTGTATCCCTGTATTCCGTAGAAGCAAATAAAATATTCAGTGGATATGGGCCTATAAATGGTTACGAGTCCTGGACAAATAATTCCACATCAGGCCCATCACTATTCTACTTGGCGACTTTCAGGACAAGAAGTTTTCCTCATTAAAACATGAGACCTGTCTTAAAGAGTCCAACTGGTCTAAATACCCAACAATGGGAACTGTGACGTGGCCCAATTAAGAAAAACAAGCCCAATAATATATTCATTTAGAGGCCCCTTGAACGAGGGGTATACATGGAGCCCAAAAATTATAATTGTTATTTGTTACCAAATGAGAAAAACTACTGATATTAATAAGCGAGGGAAAACAATTTTTCCTTCCACAAACCTTGGGCAGTTAGGCTATACATGAAATTAAGATATAAGTGACCAAAAAAAATATAGAAAATTAATTTCCGGTTTGAACAAATCTCATATAAGTTTTTAACTACTTTAAAATGTAATTGGGTATTATGAAATAACACATGAAATAAATATGTAATTCAATAAGTACCTCTTGTAATTCTATCCATACAAAAAAAAAATAATAATAATAATAACCCTTTCTTTATTCAAAACTAAAAAGAGGAATATATATATATATATATATATATATATTCACATATCTAGAGTCCCTGATATTGTTAAATTCACATTTGAAAAGCATATTAGAAGAATTAAAGTAAACTATTAGTTGAAATAATAAATCTAGAAGGCTACACACAATTCACACCAATATTTTACTCACATTCATTAAAAAGTACTATGATTCATAATCATAAATTGATACTCCTGGAACTTATTCAATATTGAAATTCCCAAGTAGTGGCAGATGATTGGTTTGGTGAGGATTTGTAAGAGGCGTATTTCCACACTCACATGATCACATGTTGTCTGGATATTTTTTGTGCCTCACCAAAATGTTTAGCGAATGTTTGTTTTGTGATAATTTTCATTTCTAATATTTTTGGAGGATTTTTATTGATTTTGAATAACATTAAAAATATGATTGGATAATTATTTTTAGATAGAAAATTTATAAAGTTAAGTATGAAATTATGTTTGATTTATTGTTTTTAATGAAATTATTTTTAAATTATATGTATATAATATTAAATGATTTGATAATGGTAGAGACCACAATTAATATTTTAAGTGAATTAAATATTTTAATACAGTAAAATTTAAATGGTGGGCCCTACAATAATAATGTAGTTGATACTAAAAATATGTTAAAAAAATTAGTGAGTAGTTGTGGGTCCTACATTATTAATATAGATAGTAATAAAAATATATTAATGAGAGAGTATGTAGTTGTATGGAAAAATGAATTGATTGAAAATAAAAAATTGATTGATATTGTGTAAAAATAGATTTGAAAATGAAGGGAATAGGGTTGAGAAGTGCTTTGAGTGAAAAAATTAAAAGATAAAATATATTATTTTTAATGAGATTAAGTAAAATAAACATGATTTATATATTTAAAATAGTAAAAAGTAAAAAAAAATTCATTGAAATGAAAAACAAACGTTCCCCCAATTGTTTAGAGGCTTAATTGAAAAATTGATTCTCTAATTGAGAAGAATTAACAAAAATAGTCTTTTTATTTATTGAAGTGGCAATATAGAACACTAACTCCAAAAATTTGGCAGAGAACAAATTTGATTAAAAAAATTATTTTTGGCCGAAGATTGGCAGATGACCGATGTATAACTCTTAAATTGGGGATTTTCAGTTTGCCGTCTATTTTGCTTATGTGGAGAGAAAGAAATACACAAGGTGTTGATTGGGATGCTTATTTGGAAAAAAGAAAATTCCACATGAGCGGATGACATGTCTTTAGTTGTACAAATGGCTTAGTTGTATAAAATTAGAGACGTGAGAATATGTATTAAAATTTTGAAAAAAGTAGAACAAAATTGGAAGATTATTTTTTTTAAAAAAATATAAAAATCTTATGTTTTTTTACTGGACCCATTTGGACCAATTCTGGACCAACAAGATTCAACTACAACCCAAATCAACTAAATCCAATCTAAACCATCTTTAGACCCAACCCAACCCAATCCAAGACTAGTTGGATTGGGCCATGGGTCAATACCCATAGTGCCACCCGGCCATATGTCCACATAATTTAAGTCCACAATTAAGAGTTATGATATAGTGACGACAGTGGGTCGGGTTTACCTAGATCCGAGATTCGACCATTAAAATTTTTAGGAATTTATATTCAAATTTGTTCCATATTTAGATTTGGTGGGCTTCCACTAGACTCATTTTATAATTTAAAAAATATTAAAAATTATATTTTATAAAAAATATTATTATTAAGACTTTCTAAAAAATATATATTTTTAATTACAATATTATGTATATATATATATATATATTTTAAAAAAAAAAAATAAACGGGGTGGGTCTGGATCGGGTCGAACATGAAAACGACAAACACAGAACCCGACCCATACCCATATATACTATTGAGACCCGCCCCATTTTGGTGTGGGTCTGGATTTTATTCGAATCTATTATCATCTCTATTAAGACACACACACACATATATATATATATAGACACACACACACACACCAAGAAAAGAAAGAAATAAAAAAATAAGAAATAAACTGACCACAAGGCATAATTCAAGTGACAAAGACTAAGATATTTAAATTTGGTGCCTTGTGACTAAATCCCATCAGATATTTAAGTATTATTACTGAGTTTCTTTTTAGAAATAGTAGTAATAATTGTGATGACTGTAAAAGCAATTTTTGTTATTATTAGTTAATAAATAACTTGTTTGTACAAGTATAATCCCTTCTTTTCCATTTAATGAAAATTAAGGAAATGAAATAGTGAAGAATGAATATATACAGGGGGCATGCATCTCAACCTATATAGTCATAATCTGAGAATTAGAATGGGAAATTCAAACTTTGATGATTGATTTTCCTGATTAATTACAAAAAATTGCTGAATAAGACAGAAGAAGAAAGTCCTAGTGGATGAGGAAATGGTAGGTTTATGACTTAGATTAGGATTAAATCTTAATCAAATCCACCAACATTAATATTGACACAATGACACTGCAAAAACGTGGACTGAAAAGATGTAAATTAAAGCCTAACAAAGTGGCTTTTCGTGGGATTGATTTTCATGAAAGTAGCACAAGAAAGGTCGAGACAAATCATGTTGGAGCATAAATTATGATTCAGATTATATTTAAAAAAAAAAAATGACTCTCTCTCTCTCTCTCTCTCTCTCTCTCTCTATAAATATATATATATATATATATATATATATATATATATATATATATATATATATATATATATATTATGGAAAAAAACAAAGTACGCAAAAAATCTGAAGTAGACAACGAATGCATACTTTTGCTTTGTTTTCAAGAACTAAGGAGATTTCACCATGTTTTTTCTTTAAATATTACATTATTTAATTAACTCTAGTTTGATCGTATAACACGTTTAATTTTACTTATCTTATAATTGGTCATTACTATCTCATAACATAATCAATAATATAACAAAAATGAAACAAATTTTTTCATAGAAAATTTAAATGCGACCAAATTGATTTTGAAAGTCTTTCCCACCTCATTAAATAGCATAGAAATCCTGCAAGCCCAACTTGCCCGCCAGAAAGTTGGCATCTTATTAAAAACAAAGTAGGAGCTCCATGAGGCATGAGATGTGGGAAAGCGAAAACTCTGTCAGAACTCAGTACCAAGTTGCTTAGCTGAAATGCTCATTCAGTCGGTCCGAAAAGGAGACTTAAACAAAAAACTGCATGAAAACTTTAACTATGTACCACAATTCCTGTCTGACGACGACTAAATTTCGTGTCCCTCCAAAAGTTCAGGGGCCCTTTTCTTTCTGTGAATGCCTCTATCATCCAACTTGCAGGGGTAGAGCTGCAAATTATGTGAACAACTTGACGTACGGTTCTGATTCTTCTGGTTTTATTCTATCATGTTCGCAAGAAACCAACAAAATGTAGGGGGGATAAAAGGCATGGTATTATCAGCTTTTCATGGTTTCTGATAATGGAAATGGCATTTAGGTAAGTATGGCATTGACATTTGACAAAGACAACCAACAGTGAGATGGAACTTATCAAATAAGTATTCCAATTTTCATACATTGAGTACTCAGCAAATTAAAAATAGAAAATAATTTTCATTTTCAAAAGCATGAAAATTTACAGCATTTTTAGGGTTGGAAATATGTTTACTAAATTGTCTTGTGAAAATAAAAATATATCTGAATGTTGACTGTATAAGTTTGAAAATAAAAATATACTTATTTTATGATATTTTATATATAAAAATATGTGAAATATTATTAGATTAAAAAGTGTTCATTGGTATTTTTTATAAAAATGATTAAAACAAAAATACATTGTTTGAGTTTCAAAAAAATAAAAATTTAAAAAATATAAACAAACTAGCTCTAAGACACCAAGACGCAACCAAATTCATATTTGCCTGAGAGAGAATTGACTTTTGCAATCTTGATAAACTTGTCCTAAGGGGTACAGGACTTGAAAGAAATAAATTGACCTAGTAATTAAAATTCCGCACGGAAATGGAATCAAATCAAGGACAATTTATACGTGAATATGGCTTTCACCTGAAAACGATGGATTTAGATGCATGCCTTCAACTTCATATAAAACTATGCCCGTGTGGTTAATTAATTGGGTCTAAAAATCAGGATTTCTTTCACATTGTGTTGAATATCATGGAAAAATGTGTAATAAAACAACTAAATGGGAAGAAATTTTTGACAAAATATTTTTTCGTAAAAGTACAACTTATTATATATCAGATCCTTTTAAGGATTTCTAGCATCTTTTCCATCAACATAATCATTTTGGATTCTAAAAATGAAATTAAAAAAATACCGCAAAAATGAAAGAATTTGTAAAAATATAATAACTGAGTCCACGTCTTATATTATGACAATAATGAACCAATCGTACAACAGATGTAGATGCAATTTTTTTTTTTTTTTATTTCCTGGGCCTGACTAAATTCATTAATCAACATATGATCCTGAGATATGGGTAACTTTCATCCAACACAGGCACATTCATGGTATTTTAATTTCTTTATTTGAAGCTTCGACAGTGTTAATGCGTGTGAACATGCAAAGCCTGCTTCCGTCCGGCAATATATCTTAGGTTTGTATTGACTGTGATATGATGCGCCTTGACGAAATTAATGTTGGAGGAATATTCGTCAATCCAAAAGGCAAAATTTCTATGCTGTGTCTGGTTCATGTACAATGTACGAGGACAAAAAATATCTATTGCCAGCTTTTTGTCCTGAAAACAACAAAAGGAACAAGAAAACATGATGTTCGAAGAGAAGAAAGAGTAGTGAAAATTGGATTCTCACAACATATATTGGAATTAGAGAGAGATTACTTTACAAATTAATTAATTAGCTGGTGGAAAATGGTTACATTTAGTGTGCATAACTTTCCATTGGAATATTGCGTGACTCAATCAAATATGAGAAGCCCACTAATAATCTTCTAAGTAAGTAATAGTGGATGTTAAATCATAAGAAAAATTATTTTATATATTAAGAAAATCAAAAGTGAAAGGTGACAATTCAAAATCCGCAACCAAAAAAATAGTAAATGAAAGAATTTCAGGTAAATTTCCACAATTTCTAGTATTTAAAAAAAATAAAATAAAGACGGACCAAGTAGAGACTGGTAGGAGCAATCATCTCGACTCCCCCATTTTGTGTACATATACATTATTCGAATTAATGTTATCCGAATTAGTATAGAATTCGATTCACAAGAAGAAATTAAATGTGGTATCTCCCCTTTCTCTTTAAGTGAGAAGCCTAACTCAGCTTTGTTTCTTGCTTTTTGACTAAGGTCTTAATGAATGTTTTGGCTTCCTAACTTAGAACTCTCTTTCTACCTAATCCATTCATTTTCCACTTACGCTTAAGAGTATCTAGAATGGATTGACTTGAATTCGCATATTTTGAAGTTTTTTCATGAAACTGAACCGTGTAAACACCTTAATACTACAGTTTTTTGGTGCATCATAAGTTGGTGAATGATTTGGCAAGGGACTAATTTCTTCTTATCGTTTTCCAAAAAGAATGGTCAAATTATGTGAAACATTATCATTATAAAATTCATTAACATTTATTACGTGTTTTAGTCGCATAATTAAACTAAACAAGCTTTTACATGTTTAATAATTCTTTAAGTCAGTTCCGTAGAAAATGACCTTTTTAATTTTAGCCCATAAAGCTTTCTATTTCTAATATTGCATTGCATTCTCTAGTCAATTATATCAATTATTGTCATATTTGAAATTTTCTTCTTTTATCTATTAGCCGCTTCTGTACAGGTGATGATAATCGGTACAATATAATAAATGATGTAATACAATATTACAATAGATAATTCTATCCACTTTTAAAAAAAATATTAGTATTTAGTATTAATTAGTAATTACATTAAGGATCGTTCGGCCTCATAAATTTCAAATATAATAAGTGTCAAAACGTTACCATTACCTTCATTTTAATTTCATTCACATGGCTAGGTATATCCACAAGCAAATTAAGAACAGGAATGACTAAGCTAAGAGCATTGCATAATTTTTTTTTAAAATTATTTTTCCTAGATTTTAATTTGGTTATATCCAAAAAAGAGAGAGAGAGAGAGAGAGAGAAAAGAAAAAAATAAGAAAGAAAAAATCATCTCCAGACATGAGCATCCACATCTACAACTCCACAAATACGAGAAATATATAGTATAAAGCTTTGCTACAATATATGGTAAAAGCAAGCGGACCACATGATATGCATCCCAATTCGCTGCAGGCATTGCTGCTTAATTATTGATACTTGCTTTTTCACAAAAAAAAATTCTCCAATACCTAATCAAAGATTCTCATAATCTTACCAACTGATCATCAGCCAATCACACAATCTTTTACTACTAAAATTCCCTCAGGAGTCTTATGTTTTTCTTTACTATCTTAAAGATATATATGTTCCTCTTTCTGTCTTTTGTTTTTCCCCTACTTTAATTATTATGCTCTTTTTAGGGTTGTTCTGTCGGGGTGGGTTATATTACAAACAATGGAAAATAAACTCAAGTTGATAAGCAACTTACACACTCTTAATGGTTAATAGTGGAGTGGATCAGCAAGAGGTGTTTAAAAGAGAGTATCTAAGAAAATCTGTGGGAAGATAAATACATGTGGTTGTGCACATGTAAATACATGTGCAAACATGGACGATTGAATTCTAGTGGTTGATTCTTTTTCAAAGAAATTTTTGCTTTTGAACATGCCACACATGGCTGCCATTGACTCATAAATATCTTACTAGCATTAATTTCTTAATATTTGCATAATTGGGGGCTCTTTAATCAAATGGGAAAGTAGCATTTTTAATTTTTATTATCTTTATTCTATGATTTTCGCATTTTTTATTTTAATTTAATATTTTATCTCATATTTTATTTTACAGTATATATAATTTACGTAGAAATTATAAAATTTGTGAGTCCAGCAAGATACACATATACACTACATTAATTATGTACTTGTAGAGCACTAGAAGACTTATTTGCATGCGACAAAATCCCTTCAGCATCCCAAATTGTAATCAATTGAAGGTAGGGGCTTTGTCCCATGCATTTGCATAATTTTAGGAAATTGGTTAAGGTGTTTGTCATTTTTAATTCCCCAAATCTATGTTAATTAGTGTTGCAAATCTCATCTTTAACTAAACCATGATTAATTTTGTATGATGCTAATCATTGCTCAGCTCGTGCAATGAGCCAATTGCCAAACTACCAAACAATCTTGATTCCCATGCATACATACAATCAAAGGTATCAACCATCACAAATTCCTCCGTCAATGATCAGCCATCACATGTTGTGAGAGAATGAAGTAGAGATTATGGCCAATGCTAACTGCTAACCATGTGCTGTGGTCTCTCCCATCAACCCGCAATTTGCAACAATTTTCTCTTCACTAACTAACATTTATTACAAACATTAATTACATGCGGTGTCACATTTCATTGGGAAAATGTTGCAGAGCAGCAATAATATTTTTTTCATTACAGATTCTTCGTTTCAATTTGTATTTTATCATGTATTATATTTTACGGATACAGTCAAAAGGATATGTGATTCAAAATTTCATACACTTGATATTTATTTATTATATGAAATAAAAAATAAAATATTAATTTAACTTTTTTCTTAAAATCAATAGAAATTCTTGGTGGGGGGGGGGGGGGGGGGGGGTTGGAGTGGGTAGGGAAGCTCTAATTCTAGCAAGTAAGTGTACAAGATTTTCTACTCATTTTAGATAACCATATGCGCCTCTCATCGTCAAATATTACTGAAATCACTCATTCTGTTAAGATTATGATTATAATTATATATAGTATTATTGGTAAAGTTGATTTATTTAATACTAAGTGCCCGATATTTTCAAAGTCGTGCATTCCATGTGCCAAATGCTGCCAATGCCAATAACCAACTTCTGCTAATCCAGATTAAAAAAAAAGAAATGTACTGGATCGATAATTAAAAGTGGTTGATCACTTTATAATTCTTGATCATCAACAATTTCACATGTTTGATTATACCAGCATTGGTGCCAAACATGTTATGTTTTGCGCCTTTTCGGATGCCATGATGCGATTTTCAAGCACACCAAATCTAGAAGGATTAATCACTCATTTGATGTTGATAACTGAAACCCTAATTATACAATAACTACATTATTGCTTAGTGCATCTAGTTGCTAGTCATATAATTGTGATTGTGAAGAGTCACTTGGTGTGATTTGTCGAGTTCGACAATAATGCATATGTGGCCAATGAACTCTCACCTGCTCTGCAAGTGGATTCAACCATTTGTGTTGCTTCCCACAGTCAAACGCAATTAATCAGAGTCGATGCCTTGTTTAGCCAGCCAGGTTTCCATACCCAAAAAAGATCTGATGGATTGGACAATATATCTATTAGGGAAATCGTGGTATTTTTAATTTACTTCATATCCTGTTGCTACTATATATGTCATGCAAGTTGCAGATTTCACATCATTGTTGACGTTTGTGCTAAAACTACTTCCTTTTATGCTCCGAATTATTTAGAGCATGGATCGTGTAGTTAACTGTAGTTTGAAAGAGCATATAATTCTGAAATCTTAAAACTTTAAAAAGAGAACATTAATTAATTAGGTTTTCTGATTGTAGCTTGTTTCATTTTAATTAAAATGTTAAACAATTTACTTTTGTAATAGTTTAAATTTTTGAATAAAATAATTATTTAACGTGATATTAGAGTCAAGATAAATAAGAGATTTTGAGTTCGAATCTCATAATCATTCATGAAAAATATTTCACGTGGTAGACTTAATAAAAAGTTAAAGAGTTATTAAATATTTATTTTCCTGATTGAAATTTTATTTAAACATAAATGATATGTTCTGTTTCTAATAAAAATATGAAAAGTAAACCTTGATCTAAGAGTTGACCTACAATCGAAACATATGTTAGGTTCGTCTAATTCCAACCAAAACTATTTTACAATAGTAAGTCAAAAATACTAATTATCTTGTTATGGACGGGCATCCAACTATTTATAAAAAGCTACTCACAGTGGCCTGCTTGTGATTCTTACTGGTTACATCCATCTCAAGGATTTATGGTGGAAATCCTGGTTGACGTGCGAATCTTCGACCTGTTTGGTCATTACTTTAATATTCAGGGGCAAAGCTTGAAAACTAGGGTTAACTCTTATCACTCACTTGAGGAGAAAATGATCCCACACTCAATCAAATGTGGCAGAGAGTCATTTTTTGGCCTTAAGTTTATACGTTGTTAATCTGAGTATCCGAATATGTTCGAGTTTATTACCGGAACAAGAGTGTTTTACCGACAAGCATGGTACCATGGAAACTACAGATGCAGGAAATTAACTGAAAAAACTGCTGCATGTTCCTCCTGCAAGTGCCCTCATTCTTATGTACAATGTAATTATGTATGGATCATGTATGGATGGACACGTCTGATAGAATGTGTCGTGTGTCGTCTCTTACGTAATCAGTGGGCACAAATTGAGCATTTTCTTGGTTAATGGGCACATGAAATTTAGCTGGGAAGTCAGCTCTATTTCGATATGCATTGGAATGTCACGATGAAAAAAGACATCACCCACTTTCAGACAATATATTGCTTCGACAAAGTGAAAGGAAGAACAACAATACATCCCACTACATCTTAAGTCGTCGATCACTTGGAAATGAGAAAGTGACTAGTTTTCATCTACTTGGAACATGAAGAAATAACACCAGGGCATTATAATAAATTAGAAATCAGACTTTGACAATTGTATGCTTACGCCCTCTTTATTACTGTTACTAGTGCCTGCCTGGTGGTTTCTGTTCTTCTTCCTGTCTTTTCTATCTTTTTTTTTTCATCCTCGGGGGAATTGTGGGAAGGGCATATCAAAAGGATTGGGTGGAGATATATTATATATTTGTCATTGAATGAAAATGGGAACTTATTTATGGTTAGAGTCGGAGTATAATTTGATCATACTATTAAAGGATTTAAAAGAGATTTCGTATCTACTTTTGTAATTCTATATACATCTTATATTGCATGTAATATATGTATATTTATAATATTTTTTTAAATATATTGCAAAATGTATTTTTAAGAGTCGAGGTCATATTATCATAGGAATTAGAAAATATTTTGTCTTCGTGTGTCACGTGTATATGATTAATTCCAAAAGTATATTTAAGAAAAAAATTCTATATACATAATATGCATGTATTATATGCAATAAAAAATATAATATAAAATTATAATAAAATATTCAAATGCACTTTAAAAAAGTAACATTAAATTTTGAATATGATGATATGAGTTGTTGCCTTCTTTAGCTGGGTGGCCCATGACTTCAAGATGACGATATTAATATTTTGTGATTATTTCCAAATTGATTAAATGCTACTTGAGAAATGGTCTGCGAACTGGGGACCTCGGATTGAACAAGAGGCGGCCGGTGCTGCCTATTGCTCATATATGGTGTAATGGTCACATGGTGGCGGTGTTCAAAACCGAACTAACTCACATTTAAATTGAATGCAAATTGATTTTGATAGATGTGAAAATAATATTGAGGCCAAAAACTGGCTTTATAGGTAGCAGCCAACCTTGATAATACATATATGAACAAAATGTGCAAGGATGAGAATATGAGAAAATGATATACCTCTGTCAACTATTTTGTGTGGGCAATTCTCTCTTCCTCTCTATTATTATTATTATTATTATTATTTATTTTTAAATTGTTGTAAATACAAAAATAATTTTTGAAAGATGCAAGATCTTAGGGTTCAGACATATTAGACCCAATGAATTATAATAGTTAGATTATGTGCAGCCCATATGAATTCCTTCATGCATCCCACATGATTCAATAGTTATAAATAATTCTAATTCATTATCCTGAATTTTCAATAATTTTAATAAAAATTTATTATGCTAGTACAAAATTGCCTGGTGGCATTTTGCAAAGACTCATGCAACAATATATCTATCTTTGACTATGATTTTAGTAGATTATTTTCTCAACTCATCGTGTTTACCAAAATACTTGGAAAAAAAATCTTGATGACAATGATCAAAAAGATATTTTGTTTTAAAATTTAATATATTGATTTCGATTATCTTATAAAAATACACTTGATGGGAAAAGAGAATTACCTAACAATCGATATCTTTCAAATAACACTTTTGCTTATAATTCGTTGAAGAATAATTTAATCTAGAAACCATTTGAAGCTTTAGCGTCAACATATGCATCATTAAAGGATTGTCAACCAAAAGGTACGTCACCTTACCTTATTGGTGAGCAGTAAATTACAAATAAATATTGTAGCAAGGATTATCAATTTACAATTTTATGTTGTACTGTATAGTATATATCATACGTATATGTTATGTGTATATAAATAATTTAAAATTTATATTGAAAACATTTTTTAGATATATATAATTATAATATAAAATACAAAATACAAAAAAATTATTATAAAAAAATACAAACATGGGGATCATGGTTTTTAACGAAGAAGTTGAAGCCAATTTAGAGCAGCGTTGCTGATTACTAGGCTACTCATAATACAAATAAAAGAAACATAGGTCATGTGTTAGTGGAGGGTATTCCGCGTGAAGCGAACAAGGTTTTGAGCCGGAAATGGAATAGAACTCCGCCACGTGGGGTTGGGGGTGATGCCGCCATGCTCAGTGCCGAGACACCCAATCGAAGGCAACTACGCGGCCGAGCGACGACATGACTTCTTTTTGCAGTGGCCGTGACTCGTTTGTTTCGTGTCACTTAAATTAAATCATTGTTTTTGTTTCGTGTTGACATTAATTAATGATTCAGTATTTTGTATACATCGCTAAGCCCTTCATTCTTATATGGATCGTGGACATGTATATGACAAATATCTATACAGATGAATAGATGATATATTATATTACACTGCTCTTGAATCTTTAGTACAACAATTTTTACTAGTCATTCCGCAATTTTAAGTTGCAAACTTAGACCCAGGAGTTGACAGTCGAGAGTCTGAATCCGTAAAATTAAAAATACTATATACCTGGCGGCTCATCCAATTAAAGTGGGAAATGATTTCATTAGGATTAATTTAAAATTATTTTTAATTTAATTTATTTATAAAAATTATTTTTTAAAATTTTGAAAATTATAAATGCTTCCTATAACTAACCATCTTCGAAAAAATTAACAGAAGTTGTAGAAAGGTTTTTTTTTTTTCAATGGAAAGTTGAAAAAATGACTGAGAATTTAAAAAATATGAATAGACCGTTTTACCCATGATCATTCTTTCGAAACACACTTGACATTTATCTCATCATCCAATTCAACGATTTATAATTTTTCATTTAAAAAAAATAAAAAATAGTTTCACCATAGCACCACCTCCCACCTCGTCCACTGTTGCCTGTTGCCTGTTGCCCAAACTCACCAAAGCCACCAACCTCTCTCATAGTGTACGTGTGTTTTTCTCAAAAAATTGAACATGAAATGAATTTGAGGAGTGGGAAGCCATGGGGGACGGTCGAGATGGGGTTGGGCTTTTTGGGTGGGGTGGGGTGGGCGGAGGAGGGGGAAGGGGGTTGGGGCTTTCTAGCTAGGTTTGGGGGGACTGGGCGACGACCGACCGACAATGGGCCTGGGGATGGGCGGCGGGCAATCAGGGCTGAGGATTGGGGAAAGTTCGTGAAGAAGAGGAAGACTTTTTTTTATCTTTTTTCTTTTCTCCCAACCTTATTTTATGTTATTTTTTCTCGGTCTTAATATACATATTTTTTTGTTTTGTTTACTTAAAATTGAATTTAGGTTTATTTTCTAGTTTTTAAATTTGAAATTCTTTTTAATAATTAAATATTTATTTAAATTTATGATAAGTAATTTAAAATTATTAAAATTTTACTATGAAATATAATAAGGTTGCATTTTCAGAACATTAATTTCTAATTATATGTCGCGTTCACATTTAAACCATATATATAAATATATAACTTAAAATTATTGAAATTATATTATTTAAATTGTATTTATTTTTTATTTAAAATTGAATTTAAGTATCTTCGTACTTTTAAATATGAAACTCTATTGACGTTCAACTATTTATTTAAATTTATGATTGATAACCTAAAATTATTGAAATTATAACAAGTTTGTATTCAATCAATTTTATTTAAGTTTTTAATTTCACTGAAAATATAGTTTGATGTTTTACAAAGAAAAGAATAAACTAAAATTATACTAGTTTAAAATATAATAAGTTGGAATTTCTTGTCTCATAATTTTAAAATATATTTAAATTGTGAATTTTATTATTGGAAACTTGTATTTAAATTTTAAATTTCTTTGAAAAATTTCAAAGCTAAAAAAGAATAAATATAATAGGAACTTTTATTTATAATCTTTAAAATAAAAAAAAGTATAAAAAATAATAAACTTATTATTAAATTATGTTTAGCCCCTTCGTATAGATTAGGTATAAATATATAACAATCAAATCACTGAGTATTTTTTAATGAACTTGATAGCTTAAGTGCAATATGTAAAATAAGATGAAGACAAACTTTAAAGAATATTTTAAATTTTGAAGTTGAGAGATTTTTTTTTTTTATAAATGAAATTTTAAGAGTGATTTTTATAATTAATATTTATTATTATTATTGTTGTTGTTGTTGTTTTTTTTTAAAGCATGGGAGCATAGGTGTCTAATTCAAATTCTTATTGGTACTTAATCTAAAGCATCCCTCCAATTATATGTCTCCCTGAGGATTTCCCCAACCCCACTATTGTATATGGTCTAAAGAAGCATAAAACCATGGATCATGTCATATGTCATACTAACATGCATACAGGATTTGTTTGCAATGTCAATCCGCAAATGCCCTTCCCACAAATCCACCACGTGCTCTTCTCCTACATCTCTAAGGTGGACCAAATTACACTTAAACACTTCTCTCCCATCCTCTCTATTTAAACCCAATTCTCTCCTCCTCTATCTCCCCCCAAAACTCACTCTCCACTATTCTTCCAAAAACATATACCACATAACTTCTCTACTTCCCCTCTTCAATTTCTCTCCCAGTTTCAAACACTGATACAAACACATGGCTTCTTCAATGGCACAAACAAACTCTAGTTCATGGGCTGGACCCCAATTTTCTCAACCATTCTCATCAACTTCTCTTCTTGAACTGGGCTTCACCTCCAAATCCATTTCAGTGAGAAAGCCAACCAGAAGAGCTAGAATCCACTGTGCTCTACACTCACCTTCCGTTCTCACTTTCCCCAAACAGCCCTTCCAGACCCCCACAGTTCCCAAACACGATTCCCCTCACCCCCCGCGCCACCGCCACCGCCACCGCCTCAGTGGAACTTATTACAAAGAGCGGCTGCCAAAACTCTTGACGCGGTGGAAAGCGCGTTGGTCTCACGCGAACGCCAGCACTCACTTTCAAAAACCACCGACCCACGTGTCCAAATTGCCGGAAATTTTGCCCCGGTGCCGGAGCAGCAAGTACGGCATAATCTCCACGTCACCGGCACTATCCCAGAATGCATTAACGGCGTTTATGTGAGAAACGGCGCCAACCCTTTACACGAACCTGTCGCCGGCCACCACCTCTTTGACGGCGACGGCATGATCCACGCCGTCGCCATTAGCGGCGCAAATTCCGCTAGCTATGCCTGTCGGTTCACCGAGACGCAAAGGCTGGTCCAAGAACGTGATTTGGGCCGCCCCGTTTTTCCGAAAGCAATCGGAGAACTCCACGGGCATTTGGGCATAGCCCGGCTGCTGCTATTTTATACCCGAGGCTTATGTGGGTTGGTGGATCATAGCCAAGGAACAGGTGTGGCAAACGCGGGATTAGTGTATTTCAATCAAAGACTTTTAGCCATGTCAGAAGATGATCTTCCTTATCAAGTGCGGATAACTCCCTCAGGCGATCTCGAAACAATTGGGAGGTATGATTTCGGAGAGCAATTGAGAAGCACGATGATTGCTCACCCAAAAATTGATCCTGTTTCCAAGGAGCTTTTTGCTTTGAGCTACGATGTAGTTCAGAAGCCATATCTCAAGTACTTCAAATTTTCTAACGATGGAAAGAAATCGCCTGATGTTGAGATACCTCTGGATGTGCCCACCATGATGCACGATTTCGCCATCACTGAGAATTTCGTCGTGATTCCTGATCAACAAGTGGTGTTCAAGCTTCAAGAAATGGTTAAAGGGGGCTCACCCATGGTATATGACAAGAACAAGAAATCAAGGTTTGGGATCTTGTCAAAGAATGCTCGAAATGCGAAAGACATTAAATGGGTCGAGTGCGCCGATACTTTTTGCTTTCACTTGTGGAACGCTTGGGAGGAGCCGGAGACCGATGAAGTCGTTGTAATCGGCTCATGCATGACTCCACCCGACTCAATTTTCAACGAATGCGATGAAAACTTGAAGAGCGTTTTATCAGAAATCCGGCTCAATTTAAAAACCGGCGAGTCAAAAAGACGGCCCATAATTCAACCCTCGGAACAAATCAATTTAGAAGCCGGCATGGTGAACAGGAACCGGCTGGGCCGGAAAACCAGGTATGCTTATCTTGCGATTGCAGAGCCGTGGCCTAAAGTTTCAGGCTTTGCAAAAGTCGACCTCTCCACAGGGAAAGTTGAGAAATTCATGTACGGCGACCGGAGATATGGTGGGGAGCCGTTTTTTGTGCCAAGGGACTCAAGTTCCGAGAGAGAAGATGATGGGTACATTCTTGCATTTGTACATGACGAGAAGGCCTGGAAGTCAGAGATGCAGATAGTAAATGCCATGACATTAAAGTTAGAAGCTTCAGTAAAACTTCCATCGAGAGTACCATATGGATTTCACGGGACATTCATAAGCACAAAGGACTTGGAAAATCAAGCCTGATGGAATTACAGTGAAAAGGGCCTGTGTATTTATGTGTATACTTATACTACATATCCAAGTAGTGCATCTATAATGGAGGATGAGTATGCCAGAGGGATTGTTAGATTTAGAGCATCGTCCCCGGACTCTCCTCTACTTCTGATTTTAGCAGTCGGCCCTTTTTCTTTTTGGTAATTATTTTTTTATTGCTGTGTTTTTCAGGAGCCAAGCTTGTCGCTTTAGGTGTGTAGGTATTAATGGAGCTCAGCTGGTTTCTGTTTCTTTTTGTCTTGTTTTTACAATTTATTACACACATTTTCACCCTTCTTGATTGTCTCGCAGCCCTGAGCTAATTCTCAGCCTTTTCCTCTGCATATTAATTAATACGAGACCGAATACTTATTGCACATTTTGTTACCACTTGATTAGTAATAATATGACAAAAACATGTACAATACTTTATAATTAATTACTACCTAAGTAGATAGCATGAAAGGAACGACATTTTACAGTGTTTTTGTTTCTTGTCCTCTTTGCGCCCCACCCATATTTCATAATGATCTGCTTACTATTTGACCGAAAAACCTTTATATATATATATATAATATGAACATATACACGCAAAATTTCTTGAATATAGATTATGGCAGTATTGGTGGTCTCATTTATGGAAACGGTGTCACGGACTTCATCGGACGAAACATAACGTGTTGAAATTTGACATCTCCGCCGCATAAAATTCCAAGACTACGAAATTAAAATGGCATTCGGATTCGGCAACGTTTGGTCTTATTATATTGAAGTTTAGGATCCAGAATTAGAGTTGGACCTTGGAATAATTTGACCAACCCTGGCATCACCGCCCCATACCCCCACTCTCTTGGAGAAAAAAGATGTAAAATTGAAATGAGATTTGTATGAATGCAAGCTCTCGGCTGATCAAAGGATAAATCTTTCACTGATGGAGATATAATTTATTATGGTTTGTTACGTGTTTTCTTAATTATTTATTGTAATCAGTATTTGATTTAATAGAGTTCATAAGGTAAGAATGTATTCATTATTGTTTTTGATTTGTAAATAAGTATGAGTTGCTTGTTCATCCAAGTGCATTCATTACAGTGCTTTTGGAGAAAAAAAAAAAAAAGGAGATACTTTTATTTGTAGACATTCCAAGCCATAATGGAAGTAAGTGGGAGGAAAATACGGTGTTGTTTGGGTGAGTTTTTTTTTTTTTTAATTTCAATAAAATATTTAAAAGAGGAGAATTCATAACTTTTTTTTTAAATCTTAACTAGCTACTTTAATTTTGACTAGATTAATTATAAAGTTATTATTACTAATATTTTATAAATTATAAAATTTTATTTTATTCAAATAATTCAATAATTTTTTTTTAGAAAAAATTTAATATTTTATAAGTTTTAAAATCAAGTTCTAAAAACATATAAAATATTTTAAATAAATTTAGTCAAACACCTTTAAAATCTCATGGAATGAGGTTGCTAAAAGTTTTGTATATATTAGCTCAATCAAAAATATATATTCACATAAATACAAGAGGACGGTTACAATGAACTGCCAAGAAGTTGAATTATTTTCCATCTTTCGCATGCCATGCCTAAGGGAATTGGAACTTTTTCATAAAATGGTAGAAACAATTGTGTGTGTGTGTGTTTTTTTTTTTTTTTTTTTTGGGGGGGGGGGGGGTGGGGGACTTTCTAAAGTGGTGGCATAATATTGTTTGATAAGTATCTTGAAATGGTTATGTATTCAGCATGATAAATTATCCCTTTGGTACATGTTATTCTCAAAATAGTGCAAAATTTTCTTTTAGCCCTCATACATTACAATATTTATCTAAGGACTCAAGTTTTGATTGGCGCAGATTATAAACGCATCTTTTACAAGATCAAACCCTTTTGTACGTGTTATTCTTGAAATAGTGCAAAATTTTCTTTTGGCCCTCATACATTACAATATTTACCTAAGGACTCAAATTTTGATTGGCGCAGATTATTTCTCATGCGAGAAGGGTAAAAAAAAAAAAAAATTGCCATGTTCAAGGTTCACATAGCATCCAATGTGTTTGGAATTTTTTGCATTAATTTTGGACCACTTGATTAACGTGAACTTTGTTGCCATGACATGTTAAATAGTGCCTCATTTCAACTAGCTTAAGAAGTAACCAAAATGTGTATATTTACCTTGATTACGGATAACAATTGATCACATTAGAATTTTTCAGTATTAGAGATAGTTGGAATAACAATTGACGTAACATCAGACTCATTATAATTTTTTAATATCAATAAGTCTTATAGATATTTTACCAATACACTGTATATAACATATACATGAAAAATTATGATTAGAGACGTAAGATATCAAATTTTCTCCTCAACTGGTTCCATTTCTCGTTGAAAAAGAAGACAGGAAAAGACATGTCACCGACATGCACTAATTTCAAAGGCATGAAACAATTGGTTTTTTGTAGATACTTTTCCTTTGTCCAAAATTGAAAGATTGTGTTGTAGATTTTAGAAGATCACAGAACAAAATGGTTTTCCGTGGATGAAATCGATCGAACCCACAAAATTCTAATTTGTTTTTTTCACCCTATTTTATGATTGTGATATGTTTAAACATTATTCATTCATTAGGAACTTATTAGAGAATGGTGTGGTCATGATTTGTCTATAAATAGATTTTTTTATTGTAATTTTTAATTACATCATTTATTATATTACATTAACTGTTTTCATATATAAATTTATCGAATGAGACTTGATGCTACTATTTTTCTTATGTTGAAGTGTGTTTACAAATTCTTGACATATGCTCACAAATTTACGATTTCTAAAAATAGGTTCCCTGCTTGCAGTATGAATAAACGATTATAACGATTCTGAAATTGTTCGAGAAAAGTCCTTACGATACGTGGATCAGTAAATACCTAATAGAATAAGCACTAACTTAAAACATGAATTAAAATAATGTACATTGTAAATACGAAAATTAATTTGTGACTATTAATATTTGTTCATTTTGGGACATAGGTTACATGACCTTTAATATAATGTAAGTATCATGACACTGATTGCCTTATAAGATGATGTTTTGCATCTCCGAGGTGATTGGACATTTTATTGGACTTGCGCTGTTAACTTATTTTTGGATTTGAATTAATTATTTATTGGGTTAAAATATAAATAAATAAATAAGATAAATACAATTTTTATTCATATCAAAACTATTGAATAATTAAAAAGAAAAAGAAAGCATCAGCTAATTTTATACTATAAAAATACAATAAATAATATAATATAATATTATAATAAAAAATTCTATTTGATTTTTGGCCATAAACATTTTCCACATTGAATTAGTGTCAACCGCACACCTTGGGACATTAATAAGGAAAAGAAAATGAGTTGGGTTGGGTCTTTCTTTAGGATTTTAATTTGCCGGAGATTCAATATAAGCCATAACTTTTAAAAAAAGATGCCTCTCTTGCCAGCGACAGTCCACACGTATTATCCGTAGAGACACAGAAAAAAACAACCAAAAAGTGATACTTGACTATATCGAAGGCTGTCAAAAGGAAATTTGTGTTTGCCCTTGTGAAAAAGAGCACTTGTGACATGGACATAAAAGTAGCATCTTATTTCATTTTGACAATTGGGTTTAACAATCAAGGGGAGGACTTTTAAGGTCGTGTGGTACTGTTGGACTTGGCCTCCCATGCAATAATTCTATATGTTTACTTCGTGGATGTTCGCGGAGATTGGACTGGATATGTTGATTCTTGTCCCTTTACGACCCTGGATTTTAGGGAGCAATTTCTTCGTACAGGGACTTAAATAATTGAGTTCGAAAAATAACTCTTATTTTTTGTATTTTTTTTGTTTTTCATGCTATCCTAAAATTGAGGAGTAGTCATGTTATGTGCTCCCATCAAATTGCAAGTTAATAGAGAATTAATGATTCGATTGCCATAGTCATTGGGGAATTGAATTCTTCAAAATTTCATCTATTCTAATTTGATATTATATTTTATATTACATTTCATAAATTCACGCCAAATATATATTTATTCTAAATATAATTTAATAAAATATTTTATATACTTAATATTTATTTATAAAATAAAATAAAAAATGTCACACTAAATTCTTTATACTTTATGGTCAATTCTTTTGATGCCTATCCTTCAACTTCTCCACAAAATATCTTCATTTTTCCTTTAATAATTTTCCTTGTCCTTTTCCTCATCCGTATTTTTATCCTTTGAGTAAGGCTCATTTAAAGAGAAAAGGACAGAAAGCACGCAGTTAAGAACAAACCAATCCAATTTAGAGCAGCCCAGAATTTGAGGATTTGGTGCAGATTTTCGAAAATGGTTATGGGAGCAAAACCACATTTATTTGAGACAAAAATACCTAAAAATAAACTCTTTCCTTGCATGAAGTTCACGTGAAGTCCACGTGGAAGCATTGCCCTCAACCCGTCAACATAAGGGACTCCAAATCCAAAAAAGTGATGAGAGTCGATCGGGGGTGGGCGTGGGGTTTGGGTTTGGGGTTGGGGGAGGAAATAATTAAATTTGCTCGGGCAGTATGAGTCCGACAGTGGCAGTCATATGTTTGAGGCAGGTGTTCATATTACCCTTACTTACCGCCGAAATTCCAGGAATTTCATAGCGGCGCCCAGGTCTCCGCATATATACTAACATAACCTACGTATACATACGTATTCATAATATATACAATTACCAAAAAAAAAAAAAAATCGTTATATATACATATATGTATATCCTTTTGCACACACTTATCAACATATATTACAAAATAAACTTTTGGATTATTAAATTATATAGAATGATATCATAATTTTACTATATAACATTATCATGTTCACATTTCACGACTTATAAATCCAACTAAATAGTTCCCACGTAAACAGTATAAAATTATGATTATGCATGTGTTTCATTGTATGTGTTTTTATTTAGGATAACGATGAAGAACTCATTCAATTAATCTATTAAAATGTTAGATACAATTTAGTATAACTCAAATGTAATATGAAAATTAGACTTGTATTCATATTTTTTTGTGAGTTTAGACCCAATTCTTAAATTTTTACTTTTACTATTTGAGTAAGGTTTTATTAAATGTGTTGTAGATAACGCATACTAATATTACAATACGATAATGTGTGATCGATGTTACTTTCCACATAATTATTTAGAAATAGAGATGTCCAAAGTTGGACTCAAAATTAGTAGGAGCGTGCATCATGTTGTTCGTCACACTCCATAGATCTCGGGACCAAGCCATTAAAATATAAATATATATATATATATATATGTGTGTGTGTGTGTGTGTGTGTGTGTGTGTGTGCATGGACCACTTATAATGCTCTTCCACACTCACTTGGAGCATTTGCTAGTGGAACTGACAATAACAAGTATTCAAATACATTAATAACATTAAGCTTTCCAAAATTAAAAAGTTATAGTTTTTAATTTCATCCGTATGACTTTTAGTCTACCTGCATATTAGTTTCTTCTGTTGATATATAATCTCAGTATATAATATCTTAACATAATTATTCGTATATAATAAATTTAATATATGGATATTAATAAATGTTACGCGTTCAACCATTCCATTGAAAAAAAATAACTTAATTGAAGATTAAAATTAGTTTAAATGATTGAGTTCAAAACAATTTTAAAAACCAATTAATTCATATTTTAAGTAACTATCCACCAGCGGGTGGGTCTTGGAATTTAGCATGATAGGCTTATTTATTAATTGTAAAATATGCTATCCTTAATAGGGTTGTTTGTTTATTATTTATTAATATGCATATATAATTTGTAGCATTAAACATGATCAAAGAGAGAGAAGCAATGGAGAGTGGCGCATAGCAGTTTTTCCACCTTAATTGGATAAATGTGTAATGCCTTTTTGCTTGGGCGTTAGGGATAAGCAAAACTAACTCAACAAACATAGTCCATCTATATATAAATATATATATATATATATATAAATATAATTTAAGAGGGTATAGTGGCCATTAAAAAATGTCCAAACTTAAAAGTTAGTTTAAAGTGTGTCCAGACCATGGTCGGTCAAATACTAATATATTTCAAACTATACGTAGATTAGCATCAGTCCCCTACTGCACTAGTCAAGATGTCTTCTTTTTACATACTAAGATAATGAACTGTGTTTTATTATTGTTATTAATTATTATTTATTTATTTTTTGATAAAAAATTAACTCAAAACCACCCCCACAGCGAGCGTATATATTCATTTACAATTTCAAAAATTAAAGGAGACACAATTTATTGTGTCGTGTCTAATGTACTAGAGAGAGAGGTGCTTAATTCTGTTGATCATAATTTCCATTTTAGGGAAAAATTGATGGCATGCGGTCATAATTAATTGGATAACTGGATCTCTTTCTCATTTTCATACAATTGACTATATATATCCTTTTTGTTTCTCTTAAAATAAATAAATAAAAATAAACATGATAACTGGAGCCTCCACTAATTGATTAATTGGGTTTTACTTTTGAGAAAGAGGGAATTAAATGGATTAAGGTCAACTATAAAGTATATTTTGTGGCACCAATTAAGTTTAATTTTTGGTTTTGTTTCATGGTGGAGAAAGCACGAAATGTCCCTAATATATATATGGATGGTGACTGAGTTTGGGGAGTTGGGAATAATGGTGTGGTAGTGGTGGGAGTTGGCAACAGTAATTAATAATGGTGGATATATATATATATATATATATAGACACACACACACACACACACACTCTTATACATTCTGACTATATGAGTGGTTGTAATGTTATAATTAATTTCTTGTCCTTGAATTAAAACTCCAAGGTAGCATTAGTGCTAGGGACTAAAATCAAGAATAAATTTTTCTTTTGTTTTAGTTCTTTTCTTTGGGGTTACTTTTTATTTTTTTTTATTTATTTTTTATTTTTTGTGATGTCACATATAACAAGAAAAATGTTATTTATTCACCTTTTTGTTTCCCTCTTCTTTATTTCTTTTTCCTTTTTCGGTTACTCCCTCCTTTTTTTTTTTATCTCTAAACAGATAAGCTGATACTTTGCCCACTATGCTATTTTCTTGAGGATAAATAAAAGATCCGTCGATTTAAGCAATTTAGAATCTCTTATAAATTTTCTGCATGGCTTTTTCAGGAATAGACGTTCAATTTTTTGGATCAGGAGTGCATCTTTATGATGCGAAATAAGGATAACTGGATGAAATTGATTTGAACATCCATTGGTCGTATTTCACAAAATTTTTACATACGAAAGATTTTGCTTGATTCGACTTAATTTATTTATATTTTTTTTATTTTTATTGTTGTTAATTTTTATACTATAATTCTTCCAATTTCCATCTCAAATTAGTTGGTCTCTTGACAGACTAAATTGACCATTTTTTTAAGCATAACAAAAATAACATAGTCCAAATTTAGTATTTTATCTAATATAATTGAATGATATTAACTAACCTAATGATATTAACAGTTTATATTTTACTAACATTAAAATTGTTACATGATAAATTAGTTCAAGAATTAAGTAATTTGATTTTGTATAGTAATAAATGGAGCAACAATTATGGTACTAATGGAGTAATTTTATATATAAATCTTGATGATGTATGAAAATTTAAGCATACTTACGACGTCAAGGAGAGTTTTGAGGCTAGACGGCGTTAATGTGCACTTGCCAAAACAGAGCCTTGGGGTTGTTTCTAGGGTTAGATACTCTAATACTTAATTTAATTTTTTATTTTTTTGGTAGAAGATTATTATTAAAGTGAATAATTAAGATTGCATCTCTTTTTTACATGAAGCTAAAATCTATTTATATAGAGCGTTAGATTTTAGCATCCTATTTCTCCCAAACTCTTCCAATTGTGCAATTATATAACAATAAAATTATCTCTTCTCAAATTAGCACGCGGGTGGCATGCGACTTATAAGCAATAAATCAACTTCTTTTCCTCAAAGAGATTGCATTTTCCAGGTCAAAATCATGATATATTTCGGCCAAAACAAACAATACCTCTTAAACAGATACTTACGAGTGTGCCATATCAGTTTGGTGTTGTTTGAGAGAATCACATACCGACCGCTCATACAATCTACCCACCTATTGGAGGCTTATGTTAAGGAAGAGTAAATACTATATTGAATAAGCACGCGAGTGCCTTGTAATTTATAAACAATGGACCAACCTCTCTCCCCCCAAAATTACTTTTTTCAGGCAAAACCTCGAAACTCCGGTCGAAAAGGATAATACCTATTACACAGATGCTTGCTTACTTCGTGCCAAATCACTTCCTATAATTAGCAAAAAAATTAAAAAAATTGAATTCATGAAGCAAAATAATTTAAGTTGTGTTTGGTATTAAATTCACACTCCTTTTTTCATTCTCAATTTATTTTCTCAAAATAAAACTAAATATACATCACATTTTTCATTATATTTTTGTTCTAATACACATATTTTCCAATTCATTTATTCAAAACACATTCTCCAAAATACAAAAAAATTACCAAAACTTTATTTTAAAATAAAGAATTCGAATTGCATGCAGTCCATGAGAGCAAGCCAAATCACCCACACACACACACACACACACACACACACACACACACACATATATATATATATATATATATCAGCTTTTAGCCTTTCACAGCATGCAGCCTCACCATAACCACCACCTTGTCTTCTGGGAGGGGCAGGCTGGCTACCTCCTGCTTCACTCATTAAATTGCATTATGTTGCCCACAGATAAATTCCTACCACCTTGGAAACCTATTTGATCTCGTTAACGTTTTCACATACATGTATTCAAGGATTTCCATCAAACCTTAAACAATGTGTCTCGCCATAGTCTGGCGCCACGTATCGCGCTGAAACTGTCGAACAACTGCACAGGGTTTATTCCACAGATTCAGGCTGCTCTCTCCAATCATTTCATCATCTTGTAGTCTTGCCTCTTCGCGTTCTCGGAGATCAATCAAGTTTAAGATCCTTTAGCGTCAGTCTGCTCTCTCCAATCATCTCATGATCTTGTGGTCTTGCCTCTTCGCGTTCTCGGAGATCAATCAATTTTAAGATCCTCTAGCGTCACCTACATGTGATGACGCCATCTTCTAACTATTAGCACGTAGAAGCAATTATGTGAAGTTCATTTTTCCTTTTTTTTTTTTTTTTTTCTTTTTCCCATTCTATATAATCATCTGTATATATTGGACCATATACGTCGTATCTAAACCTTGTAATATTATAATAAATTTTGTTTAATAAATTAAAAGATAGAAGAAAAAACGACCAATTTTCAAAATCTTAGAACGTCATCTTGTTTCATCGTGTGCATATAATGATGTGGTCTTGTAAGAGATAGTAGAACCAATTATGTGATGTGCATGCATGTTTGTTCTATATATCTATAATGGACCAGGTGCATTGCTCTAAATGTTTTGATATGAAATTTCTTAGGGATATTAAATATGCAGGGGAGGGGTGGCCAACCCCTCCGTAAGCATGATCATTGTGAAATGCATGATTTTGATATATAGCTACAATCTAATGCGTGGCTAATATTGCAAGAAAAATTTATTAGTGACTAAAAATATTAAGTTGATAAAAAAAATATTAAGTAATAATGTTAAAATTATCATTAGTTATATACATTATCTAGCAATAATTTTTATTTTAACACAATAATAATTTTCACAAACTCAATAGTAACCAGAACTACTATTATTTATCATTATTGACACTTAGTTATACATATATAGTAACAATATATATTAGTCACAAAGTCATTTCAATAAATTTTTGTTTCCACTAAGTTATTAATTTGTCAATACACAAAATCTTTCATTAAACTCTTAATAAACGTTTCTATAATAATAAAAAAAATATTGTATGTTTTAACAAGTTATTATTTAATATTGGTATTTGACTTCTTGTGTCTATTTTTTTCTTCTTCTAATGTAAGCTCATCAAAACAATCCTATTAAGATGTAAATTAAACTAAATTTCTCCATCATATATAAGGATGATTGGTTCAACTATAACTCCAAGTTAATCTTGATCCGTAGATTTGGACCCACTAAACTACCATTTTAATAGTTGATATGCGTGTATATAACTGCTTGATCTGACGCTAGAGAAGGTATTTACATAATTAGCATGTGGTTATGAAAGAACAAGTGATATCTTTCTTTTTCTTATTTTCTGCAAATACGTGAAATTGAGCGTGGGTCTCTTACCTATGTATTAGATACAAATGAACGCAACAATATATGTTAAGTGAACACATAGAAATTGAGTGTAATTTTATTTATTTATTTTTATTTAAATTTGGTAGTTCATTTATAGATGTATGTCACATTTATATAATTTACGAAAAATATATATTTAAGAATATATTTTATAAAATTAATATATATTTATAATATGTAATATGAGACTGACAGACAAATTTGAAATACAGTATACAAACTTGTTACAATGATCCTTCCTCGGACCATTACAAAATGTTTTAAAACTGGAAATGCTTCGAACCTTGCAGAAGAAAGCATCGTACGGTGTTTCAATTCCTTTGACAAGGACACTGGTTAGAGTTATGCATGATGAAGGCAAACTAACGTCTTTGTTTCATGCGAAGGCACAAAGTAAAACATCTCATGATTTTATCTCTGCATGCATGCACCACCTAATTAATTTATCCAGATGTAGTAGTGATCACTAATCAGAGATTAAAAGGAGTCCAGTTAATTAAATGGCAGAAATGATGAAAACCAAAAATAACATGATTAGGTGGGCCCAAAATCACAATTTGTCTTTTGGATCACCAAGGGTACGGCCCTACATCACATAATTTTTTTCATGTAATATTTCAGTTCTCATAAACTCGTTGTAGCAACTTTTTGATTTTACTATGGTCCTAAAATTTTTAGTCATGCACTAAAAATTAATAAAGCAAACTTTAAAAATAGACAAGAATATGTGTCATTGTTATCATTTAATTTCTTGTCATTTCATAGACAAAAAAATTGTATATTGCTACGAGCAAGTTGCCCAAAAAAATTTTTAAAAATAAAAAATAAAAAATGAGACATGATGAAGGAATATGTTAGTAATGACCAAGAATTCCTTAAATTTGACGAAAAAGAAAAAAAGGAAAGAAGCTGGAAAATTTGTGGAGGCAAAATAATTATAAAATTAAAGTGTTTAAAGCAATTTAAAATCCATTTGTCTGTATTCTGAACAAATTCCAAGGACTGCATGGAATTTCTAATTAACAAATTTAAGGCCACTATGAAGCAAATTCACATCAATGGAGCCTAAATTTGGAATGTTGTAGTTAAGAGTTTGTCTCACAATTTGAAGACAAGTTGAGTTAAAACCCAGGATTGTTTTTGCGGCATTTTGACGCATAAAACGAGAAACATCAGTCAAAATATTGATTCGAATAAGCATGAAAATTAATATTCAGTCAAACTTTCTGACGAAAACTTTATTATAATCGTCTTTGGGAAAATAAAATTCAGAAAACAAGAGTTTAGAGTTACTTCTGTTGCAAGAAATACTTTTTCTTTCACACTGCCTAAGAGGGTTCTAGACCACTTGTTTCCGTGTGCCACTAATCTGTTGGCTTGTCGAAACAGGCTATGAAAGAATCTCAAGACAACCAAATTATGCAGACCAAAAATACAGCAATTTGTAAGCATAATTAACCCCTCCTAAAGAAACAATTTCTTAAGCATGTCAAAGTTCTAGATTCGTGATTTCTTCTGTTTTTCTGCATACCCCCCACCCCACCAAAAAATTAAAAAGAAGAAGAAGAAGAAGAAAGAAATCATCAGGAAAGATCATGTCTGTTAAATCCAAGTACAAAATAAATCAAGAATCACATATATTATATGCACAAGATTTACAAACATAGATTAGATCTATATTTCAGCAGAAAAGCCATAGTATTTATTATGATTAAGTTTTGTGTACAGATTACCACCATCAAAGAAAAAGAGATGGAAATGTGTAGTGGCCTTCCACATGGAGAATATAAATGCAGCAAACACAAACACAAAGTAATAAATACGATTGAAAGTGACAACCATTTTTTCTTTTCAAATTTGAGAGACAAACAAAGACATTCTTGGAGCTCAATTTTAACATAATGCAACCATATATATATTTATTGTTGGGAGTCAACAGTCCACACCAACAATAAAATCCTGATATGCTGAGAGTACATAATTGATGACAGACATGCCCATGTTCATATGTATGCAAATACACATGCACTCCTTGAGCAATGCCACGATGCATGTCCAGATGCCAAACACACAAGGAAATCGGAGAGCTCGTGTGATGTGCCTGTTATTCTGTACAGATGGGCAGACAAATGACTCGATCCTGTATATGCATCCATATTAGTTTGATTGACATCAATAAGTGAACAAGAAGAACCAAGAACCAGGCCAGCCATTTGTTTAACTACTTCTGGGACCACAACCATGATATGATATAGGAACTACAAGTCCCATGCCACTGGGAAAATCTCTTCCCCACTCCTTTTTTCTGCATTGTGGTAATTATGCCAACCGGGAGAAGCAAAATATGTTTCAAATCCACAGCAGCAAAATATGTTCAAATTCACAGCTTCCACCGTCATGAATCATGAGTTAGCAACTGCTGCAAATCCAGACATATGAGTACTAATAACTAACCTGTTCATATATGTACTAATAACTAACCTGTTCGGTCAATTTTCTCAAAGCTCAATGTACATCACACCAAATAAATAAATAAACAAACGAACTGTACAATGCTTATTTTCAGAAAAAACGAAAGAAAACAAGCAACAAACACAAGTGCAATTGCCCAGCTATGATGGGCGTAAAGCCCTACATTTGGGCTTCTTTTGGACTTCGCAGGTGGCAATCCATTTGCCTAGAAGTGATGCTCAGTCAATTGTCTGTAAGCAACATCAAAAGTTCTTAATAGAGTGTGATATAGGTCAAGTCAGATCAAAGCAAACCTACCTAACCAGATGCACACATATAGACAAGAAGATGAAATGAACAAAGAATTATTTAATATAAACAAGAAGATTAAAAATTAATTAGCAAATACTATCAAAAATTATTTTGAAGCACATCCAAGTAAATACAGTACCTTTAGTGCCTGTAGAGTGTAATGAACAAAGTAATAATCACAGTGCATGGAACTGTGCATGAAAAGTAGCTGCATATATTTAGAAACTGCACATTGAGTTTTTCTCTCCAATTCAAGCATTTGCTTCTTTATGCAGCATCCTGCGACATAGCACAAACTAAAAGCAAGAAACGTGCTCGTTTTCCCAACTCATTCTTAGGAAATTTGATCTCTCTTTCCAAAGAACACCAATAAGCGAATGCAACTAACTACTGCAGAGACTTATTTTGACATGTACTTCAATTGCAAAGGGGATCAATACTCACAGAAACTTTCTAGGTAGCAATTCAACCAGTTGCACCAGTTTCAAATATAAATACCACATAGAAAGAGAAAAGGCAATTACAGTCGTTCTGATTTACTGAAATAACAAGACACAGCATCTTAAGACTAACAACAGCCAACAAACCTAAATTTTCTAACAAAATTTGGCAATAGCAACATCAAGATGAAGCTGCAAACCACAACATTGACGCATACCGACACTGAATGGCATATTTGCTATTTTTCCAATCACATTTCAACTCGCTGGAACTACTGGCAAAGCTGCTCAACTGCAGCAACAATCTGTGCAGGTTGAACCACTGTCCATTCCTCCAGTGTCCCAGCATATGGAGTCGGTACGTCCTGTGATGACAAACACACAATCGGAGCATCCAAATAATCATGGAAATTTTCATTTATTGATGCTGTCAAGCTGGCACCAATTCCACCAGTTCTCATGCACTCCTCCACAATGAGCACACGATGAGTCTTCTTCACTGAATTCCCAATCGTGTAAAGATCAAATGGCTTCAATGATCTGATATCAATGACTTCCGGATCGTATCCTTTGTTCACCAGAGTCTTCGCAGCCTGCATAACATGATACCTCATTCTAGAATACGTTAGAATGGTAACATGCTCACCCGGTCTGACCATCTCAGCTTCCTCGAGATTCAGTACATACTCTTCATCTGGAATCCTCTCTTTTAGATTGTAGAGTAAAACGTGCTCAAAGAGAATCACAGGATTCTCACTTCTGATAGCAGCCTTCATCAAACCCTTGGCATTGTAAGGTGTCGAGCAAGCCACCATTTGAATCCCAGGAATCGACTGGAAATATGACTCGAGGCGTTGTGAGTGCTCTGCTCCAAGCTGTCGACCAACTCCACCAGGTCCACGGATGACTATTGGTATCTTAAACTGACCACCAGATGTATAGTGAAGCATGCCACAGTTGTTAGAGATCTGATTGAAGGCCAGAAGGAGAAAACCCATGTTCATTCCCTCAACAATGGGGCGCAGGCCGGTCATGGCAGCTCCAATGGCCATGCCAGTGAAGGAATTTTCAGCAATGGGTGTGTCAAGAACCCTGAGATCACCATACTTGGTCGCCAAGCCCTTGGTCACCTTGTATGAACCTCCGTAATGGCCAACATCTTCGCCCATTACACAAACACGTGGATCTCTTTCCATCTCTTCCTCCAGGCCTTCACGGAGAGCTTCAAAGAGCAAAAGCTCATGCCTGAGAGTGAAGATTGGGTTTAATAATTGATCTCATAATCTCAACTGGAAGAAAGACACGCGATAAAAACCATAATCTTCAGTTTATTGAAGTACCGAATCAATCATCTAAAATTTACACCACAATGCAATAGAATTCTAGTTGGAGATATCTATGTAAATAAATAACTCGAGATATCTATGCAAATAAGTATGTACTTAACAAACTCGTCATAATAACCTCCTCAGCTAAATCGTTCAGTGGTTTTGAATGTGACTTTTTTTTATACTACATGCATATTGACAAGACATCCCTGGTTCACACAACGGATAAAATAATTAATCAAGAACGCGAATCAGGCAGGAGAATTATTCACTGAGAGAGGCCATACTGATTGAATTGCATCAGCTGAAATCAGCTAAAAACCAAAAAAGATTAAGCAAAAAAGAATGTATCTAATAAGTACACCAGATATGCACAGGTTATGGAAGAATACCAAACATGATAGAAAAAATGATCTTTTTCACGAAGTCCTATATATGAGAGTGGTTTGTGCCATAAAGCTTCCGTGAGGCATGAGTCTTATCATTCTCAACTCAATTCAACAAAGTTCTTGTCACATATACAAAGGCATGAGGCATATAAATTGTTAAGATTTTAAAAAGTTAGACCACTAATTATCCATGAGTCAACTGCTATGTTATGTAGGTAAGTTATAATAAAATTATTGTAAAACAGGTTGCAATCCTAGTACAGTTGTCAATTCAAAGTAAAAGATCTGTAAGATGCACCAAAGACAATGTGTTGAAGATTTTGCCCACCATATTCCAAAAGGTCTCGATTTCTAGATTCCTTTTTTTTGTTTCTATCCAATCAGCCTATCAGGCATGTAATCACTTTCCATACCCTAGATGCACCATTTGATAATGAACTTATACCAAAGTTATGGTTCTTAGGAATCTGTCATAACGTACATAAAAAAAAAAACTCAGAATAAGACTCAGGAGATAAGACTATTTCCTATAAAGTTTGGGTTATCCACTTCATACAATGGCACGAGAAAGGTCAGAGAGAGTGATGAAGAGATGCTCAAAACTTGAGAGGTGAGCTCAGATGATTCCACATCTAAGATCAACTACGTAGGTCATTTAATTATCCATGAAATTGATGTAGAAATACAGAGAGGAGAAGCAAGCTCTTCGAGTCACATTTTAATTTAAAAAAATCAGAGGGCAGGATGCCTTAATACAATATATACAAGTTTCTTGCAAAACTGAACCAAGGTGATTTAAGTGCGTTTTGGCTTGTTTAAATATACATGTACTGTGGATAATCAGAAACAGATCAAGGTCCATGCTACACATCCACTACATTGCCTAAGTAGACAGAGCTATTAGAGGAGTTGATTCTAGAAGTGTAATGTATAGTGGGAAACGGATGGGTCCCGGCTTGATAAGACTATATAGAGTGCATGTAATCTAAGTTAAGATAGAACTAGTGGAATGAGGCAGTAAAAGTTGGAGGCATAATGTATCAGCTGATAACCATTTTTGCTCAGCAATTTGAGGAAAAAAACAGAGCGTTACCTTTAAGTATATTTCCAATTGGGTTAGATGAAGGAGTGTTTCCATCCACATTGGCAACCATAATAGCATATAGAACAATAACTAATGAAGCTAAATGCAGTATAATATATTTGGTGGGCCGAATAAAGCTCCTATGATGTTGTCCAACAGGTTTTCCTTTTTCTTCTTTCTGAGTAAAAATGAATATCACTGAAATCATCACAATGGACAATAGACCATTTAGATTTCTCAGCTTATGGCACACTCGACGACGTTAGTGTGTTGAGAAGAAAAAGGAAGCATAATAATGGCATTCAAAGTTTTAAGTGAGAATAAGTTTGCAAAAAAGGAGACAATGAGAGATACCCGGGCTTGGATGCAGTAGAAGCTGTTACATTGTCTTGCTTTGTCTACAACCATACAGGAATAGCACAAACTAAATGAGAAGAACTAGAAATAGCTAGTCACAGATGAATGTAAATTGGAATGAGAATGCACACTAAACATAGAAACATATGTGGACTGAACCCACATGTAGAAAGACAGGGTAAACTTACTGCAACTGCATTAGACGACAACCGTGCACTCCTGCTACAGCGAAGGTTCAAGTCAGAGGTCAAACTTCCATCACAATGAATAAAAAAGAAGCTTCTTTTCCTCTCTGAAATAAATTGACAAAAGGATAAGAGTAAAACAGCATGCTTAGGATCACAAGTATACAAAAATGATTACAGGAAATCCGTAGGCAATTATAATTTCAACCACAAACATCTAAGAGCATAAAATTTGACCTGTAAAACACCGCAAGCTAGGGCGCCCAATAAATAATAACATAATGTGTGTTTTTGTGTGTAAATGTCACATTATATCAAATTCGCCTCAGCCCACTTCCAACTAAAGAGGAAATAGTTGAATCAAGAGCTAACTAGAAAAAATAAAGCAATAAAGAAAAGGACGATTCAACAAAAATCTCAGGACAAAAAAAGGAAAAAGGGAAAGACAATAATTACACAAGTATTTTAAGGAACAATATAAAAATGTAAACTCCATATAAAGCCAGAATAACAATATCTTTATTCTTTAGACCAATGAAGCAAGCCATCTCGATTTCAAGAAAGTGAACCGATTAAACTCAAATTTAAAGAAAACCTAATCAAGAATTGCAAAACCTGGGAGCGATCTGCGAGAAGCGAAGCAAGAATTCTTGTAATTAGCCGAAGAAAGAGCCTTTGTAGCTCCTACCCCTTGCATAATCGCAGCCGCCATTCTGAAACAGTCTCAAAATTCCAAGAAACAAGAAGATTCAAAACTACTCGTTACTTTTACAACCAATACAATGTACTGTCAAGACTATAAGACAGCAAGTATACATACAACTTTGAGAGATAAAGAAGATGACGGAGGAGGAGGAAGAGGGGGCCGCAGTGGAGATGGTGATGGTTTATGGCGATTTGGTTTATTATGCCGGAAAGAGAAAAAAGTCCATAAGAAAAAAGAATGGTCTGAGAGCAGAGAGCAGAACCACATGTTTCAGAGCGACGTAGTCTTGCACTTTTCGATAATGTCGCTCAATCATCTACATGCGGTCTATTGGAACTGGAATTCTTGACAGCCTGTTGAAATTCGCCGCGTGGTACATCTAAGGGTAGCATAGTTATTGCGAAAAACCGTTTTTTGCGTATTTGAGTGGATTAGGAATTTTACTTTATGAGCCAAGCCCAATTGCTAGATAATATTATTGGGCCAACTAGAATGGATCATGAGTAAATGTTTTATTCCAAGAAAGGCCTACAAAAACATTATGATGCTGCAAGAACCTATCCAAGAAGTCCAATAGAAAGCAAGAAAAGCATTAATTTTTCTCAGTTGATGCCAAATGGCCAAGCGAACAAATTAATCCTCAAAGATTTCAACCGACAAACTTTTTTGTCTATCAACTAATCTTTCTCTACTTCCCAACAAAAAGAAAAAAGACTAATTAATCTTTCTCCATCTTCAAAAATTTCATATGACCTATTTGGATAGTATGTAAGTGAATTTTACAAGTTGGTATACATAAAGATATCATAAAATTAAATAATGATACTATCATTGTAAATTGTAAACCGCATATAAATTTAGGCTGTGATTGCTTGTGGAAAATTTGGGAGATTTTCATCTATGAAATTTTTTTTTCTAAAGTTTTGTTTGGTTGTGAGTTTTTTTTTTTATATATATAAAAATCAATATTATATTTTTCTACTTTCAAAAAATATATCTATATCCAAATATTTTTTCATAAAAATCATTATATATTTATCTCTAATTTATATACTATTTTCGAAAAATATTACATATTTCAATATATATATATTTTTTTTTAAAATTACATCAACTATAATTATTATATTTAATTGAATATAGTTTTAAAATTCATTTCTTTTTCTCACTGTTCTGTTTCACATACGATTTAAAGTCTTTTCACGATATAATAACTTTTTAAAGGGTCATTTTAATCCCAACTTTCCTAACACATTTGAATTCATATTCGATGAATACAGTAAATATGTTCATGATTTTTTAATAAGATTAGCATGTTGATTGTATTGTTGTCGTTGGAGATCATTTCTGACATGCTTTTGGATTAATAACTATGCTGATCTCTTAATCCATACAAAGAGTTCGTTTATACAATATTTTGATCATCGATAACACATCCTATTTTTTTATATTCTGTATTTAATGATAGGAGAGTGTTGAAGAAAGAATTCTATCTAAAAAAATATATATATTGAAGAATTAAGTAAAAAAAATGAAGAAGCGTGGTTAAAAAACACGTTTTTACTTGGAGTAGTAAAAAATATCTGCATGCCTACCCGTTTTTACTTTATAGGGAGTAGAGTGGATAAAATTGCGTCAAGTCTCTAGAGCAGAAACCACTGGTCCATAACATTAATAATAACTTACGGATCCAAACCAACATGGAGGTGCTCTATCTCCTCTGTTCCATCCTCTCCACGACTATCACCTCCCTCTTCCTGTCTCTCCTGCTTCCCTTCCGCTACCTTCTCCACCGTATCTCCACCCCCGGCGCATCTGTGGACCACGGAAGCTCTGTCACACTCTACCAAGGCACCGTCTGGCACGAGCGCCGACGCCCTGTCCACCACTCATTCCGTTACTCCGTCCGCTATGCCCTGATTGACCTCGACAATACGGCCCACGCGCCGCCCGACCACCTCTCTGCCGACGATGCCCGTCGTATTTCCAAGACCAATGGACCGGTGTAATTTTCCTCCCTCCCTCATTTTGGTTCAAATTGTAGCATTTTTCGGCGCTTTTAATTCTGCATCCGTTGATGAAATTGGCTTGTAAAATTGAATATCTGTTTTGCGTATATTTAGGTCAATGTCGAGCTCATTTTGTAAATTTTGACATGTAAGCAATATTGAATGGATATATTACGTGGAATGATTCAATCTAGTAGCATGTTTAATTCAATTCACAAACTGTTCAATTCATATACTTTGTGAATTGCGAACGGAAGATTAATTTACAGAAGCATAAGGCATTAAGTAGCCATGTAGTAAGTAGAATCGTTGAATTTCAATTGGCCAAATTTTGTAGTCCACTGAGGCCAACTATTTACAATACTGTGGTAAGATGTTTGCGAACTACGGATATGGCATTAATGAACTATGTTATTCGTAAATGGAGAACAATTTAGTTTGTGCAAGCAGTTCCAGTTGCAGTAGACTGATTATTTGTATTGAATAACCAGTTTTCTGTTGACAATACCTCCTAGCGTGGGATATGAACAAAATCCATTGAGTTTGTACTATTGCTATGATGTTGAAGGCTTTACCCGAACTTTGAGGAAATGCATTGCTGAGGTGCGTTGGTGGCTTGTCCAATTCATTGTATATTTCCCCAGCCATTTGGAACTGAGTGGGGAATGCTGTACTTATACTTGTTATTGCACTAATTATCTGCCTATAATTTTCACATTATAGAGGAAAGAAAGCCCCTCTTGTTCTTTGTCTCATTTTAGCTACATGCTGACCTCAATTTGATATTGCTTCAGGTTACTAATACACCATGGGGTGAAAGAGTGACATTTTTATTCAATCCAGACTCAGATTTAGTCGCAAAACCTCTTCATGTCAGCCCTTTCATGGTTAGCTACCATCAAATTGTATATTTGGTAAATAATTGCTTCATTGCAGCTACTGTACATTTTAACTGTCTTGTGGTTTCACTTTTGAGTTATATTTCTCTCTATTACATGGTACTGATACCAACCACAGGACATGCTTGGGAACTGGAGCATGAAAACAAATGAACCTGCCGATTATCTGCATGTAGTAATATCAGTACAACACCCCAAACTTGGTAACTACTTCACTGCCGCATTGACAGCCAAAAAAGTTGCCTCTTTAACTTCAGGGGATCATTTAGGGTTCTTCTGGTTGATGCCCCATAAAGTTTCGTTATGGATATATTGGCATGTAAGTACTCTTTAATACTGGTTTTCTTTTCATTACTTAAACCAGCTTATAGGACTGCTTCACTTCTCTGATAGCAATATCATGGTGGGGACATTTGACAATATGTCTGGGAGCAGGATTGGCACATGCTTGTTGTTTAAAGGGAATGATATTTAAGAAGGCTGCTTGTGTTTCCTATATTGACGTTTCTGGGTTCTGTAATGATACTTATTTATTCTTGGCATAGAATCCTCCATCACTAACTATAGAACTAAAAAATATTACAGTTTGTTGGCTTGGTTTCCCAAAAGAGGTGGTGTAGGTGTGTTTAAAGCTATTGTTAATTGGGTTTGTAATTATTTCTCGTGATCTGTCGTCATAGGCCCTCAAACTTTGGTGGAAAAATGTTTCCTTTATTCAGCATCCAAGATATCACAATCCAACATATAGAGAAGAAGCTTTACTACGCAATGAAAATATTCAATGTTGTCCATTGTTTGGAAATAATGAAGCAGACAACCTTCAAATACAAGGAAGACCATGTGATTCAGCAGCCAAAATGTCGAGCAATCGCTGCTTCACTTGGAGAGATGCTACGTGGCCCTGGTGCTGAATTTACACTTGTAAGCCGTATTGCTGTAAATCTGCATGGATCAGAGAATATGCGTATGAACCTGTGACTGCATTGTCCGACTATCTGCCACATAATATACATTCTAAGTGTTTGTATATAAGAATTCTCTTCAGTTAGATACTAAGGAAACATCTTTAGTATGTGTTAAGTATTTTTGGTACTCCTTATTTTTGTTGTAGCTGCATAAAATTAGTCAAGCATTTCTATTAGCACCATTGCTATTCTTGAAAGAAACTTAATAAATTGGATTGCAACTACTTCCAAAAGCATGGTGCCAAAGATGAAAATTAAGAGTGAGATGCCCATCAGAATCTGTTCCAGCTTGCAGGATAAGGGCTTTGAATGAGAAATTCTTTGGTATTTTTCTTTATTTCCAGAACCAAAAGTGTTTCTGTTCGAATCCTGTGCATTTCTTCCTTCCTAGATACTTCTGACACTCCTAGATTGTTATTTATTGTTTATAATTCGTAGTCTTGTTGCATGCTTCAGTGTATTTCTAGCTCGTTAATTTTACCATCTGGTCGTTGCATTTTTTTATGGGCTTCTAAATTAGTGCTTCTATTTTTGCTGTTCCTAGATTAGTTGCACAATGAAACACTGTTGCATGACAGACCCTATCGTGGATAGGAACAACATTTTCTTCACTGCTCCTTGGCCAGGCTTCAAGCTTTGATCGTGAAAGATTTCTACCTTATATTCAATAAAGTTGCTACGACAATGACAACTTGCCTAACTCATCTTTATATTTTTGAGTATGACCACATGATGTCTTGCTGGTGCTCCACTTGAAGGTTGGAGCAGGTCAGGAATGGTTTATCTCCAAAGCAGCACAATTGAAGAAGGCCTGAACTTTATTAAATCAACAGTGTCTCGGTAGGTGTTTTTGATTATTTTGTTTGGATTTGTTCAATTGATTTTTTGAAATCAAATGCAGATTTTAGTACCATCAAGAATAATTTCAGTAGATTGTTGTATTTATTAATATTTCATAACGATAATTGGGACAATCGTAATCAAAATCACGTCTAATAATTGGAACGAATTGGATACAGATAATATCAATTCTGTATTTGAACGATGGCCATCTTTATAGTTAGGGCTTATTCAACTCAATCATCAATTGCAATAAAATATCACGTTTTTGGTTAGGAACTACGCGTTTATGTTATTTCCAACATGGTATCTTTGGGCTCTCTCTATTCTTGCACTGGTTGGTGGGTTTTGATACTCGGTTTGAGTTGTAATTTGCATCTGGACTGGTTAGCTAATATCATTGTTTGAGTGGGTCTCGTATACTCTTTTTTTTAAGCCTGCATATTGTATACGTCGCACGTATGGATTATTACGCCGGCAAGAATGCAGGCAATCCACATGTCTAGAAAACAGTACCTCATTACTTGAAATTAGATACACAAATGCATTATGTACAGTGTACTAAGATTTATACAACTATATCTTGTTTATACTTGCAAATATATGGGGTAAAACACTGATTAGTTGAGTACTATTAACGAATGATTTAGTACAATGATTAATTTTATGACAAAGCAATATTAACGGATAGGAAATTAATGCATATGTTAAAAAAGCCACAATCTCATAATTATACCATTTTTGTCTGAGCACAGGCCATTAACATGCATTCCACGGTAGAAAAACAAAACAAACATATTTCCTCAAAAACATATAAAAGGGTTTAAGAATTGGTGTGTACATAAACTCTTTCAATGGCGGGCTAAGAAATGCGCACTTATCACGTTTCATACGCATATTCATAGTCAATCTCAGGTTGCTGCCTATGTTTTAAAGCGCACATTAAAATCTAGCAACAATTACCCCCCTCCCAAATAAGGAAGTAATCAGACGTGAATCCAGGGTGAATAATTTAGAATTGAGTTCAAGTTTTGTCAAATATGCATAGTCCAATTTCTGTAAATTTGCAATCGTATGACATGTTTAGACAAAACTAATCAGTTCTATTTAATTAATTTTTAATATGTATTGCATTGAATAACATAGTTAGCGTCTCTTTGGAAAAAAAAAAAAAAATCAAATACAAAGGTTACCAGGAAAGCAAAAGCCTGTAACTCACAATATGTATTAATAGCGGAGTTCGTGATACAGTAAACCGAGGGAATCAAAATAAAACAGGTACTTATCAAAATCAAACAGAGAATTTTGATTCTTTTGCATTTTTTATTTTTAGAAATTCTGGTATTTGATTTAATTTTAATTTATATTTATTTGTAGTTAACAACATTAAAAATAACAAATAGAAAATACAAGTATGATTTTATCATTTAATTTTTAAAAGATTCACTATTTTTTCTTTTTTCCTTTTAAGAATTTGGTTAATCTCCATTAATTCAGTATGAGATTTCAACATAAATTTATTAATTTATCAAACCTGATCTATCATACACGTGACAAATATATAGCTGCCTTTCGTGGCACACAAGCATATCAGGTTGATGCTTCCCCGAAATTGCCAAATATTCAACGAAGTTTCGGCTAAAAATCAACTCATTTTCACTTTTTAGGTACTGATATAATATTATTTAAAAAAAATTCAAGATGGCATCATGAGGCTGCAAATAGAAAAAGAAGAATATGTTACACTGAATCGGTGCCATTTCTTATTTTTTGGAAAAATAATTAAACAAAAGTTATACCAAAATTAGTTATTTAATAGTACTAAATAAAGAAAATTAGAGATCAGAACATTTATTCTCTGGTCCAACACTCTTTTTCAATGCCCAAACTATGGTCCATAGTAACACAAGAAATTATAAACACTAATTTAATTTTGAATAATGATATGTACACTTCATATTTTATTTCATATGTTTCACTTTTCAAAGTATTATCTTTAAAAACTAAAATTACCCCCACTAATTGAGTTTAAGGTTTGCATTTTATATATGTATTTTTTAAAAAAAAAAATTAATGACTCCCTAATCGGAAAAAATAAAATCTAATATACCACTTTTTGGATGGGATTGTAAAAATTAAGACAACACATATTTTCAATTTATTTATTTTCAAACACACCCAAATCCTTTTAACTTTTAGTGAGAAATTAAACATTTGATATTTTCTCTGGTAAAAAAACAAAACAAATTATAGTATCAATACGTATACTTCAAACAAAAATAGAAATATTCAAGCTTAAAGTAATTATAAAAATTCATTGAAAAAAATAATTTTAATCAAATAATAATCAATAGAGACCAACATTCTCAAGACTCATTCTAATGATCCAAAAATAAAAAGAGACTCAATTAGTATATGCATGGACTATACCATATGAGGAAAAAAAAAATTATATTTGAGCATTTATAAGTGTCTTTATCTATTTATTTTTAGATAATTCTATATCAATATTCACTTGATCAAGATTTGATTTGATTTGATCATCGAATGATTTTCATCGAAATTTTTTGATACTTTTAAAGATTTATTCGTATTACATATATAAGTTCATCTTTTTAATCAAGTATCGTACGAGAAGTTATCATATTGGAATTGATGAGTTTATTCTAAATTGAGATTAAATGCATAACAGTCCAAATTAATTCAACATTCAAAAGGTGCACCCAAAAGTTCATTTTCGCAAATAGATAAAAAAGGGAAAAAAAAAAAAAAAAAACACCATACATTCTAAATAAGCTCCCAAGAAAATACAGTTAAGATGCAAATCCAAACTCTGATGAATTGTAGCCGAAAGTGGAAACTTGAGTTTTCTGTGACGAAATATAAAAGTAAAAGACGTCTGCTACAGTGTGAAGATGCCAAACAAGATTTTGAGTAATCTGCTTTTATTATTTTCCATAATTAGAAGGAGAAATAAAAACAGTTGGTCCAACGCCACTTTCCAAAATTCCGTGTTCCACTTGCGGACCACAAATATCTAAGTTTACATGTTCAATTGCTGAAATAATTAATTTAAATTTATTTTTAATTAAAGAATGGGAATATGAATTTTGATAGGAAGTTATTGTTAAATTTTAATATGATATAATCATTGTATTGACAGTGAGATTTTGTGATCAAAGTTTAACGAGTGATCATTGTGAATTGAATTTTTTGTGCGCAGAAATATACAATTTTTTAGGAAAATTTGAAAATCGGTTGATGCATATCACACGATTTATCCCCTCCAAGGTACTAGGGTCATATGTTGGAGATTCAAAAATTAATCCGACAAAATTAGAATACCTGAATATTAAAAAATAAATAATAATAAGGTTATGGAATTTCTATTGTCTATATCAAATTCAAATACAATATTATCTCTTTACTAGTTTATTCATATTATTTTTTCCACATACAAAAAAAAAAAATGTATTCAACTTTTCGTTCGATATAATTTTATTTTTTTTCTTGTGCATAGCACATGCATATAATGTGTCGAAATTATCGGTTACAATCACCTAAAGTCACTAAAAAAATGAAAAAAAACATGTTGACTTAATACCACAAATGGCACAATGCATCGATTGAGTCCATCTTCAAAACTAAATATTTAAAAAAGAACGTTTGTTAAGGTAAAAATTAAAGAGATTAAAGACTTTATAAGTTGTGTTATATATATATATAATCAATTACTTTAAAAGAATAAAGATAAATTAATATCCACACATAATCGGATCTACATATTTTAAGTAATTTGAGAGATAAAAATTTGAATTAGATTTGCTCACATTATTAACGTGTAGCCATAAAAATCATAGTACTATTTTAAAAAAGACAAAATTAAGTTGCAACGTATCTTTCCAGAACAGCGAGCAAATATTGCATGCTTTTGTTGCTGTGTGAAGTGGAGGATTATCTTTTAGGAAAACATTACATGCGCTAAATATTCTTTATTTAATTTTTTTTCAATTGAGTTACTGTTAGTGAAATAGCAGTTAATAATAATAGCAATATAGTTCGGCGTACTTTTAATTGGTCCGAAATTTCTAAAAGTCTCATTCTATTGTCTCGCAAATAATTTTTGTCACACTAATTTTAATTTTCAATTCATGAGTCATTTTCTTTAAAGGTACATAGTCAAAAACATTAGTCCACCTAAATTAGGGGACTACGTAACTACAAAAACCGTCAATGCACCTAATGTTTGAAAATTATTTACAAAATTCTTGGTAAAACATGGATATTTTTATTTAGGAAGAAAAAAAATTCTATTTTTTTTTAAATAAAATGAAATTTTGATTCCTAAGTATGAAAAGACTAGAAGTGATAAACGCACTACATTAAATACTCTTAGATAGTCCCACCAAAAGTTTGTTCCTGCAATATGAAAAGTAGAGAGACTATTATTATAAGCACATGTCAATTGCCAAAGTTTCCTATTTTAAAAAAATAACACGAGGAAAATGGTTAACCAACAGCAACAAAAAGTGGACCATTTTCAACTGGCATTGTCCCTTTTTCCATCAATTTTGGTCTCAATCCGATAAATCTGTATGTCGATGTAATCCCATGTTTTTTAAATGGGTATTTGTTGTGTGCTTTGATACAGTGGCTGAGGTTGTTCCTCAAAGTAGAATTTGCTTATTGTACATATTTGTGGGGATTATGACTACTCATTTTCTAAGAATAGGATATGATAGAAGACAGAGCTAGAAAATTTGGCACATTTTTCAAAGTCGTGATGTCTTGTTTTGAAAGATGTGACGTCTTTTTTTGTCTAAGGTATTTATTTTTTTAAAAAGTTTTTGTTAGGGGTCAGGAGTGTGAAATTCATCATTGGAATTATTATATCATATACACACACATATATATATATATATATATACATAAAAATTTTGAAATTCAGTCAAGCTCCATACTAGGTAGAAGTATTTCTGCAATATTAATAAAATAAATTTATTAGAGAAAAACAGCGATGATAGTGGTCAGTTTATTTGGATTATCTTCTAGTTGGGAATGTTAAGATTAAGATGAGTAGGATTACCATATAATAAATTATTGAGAGAGTTTGGATGATTCCCGATTAAATCGGATCGTAAAATTAATATATATAATTTAAAAAAATTTAATTCAAAAAATAACTACAAAAATTAAAATTTATCCTCTTACCTTTGGGATATTGATAGTGAGTCAATTTTAATGGAAATAAAATGTAAAACGACCATATATTAAACATATAACATGCATATATATATATATATAAATACACAAGGGCTGCGGCTGGATGGCAAGATTGTATATGCCGCAGACTTTTTTCAGGACTAGCCCTTTTGCTTTTTTGTTAATTAGTAAAGATAAATTGTACAACCGACAACTAATTAATGAATTAAAAGTAGAGGACGGCAAACCGAAAAATGAGGTAGAGCTCTAGCCCCTAGGAAATAAACAATAGCACACGTGTATGAAAGATAATTCACCATATTAATTTGGAAATTTATAATAGCACCCTACATTTTAATAAAGATTTACCTTTTTTTTTACTCAATCTATTAAAGCATAATTTCTTATCATTTTATAAAACAATTATTTATCACTTTTAACTTGCTCATAACTTTTACTTTCATAAACACTTCGTTTCTTACTTTTACTTTTTTAAAGAATTTGTGGCACATATATATATATATAATTTCTTTTAGGGCATTTAAATTATAATTATTAATAATAACAATGAAGCAAATGAGTACCATGTATGATTTGGGAGAGTTGGATGAAACTTAATCTAGATTTGTACATTCATTAGGTATGACTCTTAATTTTATTTCAATGACATGAAATAAGTATTTGTAAGATTTATATTTTGAATAAAGAGTAGAGTAATAGAAAAGGTATCATCATCCATTAGCCGAAAGAAGAAAAAAGAGAAAAAGATGCTTGAGAAAAGGCTAAATTATATAGTTTCGTCCTTTTATTTTAATTTTATATTACATTTTATTTTTATATAATACATTCTACATCATGTGTATTTATATTTTTTTAAATATAAAATTAAAATTAATCAAATACACCTAACATACATATACTATGTAAAATTAAAGGATGTTTCTGTTAGCTTTGTAATGAAAAATAAATATTTAAAGTGTGGAGTATCAATATAAATTTCCAATTAAATAAATATAAAATTAGAAAAATATTATCATTAAATAAATAATTGATGTACATTATTGAGTATATCATATCTCATACAGTAAATAGATAGCTTATGTATGAAGATTTATCACTAGTAGGTGTAATTAATAATGGGAAATTATGTTAAAATGAAGGACACTTGTTTTAGTAGGTGTAGTAGGGTAGGTTCGGATTATGACTAATGACTAATGGACATGTGTAATTATGAATGTGAAGAAGTGCACTGTTTATAAGACTAGTACTAGAAAGTGGCTGTTGCTGCGGGGCAGAAAGCTCATGTTACACGTGATATAAATGATTTATTCACATTTTCCTTTTTTTTTTTTTTTTTTTTATTTCTGTGTCTGCCCATGTCAACATTTTCTTTTTTCTCTGAAATGTGAGTTTCGTGTTTGAATAAGATTTATAAAAATAATAAAGACAGTTGCTTTTTCCCTTCAAACTCCCCCACACCCCAAAATCAAGATTTATATATACACACTTTTATGAGTTTGATGATAATCAACCTGTTGTCAAACTTCATTTTTCCATTAACTCTCTCTCTCTCTCTCTCTCTCTCTCTCTCTCTCTCTCTGACGCACAGACACATACATAGATCCATCAGATATTGCAATACAAGAAAGATTCAAAGAGATGAAAAGAAACTGTAATTTGGAGCTTCGGCTTGTAACGCCTTCTGTCTTTTCACTTTCCCCTGATTACAATGGCCAATACCGCTCCATGTAACTCTCTCTCTCTCTCTCTCTCTCTCTCTCTCTCACACACACACACACACACACACACACACACATGCAGATATGAACGTGATCATGTGATTTTGATATTGGGTTTCCATTTTTCTCTGCTCAATTGATTAATTGTTTTGTACTATAATTAATTGGAAAGGTTGGATATGGAGGGTGGGAGTCCAAACGAGAAGCAGCAGATGACCATTTTCTACAATGGAAGAGTTGCTGCTTGTGATGTCACAGAACTTCAGGTATATATGCGCGCGCCTCTAGCTTTTCCTATGGTCCTTCTTAACAAAGCATATAAAGTTTTTTTTTTTTTTAAAAAAAAAAGGCCTTTTTCTTGACAAAATGAATGGATCTTCATCTCTCATTTCATATATGTCTATCTTATGATTTTGGAAAAGTAAATAAATATAGGTAGAATGCTAAGATTCCGGCTCTTGTTAAGTTTTCTAGTAATCAGTGGTATGAAATAGTATTAATCAGTAATAAAATTATAATTCATAATTTCGTATTAGCCCCTTCAAGATTAATTAACCTTTGCTAGAAAAAAAAAAAAAAAGATTAGAATTTTTCTGGATAGATATATATAAATGGATTGAATTGCTTACCTTTCTTGGATGTTGTTCTAAGAAACAAGTTCCATAAATTTGGCTGCATAATTGTTAATTACTCAAACTGAAACATATTTAATGGAGTATATTTAAATTTTGGAGAGAATGAATTTAAGCCGCTTATGAAATCCTTTTGTTGCAAAATTTTTGTGCAGGCTCGAGCCATCATATTGCTTGCAAGTCGAGAAATGGAAGAGAAATCAAACAACTGGCCTGGGTCTGACTCTTGTTCACCAGTGCTTAATTCACCACTTTGTAGCCCAACGACTGGTCTTTCCATGAAGAGATCACTGCAGAGGTTCCTTGAGAAGAGAAATGGCAGGGCCCAAGCAACATCCCCTTACCCTATTACCAGGCATCACAAGGAGAATTAGAGTGTAATTTGAGTTGGTTTATTTGTTTTATTTTTATTATTGATTGACAGACAAACAGACAAGTGCAGATGCGGATGCCTGCTGGGAATTATTAAAGTTCCTGAGAGAATCTTTTATTTCTTCAGCATTAATGTCAGTTTGAATGAGAGGTGTAAATTACAGTCTTGATGAAAATTATGAACACAGTTTCATTTAGTTGAATCGAATTGTCTCCTCATGTTTATCTTTGAGAAGATTTTTTTTTTATAATATTATTTTTTTTAATGAAGCGAATCAAATACATTATTAATATTTAAATATTAATTATGGTGAACTATAAAAATTATTTTTGACATTTGACTATTTACAAAAAAAATTTATTTAAATTTTGTAAATTACAAATACCCCTTTATATTTATTTTTATTTTACAAATTAAATCTATTGAGGGGTATTTGTGAAACAAAAATAAATTTCAATGGCCTATTTATAATTTTAAAAAATAATTAAATTTATTTATAAATAGATTAAACCTCGTAGATAATTTTTATTATTTATCTTATTAATTAACAAATAATTAATGACAAACATCAATCTGTATTTTCTAATAAAACACTAAAAGTATATTTGCCACTAGATCACCGTTTTCTTGACATTCACAATACCACTTCTGCATATAGGTACTTATTTCAAAAGATCAGTATCTAATCCTAGTTTTCTTTTTCTTTTTCTTTTTCTTTTTTTTATCAACAAGAAAAGAGGAAATTAATTTGCTATGGAAGGATATATATATCACGACCAAAAACATTATAAGATGCTAGTTCTGAAAATCTTAATATTTTAAGAAGGCATCTCATAGTATTCCAATACTTGTTTCCTCAACGAAGTTGGAAAAGGAATTGGTGTCTGAAACATTATTCTGAATCCCGACAGACATCAAAGTTAAAAGTACTAGTAGGTACATAGATTTGGTAATGCGATGTAGAACATCATATGGGGTTTCTTTCACTTTCTCATCGGAGATGTTTAGTTATTCAGCCATGGCCAATATCTTTCTGAAACATGGGTCCTTAAATTTGACTTCCCACCGCTGTTCTCTTCACGGGACTGACCATTTACAAACGAGGCGCAACACGCCGGGTGTCCCAAGTCGTCACAATGTGGGCGCGGGTAATTTCCTTGATGGAGCGACAACCACTCAATGCCATAGTCAGCTCGAACTCATCATGAAGCATCTCAAGGACTTTTCTTACACCTGCCTCACCATCAGCTGCTAAGGCGAAAACCACCGGCCGTCCAATCTGTAATTGACAAATGCCAACATTATAAAATCATTTTAAATATGCTTAAATTAGGAGTGGGTTATAGTTTCTGAGAAACTTCAGACAACCGATAACATGTGATTACAGTGGACGAGCATGAGAATGACTCGGTAGAAACCAGTGCATAAATCAGCATTTGATGACTCGGTAGAAACCAGTGCTTTTCTTACTTACAAATACACCAGATGCTCCAAGTGCTAATGCTTTAAAGACATCTGTTCCCCGCCTAATCCCACCATCCAGAAAAACAGGAACTCTACCCTGTACAGCTTTCACAACCTGCAAGTTAAAAACTATGTTCGCGTCGGGACAGGAGAGAGAGTCATATTATAGATAAACAATCAGAAGCACTAATTTTGGGCTCAGGAAGTGTGTACATCAATTTTTGGAGCTGTTTATAAAATCCCAGGCAGGGAAAAGAAAAACAAAAAGCACGAGATAGTCATGTTATAGATAAACATGATACTTAGCTGTGTTCAATTAACGAGAAGTTCACCTACTAACCCCACTTCCACATGAGAAAATTTAGTGCAGAATAATTATTGACAGAAGTGAATGCAACCTCTTCCAAGGCCATTATGGTTGCAGGAACATAATCGAGTTGTCGAGCTCCATGATTTGAGACGATAATCCCTGCTGCTCCAGCTTGTACGACCAAACTTGCTAAATAATGCAAAAAAAGAAAGCAGATAAAGCAAAATCATTAAGGAGTCCAGCGACTAAATAATAAGAAGAAATACTTCATTTCAGCTACATGGTGCCCACCGTCCTCAGCAGTTAACACTCCCTTCACTAGAATTGGCAATTTAGTGATAGTCTGAAGCCACTTCAGATCCTGTGCGGAGTACCAATGAAAGTTTTTCAAGTTATATTTTCCAGCCATTGCTTTAAGAATCCTTTGAGCGGAACAGCATTCTTACCTTCCAGTTAAGAGACCGGTCAACTTGATCAGCAACATATGCAGCAAGTCCAGAGTCACTTGTCTGCAGTCATCCCAAAATTTTACTGAAACTAAAACTGATGATGACAGAAACAATAATACTCATATGAAGTAATTTTGACTTTTGAATGTATTCACCCTATCTATCGTGCCAAGATCCAAGCCCTTGAAATTCTTTAATGTTAAGTTGGGTGGCAAGGCAAATCTGTTACACATAAATAAAGCCTTAATTGGCCAGAAAACACTAGCTGAAGCAGGAAAAAAATTGGTTATGACGAGCGAATTCATATTTAAATACCAAAATCACTCAAACAAATCAATCAGTGTCGAAGTCTCTTCCAGAAAAAGAAAACATTCCCAAATTACCTGTTCTTGATATCAGCTTCCCTTCGCCCTAACCTTGGAGTATCAACTGTAAGGGCAATTGCCTTGAAACCAGCTTTTTCAGCCCTTCTCACAAGCTGTAGAACGATGTTTCTATCTTTGAAAACCTAAATTGAAAGGAAAATGATCTCTAATCAGGAGCAGTTTACAAGTCAAATACTCACAATAAAAAAACAAATCCCTAATTTCAATCCTCCATATTCTAGGAAAATAGGGATATAATTTCTGCCAACATAAAAGAAGAAAAGTTAAAAACCGGAAGAAAGAGAAACAGAGTAAAGTTGTTGTAGCAACAATGTAAGGACGTGCATGGCTCAAATAGTTAGGTGACATAAGAGTTTTGCATAGCAGCTTCCTTGTAACTTTACATGCAATAGAAAGGATCTAGGTGTCATGGTACAGATACTATCTGCAGATTCAGATGCTCATATTATGTGAAGTAGCAATAAGACATATAAAGGAGTTTCTGAACATTTCTATGTTGACCAAGTCGAGAAGCAATGGACTGACAATAAATGGACAATAAAGATGAAACTCTAACTCACATAGAGCTGAAAGAATCGAGTGCCAGGTCCTGTTGAGGCAACCTCTTCGACACTGGATGTGCCCCATGAGGATAATGTCTACAACCAATCAAGCATCAATTAGTAGCATGGTTATAAAAGGTAGCAATCATGTTACAGTTTTTTGTAGTTGTTCTCCACATGCAACCAACTACAATAAACACTTGACAAGCAGTAAAGAAAAAGATGATAAAAATTCAAACCATGATGGTGCCAGCAGCTGATGCTGCCCTTGCTGTGGCAAGCTCTCCTGTATCGAAGTAGCAGCTAACTTCAGAATAGAAGTCACACAAAAAAAGGTTGTCCGAACAAGCCAACAATGGCTCAGCATCAAATTGAGAACACATAGAATCCAAGAAAATGGAAGGTGCCAAAGAACCATGTTTTATAACTCAAGCTTCTTATGTATATATTGGCTCAAGGTTATATGTTAAAAAAGTATTTCCAGACACAAAGGTCGAAGTGGCATCTTTAAAATATGATAATTCATATTTTAAAGATGTGGAAACATCAACCTTTAAATTTACTTCTCCCAGCTCCTAACATTCAGGCATGGCACAACAAAAATATATCAGGAAAATGTTATATGCATGAATTCACTTCTGATGGAATCACATATATGTGGAATAGGTTCATACATTTATTCCTGGCACCTGACTATTTGCCAACTCAACACAAGAGACAAGTTCCAGAAAAGCTATGTGTACCTTCAGGATGTGCCATTTTCTGCATAGCTGTCGGAGCAACCATGATTGGCATTGAGATCTTGTAACCCAAAATGGTTGTGGTTATGTCAATGTCGCTAACATCAACTAAAATACGAGGCCGAAACCTGTGTCAAGAATAAAATTTGAGTCTTTGGCAACTGACCAAAACACCTGTAAGAAAATATAGTAAATCTTACACTCTGTTTGGTACAAGGATTTTGGTGAGAAAAAGAAAAGAAAATGCAAAGAAAAATAATTTTGGTTTTCCTCACAAAAGAAAAGAAGCTTGAGGGAAAGTTTCATATAATTGGGGAAAATTCATTTTCGCCTCAAAAAGATGAGGAAAATGAGAGAAAAGCCTAAGGAACGGATTATTTGCTCATTGCCTTCTTCCCCCATTGTTTTCTGTAAACAATCAAACAAGCCTGGGATTTTGTATTTCTTTGATTTTGTTGACCTTTTTCCTACCATTTTCTTTTCCTCATCAAACTCTTGAACCAAAGGATTGTTAAAGCAAAACCTACGACACTGGAAAGATAATTGCTTCGTTCCTCATTTTTAAAAGAGAGAAGACACAAATCCGGGAACATAAAAAAATTATATCTAATGAATACTCTAGTGAGACATATTACAGTATCCTAGAAAAAGCAGATCGGTTCTCATGGAGAGTCCACTGGTCCTCTGCACCAGACGCATAATAGTCATAAACCATCTTTGGCAATTTCTCCCTTGCAATGGCCTCATACTCCATAACATTGGTAATGCTTTCCATTTTTTGAGACGTCATGTCAGCTTGAAGACAAATCTGGAATACCATTCAGAAACATTGAAGTAGCATAAAGTTAAACTAAAGAGAATGTTTGAAAGTTTATAATATTCAGAGGTGGAGAAAATTCTAGATCACCTCTTACCAGACAAGGAAGTTATAAAGAGATGAAAGAAATTATTCGAATTGAACTCCATAGATATTATGACCAGAAGAAAAGTGGGAGGTTACTGATAAAGATTTGAAAAGGGAGGATAACAGTGAGAAAGGACTCTGCACTTGTTAAAACTACCATCCAAAATTTGTCATTACCAGTTCAACTGTATGTAGCTAATAAAAAAAAATCTTTGTTAATTTTCGGATTAACTTTGTGAACGGTGGTGAATATTTTCCAATGTAACAAGCTAAAACTGCAGAAAGAATGTAAAAGATCCTTTCAAGATCCTAATGCAGAGTAATTGAATCTCTGGAGTGGCGTATAAGATTGCTTCTGCTGACATTACACATCCATAAAATTGATTTTCTCAAGCCTCATAGAGACCGCCTTTTGAAATTAATATGATATATTTGCAGCATATACTAGATATATCATCACTTCGTTTCAGAAGATATTTAAATTGAGCGGTGCTACCGTTTTTGCATCAATTGCAAAGAGCTATATGTCCTCATACAAATTTATAGAAGTATATAATAATATAGATGTGTAAGAGACTAAAGGAAAATGCCTATTATGGACAGTCATTGATTCATTGCGGCATATTTACAAACCAGATGCATCTTTCACTATGAGTAAAGAAACCGCAATCATTTCAGAAAATGATGTGTGGACTTAAGTATTTACCGGACAACAAAAAGAGCAAACCAGAATCCGAGCAGAAAATATTCTTGTCCAATACGTGAAGTTTAACACACCCACATTAATATACAGAGATCACCAAAACCCCAGCAAAAAAAGTTTTTCAAAAACAACCCTTCTTGAAAAAGGTTACAAAAAAAGTCCATTCTGAATCACGGATAGAAATAAAATTAAGTCCTGAAAGCAATTTCACATCAATGGTGAATAAATTGGCATGTGTTGAACAGAGTCAAATAAATAAGAAAACAATGAACAAGTTGATCATTAACTTGTATTCCAATCGCCAAAAGTGGACGGGTGCAAATCACCCCATATTCAAACCATAACACTAATTAAGGTGACGTGTACTCCAGTTATCATTAATCACGTAAATCTTGAAAGCATAAAACCCATGAAAAAGACACAACACACCATGACATGGAATCAGCTCAACCAAGATAACAGTTATTATATACGCACACCATTAGCGAAAAGCACCAAAAAAAAAATAAAATAAAATAAAATCGTATATAGTATGAAATTGAAAAAAGGCCCAGTTAGTTTAAAACATCAAAGAAATTAGAAACGTGAAATAAATACCAAGAATGAAGCAAGAAAGTGCCTAGAACAAACCTATGCTGAGCGATGCCAAAGCGCCTCAAGAATCAAGAATGAAGAGAGAGAGAGAGAGAGAGAGAGAGAGAGAGCGAGAGCGGGGCGGGGGTCGGGGGTTGGGGGAAGAGAGTTCAGAGATGATTGATATGCAGTCGAGAAGTACAAACAAGAACCAACCCAACCTGTGAATTGTGATGTCACCAGGAGCAAACTAAAGAAAGGAAATAACGACAAAAAGGGTGACAGGGTCTATAGTTGTCATTCTAAAAACCTTTCTTTATCTACTCCGCATTGGCCCTGATTAATTATTATATATTTAACTAATCTAGCCTTTTTATTTTTCACATTATTATTTTGACAATCAACAAAAAAGTTTAATTCGGAACTTTAAAAATAGGATCGGAAAAGATAATATTTATATTTTGGATTTTATAATAAGCTAACTTTCACAACTCTGATTAAGTCACAAAAAAAAAAGAATAAAGTTCAGTAACTTAATAAAAACATTCAACTATAAAACTTTAGGCCTAAAAAGAAAAAAAAAAAAAAAAGTATTATGTGTTCCACCTCTCATTTGCAATGAACTCAATACAAATTTGCATTTGTTATTAACAATAGTCAACCAAATTAAACACAATAAATAGTATCTCACTAAATCCTGGAGAAAATCTTATGAAAATTTACCTTTATTTTTTTAATTATTATTTGGGCCTGAAATAGTAAGCGAATCTACAGATAAGATTTTTAGATTATTGATTATTGAAGGACAAAATATCTATAACTTGGTTACTGACACAGATAATACCAATTGAAACCAAGGAAGCTGAGGCATCTAATTCCTACTGATTTTTTTCGTTAACAAATATTCTTGTAATCAGATTGAAGTAGCACTCTGACTAATCTGTATTAATGTCAAACAAAATATAATCTGTCGGTGAATTGTTGATTTATATAATTATTTCAAGTTGTAACAAATTTTACTGAAGATTGAGACTAACGATTTTTTTGTCTATCCCTGTCACACTCTCACAATGCATTATGTGTAATTCATTATTTTCACACTTGTAAGAGAAAAACTAATATATAAAAAATATTAAAACCATTGCATTCAGTATTATATGGAATTTTATGTGGAGCGATGATCCCTTGAATGCGCTATATTATTTAATACATTTTTCATCTTTCTTACCGTAATGGTGGAGAATGGGCTGCATATATTTGATGATGGGTGGCCCATGAAGCCCCATTCCCAAAATTAACTGCAGATGGAGCCCAACTCCTAGAAATGAGAGAAAGATAGGGTGCAATATCGTCAATTTATTGCCCAACTGGATCACTAAATTCTACTTGTGTTCATGTGTGTGTGTGTGTGTGTGTGTGTGTGTGTGTGTGTGTTGGCCTATATTTCAAAATTCAAGAATTGAGTTCAGCGAAATTCATTTCTATAACATTTTGAAAGAATTGATTTGATGAAATAGCAGTTGCTAAAAGACACCAGTTTGTAACTTTGAAATTTTGATTATGACATTTAGAAAATTTTAAAATGGACTTTGTTTGGATTGACAAACCCTAATTTATGACATATTTCGAGCTCTCGAATTGTTGCCAAGCCCCTGTCATTCCTTAGCCCCATGGGCCATAAATAATAATCAACAAGCTCATGCAACAACGTAAGTCTGAGCCGAAAGCCTAGTAGAATTTGTTGTGTTTAACCCAAATGTGGCCCAATTCAAAGCTTGGAGCTGGTAAATAGTCTGAGACTACTTGGACTACAGGAAAATCTAAATTCATTGGACCTTTGATACAAACGTATTTATTGGAATCAAACTATGTAATTGAGTAACGGTTTTGTACAAGGTACACTCAGTTATATGCATTGAATATATATATATATATATATATATATATAAATATGTATAAAATGTATGATGAGGTGATAATTAATATACATGTTGAGAACTTCTCTATCTGGGCTCCTCCTTAATCTCCTACTTTCACACTCAGATTCCTATTTTTCATAGTAAAATTCTTTGCAAAGATAATATAGAGCAATATCCATCCATTTTACCACCATATGCAATGGACTTCTTGGTTCAGGGTGAAGAAGCACTGTGATTCAATTATCATCTATTTGACAACATATATATGCATAATAAAAAAAATACGGTGTTTTTTTCAGCATAATTAGTGTCAGGCTACGGATCAACTTCACATTTTTTCTTCAAGAATTTGTGGACCAAATTTATTTACTTAAAAAACATCAAGTTATGTCCTGAAAACGATAAGGGGAAATCCCAATAAACAAAACGGACCCATAGAAAGAAGCGTGCATTTGCAGGGTCAGAAAACAACGTGATGGGGCTTGGGGAGGCAGAAGTCGCATCTTTATTCCAGTCAAAAGCTGAGGTCTATATCTACAATAAATGCTACTGCATACGACATTTTCTGTTTGATTTCTCAATCTCTGATGGGACTCAACCAACAGCCTTAAAATCATGCATTGTGGAGGCAAAGAGTCAGAGCAAGAAAAACAAAGAGATGATGAAAAGAAAAGCAGAAGAAAAAGGTGATATATACATACATATATATATATATAAAGCCATAGCTCTTCTACCCATGTTTCACCTATTTCCAACTCCGATTACACAAATTTGTGTTAGAAGCCTCTTACATGCACTTTCTGCTTAATGCTGGACAAGATATTGACCCATGAATGAATATTGGTTCTAACTGCAGGCAGGAATCATTTCCCAAAGAAAAGCCGAATTGCTCAAAAAGCAAAATAATACAGTCCAAGAATCCAAAATTCACGAGCCAAACAACAAAAACAGGAACGTTAGGCCAGGAAAGAGGACGATTAGTTTACCCGAGTCTTGAGCATTTGAACTCTTGTTACCTCTGTACAGTTTTGGCTGCATGTTCTCAGCACGGTCCGGGTTTTTTTCTGCCAAAGTTTTGTTGCTTGCAGCAGGAAATATTGCGCCTAAGCAAGTAGGGTTTTGCAAGAATCTTGAACTTGTATTACTGGTTTGTGCCTCTTGTTTAGTGCATAAACCATTGTTTTCTCGGATGTCAAGCCTCCGTCCAAGCCTGTTTATGAAATCTTGAGGAAATAGCAGCTCTCCACTAAGCTGATTCCTGCTCAAATTTAGCATATCCAAACTAGGTAGTGTCCCAAATTCTGGAGGAACTGTACCATTGAGGCTGTTGCTATCCAGGGACAATGCAATTAAATTTGTCAAATTTGAAAATGTGGTTGGAATTGGACCTGTTAGTCCGCAGCCTGAAAAGCTTAACACTGTGAGTTTGATAAGGGACCCCACTAATGAAGGAATACTTGTATTCAATGGGTTGTCCTCCATTATTAGGTACTGTAATTGCTGCAAACCTGATAGGTTTTCGGGGATTGGACCGGTCAAAGTGTTATGACTCAAATCCAACAAAACTAACCTCTTTAATTTCCCTAACTCCTGAGGCAGTCTTCCTTGAAGTTTGTTCGAGCCTAAATCAATCTTTTCAAGAAACTGCAACCCACCTATTGAACTAGGCACCGCTTCTTGCAAAGAGTTCCAGCTAATATCCAGAATGGCCAACCTTTCCAGGCTTCCAATTTCTTCAGGAATTGAACCACTCAAATTGTTGTGATTGAGATCAAGCTGTTGCAAGTTAACCAGCCCTCCAATCTCTTTTGGGATTTCACCACTCAGATTGTTCTGTGACAAGCACAGAATTTTCAAACTTACAAGATTTGATATACTGGAAGGAATTTCTCCAGAGAGGCTGGGATTGGACTCAAGAGCCAAATGCTCTAAGAAAGACAGAGATCCAAACAGTGGTTTGCTCAAAGAAACTGGTGATTTAGTGAAACAGTTTATCAAAGAAAGAGTTTTGAGGTAAGGCAATTTGAGGAGAGATTCTGATATTTTAGCAGAAGCTTTGCAAGGTGGGTTAACAACATCTGCCCCAACATGAATCTTGGTGACATGAAAGATTGAAGTTTCTTCCAGAAGCTCACACTCCACACCGGGCCATGGGGTGTCAGTGCATGGTAGGGGATGCATTTGGGCCCAAGTGGGGTCTTCCAAAAGTGAGCTCATTACCTCAAAAAGCCCAAAAAGCTCCTCCTCTTCCATATCCACTCCGCTGCCGCCGCCACCACCACCACCACCAATATCAAAACACATCACTCCATTAGCTGCCAAAAACACAAGAACCCCCACAAGAAGAAGAGACAAAAAAGCCATCTAGTGAGAGAAACAAATGTTCTCACTCAAAGTTTGTACATGAAATTGGGAAAAACTGTGCTTCATGAATCACAGAATTATATAAGTACACCAATGTGTTGTAGTGATGTACAATATGGGTTTGGCATACATACGCAGCCTTATGTCAGTGATAAGGCTGCATGGAAAGTTATGGAAACCCTAAGATGGGAACTTTGTTTGCCATATTAGGAACTACGAGTGTGATGGCATAGGGAAGCATGCAAAAGGATGAGATGCTGGGAGGGAACACAGTTGTTATATAGTGAGAAAAAGAAAAAAATAATTGTCAGGACAGTCAAAATTTAAATTATTATTCAAAACTGTGTTGTTATATGATGGGACATGGCTCTGGTCTTACCTGTTCTTATGATACAGACATGCCGATGAGCAAGTTTTACTGACTGCAACATCTCCGGGGCCCTGTTGTTTTATACAAGACATCAACGCCTTTTTTATTTTACATTTATGTTATGTTTGGGCGAGGAAAATGAGAAGGAAAAAGAAAAATATAATTAAATGAAGCATAGAGTATTATTAATTTAAGTAAGTTTCCCATCGAATCAAAGGCAGTTTTAAGGTTTTGTTTATTTTTTGGTTTTATAAATAAATATGCAGTGCGTTACAAAGTTCAATTTTACCAGCTCAAATTTAATTATTTGAAACTTTAAAAATGTACTTATTTAACCTATTTTCATAAATATATCCCTTACTATCATTTTCAAAAAAAAATTATGGTCGAATTTTGAAATAAAAATATACCTGCTAAATTTTTTTAAGTTAATAGTTCACGTATTTTTATACATAAAGCACCATAAAATAAATATATATTTTAATTTTTAAACATGTATACTCAACATAAAATTATAATAAATCAAAATATATTTTAAGTTTGCATGAAAATTTAGTAAAATTATTTTTTAATTCTAAAAATACCAAAAATATGAAAATAAAATACAAAAAAAGAACAACTAAACGGGTTCTTCATAAATCCGGGAACAATAGAAAGCGGGCTTTGATGCCTCATAGCCCGTGGGCCATTACTCATTTGCCTTTCAGTAATTGGTTAACGTCCAGTTTTTGGGCGTAAGCCCAAGTGCATTCAGAAAAAGCCTAATTGACCTTCAAAGTCAAAATTTCCATCGAAGTATTTTCAAATCCTCTTTACCTTTTCATTGTAATAATTGTTTTTGAGTTTTCTTAAAGAATTCAGTTGCTTAAACATGATTAAAAAGTGCATAATAAATCATTAGCTAATCTAACTACGCAAGATAAACAATTGATGGACAAATGCCACGTACCCAACCTCATATTGTATTAGTCCCCCTGTCCAAACACTAAAATATGAAAATCCCTACGACTTAGGCCAAGAATCTTGAACTTACGCTAAGGAATTATAATCCTTAAACTATGTTATGTTAGAAAAGATCTCCTTATTGTGAGGGTTCATTGTTAATACTTTAGTGGCAAGATGGGCGACCATAATTAAAATGTTAAGTGTTAAAATGTTATATTTTTATATATTCATCGTACAAATATCATATTTTTTATAAAATAGAATATTTGATATTTATCAATACATCAAATATAACAAATACAATATAAATATTACCTTAAAATGTGTTATATATACATCACTAATATCATACGTGGCAAAAATTCAATGGACTATGTTGTATGATTGGATAGCCACGTCATCTAAATTTTTTGTCCTAAAATAAATTTCTATGCGTACACTTGTAATACAAGAAAATAAAAAAATAAATGGGAGGTCCACATTCATAATTATGTGCATAAGATGGGCGATGTTTGTGCAGACTTTTGGAAGATGGGGTCATTCGCAAACCTCATTTCGTGGATTTAAGTATCAAAGCGTGAAAACTAAGCTTGAAGGGATAAAGATTGAGCTAGAAGTCTTGCAATGATTACATAATAAAGAAAAAAATTTGATCTTAATTCTTAATTATCTTAATTTATGTACGATCAGCAGTAAAATGTTTGTTTTTAAGCAGTATTATGATCTGTTCAATCATCCAAGTAAATTTTAAATAAAACATCCCTCTGCATCTTCTGCTGAATAAAAAGTCATCTGCTACCAAATGATTTGAGAGAAGGAAAACTCAAATCAAACGCTGTAATAATTTTAATTTTAGCTAATTATTGGAGTATTTTTTAAGTTTCATTATTTCCAAGTTCAAACACCACTAATATTGTAGATAACTGACCTTTTAACAGCACACAGTTTTATTTTTTATTTTTTATTTTATCAACAACTATTCATCTTTCTCTCTCAAAAGAAAAACATATATATTTCAAAATTGTATGCATTTAAATTCCATCAAATACTCTGTTGAACCCAAAAATTGATAATGAGATACTAAGTGTATAAATAAAAGCCAAATATCCTATTTTATTATAACGAGATACTTAAATAGCAAATATATACAATCTTAGAGAGCAGCTAAATCTTGCAATCATTGAGAGAGAGAGGGAAAAATCTGAATAAACGAAGGGTAAAAATGTAATTTCAGACTACTCAATTATTAGCCAACTTCATCTCTAACATGCATAATAGTACAAGAGTACTGCCAGTCCCTTTCCATTCAAATCACCCTATAAATACTCCTCTTCAACTGCAAATCCACCAACCACTTTCATAAATCCTAGCTGCTAAATTTCCCTGATCAGTTCTTTAATTAACCACCCCCCCCCCCCGCACCCCTCCCCAATTCTCCTAAAATGACCATGCCATTTTTAAATTACACAGAGAGTTCCCTGAATTTCGAAAAATTCAAAAAGAACCCCAAGAACGCCAATCTGGAATCCTTGTGGGCATTCATGTTGTCTGTTTTCATTTACATTTCCGTATTCTATGTCTTCAACCTCTCACCTTCAACTCTTCTGTGTACCACCAAATTCTGGTTTATTATATCAAACACCCTCATTCTCATCATTGCAGCTGATTTTGGTGCCTTCTCTTCTTCTTCTTCTTCGAAAGAGCATTATTTTTATGACGAATACAGTAAAAACAATATGAGAGCAAAGAGTGCTCCCTCTTACGAGACACAGTACGTGAGAATTGACCAGAAAACAATGCCAAAATATCGTAGACAAGAAGTTGATGAAGAACCTCGTGAAAAAATAATAGGCGTGGTAGCTGATCATAGTAAGAATCAAGAAGCCCTGGAAAAAAAACATGAAATTTTCATAACCAACGAAAAAGATGATCAGGTAGAAAAACCCAATAAAAAAGTCGAGAAGAAAAAGCGAGAAGTGATCATCAGAACTGTGAATCCTGAATTTGAAAATGGAGCCCGCGGTGAAGTAAGGAAACGGGAAGCAGAAAAACGTGTTCCTAGTAATTCGGAGAAAGCAATCTTGACAGCAGCTGCGGCAGAAAATGAGGAAAAAATGATTTTGCGGAGGACATTGTCTGAGAGACATGAGGAGCCGAGGTTAGAAGAAAACGAGTTTTCAAGAATGTCGGATGAAGAACTGAACAGAAGAGTTGAGGAATTTATTCGAAGGTTTAACAGGGAGATTAGGCTTCAAGCAGCCAGCAACCGACCACAAAACTGATGGAGCTGCACCGAATGTAGACAAAAGTTGTTGGCTATCACCATTTTGTTTTCATCTTGCATGTCCTCGTGCTCAATGTTATTTTCCAGATGTGACTCAAGCCTTCGAGATTGTTGATCGTTGCAGAGTTTTCATGTATGTTAGATTCAGATTTCTACTCAATTAGCAATCAATTTATATGCCTAGTATGTGTTCATCCTCGTGACATTGTCAAATATGAGCGTTTAGATAATTTACATAATAATCTTGTAGATCTTACGGTATGTATTGAATGTATTTTCTAAATCTATTATTTTATTCTGAGCACTATAATCGTGTGACTATATCAAAAATTCATACTAGCTAGGTAAAAATTGATTGCCCAATTGATAGTCTCTTAACTTCTAGTACAGGTCAACAAAATTGCTAAGATATAATAACTTCACTGCAATATATATATATATATTTGGTCATGTAACTTCATAAGAATAATCAACTATGAGATTTTTGACCTAAGATGAAAACAGATGAAATATCAGCTAGATTTTAAATTAAGTTCTTTAAAAAAAAAATATATATATATATAGGAGTACGTAAGATTTAATCAATATTAGCCGACTTGTTGTACTGCTGTACCTATGGTCGCGCGCCAAGAATTTCCTCCGACAACCAAAATAAAGACAAATAAATCAATCTTCTGGGAAATTAAAGTTGAGGAATGGAATTGGTATGTATCAATTCAGATATTAATCTTAATATGGATTTTTTGATTGACCACAGAATTATTAGTGGTCTAAATTTGTAAGAGTGGCATCAACAGGTCTCTAGCTGAATATAATTAATAAAATTAATTCATAATTCAATAATGAATTTATCACTGAAATTCAAACAATCAATCGTATTAAAAAGTAGGTAACAACTGAATCTCTTGATTTACTGTATATTGAGTACAACTCTTAATTTCAAGATTGCGTGGGACATATTATTTGTTTTTGGAAATAATTCCTATTCTTTTTTAAACAAAAATGACAACTCTGACTGCTAACTGAAACAAATAATAGTCATTAATAGGGCATGTTTTGTTTAGACTAGTATTTCTTGTAACTTTTAGAAAATCTTTCACGAATATTTAAAAAAAATAAACTTAATCAACTTATTCAAAGCACTGTGTGTTTATAGTTTTCAAAAGTCGATTTCTCAGTGAATAATTAATTTGATGAAAAGACTAAGGGCATATCATAGTGTTTAAAAAGATTGTTATATTTTGCTCTACACTGCCTAATTGTAATTGAGTTCTCAAATATTTAATTTTGGTAAAATTGATTTTTTTAATCCAAATTTCTCAATTTAATCAAGCGGCCTACTGAATTAAAAAGTATTAAATTTTTATTTTATTTTATCAGAAAAATAACCTAAAGTAAACACGCGCTTACGTGATTAACTACTCAAATTATGCTAATGGTTCTTTTTTATTTCCTTTGCATTCACTTAAGTACTAGTTCAATTTTTTGATTCGATTTAGAAAAAATAGAAAAAGAAAATTGCCGTTTAAAGATCTAATTAGATTATATTCATCGTTGTAAATGATTTTTTAAGACTAATAAACTGGAATACAGTAGGGGTTGAGAAAATTTCAAATCAAGCTGTGAAATACGTATAAATTGGAACGATAGAAATCGGAAAGAACAGCAACGGAGAAATTACAAACCCAAACCAAAAGAATATATTTTAAATTTCCCCTATTAATAATAAAGCGAGTATAAAGTCTTTGTGCTATTTATATTGCTCTCAAAAAACAAAGGAAGGAGGTACAGAGTACACAGTACTCTCTCAGCTAAACCGAAAGGTCGAGAGTGAAACAAGCCCAAAGGAAACCTGAACAAGCCCAACCCTATTGATTGGGTTTCTTGTGTTCTTAGATCTGAGCCCAGGCCCAACCACACAATAAATTCGTGCCATTTTAATTTTTAATGATCTGGCCTATGTTATCCAGATGTATAATTGTTGCCAATATATAATTAGGTATGCAATCAAATATTGAATTTAACTTGTGCGCACTTATATTTTATTTTATTTTCCTTTGAACAATTGAAAATAATATGCACTCAAGTTTTGTACAAGAATAAGAATGTCTAGGAGCAGTAAAGTTTAAAAGATTTAATAACACCAATTTAAAGGTTAATTATATGAGTTGACAAGATGGTTTGATATATAAAAAGAATAAAACATATTTAATTGATTTATTTTTTCAGGGTAAGGAACTTTTTAAACATGGGATATCCGCGTCATAGGTTTAAAAAATAAAGATGAAAATGAGTGTGTTACTTAGCCCAAATTTTATTACCAAAAAAAAGAAAATCATGGTTTTGCATTTTGAATTTTTGAAATCATGAACATAGAAAACGAAAATAAAAACCAAACATAACTAAGTTTTGCATGAACAATTTAGGGTATGTTTGAAACTTGAATTTTAGTAAAAATTGTACAAAATTGTTTTTTCTCTATTTGGCTTTGATGAAAATTGGCAACAAGTACACTTGTGATTATGAAAGATATTGATGAATTTGTATGATGCATTTTCTTCATGATAGTGATATTTTTAAAAATAAAGTAGTAATTATTTTGTTTGAAAATAAAATAATTCTTAATAATTTTTTGGGTCCTAAAAATTCTAAACTTAAAAAGTCGCCTTTTGTCTAGTATCAAATTTGTAAAACATCTATTCAAATTCAAACAGATCATTTTAACCATCAATCTTTTGGTTCCATTTTGATGATATTTGGGCAGATTTATAAAATGATGATAATAATAATAATATTAATGACAAAATATTTAATAATAATATCAAAGTTATCATTAAATACACAATTAAGTGACAACAATTGTTGTGTTGTCTAATAATATCATTTTCAAAAATTTAATAATAGCAATAATGTTCTATATTATTACTGTTGATAAATAGTTATATATGAACACTGATAATTAGTAATATAAATTGTTTATTATATATAATTTTTTTCACTAATTATTAATAGTGATATTTTTATATAATTTTTGTTACTCTTAAATTATATATTATTTTTATAATATGTAAAAAATATTATCATTTAATATTAATGACAATTTTAATATTGTTGCTTTTTCACATTCTTTTTTTTTTAGCGTGTGTTTTGTCCCTTTTACGACACGTGCCTAAAGGCCGAGTCTCTTATCCCCTCCCACATATATTTTCCTTACATGAACAACAAACATTTATTACTTAAAGAAAGTAAAGATTCAAACCAGCAATGGCGAAGTTGGGCTTTCTCATGTGTGTACCATCTCCAATCCCAACCCAACAAACTCCCTCTTCTTCTTCAAATTCAAACAACACCCTTTGTTTAACAAGGCGAAAATCTTTAATCTTTACTTCTTCTTTGCTGACCTCTTATTTGCGGATGCATCAAAATCCAAATCTTTCCACGTTTCCATCTGCCATTGCCCAAGAAGTGGATGAACTTGATCAAGAAGAAACTCGAGTCGTTCAAATCTTCCAGGTTTTACAGTTTGAACCTGCAATTTACAAGTTTGTGGTCGATTTACACTTAATTACAGTTGTACATGCCATGAAGAAGAAGAAGAAGAAGATCGTATTCTTTTAGATTATTTTGAGTGGCCCTTTTGTTACTGCGATGTCAACTGTACAGGAACATCTTTAATGAAGATGAGGATTTTACTCTGACAAAATAGATTGCATAAGCACAAAATCTTGATAATCTTGAAAAGAATTCTGGATGATGCAATAACTCTTGGTCTACTGCATTTACCTATTGTTTCTCGCGTTGAACTTGATAGGTGCTGACATCTTGTTTTCAATTCAAATTTGGTACTGTGCCAAATGATTTCTTTAACTAGTTTTTCTCCTACTCACTCAATTTTGTTTAACTTGTAGGAAACTTCATCTTCTGTTGTTTTTATCAAGGACCTTGAGTTAACTAAAATCCCCAATAGCACTTCTGAAAATGGTATAGCTGAGGATGAGAACGCAAAAGTGGAAGGGACTGGTTCTGGTTTTATCTGGGATAAATTTGGTCACATTGTATGTTCTTCGTTTTTGTCCGGATATTTTAACTCAACATTCCCAACATATGCATATTTTGATTTGTCTTTATCTTGTCCATACAGGCCCTTTATAATCTTGAATCAATTTTCTTTTGGAAAGTTATCATTCAACTTCTTTTGTTTATAAGCTTCAGGATACCATGAATGTGAACATTGAATTTCAAGAAACGCCTTCAATTTCGCTATGATTGAATTTACGAAACATCATATTGTTCATGATTTGATATGGTATCATTAGCCCATACTTGTGATTTCCTGAGGAATAAAATTTATAATATGTCTGCATTTTTAGAGAGTAGGTTGTATTTTGCTTTGCCTGTCAACATCTGGCAATCCATTTTTACAAGATACTTTCTCTCTACATCTTGTATATATTAGCAGGAAACTGGATGGACCATATCTCAAAAGCACAAGCATCTAGTCACTTTAGATTATGTTACTCCGCATCATTTGCATGATTTGTTGCCAGAGGAGTAATCATTTTATCTTAAGCCACTTGTCTTTTTTAACAGGTAACTAATTACCATGTAGTTTCCAAATTGGCAACAGATAGGAGTGGCTTACAACGTTGTAAGGTTCTGTTTATGTATTTTTTATTTCACTACCTTGTAATCTTGTATTGTTTATTTCAATGGAATTTCAGCATTAATTATTCTCTGTTCATTTGATATAGTCTTTTTCATATGTAAGAACGTTTTTGTTTGTATGCTTTTTCAGATATCTTTAGTTGATTCTGGAGGCAACAACATTACTAGAGAAGGCAATATAGTTGGTTTTGATCCAGACTATGACCTGGCTGTTCTTAAGGTTGGCATTTAGTGTCTATAGTAATCATGCTGCTAAGCATATAAAGCCCCAGCAACTACATTTTTGTGTTTCTCTTCATCCATTATCCTCAAATTCTGTTGATTTGCTTCCCCAAATTCTTGGATTTGTGTAGTAAGTCATTTATTGAGAATTGAGGTTAACAAGTATATACATTTTTTAACATCTATCTTAGTGTTATATTCTTCCGTCACAAACAATGCCAAGTTCAATTGATGAGAGCCAAGATATGGACCACATTAACATATAGTGCCAATAGCTTCCTTTATCTAAGCCAAAGGAGAAGGAGAGGGTATTTATGTGATCAATGGAGCAAGAGGAATAGAATATCATGTGAACCAAACAGTGTATTGCAAAGAGAATAGGGATTTGTATAAATAGCTTGTACAGGCCATTTGAAATTTAGTAGTTGAAGTTAAAAAGGGTTTACTGCTGTATTGTAATTTCGACCAGTTATGGCAATTACATTTTGTCTCAAAATAATTTTTCATTATTTAAGCAGTTGACTACATGCACTTATTAAATTCTTTCAAATGTGGTTTACCTAATTATGTGGCAGGTTGATGCGGTAGGAAATGAGTTAAAGCCAGTGACAATTGGGACATCTCGTGAATTACAAGTGGGGCAGAGCTGCTTTGCAATTGGAAATCCATATGGATATGAGAATACTCTAACTACAGGGGTGAGTTTGTGAAAATGTGAGCTCTGTTGTATTTGGATGGGAATATTTAATTGATATTTGCCTATCTGTAACTTTTATTGGCACTAATTCATAGATAACCTAGATAACCAAACTTGTTTGAGTACGGGAACTCAAATTCATGTTCAATTTCCACACCAGACCTGCAGAAGAGACATTATTTTATGGGAATCAAAAAGGTCAAATTGATTGCTGGCTTTATTACTACTAGTTACTTGACGTAATTTAACTATTGCAGGTTATCAGTGGATTGGGCAGAGAGATACCCTCTCCAAATGGAAGAGCCATTCGAGGAGCAATTCAAACCGATGCTGCTATTAATGCTGGTAATTCTTGAATTTCTTGAAAATTCATGTTGCTTTTAGTGGAAATTCTGTAAATAGATCAACATTTATATTCTGGCATGAATTTCTATTGATAGTCTGATGGATACTTAACCGCACTGGTTGTTTTCCTATTTCATGAGTTGGGTAATTTTGTCGGCACAAGTGCACAAGCAACCATAAAAAATTGATGTTAATTGGTTCATGAGTACATGCTTCTTGGAGAATTTAGTTGCAGGGACTGTTTGTGCGGAATTTTGTATATTTTCTCGTAAGAATCTGTGGTGCATCAAATTTCCAGTTCTGATGCATAGATCTTAGTGCAGGGAATTCAGGTGGACCATTAATTGATTCCTATGGTCATGTTATTGGAGTTAATACAGCAACATTTACTCGCAAAGGTAAAGATATCTTCTTTTTTATACTTTCTACATGATTGCATCATTTTTATGAGCATATCAAAATATGAAACTTGTACCTGAAATTTGACTACAAAATTTGGGAGCTTGATATTGTAAGAAATTCCTTTCAACTGTTTTCTATATCAATTCCTTTGTGCGTTGCTCTTAGGTTTCCTGCTTTGTCCTTAGATGTCCCCCCTGAATCAATGACATTTTTCTCCTACACCTATGTTATCTGAAAATTTTCAAGTGTACTACATTTCCAACTGTTGTTTATATGGAATCAGATTGCATGCTCACAACTTTTTAATCTGTGGTTTTTAATCTAGTACATCTAATATTTTTCACTTACTGTTTGCAAGTGAAATTCATAACACTTGCAGAGAACACTATCCACCTTGAGTAGTCAGGCGTGCTAGAAACCACATGTTTATTTTATATATATCTTCAATATAACTTTGATTTTCATACATCTAAACTATTCTTTCTCGTGTTACCAGACTAGTTACCCAGTCAAGAAGGTTGAGATGATCTAATTAGTTTTTTTGCAAAGTCGTATCCATGAATCTTAATAAAAGTCGGTCCTACAGGAACTAAAACTGTGGATGTTAAGCCATATCAAGTTGAATCTAAACAAATTTAATTTTGAACCATAATGCAGGCAGTGGAATATCCTCTGGGGTGAATTTTGCGATACCGATCGACACAGCTGTCCGCATTGTGCCTTACCTTATTGTATATGGAACTCCATATACAGACCGATACTGAAAGCATCTGATCCCCATGACCATTTGTTTTCCAGCTTACCAGCTATCAAATTGGTTCAGCAAGATGATACTGTGCTGTGTAAATGTTCCAGGCATCCGGTGGAAAACCCGGTTCAATTTGATCTTTTTTGGGGGGTTTATTTATTCTCCCTTCTCTGTTTTTATGGGGAGAGAGAGGAGTATTCTGTCTGTTCTTTAATTGGTGAGTCCTAGATGAGCTACTCCTTGTGTCATCCATGCATCCAGTTGATGCATTCACACTATTCTGATTCTTTAAAAGAAAAAATAATTATATTGATTAATATGGGGTGTATTTGTAGAATCTTTTACCCCCTGGTGAACATGGGATCATGGAAACATTTTGTGCATCTATAATGTTAAGGCAAGGTTTAACCCGTGCCTGAAAGCATATATACTTGGATGGAGTCTTGAGTGCGATAAGCTGACCATGGCCTCCATTAACAAGAATCATGTTAACAAGAATGAGTAACTTGTACTGCAGTTCTACTCAATTCAGTTCTGTTCTATTTTTATTTATTTAAGGAGGTTAGTATTATCTGGACTATAGCAGCAATCACTATCTTGAAACCATTCTTGGGTGTAAGGCATGACCAATTATATAAATATTCATTATAAAAGAGCCACATGAACTATTAACTAAGAAGGCTTTGAATAAGATAATTGATTACGGCTTAAAACAACAGAAAGTCGTAAGGAAATACACAGATACAAAATATAGGTTCTTAGGTAGAATCAGATACAGAAGTGGTAGTTTCTATAAAGCAGAGAAATTGATAATGGAAGCTTATATTCAAATATAGTTCTCACTTTAATTCACATGGACATCAGTTGACCAAATCCTCTTGTCTGCAGCAGTTGTTATTTTTGCTCCTTAAGGATATCTGCAGCAGTTATGTTATTTTTGCTCCTTAAGGGATAGAAGGGATAGCTGCTCCTCCATGGAGCAATCCACATGACAAGAAGTCCGACAAGAGAAAGGGATAAGAATGAGACCAACACCCCTATGTTCCATTGGGGAAGGAGAAGATCGTCTGGTGCTGCGATACTCTACTGCATCTTGAAGAATAATGTTCCCTTGCTTATCAATGCAATAAAAGGTACCTACGAAGAACCGTCCATCTTTAATTCCAATCAGCATTCGATGATGTATCAGTTTCTTTGCATGGGCCACAAAATTTGAGGTTTTTGGTTCGGAAGCATCAGAGCTTTCCACCTGATTTGAGGACGCTCCAGCTTGTTGTGCAGTGTTCATCACTCCTGTAGATGAAAACCTAATGAATTTAACATCAACTAGATGTACAAAACCTCACATCGAGCATTCTATGTTGAACATAACAATCTTGCCAAACTATACTCTGAAAAACAATTGGAAAAAAAAAATGGTTGATGCTCTAAGATCCATATTCTATATAATTTTCAATTTCAACTATAAAGCAAAATAGCTGATTTGCTTTCGTTTCTAACAACGTAACTCCACGGTAAGAAAGTGACTAGGAACTTCTGATAATAAAGGAGAGTTGCTTCACAAGATTTATGGGAACCTCAAGAAATTGAAATATGTGCCTTATACAGCTCCTTTGCTATCCTTTTAGCTGGTCCAAGAGTTCAATCAACTTGAAAATGGCGAAGCAGTCAGGAAAGGCATCATCCCTAGTCTACAGCAGTTTCTACATTATCTACCAAGTATTGGAAGAAGAAAGAGAGTACTCCCTACCGTTCCTCCAAACAATACAAAATGGCAACAAATAAACTGGTATGACTTTACCCTCAACCTACCAGAGTGGCCCATCCAGTGTCATTACCAAGAAAATACCCCGGTCTATCATCTAATGAATGTACATTTGCAAGACACATTCATTTGCCTTAGCTAACTTGTTTTACATAGTAAACTCATGTATCATGGTTTAAAAACTCCAGTTTTGTAAAACAGAGGCTGCTTAACCTATCTTCAAGTAAAGCTGCTGGTTAGTCGTAGGTAATTTTTTTTTTGCAGATAAACAGAGAAGCTGTTGCACTTACACCCTAGAAAGCCAAGAAACACATACCAGGAAACATGCTAAGGATACAGTCTTAATATTCATAGATTAGAGCAACTAAGATTGTAAATCTAATTAATTGATGCTCAATCAATCAAATGGAAAAATCAGAAAGTAAATAAATTCTTTTTTTTTTACCAAATGAAAAAGAGCATTATAAGTATCGCCCTTGATCCTTGAGAAAACAAACAATTATGTTTTTTCTTAATAGATAAAGGTCAAGCGAAAATGCTTTATGAGACGGAATATATGCACTCCCCATGGAAAGAGAATATCTAGCAGCAATGGGAATTCAACTACGAAACTATCGACGTTCCGGAATCTGCAATTATCTCAAGGATATCTTCCAATTTCCGGTAAAATTAACACTAAAGCGATTCTACGATTGAATTCGGGGATAACTCACCGGATAATCTCACTGGGAAGCACTGCAAAGTAGTTAAAGACTTCAACTTCAAGGCCTAATCCCGGATGAACAAGCAAGCTAGGGCATTTCGATTAATTGGCCACACCCCTGATTTGTCCACGGGGATGGGGTGTTCTTTGGTTGACATTTGGGCCTTGGGGCCGAAAGGTATTAAGCTCGAAATCATAAGCGGATTAATGGCTAAACCGTTTGCACCCATTTAAAATAGATGGATCCACTCAAACCCAAATACTTTGGGCGGGTTAAATGATTTGGATGGATTTTCCCACATTTAGGTTTCCTTTTTTTTTTTTTCATACATTTTTTTTTTATACGTGTGACATTAATGAAAAACAATGCAAAAGTTTGACAAATATTGTTGATTGGCCTCCTATGTCTTATTCTTTTCTAAGTATACATTTTGACAACTTCGTCCTGCAACTTCAAGATAATTGGCACATTTAGTCATGACATTGACATATTTGGTCTTCTTTCTATTTTTCATAAAAAAAAATTTCTCATGAATTTTTTTTTTCCTTTACCAAGCTCGTATTGACCAGTGTAGCATTGTCTGTCATTTGCATCTCTATCACAACGCCATCATACATATATACAACAATGTCATCACAAATAGATACACAGCATCCATACATAACACGTAACAAAAGTACAAAATGATAATCCCGTTAACAACTTGATTAATTGTTGAAAACTTTACTTATAGTGGGATTGAATTGAATAAGTGCGTTTCATATAGACTTATAAGAAGAAATTAAGATTTGTAGGGGATAAAATTTGTTCATTTGAGGGCTATTTTGAAGTGGGTTGAACAAGAAGTTTAATGCTAAATGAAATTGATCGATGATGAGTGACAATTAGGAAAAAAATAAAATTTGCTACTACAATTGCTTTATTTTCCTGTTACTACTATGTTTTGGACTCATTTTTTTGGGGTACCTGTTGAGTAATGGTGTGTGATTGGTGATAGTGCAATAATGGATAATGAGAGCAGTTTGTAACATAGTTGTTTTTGTTGCCCTTGCATTACTCTTTTTGTACTTTTGTTTTGTATTATATTTTTCTATGTTACGTTTGTATGCAGTGTATAAACATGTGATGGTTTGTTTGTGTGTGGTGATGGCGATGCAGATGCGTCTAGGTGCTATACTGTGAGTTTATTACGATAATCTTTTATGTGCATTGATTAGATGATGTGTTAGAATTAACTTATACAGTAAAATATTCTTCTTTTTTATTAATCAATATTTTAATAGTGAATTGAGTAGAGATGTTGGTGGTTTTATCAAATCTCGAGATTTATCGTGTTAAGATTTTTAAGGATCCGAGATCCACCCCACCCTAAATCCGTCGGATCCGAGTTTAGATCGAAAATTTAAAAAATAATAAAATATGTAATTTTTAAAAACAACATAAATAATTTATTTAAAATATAATTGTATATATGTTAAAATAAAAAAATAAATTAATTAATTAAATATGATGGGTTTGAGATGGGTCGAGTTTGGAAATAAAAATCAACACTCTCCATTTATAACTTTAAAAATCCGTTTCAAATAAAGCGAGTTCAAATTTAAACTTATACTATTGTCATCCCTATAATTGAGCTCATAACAAAATTGTATTAAAGCACGATTCTACCAGTACTAAGGGGACCTGTGTGTGAGTACCAATAGTTGGCTGGTCTGTGGGGGGACCTATATTGTATGAGGGTGTGTAATGGTTTAAGTGGGGGAGACTCGTGCGTGAATACTGAAGATTGGGGAAGAATGTGGCGGTTCTCATCCCATATCGAATAGGGGGATCCTAGGCCAATTTATATAGTGGGTATCTTTCCTCTATCTCCTAATTTGGACAGAGGAGATTGTAGCAATCTCATATCCGATGAAAATGAATTCTGAAATAGCTTATATAATAGATGTCTTTCATTGGTCTCCCATCTCATATTAAATGGGGGAGGAATTTGATACTTTAATAATTGAATTTTTAAGGGTGGATTAGGTTCTACAACACGCTTTGGTAAAAAAAATTCATGAAGGAAACAAATTAAGAGAAGAAGAAAAAAATAAAGAAAGAAAGGGGAAAAAGATGGAAGACCAAATATGTCAATCTACTAAATGTGCTAATAGCTTGAAAATATAGCCTTCAGACTCCTATATAAATATCCATAGCAAATATTGGTTTTAACTAAGATGATATCAAACCAATTTGTCAAACTTTTGCATTATTTTTCATTGATATTAAGATTACACGTCATAGAAGTGCTTGCAAAAACTTTTACGTTTAGAAAAATGCTTAATTACACACAAAAAAAAAAAAAAAAGTTGCTCAAAATTAAAAGTTGAGTGTTTGTAAAGTTTTATTGCAAAATAGGAATAAATTAAAAAACAATGTTTGATAAATGAATTTAATTAGTAGATTCAACTTGCTTTTTTTTTTTTTTTTTTGTTCGTATATGTCTAAATTATCATTGACTTTCAAATTGTGATTTAATATATAAACTAATATATATGTATTATATGCATAAAAGTAATAAATAGAATAATAAATAGAATACTTGCATGTAATAATTCAAAGTAAATAATCAAATTAATAATAAATTAGGTAAATAAATCATTAATTAGGTACACTTAAACATAAGAAATCATAGTATTGTTTAGCTATAAACAAATATTGCGCATTTACTTACTCATGTAAATATATATATTTTATTGAGTATATTATTTTTTATTAGTATGTTTGTGTAAATAAACAAATATATGTATATAATTATAGGTGTTATTTAAATACACAATATTATGTAATTAAATATATGGTTGTTTTATATATATATATATAAATATTTTCATATTTGAGTATACATATTGATATTTGTACATTTTCATATTTAAGTATACCTATTAATATATGTGCACGGAGTTGGATATACTAGATTCAATCGCATTTTAGGAATCTCACGACTTTTTACCACACGATGTCGTTGCTGGACTTTTTCGGGATGGGTAAAAGAGACTAACCAACGGTTTGCTTTTTGATGATAAGGGTATATCAGTATAAATATGAAAAATATTTTGGGTTTTCCATCTCCGTCCTGAATGAGTTTATGCAACGTACACTTAAGTAAGCCATTTTTCGTCCCCTAAAATGTCAATTAATTATGGGCTCTTTCTGCGGCAGTCTTCGTCAAATCTGGCACTCACTCTCCTAGAATGGACGGCGATCGCCACAACTTCGGCTGCGGAACCGGTGGCGGCAGCGATCAGGGTCCGAGCAGACAAGGCCCTCGGGTGTGTATCAATATTTTTACTCCTGTTATTCATTTCCCACTAGCCCTAACACTACTTCTTTACATAACCAGCCACCGGCGCAGCCTCAGTCCGTTAAATACAGGCCGGCGCACCTTCGGAACCAGGGGAGTGGCGCCGTCTCTGGGCCCCATACGCCATTATTTCAGCGATAGGGAATGGGGGCTCTAGTGAAATGGGTTGCACCCGGAGATCGTGGGACCCGCCTCCTGCTCCTCCTACTCAGAGGACTTCTCGACTTCCTTCAAGTATATGTTTTTTCTCCATGCTGTAAAAATAAGTAAATATGGGCATTACATACAAATGAAATGCGCTGATTTTCTTTGTATTTTGGGACTGAGTATGGTTGTGATGGAATTCTTGGATTGATTGCCATGAGATATTTCTTTTTTCTTTTCGTTTGTTTGCTTGGAATTGTTATAATTCAAAAGAAGCTGAACCTGGCATGATTTTTGTCAGGCTTGATTGTATGATTCTGATGGAATTCTTGGATTGATTGCCATGAGATCTTTCTTTGTTCTTTATGTTTATTTGCTTGGAATTGGTGTAATTCAAAAGAAGTTGTACTTCGGCATGATTTTTTTCAGGCTTGATTGATGTATGATTGTGATGGAATTCTGGGATTCATTGCCATGAGATCTTTCTTTGTTTCTTTTTGTTTGTTTGCTTGGATTTGGTATATGATTTTTGTCAGGCTTGATTGATGTACAGCAGTGCACGTGTGAGGTTCTAAGCATTTGTACTCACACATTCTTGTGATACAATTATTGAAGTGATTACCATGAGATCTTTCTTTCTTTCTTTCTTTTTTTCTCTTTTTGTTGTTTGTTTGGAATTCTTCAAGCTCATGATGGACCTTGTGTGAGGTGCGTTTACTTTCTCTACAGGACTATCATTGCATCTCCAGACAGTCTCCTGTATAACCATGGCGGAGTTGGGGGGGGCAGGGGCGGCAGTGGGTGCAGGCGTGCGGCCCCTCGATTTTTTATATTTATAATTTTAATATGTAATTTTTAATAAATTTAAAAATTTGCTCCCTCTTGAATAATTAAATTATTCCAATTGCCCCCCTCGAATTTTCATAATCCTATTTCGAATATGTAAATTTAATAAATTTAGAGATGTTATAAAATTATTTTTAAACTTTTTTTTCAAAAAAATTAGGTAATGAATTTAATTATTGATACAAAGTTTGAAAAGGAATTTGTACTAATTTTTAAAATTTATTATGATTTAGTTTCTAAAAATATGGATATTTTAGTCAAAAAATACTCCTTATTGTGATTTTTTGATTTTAGTTTTTAGTTTTTAACTTATTTGATTCCATTTTTGTTGCTTATTAATTCACAAAAAATCATAAGTGTAGGTTTTTCATGATATAAAAATTGTTTGATTGAGTTAATGATTATGAAATAATGCTCAAATTATTGTAAATTTGTTTTTATTTTATGTGAGATTGAATTATAATTGATTAACATTTTCGTTTAGAAGTTAGTTTTTGTTCAAATACTTGTGCAAATATAATAGACATAAAATATTTATGTATAACTATAACGTATTATATTTATATTTATATTTAGTTTCTAAAAAGTAGTTAAGAAAAAAATTCTAATAAAAAATAATTTTATATATATAAAAAAATAATTTTATAATCGAATCTCGCCCCTCCTATTCTAAAATCCTGGCTCCGTCCCTGTGTATAAAACATCAAATTCTGTTGGCCATAACACAGTTTGCAACTATAACATTCACACCACAAGCTAATTAGCATGTTGTCTCCTATTTTATTTTATTACTCACAAAAGTTCTATCTAAATTCCTTATTATCTTTTTATGTGAATCCAAATTAACTATTCTTCCCTATGTGTAGTTTGATTTGGAACCTTACTTGATGGAATCTCAATACTTATTAAATCGCATGCGAGTGGTTTTGCCACACAAAATTGTTGTATTTGTTATAGTTTTAGCTATAGAACTACTGCCTTAGTTGATGAATGCATTGAGGAATCAAGGGAATGTTCAAACTTGAACAATGATTGCTAAGGTCCTAGCAGGCATTTGTTTCATTGTTGCACTTTCTTACAACATGCATCTGTAAATGTTATGTAATTTGTTATTTATGGTGAAAAATAAGGTTACCGTAGTTAACCTCTCCAATTTTTATCACAGAGAAGTCACCAAAAATTTTGGACTTCAAATTGATAAGAACATGACATTTGTTGAAGGTCGAGTTATAGGTCCACCTGACTTGAAGTTAGGTGCTCCCGATGGTACTGTTGATATAGTAAGAGTTGAAAACGAGAAATGCCAGGTGGAACCTGACTGAAAACTCTGTTGTGGAGGGCAAACGAATTGAAAGATGGGCCTTAATTGAATTTCTCTTCTAATTGTTTGAAGCTTAGAGCAGAAGACTTCATTAAGAATCTGAGAAATCGATCCAGGAGTTTAGGGATCTGCATGGAGGAGCCTTTACTTTGCCATTTAACTGGCATGCGTGAGTTCTCTTCAGTCAGCAGGCTGGAAGAGCTTCTCAGAAGTGTTGTTCAGGAAACTAGCAGAAAAAGCTGGAATAAATTACAAATAATAATTTGTGTAATGGCAGAGAAGTATCATGGCTATAAGTATCTTAAATGGGTGTCTGAAACACGGATTGGAGTAGTAACTCAGTGTTGCTTGTCCATGCATTCAAACAGAGGCGACGACCAGTTTCTTGGAAACCTTTGTCTCAAGATTAATGCAAAGCTCAGAGAGAGTAATGTAGAGCTCAGTCAAAGACTTCCTCATTTTGAGGAGGAAGATCATGTTATGTTCATTGGAGCTGATGTTAATCATCCAGTCTCTAAGAAATCAACAACTCCATCTATAGCTGCTGTTGTTTCAACAGTTAACTGGCCTCCTGTGAATCGCTATGCTGCAAGAGTTTGCCCTCAAGACCACAGAACTGAAAGGATTCTGAAATTTGGGTCTATGTGTCGGGATCTTATCAATACTAGGTTAAACCAAAGAAAACTGTGGTTTTCCGTGATGATGTCAGCGAGGGACAATTTGATATGGTACTCAACGAAGAGTTATCTGACTTGAAGAGTGCTATTTGTGATGATAATTACCAGCCAACAATCACTCTTGTTGTGGCTCAGAAGAGACGCCAGACTTGGCTTTTTCTTGAGAATGTGGGGGATGGGGGGCCCACTGGTAATGCGCCTCCGGGAACTGTTGTAGATACAAAGATTGTTCATCCTTTTGAGTTTGATTTTTATCACTTCAGTCACTATGGATGTATTGGGACAAGCAAGGCAGTGCACTACTGTGTACTCGGACGAAAATTCTCACATCTGACCAATTACAAAAGCTTATATACAACCTGTGCTTTACCTTTGCACATAGTACAAGACCTGTTTCACTGGTCCCACCAGTTTACTATGCTGACCTGGTAGCCTATAGGGGGGGCATTTTTCAAGAAGTGGCAAAGGAGTTCCAGTCTCGTTCATTGCCTTCATCTGTGGGTACATCATTGTCCCCATCTAAATCTACTACATTTGTTCAAAGTTTCTACAACCTTCATCCGTATCTTCAGAACATCATGTTTTTTGTTTGAGGACCGGCTCCACTTTTTTATGGTAATGGTGAAGATTGTACAGTTTTATGTTCATAGTACACAACCACTGCCAAATCTATTTTCCTAACTGAAAGAGTTTTGTGTGAATCTACAGATTCTGGGTCTTCTGTGCTAAAGCTTGATGCACATAATTTTTGACAAGACGAATTTCTGTCTATCCTAACCTTATGGTTTGTACACACCTGAGACTCAGGATACTGTAGTTTAGTGAAGTTATCTTATGTACTCTGCAGTTTACATTTGCCAATCTGGGGAGACGGCGGGGTGGTGGGGAGGGGTGGTGGTGGTGGTGATGCATTCAAATTTTGGTGCGTTGTTTTGTCATATATTTAGCCAAATAGTCCATTTTGACTTCTGTTTTTGAACCTGATTGCTCATTCCAATTGAATTGAAGAAGACAATTTATGGTAGTAGTCCGTGGAGCACTATGGACTTGATTTATTGTGAACCTCTATAACCTTTATTTATTCCTATGATATAACCATGCTCTTTAGTGAATCAAAAACTAGAAGAGTTTATTTGGATTATAGTACCTCGTGTCTTTTGAAAAAATAGTATGAAGAATTGCAGTTGCTTGTATGAAGAATTCGCCACTCCACATATGATGTTTTGCAGTCAAGATATATCTGTGGCTTTAAAGGTGATCAATATGGTTCGCTCTTATTCAGATAAGAAAATGGCTGTCCTTTTTCTTGAGGAGATACAAAATGGCTTGAAAGTGATTTTCAGATGTCAGTTAGCCTGGATCCAGTTGATGCTTGCACGGCGAGCAACTTTTTTACAATTTATGTTGTACTTGGTATTTCTTGGTATTGCTCGCCACGTTCATAGAGACTATAGAAAGCTTTGAAGTTCATTTGAAATTTGAGCCTAATGTTCTTTTAATTATTGTCATTACTAATTAGAACTCATCAGCTATATGCACACTTACGATGCTTTATCAGAGAAATAGAACTGTGGCTTCAGCTATTTGCTCATGGATACTTCCACTCATATTTGAAGTTGTCAACAGTTGTCTATCAACATTATTTCTTTTAGATCGAGGGGTGAGTTAGCATTGATGGTCAGGTTTCCATTTCCAATCTTCTGTTTGTGGACGTGACTGTGCCTTTGGCCAGGACTTCTCTGTACTTGCTGCTTTCTTCTTTTAGGAGTGTGTATTTGTGCATGTGTACTTGACGATTGCAGAAAGGAGATCTTCATGCTGCGTTGGAGTGAAGGGAGAGAACAGTTCTTACCTTTTCAATGAGTGCTTGAAATTAATTGTTTTTAATAAGTCAATATCAATTGTTTCGCTTTATGTTTAACTTGGTTTAGGTATTATCATCTTAGAGGAAAATTTAATTATGGGGTATGAATTGCTCTGGCCCATTAGGCAAATGGACTGGAACCAACGTTGTTATAATGTCTCCGTGGCAGGAAATTTTGTGCACAGCAAAGAGGTAAACATGTAGGATGATTCACAGATTTCACCTGTAGGATGGTTGTCTGTGGCCCATTTACTCGATGCTAATTTTTGAAACTTTTTTGTATGTATTAGTTACTCATCGACAGTCGGGAAAGTTACCAGTCCATGCATTAGTTATTGGAACCAACGTCTGTCTCTCCATGGCAGGAAATGTTGTGGACACCAAAGAGGTAAACATCTTACCCTACTTATAGTATGAATGATTCCCATATTTTACCTGTACGATGGTTCAGTGGCTCATGGAATTGATGCTAATTTTTTAAAGTTTTTTGTGTGTATTAGGTATTTCTCATTGACAGCCGCAAAGTTATCAGTCCATGAGGTGCACCAGCTCTTTGTACTGTGTCCCTATTTGCGTGTATTCAGACTGTTTAATGGAATTGATAATGTATGCTTATGTAGCCTTCTTGTCTTCCTTGAATCTGCATGAACCTGCAGTGCGCCAGTATGCCTTTATGGGAAGGGGATGGCTACTGGGACTCACATTCCTCAACTGCTTTAGCTTTTACAGTGGCAAAGTTTCATTAGGTGGATTTATTGGTCTTTCTGATATTTAACTTGTGCCAATATATTGTAAAATCTATCATCTGTGTACATCATCATTGGATGTCTTGGAATCTACTCTTAAGGCTAGTCTTTAGCATTTTGGCTGGCTCATGTAGATGGTCTCTGAGAAGGACTCATCTTTGGACCTTGAATTTAGAAAATGTTTTCCTTATTCCAATTAATTTATGTGATTTATTTTTCAATGTTTTTCTTTTGGTCTGTTTTATAACTAGAATTCAAGATCGAATTCCGTTCTCACTTGCGCATATTGGTATAAGCCTTGGGAAACTGTCTTGTTGCCTATGTTAGAATGAACAGAGATGTTGTATTCTATTCGTCATGCTTAATACAATTGTGCTGTTGAGTGTTGAGACAGATAGGCAAGATTCCTCATATTATTTGAAAAAATATTGACGACTTTATTAGTAAAATTAACTTTAAAAAAAAAAAAAAAGAGAAGATTATGGGAGGGGGAACATAGTCTTTGTGATTCCTTAACACGGTCCTCCCAATCTTACTAGAAAGACAAAGGCTTGGTTTGATTTATTTGAGGAAAATGGTCTAAGGAACGTATGAAAAATAAATATATTTGATTTTGTTTCTAATTTTTTATTGTAAAATATATGTTTTTGTTGATTCTTTGTATTGTCATATATTATTTTTATATGATATAATAGTTGAGAAAAATGTAGATTTAAATTCTTGCAATGATTAGAATACAAAAATATATATATTTGTTATTGATGTAAATACTTATATATGTAAAAAATTATATATCAATTGTTGTATGTATAATAATGATCAATATTTTTTAAAATATTTGAAGAGAATAAGTAGAAGAAATTATATAAGTAATTAATTTTATTTTTAGAGGAATGAAAACATAAAGCCAAAATCTTGTATATGGAAAATGTGCGGATACAATTCCATTTTGAACCAAAACGACGTAGTAAAAGCCGAAAGTTTTGTTGTACTACGACTAGTGTAATGTACCCCACCCTGCTTCTACATCTTGATACCAAAAACAAATATATATATTTCCCCCCCCCCCACCCCCTTGTCCCTGTGAACTAACAGCTTCTCCGTCTCTTCCTTCCAACTTTCCTAACTACTTCTATATTTGCCATCGATCCTTCTGGAATCTCCTCGACTCTACCTTTTGTCCCCGCGTTCCCGTTTCTCTCTCCGCCATATTCTCTTTTTTCCACACTTGCTCGCTAAGTAAAGCCCTCTTCAGTAAATTTACACCAGCCATTGTACTATATAAATCACTCAGACATGCACTCTCTAAATCATCGCTTATTCTTATCTTTTCTCTCTCTCTCTAGTCAATACAAGTCGAAGTCTACTTTCAAAAAATATGGACAGCGGCAGAAACAATAACTTCGGACGCGGTGGTGGCCGTGGCCAAGGAGGACGTGGAAATTTCCATAATCAAGGAGGCGGCGGGCGCGGCAACAACCAGAATCAACCGAATCAAGGTGGCGGAAGAGGGTGGGATGCACGACACCGTGGTTCTTACCATCAGCCGTCCACTCAGCAGCAGTGGGTCAACCGGCCTCCGGTTCAGGGGAACCAGCCACCACCTCAGCACGCGTCGGGCTACAGACCACCGCAGTCGCCAGCACCCCAACAGCTGGGTGTGGGCTCCACTAGTGGAAGAGCAGGCGCGTGGACTGGGAGGCCGTGGGGCCCATCTCCTCCTCCTACTCCACCTGTTCAGCCTGTTCCTTCGCCTCGGACCCCTACTCAGCCATCTGCTGGTATGGGCCACTTCACTGGTTCCTCGTATTTTCTCCAGATCTTGTTTTTTATATTTTGAGTTAATGATTTTTTTTTGGAATTTTTCTGCAGATCTTGTTTTTGATATTTTGAGTTAATATATTTTGTTTTTAAATTTTTTGGAAATTTTGATGGACTTTCTTTAGAAGGTTAATCAAGTGCCATTATGGCACAGAATTGGTCTTAGCGTGGTTTCAATGGATTCTCATTTATGGTTTGTTTGTGGATTGCTGTATTTTTTTACCTCTGTTGATGTGTGATGTGGTGTTAATGTCTATTATATGTCAAATTGGATTGGATGATTTAATTTAATATTATAACTATCTCTTTTCTTTTCATTATGGTTTGATGATTTAAAGAATTCTCACTCGGTTCTTCTTGTATTATGCAAGATGACCTCGATATTCAAATGCTCAAGATTTCAGAACAGAAGCCTCTCTCATCTTCTTCAGAGAGTAAAGAAAATCAGATTCAAGTTATTAGGAGGCCTGACCGGGGTGGGGCACTTTCCATCAAGTCTATCAGACTTCTTGTTAACCATTTCCCTGTCAATTTTAATCCAGAGAAAACCATCCTTCACTATGATGTAGATGTGAAGCCTTTGTCTTCCAATGACAATAGGCTTGTGAAAAAAACACTGAGAAAATCTGATATGCGTTTGATCAAGGACAAGTTGTTTTCTGGTGATGCCCTATTGAGGACTGATGCCCGATTGAAAACTGCTTATGATGGTGAAAAGAACATTTTCAGTGCAGTTCGTCTACCTACAGGACAGTTTAAGGTGGACATTCCCGAAGGTGAAGATGTTAAGAGTGGCTCATATGCGTTTACAATCAAATTTGTGAATGAATTGAAGCTATCCAAGCTGAATGACTACATAAGAGGAAATATCACTTATATTCCTCGTGATATATTACAAGGGATGGATTTGGTAATGAAAGAGAATCCTTCTAGGAAGAGAATCGGTATTGGTAGGAGCTTTTACTCCACGGAGTACCGAAGAGAAGAAGACCTCTATTATGGAGTTGCAGCATACCGAGGCTTTCAGCAGAGTTTGAAGCCTACATCACAGGGTTATGCACTGTGTTTGGACTACTCGATTTTAGCATTTCGAAAGCCATGGCCAGTCATAGAGTTTCTTAAAGAGCATATTCAAAAATTTGCAGGAGCAGGTGACGTCAAAAGGATGAGACGAGAAGTCAATAGTGCTCTGAAAGGGTTGAAAGTCAGAGTTACCCATCGTCTCACAAAACAAAAGTTCACCATTGGAGGGCTAACTGAGGATGATGCCCGTGATATTTATTTTGATCTTGTTGATCCAGAAGGCAAGATTCCTCCTCAAAGGACTAGCCTTGTTACTTATTTTAAGGATAAGTGGGGAAGGGATATTATGTACCAAAATATTCCCTGCTTAGAACTTGGGAAAAATAATAGATCAAACAAAGTACCAATGGAATTCTGTGTCTTAGTCGAGGGACAGAGGTATCCAAAGGAGCATCTGGACAAAGATACTGCTGTATTCTTGAAAAATATAACACTGGCTAAGCCTTGGGACAGAAGGAACACAATCAATGAAATGGTGCGGGCTGATGATGGACCTTGTGGGTATGTGATTTTAATTTTTTTCCTTGTTTTAAATATGCTTATGTGCTTGCCGAATCCACAATTCTGCTTCTTGAATATTTGATCTGCTAGCATGAAAGTTTAACTAGATGTTTGTATTGTGTTTTTCACATGCAGTCCCTACTCCTACAAAGATCTTGTTTGTTTGTTTGTTTGTTTGTTTGTATTTGTGTTTCAGATTCACAGCACTTTTTTTTCATTGTTTCCATCTGTCACATTTTGCTATTTGATGTCCTGTCATGCTAAAATTTTAGGAACCTGACATTGTCGATTTCCTTTAAAGATGTGTGATCAAAGTTGTTTGAATTTATTTAAGTGTTTGGATGAATGTATTCAGTTTTAGTCTTTATTATTCACCCTCACCAAATTAATGTACATGAAGCCATAATTCCTTTCTCTATTGAACTTTGGAGAAACGTTTTTCATTTACATGGCATTGACTAAATATTTCACTATAAAGTGCGAGATTCAAGGAAGTACTTTTTCATTGCAGCCTTTGTCCAAATTATGAAGTTAAAATCTCTCAAATTAAAGAAAGTTCATATAGTTAAAATCTCTCAAATCAATTCATATAATTGTTGATTCTTATCACTATATTCTTCTACACATGAAAAAAGAATTGAAAGGTTCATTTAGTTGTTGATTGGTCCACATGGCACAAAATATCTTCTGCTACGTCTATGCACTAGGATATCTCTTTATCATTCCTACAAGCTTGATTGTTTGGTCTATGTAGAAGTGGATATAGCTTGCTATTGGGGATAATTTTGTGTTTGAGAAGTACGGAGTCATTGAATGTGAAGTTTTTTTCATCAGTTACTGCAAAGTGTTTAATTCTTTCTGCATTTCAATTGCAGGGATGTCACTAAAAATTTTGGAATTGAAGTTGATGAAACCATGACAAAGGTTGTAGGTCGTGTTATTGGTGCGCCCGAGTTGAAACTAGGAGCTCCTCGTTCTGTAAAAGTGGATGTGGAGAAATGCCAGTGGAACCTTCTTGGGAAATCTCTGGTGGATGGAAAATCTGTTGTGCGCTGGGCTTTGTTAGACTTTACCGATGGTGATCGTTATAATAAGCTGCAAGCAAATGCATTCATTAACAACCTAAGGGGTCGCTGCAGAAACCTGAGTATCCAAATGGAGGAGCCTCTTTTGCATCGTGTCACTCGAATGTCTGAATTCTCTTCTGTTAATAGGCTCGAGAACCTTCTCAAAAATGTTGTGGAGGAATCTGGCAGAATCACCAAAGGAAAGTTACAAATGATTGTTTGTGCGATGACTAGAAAGGATCCTGGGTACAAGTATCTCAAATGGGTATCTGAGACACGAATTGGTGTAGTGACACAATGCTGCTTGTCCTCTCTTGCCAATAAGGGACAGGACCAATATCTTGCCAATCTTTGTCTCAAGATTAATGCCAAGCTAGGGGGCAGCAATTTTGAACTGATTGAAAAGCTTCCTCATTTTGGTATTGAAGATCATGTGATGTTTATAGGAGCTGATGTGAATCATCCTGGGGCTATGAATTCATCATGTCCATCCATAGCTGCAGTTGTTGGCACGGTTAACTGGCCTGCTGCAAATCGCTATGCTGCAAGAGTCGGTCCTCAGGACCACCGCTGTGAAAAGATAGTGAATTTTGGAACCATGTGTTTGGATTTGGTCAATACTTATGCTCGGCTTAACAAGGTTAAGCCAAAAAAAATTGTGGTCTTCCGTGATGGTGTTAGTGAGGGGCAATTTGAAATGGTACTCAGTGAGGAGTTGCTTGACCTAAAGAAATCCATTTGTGAAGGTGATTACCAGCCAACAATCACTGTTGTTGTTGCTCAAAAGCGTCACCTGACTCGACTTTTTGTTGAAAATAGAAATGATGGGGGCAAATCTGGCAATGTGCCTCCCGGAACTGTGGTGGATACAAAAATTGTTCATCCGCATGATTTTGATTTCTATCTCTGCAGCCACTATGGAAGTCTTGGGACAAGCAAGCCTACTCACTACTATGTGCTTTGGGATGAAAATTCCTTTACGTCTGATGAGTTGCAGAAACTCATATACAACATGTGCTTTACTTTTGCTCGCTGCACAAAACCTGTTTCGCTTGTTCCACCAGTGTACTATGCTGATCTTGTTGCTTACAGGGGGCGAATGTTTCAAGAGGTTGTGATGGAGACAGAGTCCCCCGTGTCATCTTCCCCTTATGCATCAACCTCTGCCTCACCATCTTCTACTGCTTGTGCTTCATTTGATCCAAGTTTCTACAGCCTGCACTCAGACTTGGAGAACATCATGTTTTTTGTTTGAGTGACGTCAACTGGGCTAGTTAATATCCTTCGGCTATTCACAGTGGTGAGGGAGATTGTACTGGCTGTTGTTGAAATGCCTGAAAACCATGTCCAACCTCCTTTCCTATGTAAGTGAAGGAGTTTGTGCGTGAATCTAATGGGGTTTTGTTTCTTGTTTCTCAAAGCGCATGGCTCTTCAGAAATGTGCCGCATTGGGACATGAGGCAGCCTCCATGTTTTTAATGCTTTCCTGTGTGGTATACTAGTCGTGTGAAGGATGTTTGTATTTGAGTCGGACTACTGTCTATTTTCTTTTATCTAGCTTCCTCTGTTCTAGGGATTTGCTGTTAATGTGCGGTGATTGTCAGTGTGAATCTGGTCATATTTCTCTATTTTGAGTCGTGTTGGAATTTGTGAGTGTTGAATAAAGGTAATCCATATTTGAATATTTTTTGTTTTGTTATTCTCTGAGCTTTAATTAGCATATAAATATTTTTAGTTTTGTTATTCTCTGAGCTTTAAATAGCATTTAATGTCATGATCCAGTGGTTACAGTTTTGCATGTGCATGGAGTAGCTGGCGAGCATTTTAGTTATTTTTTCAATGTTTATTCGGTTTCTTTTGTCTTCTAAGTATCATGGTCATTGCTTGCTGATATGTGATTTTAGGTAGATGGATGAGGTATTAAATATTTTTATAGAAAAGAAGAAAAACACAATTATTTTTCTATATATATTTTTTTTTTTTTTTTTTAAGTTTAGTTTTTGGGTTTGGCCCATAACCCCATAAACCTACCTAGGCCGAACGACTTGGACTCACCAAGAACTTGGGAATCTGATTGAATTCAGTTGTATCGAGAGCAAGTTTTTGGATGGAAGATGTTGGCCTGTCTTTGAATGCATGAAACCTTACTCGCCCTGGATTCCAAAGTTTCAGTTTGTAGACTCCAAAGTTTCAATGGGAAATTATTTGTCCATTACAAAGCATTGCTTACAAGAATCAATCACTATAGAAAGAATTGTAACAAAAACAAATTTCTTTACAAGAAGCACAGGGTTACTTGTAAAATACACTTGTATAATATATGCAAATGAAGAAGGGACAGGGTCTATAGTCAAGGAAACGGATCCGATAAATTGCTTGTGACAAGTGAAATTAGCTCCTTAGCTGTCCATGTCACTCGGGAGAGTTTGCGAAGGCAACCCAGAACCTCTTTCTCCAGTCGGTATAATCGCGAAAAGTAATCTGATATATGAACAAAGTTATGAAGGACAATTTAGTTTACTAGAAACGAATGTATATTCAAGGAAAATTTGGTTTGCCATTACCTGTACCCTTTGTAAGACTGTATAGTGAAAATGACGCTAGAATCTTTTCCTCAAGATTGGTGTTATCATTCAAGCATTCTATCAATTGTGGCACTAGGATTGAGCATGCTGCAAGTTGAAGGTCTGTATCTCCAAGGGAATGGAGACCACTGCTCATCCAGCAAACAGTCATCAGGCTTGCTCGTGCCAGACATGAATGCAGTTGGCTATTGAATCCGAAAGACCAGCAAGTAACCTCCTGTTTCCGCTGGTAAGCAAGACTATTGCTGCTTTTCTCTGCCAATTTTCTGTGGTTTTATCCTCTTCATTCTAAGAATGTAGATTAAACAAGCTTCAGTGTTTGAGAAAATGCAAACGGAAGATCTGCTAAGCATGTCACAGCTTTAATATGTTGTGAAGAGTTTGTTGAACTTCTGATTTTACTTAAAGTGAGACGTACCAAGTTTAGGTGTCCATCAATGCTGATATCCTTTCCGCATAAGGAATTTTCTATGTTTTCACTGAGGCCTGCTTTTCTCAAGAGCCATCTCTCTACCTCTGGCTCTCCATTATAAGAAAAGTGTCCTCCCAGAATCAAGAGAGATCTTGCTGATAGCTCCTGAATCTTTTCGTCAAACACCCAACAATCTAGTGCTTTTACAATTGCATATATTCGATCTCCCTGGCAACATGAAAGCAGTTGATAAGGATCTTCTCCATGCATTTATTGTCCTCGTGAATCTAATAAACTGAAACATGTGCAATAATGGGCCGCTCTTCTGGCCGTGCCCTTTGGAGGTGGAACAACAAAATGTGCATGGTGTTTAAGCAGTCCCATCCATTTATTAGTCCAGTTAAGGATTCTATTCTCTGGTTTCTCCTGTCATTTCCAAAAGATAAAGGAAACACCACTTACTATTGAAACAAATAAAACCCCCTAAAAAATGTGCATGATTTTGGAAAGGTCACCTGCTAAGGCATAGTAACTCTGTCAGTAATGCAAGGGCGATGCCCATGAGCATTTGTTTGCTTCCCAGGACTAGCAGGGATATAATAGTGTCTTTCTTTAAGTTTTTCGCCAAGTAGTGTCAGGCAGCTTCCATCAGCTTGAATGCAATAATGAAGTACAGCAGCTGCTTTGCTCTTCTCACAGGTATCCCCTACATCCATCCTCCTCACCAACAAGCTTAATCCGCCAAGTGAAATGATCTGTCTAGCGTTCTCTAAATTTTTGTCTTGGTCAAAACCTGTTAGAAGTTGGTCTAGGAAGTAATATGCTGCCTCGTGAGGACTGCACCTGACAGTGAATAAAGTTTGCGATTGATCACCAAATTCTAACACTCTGAAGGACTAATGGAATCCACTCCATTGATATCATCTGTTTTGCCTTTGGTTTCACCAGGTAAAGTAGAGCTGCAGCTTCCAGGAATAGGCTACTACTTCTCAATAGTCTTACTGAAACATCAAGCTGTGGATCTGAATTCAATATGCATTGTCTATTCATCTCACTCCTAGTAGCGAGTTCTGCCAAAATTGATATTGCTAGTTCTAGAATCTCATCATCAGTGGACACATAGAGAACCTCCATTATCCCTTGTATAACTGAAGCCTGTGATAATGAAGTTTCAATTATCGTACCTCCACGAGAATTTAGCCAAGATTCAGTCACTGCACGAATTGCCATTTCACAATCACTCAGGCTTTCGGAGGAGCATGTAGTGGCAATGGCTCTAGTCATGTCATTCAATTGAAAAATATGGATATTTTCATCATGTTTGATTTTCTCATTGTTAGACATATAGTTTCCCCGTACCAAGCACTCTGTTGGTTCGGACCGACAACCTAAAAACCGGAAATGATCTGATTTTTGACTGTCAGGCCATAACTCGGCTTTCTGTATTTGTAACTTTGACTTGAGGACCTTCTGTGAGCAACAGCTTTCCTCTGCCAAAATTGAATTAGATAAATTATGGGCAATGTTTATAACAAACATCTTCCTGAAAATTGAAGTACTATGAGATTATATAGTTACTCACTTCAACATGATTGCAATGCTTGACACCTTCTTCTGCACTGCATAGTTTTTCTTCTACCTCTTAAGTCCCATACAATTTTCGAAGCTCCATTTCCATTATCCAGGTCCATTGACCGCCCTTCAGGATGGGGCCAAAAACTGCTTGATACCTATTAGCCCGGATTGAATAAAAAATATAAGAATTACTATAATCTTTTGAAGTAGATCATGACAGGGGAAATAAATTTATTATCTTTCATTTATGCTCACAAATGAGAGAACAAACCATTTTTCGATGCAAACTTACAGCGATTTATTGTTCGCAGGGTGAGAGGAAGTAGAAGAGTCTGAGGATTTCCTTCTTGAACGTGCATAAGTTGGTTTTGAAGGCAAAGGCACTGAAGGAATAGAAGGGGCTTGAGCACCAATTTTAAGTCACTCCTTGTAGTATTGCGCAAACTGCGCTGTACCAATATCCATTTGGTAATTGTACTGCTCGCTCAAAGAACTTGCAAGAAAATCGAGCTCTTTGTTGTACCAAATCTTGAGATGAAGAAGATGTGGAAGAAAGAAATGTCCCAAAGTTCAGGAAGCAAATGCGTTCGAGCAAGAAATTGGGAATCACTGAAGACTTGCAAGAGGTGGCTTGCTGAAATCTCATCAATTTTGTCAATTTTGTAGACGATTGATTAGTAGAGTTGTGCACAAGCAGAGAGATATGAATTGGGTGTCCCACAAGCTGAATCATTGGTTAAGCTCTTAAGAGTCCAAGGATGCTACAATGTTCAAACTCTTGATGGATTTTTGCAATGACTCTAAATCCATCTCTTTCTTTAAGTCTTGACTTTCAACCAACCTTTCAATGCTCTGAATGCCCATTTCCATGTGAGCAAAAATCTCATTATCTGAAAGCTTCTGCTTCCTTCTCTCAAAGCAATAACGCTTCTTGTCTCTCAAATATCGGCCAACATAGCCACTCAAGATAGAAATCATAGCTTTGATAGCAACATCATCAATGGCGGGGTTCATCTCTTGTTGGCGTTCCCTCTGCTACTGACTTTGTATTCGATCTTTCAGAGCCCGAACCTCCTCCTCTTGATGAAAAAACCGGAGAGCCCTTAAGTGAAATGGCCTTTTCAGCCCTTTGCCATGAAGATTTAAAGCTTCTGCGATCATGGCAGATGTAAATAGGCAGTGCAACTGACTCTTTTTGACCACTTATGTCTTTGAACTTCACCTTTTTCTTGGGTTTTCGCGATTTTTGCGCTCAAATCCTTCTTCACACACCAGTTTTTGGAGGGGTGCCATAGGAATTCGATATGGACCAGAGGAGTGATTGTGTAAAGTTGCTAAAGTTGCGCTGACATTGTTTAGAAAACTTTGCGAGCCCAAATATAAGCTGTGGTTAATAAATAATAAAATGATGGGTGATTATTACTATAATTATTAAATTATTTAATATTAAAATTAAATTAAATTTATTTTTATGTGAATAAATATAAAAAAATATTAATGATTATAAATTAATAATTAAAATTAATTAATAATGAAATTTAATAATATAAATATTTAGGGTTTATGATTTTATCATAATTAGTTCGATTTGAATAATTTATCTCATCATTCGTAATTTATACTCATTATATTTTTATATAAATTATAATAATTAATAATTATTAAATTTTATGAATTTCAAACAAAACTATACAAACCATGCAAATATATTTCTATCTCACATGCAATTTATAATTTTTTACACATAAAACTACATACATATATCACATACCGAATCAATATAATTAACAAATTATTCAATTAGTTGACAAATAATTAAAAATATTACAAATTAAATAAAAAACCCAACTTAAAAAATAAATTAATAATTAAAATTAATAAAAATATTCAAAATATTATAATTAAATTATATCACAATTCCACTAGACTAGATGCCTGGCTCATTTAAGCTGCTTAGTGCTTATGCAGAAAGCTGTAGAGCTCTCATCACACTGGCTGTACAAAATTAAGTTTGCATACTACATTTATTGTTGCACAATGTAGATATATTATTTTATGGATTATATTTGTATAAAATAATAATAATAATTATAATAAACATAATAAATATAATTATGTGCTTATTTATACACATGTAATTTATAAAATATTGTAATTTTATTTTTAAATGTTCGTGTATATTTATGTATATATTTACAAATAAACGTGCATATCATATTATGAGTTCTTGAATTATTATGGAGCAATACTATTGTGATTTAATTGACTGATAAAATTGGATTTTTGAAAAATAATAAGGATAGAAATGTCCATTTTTTTATTTATTAAAATACCGAAAATTGAAAAAAAAAAATACCCTTAAGATACTGCCCTTTTAACCAATTTTTTTTTTTTTTCAATCATATAGTCTAAATTATTTTTTTAGAACTATTTTGAAACGCTTGTTTGCAAACACTCCTAATCTCTATGACAGAGGAAACCTAAAGGTGGGAAAATCCACCCAAAAATGTTAACCCAACCAAAATATTTGGGTTTGAGTGGATCCATCTATTTTAAATGGGTGTAGATAGGTCGCGAGCATCCAACGTTGCTTTCGTCGTTCCGCCACTTATATTCACTTAACCCATCATCCCTCTGGCGACATAAAAGTACTGTAGTACGCTGTAACTATTGTATACTGCCTCAAATTTTAATTATATTGGGGAATTTACTTCCATCAGGTACGATTCTTCATCTAGGGTTTTGCATCGGACAACCGGGTCTGGTTATGTAGTGTATTTTCCGCACTCGATTCTTCTTCTTCTTTTTCATTTGGTATAAATTGGTTCGTGTTCTTTTCATTTTTCATTCATGTGCAGTGAATCTTTTACTGTTGTTTACTTCCGAATTCTTCCGTTTTATCACTGTTTCTTTAGATTCTTGATTTTTATGTGCCTGACTGTATGAGTGTATGTGATTTTCTTTTCTCTCTCTTTTTTTTTTTTTTAAGTACTCATTTGGGATTTCTGTTATGAGATAAGGTTTTAGACGCAAGATTATTCTCAACTATCGTTTTTTTTGTTATAGCTCTATGATGAACTATATGATGGTTCTGTTTTTTTTTTTTTTTTTTTTAAAAGTCATTCTTGATTGATGGTAGAATTGTGGAGGGAGTAAAGGTAAAGACCATTAATTAAGTGTTTTCCTGTATGGATTGTGTGTATGTGTATATATGCATATATATAGATGGTCTACATGGTTTTGTTGGAGCTGTTTGTACTTGATTTTGATTCGAACAGTTCTTAATGGGTTCAGGGGAGACTTGTGTAGTGTGCAATGGTTGAAAGTGGGAAGCGTTCTCGTTCACATCGGGATGACGCAGACAGCAAGAACCAGAAGAGGAGAACTGATAGGGAAAGAGACAGGGATGAAAAGGGAAATGATGAACTAATAGTGTACAGGATTCTGTGTCCTGATGGTGTTATTGGGAGTGTGATTGGAAAGAATGGAAAAGTAATAAATACAATTCGACAAGACTCGAGAGCAAAGGTCAAGGTGGTGGACCCATTTCCAGGTGCTAAAGATAGAGTTATCACGATTTATTGCTATGTAAGGGAAAAGGAAGATGTTGAGGTCGACGAGGAATTCAATGATAATGAACCTCTTTGTCCTGCACAAGATGCGCTCCTCAAGGTGCATGCAGCAATTGCGAATGCTGTTGCTGTACTTGGAGAATCTGACAGAAGGAAGAAAGATAAAGATAAGGAGGAATGCCAGCTTCTTGTTCCGTCTAGCCAGTCTGCTAATATTATTGGGAAATCTGGTGCAACCATTAAGAAATTAAGGAACAAGACAAGGACAAACATCAAGGTTACTGCCAAGGATGCCAGTGATCCAGCTCATTCTTGTGCCTTGGAGTTTGACAATTTTGTTCTGGTTAGTTGTCTTTTGGTGTGAGAAGCAACATATTCCACATTTAGTTCAAGCTTGAATAGTAAATAGTAATTCCATAGATACAAATATTCTATCTTAAAGCACTTCAATTCTTTTTCTGTATCATAATTTGTTTTCTTGTATACAATTATTTATCTTAATCAACAGTAAAATGCTGCCTGTGCCATTAGTTGATATGTCTGCTTAAACCTTTGATAGATATCTGGCGAGTCAGAGGCAGTTAAGAAAGCACTTTTTGCCATTTCTGCAATTATGTACAAGTTTACACCAAAGGAAAAGATTCCTCTTGACACTTCCATCCCAGAAGCACCACCAAGCATCATCATTCCATCAGATGTTCCCTTATATCCTGCTTCTGGACTTTATCCAAGTGTAGATCCTATTAACTCTGCTAGATCACTGCCTTCCATTTTAGGTCCTTCACATGCCCCAGATATCCCGGGTTATGCTGATGCTGGCAGCACATGGCCAGTGTATTCATCTGCTCTTCCTGTGGTGTCTGGTTATGGCGGTGCGTCACGACCTGAGGAGTTAACTATAAAAGTCTTGTGTCCCTCTAACAAGATTGGCCGTGTTATTGGCAAAGGTGGAAGTTCCATTAAAAGTATAAGGCAAGATAGTGGTGCTCGTGTTGAGGTTGAGGACCCCAAGGCCAATCATAATGAGTGTGTTGTCACTGTGATCTCCACAGAGGTACTTCCTCATATCTTTTAGATATATCTGTAGAAAGAATATTTCTTTCTTGGATTGCATTTGTTGAGTTATTCATATTATGAGTAGATAACTTTGAAATTTATGCATGTTCATATGTTATGTTGCGCCTGGTTATCTTGATGCCATGTCGCTCTATTTCTATGTTATGTGTCAGTAATGAATTTATCCGTTCTGAAGCATTATATATATAAAGGACACGAATTTGAATGCTAGCTGTTTTCATTGCAAATATCTGACTAAACAATCTGTTTGTAGGTAGGAACAACTTATGAAAACTCTTGAAGATCTTGAACATCCATTACAATTTTTTTTATCTTTTTCTGTAAGACAGAAAGAGGAGTTGTTTGCGTCTGGTTGAAGTTCACAGAGAAAAACACTTATGAACTAGTGCCTCCATTTTGTTAATGCAAGCAACTACATCTATTTTTGGTTTTGGACCTTCCATATCATTTCCACAGCAGATCTGGACCTATTTTTCCCTTTCATGATTGACGTAAATCTTGGTTCAGTGACATGGTTTTTATTTTCTGCACGTATCACTTCATCGGGCTTTACTTACCCATTTTGTGGTTTTGTCTCCCATTATATACCTATTCTGACATTTGTTTTGGGCAGTCATCAGATGATTTGAAATCCATGGCAGTTGAAGCTGTGCTATTGTTACAAGGAAAGATAAACGATGAAGACGATGATGCTGTAACTATGCGGCTCCTTGTTCCTTCAAAGGTTATTGGTTGTATCATTGGGAAAAGTGGTTCTATTATCAATGAAATCCGAAAAAGAACTAAAGCAGATATACGAATTTCCAAAGGGGAGAAGCCTAAGTGTGCTGATGAAAATGAGGAACTTGTTGAGGTGTCTACAATTTGATTTGTGTTTTATTGTTATTTGTTTATATCCCATATTTGATATCTTATTCATGTGAAATTGATGTTACTCCTGTAGATTTTTGGACAAGTTGGTAATCTGAGAGATGCACTTATCCAGATTGTTTTGAGGCTCCGAGATGATGTCTTAAAGGATAGAGAAGACGTTCATAATTCTTCTGCTGGTGTTGAGGCATTATACACTGGTGGTGCATCTCTTCCAGTGTCATCAGTTTTGCGCAGTGTGTCCTCTACTGCTGCATTGGGTTATGAGCAAAGGGCTGATACTGGGAGTGGGTTGGGATTGCTTTCCTCAAGTGGATATGGATATGGGTCCTTATCGGTATGCCTTTTATTTGTATATCCTGATTGCTATGTTGTATATAGACATGCTTGCTTGAAAAATAGAAAAGAAAACAATGAAGAATAAAATTGTTGCAGCTCTCTTGATTGGACTCTTTTTTTTTCTGGGCTGTAATAAACTAAGCTGAAATAACATTCAAATTACTGAAATGTGAAGCAAGCAATTGATCTCTGTACTCTGACAACAGCTGCTAGTGAATTAGTGATTTATCTCATTTTCTCTGGTTTCGACACTTTTCTTTTTATATTATATTTGCATCAACATCAGTATTTTCCTTCATAAATGATTCCAATGGTTTGCTTTACTATGTGAATGCTGATAAATCACTTGTTGATAAATTTGAAAGCTAGTTGGAACCAGTGAGAGCATTCTCCTCTCGAGGAGATTTTGGATATATTTTTGGTAATTACTGCTGCGAAGAAAAAATATAAATAAAAGAGAGGAAGAATATTGGGATTGATTGAGAGTTTTACTACAGCATATGTAGTTTCTATGCTATGAAGGGCCATGTGTTTCAGTAGTAAAAGTTATGGAATTTCTATTGACATTTTAACTTTTAAGGTCGTGTGTGGATAATTAAGAACTATATGCTTGTGGTACTTTTGATGCATTTCTACCTGTGCTCACAACTGCAGAATTCTATATTTACGTTTCACTTTTTTTTTAACTGTGTTGGTCTTCAGTCCATAATTTGCATTACCGTCTCTCTAACGTTGTGTTTTCTTTTTGTGAAGATGGGAGACAATGGCTATGGATCGTTGTCTTCACATTCATCGTCACTGTATGCAGGGTTAGTCTCTCATGTCCTGAATTTATTACATCACATATTTTCTGCTTTCTCAAAGTACATGTATGATTGCAATCTTGCCTTTAAATCAGATTGCCTCCACCATCTACTCTGGAAATGCTTATTCCTGCACGCGCTGTTGGCAAAGTCATGGGAAAAGGTGGCACAAATATAGAGAATATCCGGAAGGTAAAATGTTTGTCTGTTGATGCAAGAAAAGAAGAACGCGAGATTTTTCTCTGCTTGTTGGTTTTAGTTTGAGAGAATAAGTGAATTGACTTTAGTTTGGGGCCTATAAGGTTTCAAGCTTTTGATTATAATGTTGTCTTGTAATAAATACTTGCCTTGTTTCCTCTCCTCCCCAAAACAGAAAGTAGTCTTTTTTTTTCTCTTTTTCATTATATTTTCCTTTTTTTTTTAATTTCACTTCTATATTATTCTGCTTACATCACCCACACGTTTTAGTTAGGTTGCATGGTTAGGCACACATACCAAAAGGTACACCTTTTTCATGATGTTCTTAGACCAACAGCTTGGCAAAATTGCCAATTAGAATTTGTCCTTCTCGACTTGTGGTTATTTTACAATGCTAATCATTGGTGGTTACTTGAACTTGACAGTTTTGTGGTATGCTTGTATATCCAGAAACTTGTAATTCCTTGTCACATGGCTGTTTCTTTTGGAGAGGGACATTTTAAACTTATAAATTTAACTTGAAAATTCTTTGACTCTACTTGGACTAAATGCATTTTTTTGGTAGGGTGAATTCTGTTTCTATTTGTGTTTTGTGCTTGAAGACTATGTGGCAGGGGGTAGGAGAGGTTATTTCGTTGTGATATTTGCATTTGATGTTTCTCATGGTTGTCACATTTCATTTTGGATGCTTTCATTCTCTTCCAGATATCTGGAGCGGCTATTGAGATTTCAGATTCCAAATCCTCCCGAGGTGATCGTGTGGCATTAATATCTGGCACCATTGAGCAGAAGCGTGCTGCTGAAAACTTGATTCAGGCATTCATTATGGCCACTTAAGGATCAGTCTGCACGAAGTCGAAACTAGTTGAATATCGGGGGTTTTATCAATGTTACATCTCTCTTGCTCCTTTAGGTTTCCTTCGTGGAGATTAATTTAGTTCTTAGGCTTCTGGTGAACTCTCATCTCTTCTGTAGGAAATCTTATGAAGATGCTTCTGGAAGTTTGATAGCATGTTCGGTTTTTCAAGTGGTATCGGTTCTGGTTGTGCTGCATGATAAAGATATATTCATCTGCAGCATCATCATAAGTGAATAGGGAATTTTCTTTCCTTTCGTAGTATTGATCAGATTCTCTTCTGCAAAAATTATTTCCAACATTGCTTTGCTCATGATTTGATGTTAAGTTGATTTCGAAATCATAATACATGAATCCTCTATGTTTTCATTCCTTCTTGTTTTCTGCTACTTCTTCTGTCTTATTGATGCACCTTTGGTCAAGGTCTCTTCCTCATGTGCCTTTTCCATGCTCTTCGTATATACAGAATTAAGTTCAAAACTACCCCCCTCCAATTAAAATGCATGTGCTATCAGCAAAATCTCCTTCGAATTTGAATGTTCTTGCCTGATAAGTATCTATTGTGAATCTCAGTCATAAAACTGCAATTTCTGAAATGCTCATTCATTGAATAGCTTGCACGAATTTCCTTGTTAACTTAGCTAATTAATCTGACTTAATGCCCTTTATTTTATTTATTTCTTGCCCTTTCCAAAATCTTTCCGCAAATCCACGAATTCGTTTCCAATCGCATTCTGCCTTGTAGGAATTAGAACACGTGAAGATTTTATTGTTCTCAATTATAACAATCAGTTCCCTGTAGTTTTATTCGTAACTCTATCAGTTTACTCTATTACAAGTATCACTTAATTGGACGTTTAGTCACTAGAACAGTTAATATCTACATAACATCAGGTGTGCTCAGTACCACCCTTAGTTTATGCTGGTCCGTGTGGATTACTGATTTCATTTGCTTCAAAAGATTCAAGTGAATGTAGATGTCAGTTCAGACACATGTATTTAGTAGATGAAATTAATTCATTTTTATAACTAATGAAAGAAGTTACACTCACTCGTAGATTGAGTGGTAGAGGAAATTAATTTCTATTTTATAACTAAGGAAAATGAATTCCTTTTTCCAATTTATATATATATTGAATAAAATCAAATAAGATTGTGGATCCTATTACTTGATTATATCTTCTTCCAAGATTTATACCCTCATTATTATGTTCTTTCATTAATTATCCACATGATCCATCACCAGGAAGTACACGAGATTGAGTTTATTTTAACTCAAAACTAAAACAAAATCTCTTCTCCCGCTTAGTTTTCCCATAGTATGATAACAGACAATAGGACGCCGCTATTCTACATAGAATGTGATGATATCTTCTGCTGGTGTTTTTTACCTTGATGTTTTTCTAAAATCACTGGCTTCTTATTTTCATTAGGCTTCAAATCCATTTGCGCATTCTTGAGCTTGCTTCTCCACTTATCTAGTGGAAGTGGTTTGCTCAGTTTTCAAGCCTTCGTCTTTGTGATCAGTGTTTGTCGAATAGCTCTGCTTTGAATAACAAAGCAGTTATGCTTTTTCTGAATCAGAATAGATCTTGAATCTTCATATTCTCTACTGTGTGTGTGAAGCTTTGATTTGATCCTCTGTTATATTTCTCTTATTTTCATTTTTCCAGATCTCTCCTCCTTTGATTATGTAGTTTTTTTTTTTTTTTCTCCGGTGGAGCTGGTGTTTTGAGTTAAAAAAGGGGGTTTTGGTTTTGGTGAGCACACAGATTAGCTTATATTCTCCTGGTTTATCTCTGGTATGGATTCAGTCAGAGAGGATTTGTGTGGTTTTTTTCCTTCAGGATTTTCTTGATAAAGCCACTCAAGATAACCGATTCTCTTTCTTTCTCATTGTGGCATTATCTCAGGATGAGTATGGATTGATTGAACAGATTCGGTAGTTATACTATATCAACTCTGCTAATAAGTCTAGTTTTCATGTCTAGCTGGTTAATACTGTTTTATTGTCTCTCTCACTCGTGATAGAAGTTTCATCATTGATTACACGTAATTGTTCTGTCCTCCCTCCATTTGGTTTCTTTACTTGAAATACCTCCTGTTAGTCCTCCTTGTTGAATGTGTCTGGAGTGGATAGAGGGTGCTTCATAGTTTGTGGAGTGGTTGCCCTTTATTTGGGAAAAGAAGTACTCTGTTCCAGTTTTAGGACCTCGAGCCTGTGGAGTTATGGCAGATAGGGTTCGCTAGTGGAGATTGATTCAGTTTTCTTATTGCAAAGAGCTCCTTTGGGAGGCTGGGAAAGTCTTAGATTCAATTGTGATGGCAGGTGCGGAAGTTTGGTATGTATGAGATGTTATATATCAGGCTCTATATTCAAATTTCTTATTGATTTTAAGGAATTTTTAATATATTGTGTCGTTATAGCAATTTTGGCTAATCTAATTGTTTGAATCATAGTGTTTTACAATACATGTATCACCTGTGAAGAGCCGAATATTGCATTTTCTTCTCATTCAGTTTTTATATGCTGCTTGTGCTAAAGCTATAATCTAATGTGACAGCTCTAATTATTTTCTCTGAGACCAGAGTGTTTGACCTTATTTGGCTGGAACTTTGTGCCTTGTCACTGTGCCTATGTTCCTCTTGTTATAATTGTCTGAAGGTGATCATAGCATTACACTCTCTCCTGGCCAGTTATCCCCATGGGTGTTCATTTCTTGTCAACTTACTAATGCAATAACTCTATGTCAAAGCCATATTGGATCACCTAAAATAGCACATATAGCGAGCTTTGATGAATAGTTTGCTATCTGGTTGTCGTTGCGTCATTAACTGGAGTCCTTACGTGTGCCCAGACAAGACCTTTTTCTTATCAGTTGGATTACAGGTTAAAGTCTAGCTAGTTTTTTTCTCGTCTGTGTTTAAATCCAAGTTTTTCGTTGGTTTTGGACCGCGCCCCGCCCGTTTGCTGAATGTGATAGGGGAATGGGATTGGCTATTGATTGTTATTGCTGTTAACATATGAAGCAAGCGAATATGCAAAAAATAACAGTAACTATTACAGTCATCACGGCCTTCTTATTTGGGAAAATATTAATCAAACATATGATTGTGGTTCTACGAAAGGTTTATGGGATTACATCATTGCTCAAAAGGTCAACTATGTACTTGCTGAAGGGGAAATAGAGAAAAGAGGACAGCTGTACGTGATAGAGTAGAGAGTGGCTCTCCAGTCTCAGGAAAGCATAATCTATGTCTAATCGTGATAATATTGGGAAAAATTAAAGCAACCAACTGCTTCAATTGTGTAACTGATATAAAAGGATAAAGAAATGACTATTTATAAGCTAAACCCTCTTTTAATCTTCTATGTGCAATTTGTTTTTTAAAAAAATTTTCATGCAAAATTTGCAAAACTGTATATTAGATGCTAATAAATTTTCAATTTAGTTTTTTAAATCCTCTTTTGTAAGTTCTAGTTCATCCAGAAGGCAGAGTGGTAGATTGACAACCCACTTAGCCAAGCCCAAACGTATCTGAGTTTGTATGACGATTCCAAATAGAAAATTACTAATGGGCCAGGGCCATTTCCGAGCAAAGTCATAAAACTGGCCCAGAGAAGATGAAAAACATATCTGAATAAGCAGCGGGACGACGTCGTAATTTCGCATGTAGTATTTCAGTCCCGTGGGTAACCCCGTTCGTTTGTCTGTTGCACTTTTTCTTGTTCACTCGGATATTGGGATCATTGGAAAGTGTAATCCTACGCCATCAGTCACCGCTTATGATGCACACTAAATTGAACAGTAAAATTTATTATATTTTATATTAATCATTACGTATATTTTTTATTAATAAAATTTTGTTTATGGTAAATAATCAATTTAACAGAATATAATATGATATGTAATATAAGATTTTATATGCAAATACAAAATTAAAGCCATTTTGCTTATAGATAAACGGCCAACCAGAGCACGTACGAGGAAGGCTAACAATAGTTTTCAGATCTTCTTGAAAGATAACATAATCGTCGTTCGTTAATTGAGGCAGAGAAAAGTTGGAGTTTTCTTGATTCAAGAATCGTGTTGATACTGGGTTTTTCGATTGCTCCCAGTTGCAATAGTATAATTAAATCGTCATGGCATTCAAGAAACCTTTACAGTGTTTCTTGACCGGAGTTTGGAGGGCAAGAAACGTCAGGAGCTCTAGCGCAGTCCCGGAAGGCACCGCTTCTTCACAGTCTTCTCAACATCTCATCAACTTGGAATATGAGTGTAGTGCCCACAAGTAAATCCCACACTCTCGCCATCTTCTTGTCTTCTATTTATAGGTGTGTATGTATGTGGTACTCATGTTCCTGTCTCATGCTTTTCTGTGTCTCTGTTGGCTGTCTGTTGATTAGTTTTATCAGTGCTTTACTTTCTGAGTTTCGTTGGTTTTAAGTGTATATGTTCCAAGATTAGGTGTACCTTAAATTGTTATTCATAGGAGTAGGGGGGATTTTGGAAGCGCCATATTTGCAGAACTTAGAATTACTTCAGTGAACCCTTTTGTTGTTTAGGACACCAGAAAAGTGGCTTTAGTTTTTCTTTCTGGACATAACACGCATTAAAGAAAATCAGGGTTAACAAGTGATAATTTGAGGAGAAGAATTTGCATTACATTGGGGTTTTCTTGTAAGGAGATTGGAGTTAATTTCCGTCACCAGCTGCTTCATCATGAAAAGCCTTCTGATTTTGAAATTTTGGGGCTAGGTTTTGGTGTTTAATGAGAGTGCTTTCAGGTGTTCCGGAAAGCAGAGTTGACAGCATTCTGCTAATGAGAGTTATAGCATGGAAGCACACCCATGTAGTATGAACCATATATCCAAGGGAATACAGGAGTATATTTTATTCTTGTATCTGTTCGTTGAAGTATTAAGATTTCTCTTTCTTTTTTATTATTATTGTTGACTTACATAAATTATCTGTTAGTACCTTACCCAAAATAATATTTGTCTGTGAGTAGCTACTGTGTTACAATGTTCTTGATTGAAAACTAGACATAATTAAAAATGTTATTTTAATAATTTGGCGTACTAAGAGTGCTTTCTCCTTATAGATTCTCATACTTTGGATGTTTATTCATTGTATTATGAACTACTGAACTCATAGAAGATGACATAAGTGATGGCTTCTATTTGAGAATATAGTGTTCATGATTGCAACAGAAAAAAGCTTTGCATTTTGATATTTACAATTTTTCTCGTCTTAAAGAGAAACTTAGCTACTCCATTGCTTATGTTGCAGTTACCACCCTATTCCCATTGTCTTTTCTCAAGCCAAAGGATCATCTGTCTGGGATCCAGAAGGCAAAAAATATGTGGACTTCCTCTCAGCTTATTCTGCTGTTAATCAGGTATAAGGAAGAATAAAACATTTGGTGTTTGATTCTTCTTGTGGTTCCTTGCTCTGTTTATCTTGCAATGAATCAACAATCAATAATCCCATTCGCTTACCTCTTTCTTTCTTTTTCTCTTTCTTTTTCTTTTTCTTTTTTTTTTTAAACAAATCTTCTAATTATGCCTGAAAGATGTTTTTAATTATATTGCTTAGCACCCCCAGTCTTCCGCTGCAAGCATCAGCTTCCTGGTCTGAATGATTTTTATTTTTCAATCGTTCATATTCCATCCTGAGGCACAGCAAAGGGCTCAATTGTATAAATGATATTCTGTAGTAGATTGATCTTCCCTGCAAGCATCAGCTTCCGGGTCTGAATGCATTTTTATTTTTCAGTCATTCATATTCCATGATAAGGCACAGAAAGGGCTCAATTGTGTTAATGGTATTCTCTAATAGATTGATAATATAGGCCACAATGCCGACAATTGAATGAAAACTTCTAAACTAAAGACGTTGCTGCAGGGACATTGTCATCCCAAGATCACGAAAGCATTGGTGGAACAGGCTGAAAAGCTTACTCTCAGTTCTAGAGCCTTCTATAATGACAGATTTCCAGTATTTGCTGAGCGTCTGACCAGCATGTTTGGATATGCATGGTACTGCCGATGAATACAGGCGCGGAAGGTGTAGAAACAGCGTTGAAGTTGGCGAGGAAGTGGGGCTATCTTAAGAAAAGAATTCCAAGAGATGAGGTATGGAACTCTACTCATCATAGTGTATGATGCTCATACTTCGAAAACCTTCATAATTTCTTTTGCATGGACTTTCAATTAAGTTGATAAATTCCAACTTATGGGATAAGGACTAGTCATCATGGAGTGTGACACTTATAATTAATGAGAAGTTGATACTTTCTTTGTTATGGATGTAACTTTCAATTAGGTATTTGAGAAACTTAAGAATGATTTTAGTTGGAATTTTTTCTTTAGCATAAAAGGAAGATTGATTAGTAAGAAAACATTTAATAAGTTTCTGCTTTATACATTTTGGAATCTGGACATTGCCTATGGAGTTCTGAAGTTAAAGCCTGTAAAAGAATTAGTAATAACTAATCATGAGTGCCTTGCATGGTAATACTTGTTGAGTAACAATTTGATCTATTTGTGATTTCTTGAATACTACAATGACTAGAATATAATTAAGTGAAGTTTTTGATGTTTGCTATTCAACATATAGGTTTTTTTTTTATTAATGGCAGTTCTTTTTGCAAGTTAAAAATGACATTCGCCAGCTAGTCCTCATTCTTCCTTGATGATTATTAATGGGTGCAAGTTCTAATCCAAATTTTCCACAATATCCAAAGGAAAAGGAAAAATGGTTTGCCATATTCAATTATAAGAATTTTCATGTTCTTCTAATTTTGGTTTGGCTTCATTTTCAGGCCTTTTTCTTTGCTCACTTGGGCATCCTTCCACTGCTTATGAAAATTTGCTGGATTTTTTCTGTTTCCCTTCCCATCTTCAAAAAATCAAATTGAAAATCTTAGTAGCTAGGGAGTACTTTCTGTCACCAAATGTCTTGCCATGAGATTCTATTAGTGTTCTGAAACATCCAACAGCATGCTACTCTGAATTTAAGATATATGTAACCTATGTTGACAAACATATGGAATATTTGTTAAACCCTGTATAGACACTACTCTCAAATAATGAGATACAAGTTCCATGAACTAACTACAATTATCATTTAGTAATAAGCATAATAAAGTTTAAGATATGCTTTTCAGATACAATTTTATCTTCCTTTACCACTCTCAATTTCTTGCTGAATATTTGCATATCGTCATTATTAGCTCTATGATTATGTATGTAATATGTGTATAATACCAGTATTATCAATGTCGAGACCCTTTCTGATCAAATTCCCAGATCCTAAGATTGGCAATCCATTTGTCCGATACTCAGACACTTACACAATCCTATACATGGACCCTACACCTTGCCAGAAAATATTACCTCTTATAAATCCTTGTCTGTAAGCATGATTCTCAGCCCTGATTGATGATAGGAAGTTATCATAAATGTTCAGTAATGTTCTGCACTTCCTGTTACTCTGGGGATGCATAGAAATGTTGTAGTCAACTAAATACAATTTTTTATCTGTCATATACCAGTTTAAATGCTTTAGTTATATTTCAAAGCAAGCATAGAATTTTACTCCCAAAGTTGATTAAAGGATAAACCGAGAGATTTTGTTTTTAGTCTTCAATTAAAATTTAACTTAAGTTTCTAAACTGCTGTTTTATTTTAGTCATTTGGTCATGGCAGGCCATAATTGTTTCATGCTGTGGTTGCTTTCATGGTCGCACATTAGCTGCTATTTCTATGAGCTGTGACAATGAGGCAACACGTGGATTTTGGCCCTTGCTGCCAGGCCATCTCAAAGTTGATTTTGGTGATGATGAGGCGCTTGAGAAAATATTTAAAGGTTTGCAAATCTTTTAGCATGCAATATCTCAGAAAAAAACTCAATAGTTGAGTTTTTAAAGATACACATTCATATTTGTTCTATCCTCTAGAACCTGAAAAAATAAAAAAATTTGAATTGTTGGTGATGCGAACTAATCCTTTTTATTTTGTGGTGACCAGAGAAAGGAGATCGAATTGCTGGTTTTCTGTTTGAGCCTATTCAAGGGGAGGCAGGGGTAAGCATCTTTCAGGATTGAACTAATTGAATTGGATGTATTGTTTATGTGAATATGAGTTGTTTTGTCGTCGTTATTGTAACTTATAATCATGTGAGCATTGATGGAAATTAATCTTGTTCACCTGCTGCTTGTACCAATATCACCAATGACACCATATAATCATCATGCTTCATCATCCTAGTAATCCATTCTGGAGAGAGACCATAAAGTGGTATATGAAAGTTAAAGCCTTCTGCCTGGTAACTTTATGTACTGATATCTTATTAACTGCTAGTGGACATTTGAGCAGAACTTAGAGCTAAGTTGGGGAAGAGCTCTGTGAATATGGTTCTAATTGATTTTTCCTACTAAAATCCATTCTCGCTTAAATGATTTTGAGGTTTGATGACATTGTTATTTTTTCTAGGTTATTATTCCTCCAGATGGTTATCTACAATCTGTCAGAGATCTTTGCTCAAAATATAACATTCTAATGATTGCTGATGAAATACAAAGTGGCTTAGCACGTTCTGGAAGAATTCTGGCTTGTGATTGGGAAAATGTCCGCCCCGATGTCGTAGTAAGGACATGATGTTTGTTTGATTCTTAAATTCTTTACATAAACTCAAAAATTGCACATTTTCTGTCTGCTTTGTTTAGAAAACATGATTCTTTAGCTAAGCATATGAATGCCATATTAACCTGATTCTCTAGAAATGCGTATGAATGCCATGCCTCTTAGAAGGAATTATGAACATCCTGACCTTTTTCAATGACCACACATGCATTGAACAAGTTTTTATTCAGCCAGACCGAGCTACAAACTTAAAGATATATACATCCTATTTTCATTGTAACATTACACCATTATCGTACCACCACTCACCAGGCTACTTATTTATTCTTTTTCTTTATCAAATAGAAGTATTATTTTTGGCATCCGGCTTGTTTTAAGTTATAGTTTTGACATGATTTGAGAAAATCAAATGGTATTTTTAGAAATGTGCCTTTTTTTAAAGGAGAAGTTTCGTATCAACTACCTACTTTGTGTTGGCCTCCAGACTCCCTCAGAAAAACTTAAAATGGCAAAATTTTCGCGTTTTGAAAGGATCTACATTCTAGCCATGAAGTTCATTATAATGTCTGTCAGAAATGAGATTGATTTTTGTTGGATTTGAAGTTCCATTCGTTGTAAATGTAGACCACTAAGTGCATTCTCATAATCTTGACTGTGTAATCAGTGACCATTAGAGAACACTTCAGTGATTCACAATGACATCTCTGATTGTTGCCTTGTTAAGATATTAGGAAAAGCATTGGGTGGTGGAGTGTTGCCAGTGAGTGCAGTTCTTGCAGACAAAGATGTTATGCTCTGCATACAGCCTGGAGAGCATGGAAGGTTAGTATTGTTGAAGCCTATGTTATGACCACTATTTGTTTAGCTATTATTTCTTCTCCTCAAAAATAGACTTTGCACTGAAAAAGATTTTTTTTTTCCTTTTGTTTTATTTTGATAAGTTTGTGATCCATATTTTTGTATGATATCTTCATCATCCTGCTCTTAATATGTTATTGGATCTATATTGTAATTCTCATTACTAACTTGCTATTGAGGCCTTATGCAGCACCTTTGGGGGAATCCTTTGGCCAGTGCTGTTGCCATTGCATCACTAGATGTGATAAGAGACGAGAAACTGGCTGAGAGGTATCAAATCTTTTTCCTAATTCTTCGACGTGGAGTTTGATGAAGTCTGATTATGCAGCAGAAAAATACTAATTAACGGAGATTTTTGAATTGTTTTATCTGCCCAATATTGTTCTTGTGGGGTGCTTCTTGTATTCATATATATTCTTTGCACTTGTTCATTCTTTGACACATATGTACAACTAAAAGTGGCCATTGAGTCTTGGATTTGAGGCTGTTTTGAATTTATAATTTCTTGAAAGATCTGCCCAATTGGGAAAGGAGCTTAGGCAACAACTTGTGAAGGTTCAGCAGCAATTTCCTGACCTTATAAAGGAAGTACGAGGTAAAGGTTTGTTCAATGCTGTGGAGCTTAATAGCAAAGCCTTGTTCCCCGTGACTGCGTATGATATATGCCTGAAGCTGAAAGAGAGAGGAATTCTTGCAAAGCCTACCCATGATTCTATTATTCGATTAACTCCTCCGCTATCAATTAGGTATGAAATTATAACTAAAAATCGTCAGTAATTTCATATTAGGAATCATCTTTAGTTTTCGTGTTAACTTTTTTATTTAATTTTCACCCCAGCTGTGGTGGGGTGGAATGGACACGTTAGGAGCATTGTGTAGACTGATGATTTACCTTCTTGTGGGTTGTGGTTTTGCATTGGGGTGATGGCTGTGGGGTTGTAGTCATCTTGGATTAAAGTGCTTCCTTACATCTTGAGGAATGCAATCACATTTCTATCCTTAAGTATCCTAATTCACTTTTATTTTTTTATGGAGATGCTCTTTTGCCTACTTGGTTTAATCTAAAGTACAAAGACCCATTGGTATAATTTCTGTAAAAGCAAGGTCTGTCTCAGTTTTAGAATTGATTTCGAATGCCATAACAGATTAAAGTTAAAAGAATATTGTTCTATCTTTCCTTATTAAAATGAAATGTGAGTTAAAAGAAATTTATTTCCTGCCCCTGGAACCTGGAGCTCAGGTAGATAGAACCATTGACTTGAGATTCATGTGGACAAAATGTGTGAATATTTTCAACATTACTGGTCACATGATAACTAGTTTTCACCTGTTTATGTCAGTCTGGATGAGCTCCAAGAAGGTTCAAAAGCTTTACAGGATGTTTTGGAACTTGATCTATCGAGGATGAAGAAAGAGAAGCCAGATACTCCCTCTCATACAGCTTCCAATGTGTGTGATCGGTGTGGGCGCAACTTGTATGGCTCTTCATAACGTTCTTCATTTATATGCACTTGCTTTTACTACATTATTATAACTGCTGTTTGGTTGTAATACATTATCTAAGTAAGGATAATTTTTTGCAAGCTTTTTTTTATCCCTCTTTTTCCCAGTACCTGGAGTCAATTTACTCAAAGAATTTACTGCATTTATCATGTATATTTGGTGTCTAATATTTGGTTCTTTTGTCAATTACTCCGTGCGCACATGGGGCCGGGCCGAGCCGGTTTGAGATGCATTTATGATTCTGTAGGCTAATCTTGGGCGTAGGTGCATGAGAAGAAAGCAAAACCTAAAATTCTTTTTGGAGAAGTGCAACCGACAGTTTATTATACGTCCAAATCCAAGAAATTTTAGTTTGCAACAGGTGATTGTGGTCCTTATCCCTATTGACACCTCCTCCCAAATAAAATGCAGAATATAAAACATCAGTATGTTTGGGTGGACAGTCAAGCATAACCTTTGTGAACACCTGCAATTTTCTAGTTCTGGTATTTATGGACTTTCTCAATTAGGAACTTGTAAGTTTTTCCGATGATGAAAGGGTTGTATGAAAGAGGTAAAACAATTCCCCTGTCAAATCTAGATCTGCTATATGTGATAGAATTAAGTAGTATCATCAAGCGGGGGGCCCTTCGTGAACCCAGTATCTCCAATGGATTTTGTCTTTTTTATGACAAATAATTTACTTTTGAAGTTTTTTTCTACTTGTGTATGGTGTGAATGTGTACACGCACTTATTAAGTATATTTAAAGATATAGGGAGACAAGGTGGAGACATATAATAATGCTGGAATTTTGGTAGCTATGAAATTATATTTTATAGGAATAGCATCTTCCCTTTCTTAATATAAAGATGGATTGGCAGAACCTATGATATAGCTCAAGAAAGTTTCTGTGAATGAAATGGGACCTGGTTTAGGTATTATTTATGGACCTTAGCTGGATTTCATAATTGTATTGTTTCACTAGGAGGGCCTTAGCTGTTGCACGAACCATGATCACCAAATTTTGAATATATAGAGTTATTTCTGTATACAACAACAGATATTTATTGATGTAGCGATGTTACCATAGTAATATATCTTCATCTGCATTCGAATTTCTCTCTTCATTTCTGGCTATTTCATTTATATTTACTGCTCCAGAATTGCATACATGAAATGAAAGAGAGAACAACTTTTTGAGATGGTTCTTTTTGATGAATTCTTGAAATCTTTTCTATCTTATGTGGGATTTTTGGGTTATATTAGAGGTCTAAAAGTTGTGATCCTCAGTTCTACACTCTGAAAGTAAAGTGATGCTATTGTTTTTGGCATGCATGTCATAGTTGTCAAGAAGTTGTATTAGCTATTATGGGATAACGACATTAAACCTTCCTTGCCAGCTTTCTTAGTTTTGGTATTTATAAGCTTAATTTTGGGTTAAGATTAGATTAAACTCCAATTTCACATTACTCAAATCTTGACTCAGAATGTAGGCTGGATAAGGACTAGTATGCTGACTGGATTACATGAATAACTGATAAGCCTGCTTAAATATTTTTATGTGATGAAGTTGAAGGAAACAATTATCCAATTTTTGGACCTAACTAGAATATAATTATACTTGTGTACCATCTGTCGTGAATTATTTAATAAATGTTTTAAACAAATGTCTTGTATTCAAGTTACGCGCATGAAATATGGTATTACTTGATTTATTTTTTTTGTGCGGTTTTAAATGAAAAAAGAATGGTCTTTAGTTAGTTTTATATTTTGCTGACTGATTTAATTTCCCAAGCTTGTTTTAGGAGACATGATAATCGTTAATTTCTACTTTTTATTAGATTGAAGGTTTCTATAGTCGTAGCCTTTTGGGTTTTTTTTTTTTTTTGTTTGTGAAAATAATTGATAGCAGAAATAGGGGGAAAATTACCAAATAGAAACAATTATTTATATGGTCAATGAATGTGACATGATATTGATGTGTCTTTATCATTTATGGCTGTGCGTGGTGGCCATGTTGAATTTAATTATGAGTATTTATAGGTATATTATTAGATTTTCGAGGCATTGAGTATGGGGCACAAAATAGTGTTTTAAGCCAATTCTTGGATTCATTACATAATTCCATTATTTCTTCATCCCATCCCATGTATCAAACTTTGCTTTTTTATGCCTTTAGGCTTTAAATTGATTAGATAATGACTTTGGTTGCTCGTGGCTCCACTACTTTTTTGTAATGCTTTGGATTCAACTCATTATTATTATCATTACCCACCCACCCCCCACCCCACCCAGAAAGCCACTTTTTCTTTGCAAGAAAATTACCATTTTATAATTTTTTCCAAAAAAAAAGAAAAAAGAAAACCCATTTTTATTTATTCCATGTATGAAAATGGGGATTACATAAAATCAACTTGAGGTGAATGTGGGGTTTCAAAGGGACACATTGTCTCCTTCTGATTGGCATTCAAGGGCTTTGTGGGGATGGGCATTTCATCTATACGGTATGATTCCAAAAGTCTCTTTCAAGATTTTTGGGAAGGAATCCATGAAAAAAGAATATAGTATAGTGGTGGTGTAACATTGTTTGGACCAAAATATGATTATTCCGACCTAAAAGAGGAGAGGGAAATTAAAAACGAAAAAGATGGAATTCTTTTGAGGGAGACAATTAGATGTTTTTTTTTTCTTTTTCTTTTTCAGACGAGACAAATTAGATGATGATGAAATCTAGAATGATTAATTCAAAACTATTTCTTTTTTCTTTTATCATGATATCAGTGTATTTTGTGTGGGGGTATAAGTGTCCTAATGCTGAGCCCACAATTGTTGTGAAGTCTTACTCCACCATTACTCTTAAGATAGCTTGTTTTTATTAATGCAAGGGAAGGGGCCTGAAAGGCGTGGACAAGAGGTTATGGGAAGTGGGGGATGTAATGTATTACTACTCAAATTCTTATACCCATTGAGACTTGTGATGAAGTGTTTGTCTTTGAGTTGTATGAGTGGCTATAGGTGAATCGTATACCCCTCATATTGTGACTTATAATGACGTGTTTGTCCTTGAGTTGTATGGGTGGCTAAGGGTCTATTCTGGCCACACTTCAGACAATTTTCCTTTTTTCTTTTATTATTTTTTTTATTTAATAAAATTTCATACACAGAGGTGGGAGATGATATCATCATGCCAAAGCCGTGGTCACTCTAGACGAGTCGCCAATTGCGAGGGCCTCTTAGTCTTTTTGTATTTTCCCCTTTTCTCAAAATGAGTTTACATTCATTTTTATATAGGATTTTATTAACATAAATACCCCAAATTTGTGATTTAATTACTAAAATACCCTTTGGTATGCATCAAATCAATACTTCATTTCTTGCACGACTTTGATCTTCTTTTTTCCTTTTTGGAGAAACTAGATGGTAGTATAAGAGTACACTATGCAGTTATCCACTAAATTAGCATTTTTATTTTTCACTAAAATGAATTAAAAAAAAAAAAAGAACAAGAAAAAGGATGACGATTCGATTGGTAGTCTTTGCCTATGCATGAATGTCTACTTTCTAAACATGATTAGGACCAAAAAAATTAATTGCAGCATAATTTGACACGACCAAAGAAAGCTGTTACTAGACAAAATCAGATAAAAATTTCCTTGCTAACATGGTTAAATACGATATTAAAAAGCTTATTGATTCATAAGAGTAAAGCAAAATATTAATATACATGATTTAGTAAATGGAATAACATATTAATTAAGTGCACGTAATTCAATCTAGTTTGTGGCTGGGCCACATGCTATAAATATATATATATCCAATTACATTGGGCACACGATTGATTGAAGCCTAATAGTTTCATAAATTGTAACTGTATTTATATCAAATAGTTGCTAAAGATATTCTTAACATGGGATTTAATTGCAGACTTGATCAAGAACCTAACATGGGTTGGATTATCATATAAACAAGAAGTGCCTTCAGTAGCCAATCTATTTTTGAACCTTTAACAAATCCCTCATCCGAATTCGGTAAAAAAAAAAACATATTTCTACTACTCGAGCAAAAATCCATATCTCCAAAAAAAAATATTTGAAACGTATTGAGTTTGATATTTTGATAGCAATTTATTTTTTTAGTAAATTATTACTATTGAATTTATAATCATTAATTTTATTTAATTACATATGATATTTTAGTATGATAGAAGATACAAGTAATCATTTATTTTAAAAAAATGGTGGAAAAAGGAAAAAAGAATTCAACAAGTAGATCAATTTTATACATTGATGAGCGATGCTTTTCATGCAATGTTGATTCTATTTTTTTAGTACGGATTGCACGGCATCGTATGCTCCATTAATCTCTACTTGAAAACTGTGAAATTTTTGGATCTTTCTACAGAATAAAAAACCCAAAGATATAAAATAAAATAAAAGGTAATTATATATATATAAAAGAATACATAAACATGAATACATGGAGTAACGTGTGATGTGGTTGTATCTTTATTAGATAACACAAAATTATCCAAGATCTAAGGTTGGTTTGCACAGTTGCACATGATATCTGATACCTACAAAGGATACATTGCTATAATTGCACACATCTGTTTTAATCCCATGATCTACCCAATCCATTTTTAAGAATACATCACCTCAATTCATCATAAAAATTATCACTACTTATGTTATACACCTGTATTTTTTATTTATTTTTATTAAAAAACCATGTGACTTGATGATATTCAACATAATTGAACCTTCATAATTCTCTTCCAACTCTTAAATTTAATTTAATGGCAATCGTGTTAAGCCCTCCATCTTATACTTACAACTTGTGTGCGTGCGTGCGATTATACGAGTAATTTCTATAAATTTTATAAATGCAATATCTATTTTCTACAAATTTTATAAATGCAGCATTTAACACATATGTTTTGTATTAAGTATTTTATTTGGAAAAAAAATAAAATACTTAATTCAGTACATATTAACTAAAAATTGGATTTATAACAACTTGTAATAATAATGCACTTTAATACAATTATAAGAATCTTAAGGAGTGATCTTTACCAACATAGTATTTTGTCAATTGTGTAAGAAATAGAATAATTATATAATAGAAATAAATAATTTTCTTGGTTCCCTCAAATTAGAAAACCGACTCATTAACAACCCATTAAATGTGATGTGTCAAATATATGTCAACAGTTACACTTAGCTTTTTTACTCACGATAATTTGCTTGGCTTTTGGGGAAGTGTTGAATGCAGCTGATATGGGCCAACTTCCCAACTAACCTCTTTTTATTCACCAAACAACTGAGTTGCTCCACCTCCTCTTAACTAAAGGCTCTATTTTTCTTAAAAGAATAACTTACATATTAGTAATTGCATACAAATTTTATAAACTGATTAAATATTGTAGATTAAATTAATACGTACATCAAAATATTAAAAACTAATTCTGTTTTACACTCAAATTTATTATAAACTTTTAAGTAAAACTAATATTTAAAAGTTAGTTGGTAAGAAAATATTACCCAAATATTTATAAATTCTAAATAAAAAATCATACTTTTAATAAGAGATAAGTCTCATATTTTACAAATGAAATCATTACAATTCATACTACCTCCGTCCGCAGTTCTCTCACCCACGACAAATTGTGTATTAGTTCTTTTGACTAATTTTAGGCAAACACTATAATACCAGTATTACCTTCATTATCATTTAATTTATAACTGGAATACGTAATATGTAATACTTTGATACTATTTATTATAAAATTTTAAATAAAATTCAGGCTCAAAAGCTTTTTAAGCCCAAATCTTTGCAGTTAAGTCAATCTTGCCAGCCATAGCGCCTAGATATTAGCCAAATAAAAATCCTAATAATGATTACTTAGTTAATACTAAAACCCAAGAGTAAAATGTAAGCAATAGGTAATCACACAACTCACAAGGTGTGGAATCTATTGTACTAGTTGTCTGCCCCTACTTTTGCTGTCAAAATATATTCTCTTATTTGACTTGTAATTGCTTTATTTAATTCCTCTCACATTAAGACCATAAACAATATTAGAATCTTTAACAGTTAGGGACACCCTAACCACAAAATTGAAGCTATAGTGGGGTAGAATCTGAATTTACCATTACAACCCTTCACCTTCTTCACTAGCAAAAATATTTCTTTGGTAGCTCAGGAGCCACTCTATCTCAATCCCATGATTGTGACTACCATTGTCTCCGCACCCTTTTATCCCTCTTGTCAATTATCATCCCACCAACAAATAAAATCATATACACATAATCTATCTAGAAAGACGAATATATAGACAATAAACTATCCCTACTATTAAAACATATGGAGTACGCCAACTTTTGAGGCTTGATGATTAGATATTTTGAAAATTATTTTTAGTATTGATTTGTGAACTACATTCGTGTAATAAATTTTTGTCAGAAGTCACAAAATGTTATGAAAAGTACGATAGATTTATAAAAAATAAATATTATACCCGGGTGTGGGTGCACAGTGTGTTGAATATCAAAAAATAATTGGACATACATAATACTAATTATTTCCTAAACTGTTAAATGGGTTAAATCTAGCAAATAGTATCATCAAAGACTTAAAAAACCTAAATAGGGTACCAAACGGCACAGCATAATGTCGTTTTTGCCTCTCGCACTAAACACAAACAAATCGTGTGGCCCTTCTCCTCCACGGCCATTTTCCTCCATCATCTTCTCTTTCACTCACTCCCCCACCCCTCCTCACACCTTAAACACCTAGAGACACCGGCAAAGCAAGAATAGAGAGTCTCTCTCCCAATGATTTTTTTCCTTTCAGATCCATAGTTTCTTGAAGTCTATGTCTTTCCCTTGGATCTTGCTTACAAAACCCACTCATTATTTCCCAGCTATACTTACATACTAGCTACAACATAGTAGAAATATTTACGTACAAACAATTGTAAATTGTTGCTGAAAATGGGTTCGATTTGGGCAGATCTGGGCAGCAGAATCTACCCCGAACCGATCGACCACTTCGACCGGCTTCCGGACTCCGTCATCCTCTTGATCTTCAATAAAATCGGCGATGTCAAGGCCTTGGGCCGATGCTGTGTCGTTTCGAGGCGATTCCACTATCTCGTTCCCCAAGTCGACAACGTCATAGTCCGGGTCGACTGCGTCATCTCCGACGACGAGCCCTCCGCCACCTCTTCTTCATCCGCTGCCGCTTCCGCCGCCTCTGACAAGTCCCGCCACCCCTTCTCTTCCCTCTTCCGAATCATCGTTTCCGGACTCCTCAAACCCTTGCAATCCCTCTCTCAGCTCATTACTCCTTCACCCCGTCGCCTTCCTCTTTCTGAAGATTTCGACTGTGAAACTGAGCAAAACAGCGTCACCCACCATTCACCTACTCAAGTCTTGAAGAATTTTAACGAAATCAAGCTCCTCAGGATAGAACTTCCGAGTGGGGAGTTAGGGATTGATGAGGGTGTTTTGCTTAAGTGGAAGGCGGATTTTGGCTCCACGCTTGATAATTGTGTTATTCTTGGAGCTTCCAGTGTCGTTCAGAACATGAATAGTAACTACACTTGTTTGGACAATTGTAATAATAACGATAATGTCAACAATAATAATAATGGAGTGGAGAATGATAATGGTAGCATACCAGAGTCATTTTACACGAATGGAGGCTTGAAGTTGCGCGTTGTATGGACGATTAGCTCGTTGATAGCAGCCTCAGCGAGGCATTATCTGCTGCAGCCTATAATAGCGGAGCATAAGACGCTGGAGAGTTTGGTCTTGACGGATGCAGATGGGCAGGGGGTATTGTCTATGAATAAAGAGCAATTGGAGGAGCTGAGGGTGAAGCCTTTGTCGGCATCATCGGCATCAAAGAGGACTCTTGTTCCAGCTCTGAATATGCGGTTGTGGTATGCACCCCATCTGGAATTACCAAATGGGATGTTGTTAAAAGGGGCGACTTTGGTTGCAATCAGGCCCAGCGAGCAGCCAAAGAAGGAGGTGGTGGGTTCAGAAGGGAATTGGGTTGCATCTGCATTTGAGGAGCCATTTGGTACTGCTGCCAGGATGTTGGTGAAGGGGAGGACTTATAGCCTGGAAATGAACTCTTTTTGAGATGGGGTTTGTGCAAGGATGAACAAACAGATGTCTGAGGTATTCTCCGTTGCTGCCCATCCTTTAACAAGTTTTTGATTGGTTTTGTGATCTGTGCTTGTATGTAAGCATTTGTTAGGAGCCAAAAGAAAAACTCAATTGGTGTTGGGGATGGCATAATATTTTAATCTGTATAGCTGTTTTTTTCGTGGCACCCAATTTGATGCATTCATATGTTTGTTAAGTGTAATCATATTTGTTGCTTGTGTGTTCAGTGTTCAATTATTATGTTTGTCGTCTCTTAGTAATCACTTTACTAATCTTTCAGTATTGGTGAATTGATATGTATATTTGTGCCTGAGATCATGAGTGCGATTTTTCTTGGCCAATTAAGTTCCTCTTTACTATTAAGGCACAATTTTGACTTAAAATTGCCTATAGCTTCCCAAATCACATATACGATGCTTTTGCGTGTATTCTGCAGATGAATTTATTACAACAGATTGAGTTCAAAGCTGTTGGCCCGTAATTGAATATTCTATCTGTCGTCCTCTAAGTAGTTTTGTCGGTTTGATTTTAAAGATATCCTGAATTGTTAACCATTGTAGATATCTCTTGCAGTTTGCCATATATTTTGTTATTTTGTCAATTCTTCATCAAACTTATTCTTCCAATGCTCGTCATTGAACTACATGGTTGATCTTTGCTCTTATTTGGTGTGGGTTGAGGGGCATTTTGATCCTTCCTCTGCTGTGAAAGCTGGACGGGGAATTCATTTCACTCTGATTTAGCCATTATCTAGCTGGCAAAGTGTGAAAGAATGCTTTCTGATTGTGATCATTGCTAACCTCTATGAAATATGTGTTGAATTGACTTAAAAGTAAAGCTGCTGGGATGGCTTTTGAATGCTCTTATGTTTCTCAATTTACCCTCATAAGCTTGTTCTCAAAAAATTGTTCATTATGTTATATCTAAGCTGCTATGCCTGATTTCTTTTTCATGATTACCTCTCCTTTCTAAGTTATAGAACAGTGATGCTTGTATGTTGTGTGCTATTATCTTACTCTTTTTTAAAGAAGGGTTGTTTCTCTCCATTTCCTGTGTGCATACTAGTTTTGACACTGCAGTGCTGCACCATTTCTGCCACTGCAATATTGGCATTTGTTTTTAGCTTATCTTTCTTTAATTCTTTCTTCCTGATTTATTTGGTAATTCTGACCACTTTCTTTGATACCAATGGATCTTCCAGGGAAAGTGCGGTCTTTGATTTTTCAAGAAAGGGGGATATACTAGTCCGGAGAAGCACAGAGTACACAGTTTTGTCTTGAACACAGCGAGCTACAAGTGGGTAGCCGGCCAAGCTTATATTGCTTCCAGTTATGACTGTGTTGTCAGCTGTTGGTTGATATGAGCCTTAAACTGTCCGCTTTCTACTCTCAAACTAATGATGAGAGGCATCTGGCTTGATTTTGAACTCAAGCATATGCTTATAAGAGTGCATGCTATGCAACTGGATTATGTTAAAAGAATTATGAGCCTTTGACTTTTGGGTCATCTGTCTATGTTAGTTATCTGCCTGTAAATACTGTAGGGATATGAGGATTCTATGCTTATGTGCTGTCCTTTTAAAGGTTCACTGAAAATGTATTGTGAATTTCAGCTGCATATTTATATTAGCTGATTTACTGCCACAATAAAAGTGAAAACTGCTGAACTATCTATTTATGAGGGATTTTTATCTTCATCTTGTATTTGGTGTTGATTGCTCGGTTCATGCTAGCTAGGAAAGGCATTAAACCTCGTTTTTCTGTTTGAGCAGGGAGTTTGGCATAATGATTTGGTATGTTGGTAGATTTTAGGTAGAGATACGAGTTCAGGTATTGGTACTATAGGGGAAGGATTCTGGTGGAAGTGGTTTGATGGCAAGGCAGACTGTTCTACATGCTTAACTGTGTATTGACTAAACAGCAATTTGCTTTTGAGGATAAAATTTGGTCACCTTAGAATCAGGGGTAGGGATATGGGGTGTCGTTTGGGTCATGTACGAATGCGAACTAGGCGTGAGTTCCACTGAGCAGTTTTGTGAGGGGATTGTGTATATGAAGGAGCTGCTTTACGACTTATAGTAAAAAAAAAATTGAACTTCAGAAATTTGCCGTGGAAGTGAGAATTTTTTCGAGGTCCGCCCTAACATTTATTCATAAGAAAGTCTTGAAAGGATATCTTTTTCTCACTTGTAAGAAAATGAACAAATCAACAAGAAAAATCAAATTGCTGTTTCAAAGCAAAGCATAGGATGTTGAAAAGCCATGAAATTTCAAAGCTGCCTAAGACTAGCAAAGCCAATTGGGTCCTAGAATCTCTCTGTTGATGTGTAAAAAATTTCAACTATGATGTCCTAAATTAGCAATAAGCTTTCAATTCCTACTATCTAATTCTTTGAATCTTCTGCAAATCTAGATTTTTTTAGATGTGCAGTTATGGCTACATCTAATAGCAATTACTTGAATCTGAATAATGGCCATAGCTATATATAATAGGTCCATCATGGTGTCCATGGGTGACCTTGTACCTTGTAGCAAGTTTTCTGTCAATTAAGCTGGAGACCATGCATGAATTCATCATAAATTAGCCAAGAAAAGAATAAATGGCATGACCCACCTGCTTTCCCTGAAAAAGAAAAATACTCAACTTGGGTGTGGTAGCAGTGCCTTCTGGTTCTTGGAGTAGTTGCATTTAATAATTGATGATATTTTCTTCATTCAATTCCATCAATGCATGCAATGGCTCGATAAGGGGTCTGTTTCCTCAGCCCAAGAAAAGGTGAGGTTTTAATTTTCCTGCCATGGCAAGTGGATTTTCAGTCTGGCAGTTTTTGCAAGTATAAAATTTTCCTTGTGAGCAATTTATGTTTGTGTCTCTTATGATGAATTTGAATTTTGAAGAATGAATTTTCTTGGCTTTTCCGAGAAAAAGAATAAAAAAATTGTGCAAGCGAAGATAAATTCATGGAGGACGAGGAGGAAAATATTGAGAAAACAAGTCCATTATTCAGAACTATATATTTCTGCTTGAAAATACTTTCCCGACTCAAAAACTTCATAAAGTTTCAAAAGGCACCCACGTCTCCAAGAATGCGTCCAAATTTTCAAATTTTTTCTTTAAATTTCTGCACCAATGTCAGAGTCATGTTTGCATCCCAGGTGTGCCCGATCCTCCTATACGGGGTAACTTTTTGAAGTGTCCATATATTAAATCACAAAATTCATTTGCCCACAACTTACGTGCATATAATTCCAACCACATGAGATAGATATAAAAAGAACTACACTACAAATGCTAGACCCTATCCTACATAAGAAGTTTAGCATACATGTAACATTAGGTGTTAGATAAAAACTATGACAAGATTCACCAGTTGTTGGGTGCACCTAACCTTGTTAGTCTCTCAAACGACAAGCTGTTTTCAAGATTTGTGAGGATCTGCATGGGATATTGTTTCTGGAATAACATAGATTATGCATTGTTTTCTATGGACATTCCTACTGAAATAGATCAAGGATTTAGAACTATTTGCCAATTGACCAGATCACAATTCACAGATTTCAGCTCTAAATTCTTGTTCTACGTTTATTGAGGTTATGAACAACTCGTGACCATATTCTACTAGCATAAAACTATGTTTTTAGCAATTATTGACATGCTGTTTCCAGCTACTAATGTCCATTATTGACAATCTTTCGTCTTCTTTTAAACTTGTGCGCGCTAATGGAAAGACGTGGGTTTTCATCAATTATTGGTTGCTCAGATTCTTTGCTATTTTCTATTTGGGCGACTAATCAATTATTTGTGCCTAATAATCTCCTGCACTACAGAGTCTTTAACTCAAAGCTGCGACATATACTCATAATTTCCCAGAAGCTTTGTTTGGTCCCATGGAAAATGCAAAGAAAAGAAACCAAAAAACTGAGAGAGAACATGAGGGAAAATGCAAAAATCGAGGTTAACTGGTGTAGACATTTTTTTCTATAAAAGAGTATGCTACGTCAAACAAACAAACAAGAAAAAAATAATAATAATAATTGTATAGTTGAAACCTAGCGGATGTTCAAGAAATGAAAATTATTACTTTAAAAATGAAAATGCTACTGATTCACACAATTATATGGACAATTGTTTAGAGCAGAAACAGGAGAAAAATATTCAATCAACTGCACAAAATCTCTCGTCAAACACACAACACCGGCTGCCACAGTTTATAATAAACCAGCAAATCAGAGTGCTAGTAAAACTACTTGAATAAATGACAAGAAATTCAGAGGCACAACAATAACATAAGGCCGCGCTAACGCTGCAGGGAAAGCAATGGTTTGCTCAGGAGTTGCGGCAATTTCACATCTGCAGTTACCTGCACCAAACATGGAGTAAGTTCATTCCTAAGTGAAGAGTAAAAACCGACAGATTAATGTATCAACTTTATTCACTTTTCTCAAGATTGGAACAAGGAAAAGCCATAAATTGTTAAACACTAGAAATGCAAACCCAAAATGGTCCATTTGCAAAACTTTGTATCTTCCATCTGTAAATATGTTTTAGGATTGCAAAACCCCCAACACAGGTAAGATACAACAGGTCATTCCATACAAGCACCATGAACAACCAAAGTGGCTCATTACGCGGCAATTTTTGACTGTAGTATCACCTCCAACACTAGAAATATGCATCGCTACAAATGATGATAAACCAATTAGACCTGCTTTATTAATAACTAAGAGGGAATGTGTCCAAGTATTAAAACACAACAGCTCACCGTTTTGGCTGCTATGTGGCAATAAATATATACGAAAATTATTCTTTCAATCTTCATATAATCATACTTGACACTAAGAAGATGAAGAACTGAGAATTGATAAATCCTCCAAAACCTTGAATTGTAATTCCGATTCAAAGATACTTCTCTACACCAAGTTCAACTCTTAGGAGTGTGTCAATGTGCCATGGAGTAAAGAAAATTTTCTAATCATAAGTAGAGGCTGAAAATAGAGGGTCAGAAAAAAGACAAGTGAACAATGAGAGCACGATGTGTCCATAGCAAAGACATTGCAAAAATGTAGACAAAATTAGTGCAAAGTCTAAGATAATATTTTGCTACAAGAGTATGGGGGAATTGAGAAGACTATCATTTTACCGCAATAACAGTTGGATGTATATATGAAACTAACATTGTATACTAATCATAAATTGGGCATGAGTTATCTTTTCAAATACAGAGATTGTAAGCATATATATGGATTGCGAATGAGATGTTTTGCTCAGCATTTAAGAGTACTCCTAGTGTATTAAACAAATATCTGCTTTTCAATCAGCTTTCTTATCAAACGTAGGCACCTGGAAGTTCTGTTGCCTCAAATTTATCTATATAGAGTCATTGCCAGAAAATCTTGCAAACTTGAAAGAGAACAAAGAGGGAGAATTGGAGAGTGGTTGCACATTGATCATCTCTATATATGCCTCCACTGGGAAGAGAAAATGTCTAAGAATAAGAAAATTTTCAATATCTGAAAGCTCGTTTATTAAGGGCTTATACGACAAGGTTTTGTCTCTGTAACCACAGATACAAATGGTGTAAGATACAGTTTCACGGGCAACTTCTTGGGAATAAGTACCTTACAGCAGGCAAAATGAGCAAGTTATAGTTCTACTAGGCAAAGGAATGATAAAATACTATTAAGACAATCACTTTCTGTACAAAGAATCTATCTCTTCCCACATTTTCCATTTCCTCCTTGCTTGAGCCAGCATCATTCTCAAGTATTTGAAGTTCTCGATTCAACTACAATTAAAACTTCTATTTTTTATTCACTTTTCTATTACTTCCATCTTCTAATCATCTTAAGCAGCTCATAACTAGGTCGATGTTCTCTCTTAACTAGTTGCCACCTCCAAAACATTTCATCATTTCTTTTGAACTCCTTCCAATTATTCATAATATTTTTCTTCTCTCTCTTTATCCCAGTGTTCTAAGGGAGCCAAGGGCAAAGGCTAACTATGAAAGACTATTGGTAACCCAAATCTACTCGGACGTAGGTCCTCTTTCGATCCAATTTTAAAATATATGTTTTTTTAGGATAAAAATGACATTAATAAGGTAAAAACATAATAGACTTGCAATACAGTGAGTGCAGCAAACCGAGTAAGAATGTAGTGTAGGTCCTCCCCAAAGTTTTGGTTTATATGGCCCAACACTGTATATATCCTTTCATACAAATGATACATGTATCTATCCATCTAGCGCCACTTTTCCGACACTTGCTCCTATTATCCACAACTTTTAAACGACGATTATAAATAGGTTCCGTTCATTTGCAGAATTCATTCCCTCGTAAATAACAAAGTTCAAATTATTTTGTTCAACGTATTTAAGATTTGTAGTGCTATTATTTCAAAAAAAATCGTAAAATCCTAGAAAATGATTTCCGGAAATTCGTACTAGTAAGGGACAATTTTCTCTTAAAAATAGTTTAACCCTTGTCTCAACCATCATTTTAACCATAATTCTATTTTTTTTTTCAATCATCTAATATTAAACTAGTTTTCCCAACAAAAACTACAGTAAATAACACTATAAGTAACTCCAACGATACACATGAATACAAAGTTAATTGATCTTGCCCAACAAAATTCAACATGCATGTGTACATGCAAGCAAATATTAATACTGATATGAAAGGGTTAAATGTAATTCATACACTCTAAAATCGGAAAATGGGCAACACTATTAGCAATAGTACCCTAAAAGTATGTATTAATACATTATTTATTAAATTAATATGATATTATTTTATACTTATTTTGGTGCATATTAATATGCTTATGAATAATAAAAAATTCATATTTATTAATGTAATCATGATCATAGTATATAAGCGTTATATATGAGAAGATTAAGATTATGAATAATAAATTAAATTAGTTCACAATAAAATCAATTAAAGGGAAATATTTAATTAAATCATTATTAACATGATCCAATCACATTAACAATGTAATGGGTTTAAACCAAACTATTAATATAGTAACATCTGGAGGCACTTTATATAATGTAATTATATAGAACTAGATTAAATGTAATTTGAATTTTCACATAATTCCGTTATTATCTAAAAATTTAAATAATATAGTAGATGATCAAATATGATTTTATCTTAATCATGAGTAGTTATAGACTCTTATTTATTTTAATATGATCTTTAATTTATAATTTGGAGGCTTGTTAGTTATCATTCCTAAACATTCGTATTTTGGGATTATATCGGGATAGGTAGCATGGAATGCAACTTACAGACATGAAATCCATACATTCTGCAGGAAGTTAATTCTCAAATTGAACAGTAAAGTGCTCAAATTATAACTAGTCAAAATATTCCCTAGTAAATTAACGATAGACACAAGACGTTAACGGAAAACCTAACTCTAATTATAAATTTATGAAAGATTAAACCATATGTAATTGTTATATTGATAGGTTAGTAAGTGTTTATAAAAGTAAAATATTCTATAATTGTAATAATTCCATATTTTTATGGGAGTAATCTTAGAATTAATAAATAGAATAAATTAACTAAAGAGTTTAATTAATTATCTAAATTTATTATATCTTGTAATTAAGGTCTATAGGTTCACAATCCATTACATAATGCTTATATTTGTAGGAAATTATTTCCTAGATTGTGTTAATTATAAATATCAAGATTATGGGAATATGTAATTTTACTGCATGTGTAATAAATAAATATGATATTTTTATTTTAATATTTATAAATATTATCTTGAATTCTAAATAATTACAAAAATGAAGACAACTTTTCTAACTTATATTGTTATCTTCCAATTAAAGTTAGAAGATAAATATAAATTAGGGATTCAATAACTATAAAATGGAAATATCTTATTCTCTCTCCTGGTGCTAGAAGTTTTATGGCATTGAGAATCTCAAAATTCTACTAAAATTTTTCTATCCTCTCCTAAACCCATTCTTGTGATTTCATGTATTGAAAACATTACAAGAAAAATTTATTATTCAACTAATAACATACGAAAACTACTCCACAGATAATTATAAATCCATAAATCTTGCTATCTAGTGCAATTACATATATAACCATAACATAAATATATAAAATTTTCCATGTAGAGGACTTAAACCATTAAATTTAGTCTTGTTTTTTTCCCCAATCAAATGCCTATTTATCAAGCCATCTCCAACCACAATACTATTTTAGCACAATTTTTGCACTAAACTTAAAAATACATCTCCAATCCATTTATTTTAAATTTTACTCTAAAAAAGAATATTTCTTAAATATTCTTTTTATTCCATTTACAATAATTATTTTATTTCATCAAATATCTAATTATAATTTTGTTAACATATTAATACAATTACATATTCAATTTGTATTTTATATTTAGTTAATTAAATAATATATTTTATTAATATAATATAATTGATAGTAAATTAAATAATATACATAAATAATTAAATAATTAATAATTATATTTAAGTAAAAAAGTAAAAATACGATATTAAATTACATAGTGATAATCATTTAATTCTCTGAATTGGTATATTCATCCTATAAATGATCAATTAATGTATTTCAAAGTACAATATGTCATATTAGTATTAATATCATTTAAAATTTATGTGATGTAAGTTAATATAAAAATTATGTAATTCTCGTATTTCTCTACAATGTATGTAAATTATCTTATTTTTAATCTTTAGACTTATCATTAGAAAAAAAATTTAGCAAAATGAATGTTTTAATATTAATAATAAAAATATAAATAAAATACACTTAAATTTTATTAGAAATATTTAAGTACATATAAAATATAAAAAGAAATAATTTTGTTGAAAAATATACAATAAGAAAAAACTGTAAATTTTTTTAAAAATTAAACATAACAGATAAATATAAAACTTATTAAACAAAGAAAAAAGGAAAATTGATAGAACAGCTACAGTCCTGCATATTTTAGCACAAGATTAGCACTCCGTTGGAATTTGCTTTTCTCCTCAATTTGTTGTGCGAAACCTTTGAATGACACAGGGTTGGTTAGCTCTTCGTACCATCACATATTTAAAACTTCTTAGATATAATAACTAATCAAAATCAAAGAAGTATTATGTTATTAAAAGATTATCCTCTTTTATTCCTTGGCTTTCAAAACATTTTATCAGCTATTTTTCGTTTTCTAATCTTTGACCGAATTAATTAGTTGAAAAACTCCCTAAAAAAGTAAATGAGCAAAATTCTTAGAAGCTGTTTGTGTACATTCTCAATGAGAGTTTTTGGAATTTCTACTATGTATTAATTTGTTTGATCTATTTTCATGACAAATATTCTTTATTTTCATTTGAAAAAAATCTAGTCAAACTTAGAAATAATAATATACCTACTATATTTTTTGAGATCTACTAATATTTCACATCATTTGATACAATAAATAAAATAAAATAAAATAAATATATTTTTATTTTTAAATTTATATAGTCAGCATAAAAATATAATTAATTATAATATTTTTATTTTCAAATGAAAATTTAATAAAAGTATTTTTAATTTTAAAATACTAAAAATATGAAAATGAGATTGAAAATAAAACGGGCTCAAGTTCCTTGTTGATCGGGTTTAGATTATTCCTGGCAAACAGGCAAGTTGCTTCATGCATTCTTTTGAGATACCCCTATCACAGGTAAAGACTCAAAACCTAATTAAAAAATTAACTCAACAGGGCGACGATGCACTGACAAGTGTTGAGCTCCCGCCAGAGTTTTTTTCCTGTCACAGACCAATGGTGGGGCAGCCATAATAAAAGGAGACATAAAATTTTGGTGGAATTAAATAAGATAACAGATCCCTTCTATCCTACACCAAACCTCATGGTTGCGCCACCCCACGCCTCCACCAGATGCTAAAGTGCACACCTTTCACTAACAGAGCAACACCTGGCTCCGCCTTATGTTAGAAAGAAGGGAACCAAACAAAGAGACAACCAGCCGATCCCCATTCGCAGGTACCCATGCGAGTATCATAAAAGACAACACAATGAGGAGAGACTTGATAACATATACTTATGCCCCCAATGGTGAGGCCTTTTTATGAAACCAAGAAAATTTAAAACTGTCCATAGTACTACTAAAACCCGTCAAATCCTAAAAGCAAACCCCAAGAAAGCACACGATGATGACGCTGAAAAAACCCTCAAACCCACGTGAAATAGAATTAGACGAGAATCCAAATAAGCACAAAAATAATGCAAATGCAGTACGATTTGTGAAAATAAAGAAAAGTAAACAGCATTACGAATAATTCAAACATTAAAAAAATTACCAGGAATGAAGAAGTGGTTTCAAAGGAAGAAGCTCTTCAATGAACTCAGTTCTTGCCTTTTCCTTTCTGGCCAGAATGCCTGGCGCCATTATTACCATGGGCATCGCCGTAGCAGAGCTGCAAGCGGGCATCGTACCCAGAGAGGAACTGGTGGTGGTTCTCCACTGGTGCGGCGGTGCCGATGAAGAAACTTGGAGGAGATCCGTCAGGAAACCTCTGGAGGTGAGGCAACAGAGACGGCGAAGAAGAATTGGACTGAAGGGTCCCCCTATTGAAGCCAGCAAGGCCGGATGAATTAGCAGAAGAAATTGTGAAGTTCAAGTTGTAATCGCTGCTGCCATTATGGTGGTTATTGTTACAGCTACTGTTCCCTCCGGCAGCAGCATTGACAACTGGGACTAAGTGGTCTGGAACAAAGGAGAAGTGCTGGAGCTCCGGGTGGTGGTCCCCCGCAACACTAAACAGCGGCGAAGCCACCGAGGTAAACGGATTTGCTGCCAAGTGCATTTGCCCCGAACGAGTTGCCGGTGGTCCTAAAAGCCCAGTAGTAAAGTAATCCATTGGCGTGGAGGACCAATGTCTGGGAGATTTTAGGAAGAAATTTGACTCATTTGTAGTACCACCACTACTATTGGCATTTTGATGAGCTGAGCCATTGGTACTAGTGGTATTGTTATTGACATTGTTAATCCCTCCACTCAAGAGCTCAGTGAAAGAAGTGGTTTGGGAAATAGGGTTCAGAGAAGCAACATGAGAAGATTCGTTCTCTTTTTCCTTCTCCTTCTCCGCTACTCTTTCCTTTGCCCGCTCCCGGGCCTTGATCCTGCTCTCAGATCTGGAAAGCGAAAGCCCGGAACCCTTACTGGTTTCAGAAGTACTACTACAAGCGGAGGATTTTGTCACCTGTTGCTGGGAGTAATTGGGATCCCCACCACCACCATCCATATCCACTTCAACTGAGTCAAACCCGAGTTGATCACTTCCACCGGTGCTCGACCTCTTCTCATCGCTCAGCTGCTTAGGGGTATCAGGGAATGGAGTGTTCATTGGCGGCAGCTCTGCAATAGAGCTGGCCGCCGCCTTCAGAAGCCACTCCACCGCCTTGCTCGGCTGATCGTAGCCTAAACGATCTTGTAAATCATAAAATTGAATAGCGGTGTTCACCGAGAGCCTCACCCGTCGGTCTCTTAGTCCCTTCGATGTCAGAACTTTGCTGTGCCTATCTTTTCCACCGGATGCTCGTGAAACCCTAACAATTCGCGACGAGGCCAGCCATAAAACCTACCTCCACCACCAAGATCAACGCCTCCACCACGCACCCCGGCGTTGGCGGTACCCCTTTTGTTCTCTCCTTCTTCTTCTTCATCTGGGTACTGGTCATCCATTTTTTGACTGTGGCCTATTTTTGTTGAGTCGAGTCTTCCGTTACCATTGCTGATTCTTGGGAACTTACATTGAATCTCATCTACCTCCATACCACAGCTTTCATGCCTTTTCTAAAGCCCTTTTCAGCTCTTTTGCTTTCTTATATATGCTGAGAGAGAGAGAAAGAGAGAAGGTGGAAAATTTAAATGGAATCTGAATTTGTAAAATTAGGGTTTTGAGCGAAAGAGAGAGAAAAACAGTGGGTGTGCGGTGCAGTTGGGTTGTGGATGTGGGGAAGACTGTACCGTCCTTTGCATTGATGACGATTACACAGAGTACTTTGGCTTTTGTAGTCACATATACATACAAAGTAGATATATATAAAGAGAGAGGAGAGAGAGAGAGAGAGGCTATTTTCTGCGAGACGATATATCACGTTCTATAACAGAGAAAGGTCAGAAAGACGAGGGACGTGGGGGTGGGGGTGAGGGCGAAGGGGAGGGCTTCGTTTGAAGCTTTTTGCAGTGCTTTCAAAAGCAAAAACCAAAGCCTGTGTACTTGCTCAGACTTCTCTTGACTCAGCTCTGCAACAAAAAATCAAAATAAAAGAAAAAATAAAACAGTCAAATCTATAACCACCACACATATCAATCCAACACCCTCCCCACCCCCCTCCCCCACCCCCCGAAAAAAAAAAAAGAGAAGAGCAGAATCAGATGCTGAGAAAGAGAGAAAAGGGAAACAAAAAAAGAATAATGTGCAACGCCGCTTTTAACTTGTTTTCTCCAATAATCCTAATTATTTGAAATTAAGCAAAAGAACGAAATCATTATGCTTAAATTTCATTATCAGGTTTTGTTTGTTCACATGTAATAGCAAATAGCAACTAAACTATGATTTAATTGTTAGTTAAGATTTGGGTTTCTTTCAGACAGAGAGGAAAGAGACAGGTACTAGAGAGAGAAAGGATAGCTGAGTAATTAAAGCTTGGCTGACCCTAGAAATTGCAGACATAATAGCGATCTGCTTAAAGACAACATCCATACACCAAATAGTAGTAGATAAAAAAAGAAATACTAGCAATATTTTTCTTAATCTATACAGGTGATAAAAAAAAAGAAATACTAGTAATATTCTTCTTAATCTACACAGGTGATAATAAGTAGTATAAACAAATATGTTTATGTGTGAACCTTGTTGTCCAGAGATGCAATGAGACGACGACAAAGAATACAAATCCAGAACTGTTGGATCTGTGACACTATGAGCCCCTCTCCCTCCCTATAAAACTTCGAAATTCTGCAGATAAGCTTGTCATCATGCCCTTCAAAAATATAAACAAGATCGCAAGAAAACTCACGGGGGGGGGGGGGGGGGATGATCTTGACAGGTATTCAGATAATCTTGAACTTTTAGAAAGCATTTATCGCACAATCAGCGCTTGATTTCCAGTACTCAAAGCCGAGTTGCAGCAAGATTTCTCATTCTAACGATTCAAGAAAGTAGAAGAAGGTATACAGATTTTCAAGAACTTAACAAAATCATGTACTATTTAAGGCTAATAGTTATATTAGAATAAGTAACACACTTTATACTTCTTCTTTCTCTTTTTGCGAAATCTTTGAAACCCTTTACCTGAAGAATGTGAGGGCGAAAATTGAAAACGAAAATAACGGGTAGAAGTGGGAAAAAGAATGGAGGAGGATGAGGTATATGTAGGCAAATGACCCGACTTTGAAGTTTGTAAATGGGTTTACCCGAAATTCCAGTGTAGTTGCTTCCTTATCTCCCAACTTTCCAAACTCCAAAGCCCTGTAAAAATGCTCAGAAACAATGCTTTCTGTGTGCCTCCCTTCCACTTTAAATTCCACACACAAAAAAAAGAGGGAAAAAAAAGGTATTGGTGAATTATGATGATGGAAAATGGAAATTAGTTGAGGTTAGAATTAGGGTTTTGTTTTTGCTTCTTGGATTTCTTGGAAAATTGTGGATATCAGTAATGGTAAATATTATTACAGGGATTTAAGGGGAGGCAAATGAGGATCAAAGCCCTAAGGAATGGGTTAAATCAATTGGAGCAAATCAGCGGGCTTATCGGGAAAGGACAGACACAGCGCCGTTACCTCTCTGTACATATACCTCTTTTTTTTTTTTTTCTCATTTCGCCCTTCAACTTTTTCCTATTTACCTCTTTACATATTTGTAGCTATCCTTTTTCCAATTGTACAATATAAAAAAAAAATTGTGATGATTTTAAATTTTAATACTTATTTACAGATTTTATTTCCAATTAAAGAAACCACCAAGAAAGTTTTGAAAAAGATACAACACACATGTAAAGTTATGGTAATTATGCTACTATTTTTTCAATTACTTTCTCACCATTAATTTCTTGAATTGCATTTACTAGGTTTTCACTCATTGTATGAAATGTTCTAATTAGTCAAATTTATTATCAAGTGTTGCTTTAATTTGTGGTGCAATCCATTCTCTCCTATGATATTTTTGAATATAGCACTTTTGTCCCTCACAAGATTCGTTTGCTCATCTTATTTGTAACCAAATTATATATCTATTAGTGCACTTTTCGATCTTTTACACATCATTCAAATAGTTTAGTGAGTGTAATTTATTAAAATTGTTGATGTATATCTATCTCAAATTATAAATCTCCAAAAAGTTATAAAAAAAATAAATTATGTCGGGATATTATGTCTATCAACCCTAAGTCATACCTTTCTATTATCATAAAACTTTTTTCCTTTTTTTCTTAACTTGAAGCATTTTATGACATGCCCTCTCTCTTATCACTTTATAAACTATTGAGTCGTTGCTCTTGTTACGACTTTAGGTCCGAATCATGTGTTCAAATTAACAAGGAAGATGCAAAGATTATTACCGCCAAATAATGGACTCATTAATTAGTAATTAAGAAGTTTGTTAAAAAGGGTTTTATTTGGTTAAATGAGGGAAGTAGTAAGCATGGATTAAATGGCTAGTTTGGAAGTAGCTAAAGAGTGGAAATTAACTCTACATTGACTTCTCAGAATTTCTGTCAAATTCTGTTGACACTAATGCAGTGCTTGGGGAAACATGTGTGGTTTCATAGTCCTCACAATGCTGATTTAGGTAGATTTTCTTCCTTTTTCTGTGCGAAGCCAAGTTCACAATGGAACAATAACTTAGCAGGTTACTCAATCACAGGTTTCTTGTCCTAATATACAATAAGATGGATTTCCAACCAATCCAGTATTAAAATTGCGGCCATCTTTCCATACCACTCAATCAATTAATATTTAATAATAACTTTTTATTTTATTTTTCTTTGAATTCTTTAATTGAGTAATAATAATTTGATCAGATCGAGGTGCCAAGATTTGATTTGCAATCTCCTCCAACAGAAATTGGAGGAGATCATGAATTTTACATCATGAATTTCTGTTCTAATGCGAATTTACGTTCATTTTTCTAAAGTGTTCTGATGCAAAAATAATTAAGCAAAATATTTGTTTTGGGTTTCTAAAATCAAACAAATACCTTTTATAGCTACTTCGCCCACCAAAGGTGCATTTACGATTGATTTTCATGAATTGGGGTGAGAAAAATGTCTCCATAATTAATAAAAAACCAATAAAAAAAAATTCTTTTTAAATCACTCTTCTAAAATTTCTCTATATTTTTAACTCACAAAGCTGTCCCTTTATATTAAAACTAAAAAAAAAATGAAAAAAAAAATATTTTTATTTGAATGATTGTTTCTTGCTAATGAAAATCAATCTCGGTGGAATTTAAGAATTAAAATCAAGTTTGGCAAAAATAACCTACTTATAATATTAACATAATAGGTAGAATTAGTACCGAATCCGAGCAGGGAGGACTAGCTAACAATCACAAGACGTATATTTCATTTTGAATATATATATATTTATGTACGTGTATGTATGTATGTATGTGTTATATGCTTCTTGAAAATTTAACACATTCACTAGGATTGATGTCCTTTTGGAAATATTGGTAGTTACCCTTCTAGCATAACAATCAACATAGAATTGGTTTTTGTTTTTTTTATCGACTAATATAATTTATTATTAAACACTTTACCTCTACAATCTAATTGATCATAAGTTCAAGTCATTCGAAAATGAATTGAAGTATAAATTATTATCCTCATTTAGAAAAAATAAAAATAAAATTAATTATCTTTTTCTGCCTTTTTTATTATAAAAAAAAATATTCTAGGTAACTCTCTAAAAAATGTTTAAAGTGACCAATAATGACATCCAATACTTACATAGTTGGTTGGATTGTAAGGCTAATGCAGAATACAGTGTAATTTTTCAGCATAAGTGATGATTTGGTCCATAGAGATATGAAAAAGAAAGGGATATATATAGAGAGAGAGAGAGCACCAGATAAGCTCCCCAAAGTGGAGTAAAAAGTAAAAGGGGTCTTCTCCACCACCCAAATGTCAAGTTGAGAAGTTTGCTCACTCATTTCCCCCCAAAGCCCAGACTAAATTACAAATCTTTTAAGAAAGGGCACAAATTTTTACAATAATCCATCCTACAAAAAGGGCTTTTAAGGATAGCAAATATAGTTTAATGTGAGGAATATAAAAAACTAAGTTTGTCCGTACAAGTAATGATGTGTCTCATCGCCTCCTGCCATTTTCACCATTTAAAATATTACTTTGGTTTTATGGGTGATAGCAAATGATGGGCCACTAGCAGCAACCAGAACCAGACATTATTGGTCTCCCCCCTACCCCCACCCACCCCCCTCCTTTGTTTTTTTTTTTTTTTTTCAAAAAAAAACTCCCTCTCTTTCTGCTACCAAACAAAAAACAAAATAGCAAAAGAAATGTAGTGCTCTGGCCCCTCCTATAACCTCAAACTGATTTCATTTTCCATCATCACCGCCACTTATTACAAAACTAGAATAAGATTGGATATCAAAAAGTTGTATTAAATATTAGTTGCATAATTCTCAAATTTTTTATTTTCTTTACCACAAATTAAGATTTAAGAGTATTGTTTATATTATTCAACCGATGTCTCAATCATTAGTTCTTAGTGAGAAATTAAAGCAAAAATTAGGATGTCAGTGAACTGGATTTTCGATTCAATTTTTAATATTACATATGAGTATAGATGAATTTTAATTTTTTATTTTAAAATAGACCCCGCCCTACTCACCTTGTTTTTTTTAAAAAAAATTATTATATAGATGTTTTATAAAAATATATTTTTTAGAATATTTTAGTGTATTATTTTAAAAAATAATATTTTTTAATATTTTTAAAATAATAAAATGAATCTAACAGGTCTGCAAGTCTAAATCATTAAGTCCGGATCCATATCCTAAAAATTCTTGATGGAATGAATCGTAAGTTTAATCAAATCCACCTCAACTCGCCTCGTTGCCATCTAAAACTTATTACAAAAGAGGGTAAATCGGCAACCCCTCACATAATTTTTTGCAATATGTGTGATCTTGCTTCTTTGAAGGCTAAGAAATGGAATCTTTAATCTTGGTTGGAAAAGTATATGATTCCTGATATGAAGGGAATTTGTCCCACATCGTGTGCGTATAGAGTGGCTTGTACGTTTATATAGTAATGCAAATTTATTTCCCTACAAGAGGCTTTTTAAAATCACAATGTTGGGACGTAATCCCCTACAGGATCGGGTCAAAGTGGATAATATTTTACCACGGGATGTCTGCTCACTCTGTACCACATCAAATGGTGTCATATGTGGGAATCCCACCGGTCTCCACTTGAGTGCACTGTACCTCTATCGGGTTGTATAATTGATGTGGTGAGGATTTGTCCTACATCGTATCTACAGTGAGTGACTTGTGCACTTATCTACTGGAAATGATTCATTTCCCTGCAATAAGCCTTTTTAAGCCGGGAGGCTGGGACATGATCCCCCACAGGACCGGCCCAAAAGCAAACAATATCTTATTAGAGGACACCTGCTCACTCTATACCACGTCAAATCCAATCAAATTTATGAAATTTATTTAATACCTTAATAGCTAATACAATATAAACTTATATGGGCTCTAAATCAAGGGGATTTAATGTTTTCACGATCCCAATGTGTAGAAGTAATTGGCAGGATATCTATTTGAAGGCTCGCAAAGTCGAGGTAAGACAGAGTAGTAAATAAAAACTTGCTTAGTAATAATCATTCCTGAGCAGAGGGAGTTGTATCTCCATATGGTTATCTACCTAAAGCCGAGTTGACTTGATCGAGTCAGTTCGAGAGATTTAATAAGAGATAACAAAGCATGAGGCCGAGTTGAACTGGCCAGTTTGGAAGATGTAATAGAAAATAACATAAAGTCGAGCTGTCTAACAATTAGCATAAAATAACAAAACTATATGGTTATCTATGGATAATGATGCGGAATATTTTTAAAGTAAATCACTATACTCTGACATATCTATTAGGCAACATGATATGGGTAAATTTTCTTGATTGCCTTTGGTAAGGTTACTTTATAAATATAGACCTTATGTCCTAAAAAAGAGGTTCACACTTTATTTTTTCTGAATATACTTTCCATTAATGTTGAATGTATAGAGAAAAACTTGATATATGATTACCGACTTAAGTTTTAGAGTGTCTACGCTGGGCCTCCCCCAGTGGTTTGCAGATGGAACCAACATTGTTGTATATCCATCTACTTCACGTAATAGGGTCAAGGTCTTGATGTGTTTATTTCACTACACATCAAGTGGCGCCGTCTATAGGAATCCTAATAATCTCCACTCGAGCGCACTGTATCTCTCCCAAGGGTGTAGTTGATATGGAATAGATTCGTCTCACATCGTAGGTATAGGTAGTGGCTTGTACGCATATATAGTTAGGATGATTCATTCCCTTACAATAGTCTTTTTAAAGCCACGAGATTGGGACGTGGTCTCTCATAGGATTGGACCAAAAAGAACAATATCTTTCATCGGGATGCATAATCACTCCATGCCACATTAAATGAAACCGTCTATGGGAATTCCAACAGTCTCCACTCGAGCGCACTGCACCTCTCCCCATGGATGTAGTTGATGTGAAAGAATTTTATCCCATATCATGTGTGTAGGGAGTGACTTGTGCACTTATATTGCGAGAAGCATTTATTCCCTTGTAAGAGGCCTTTTAAAGCCGTGAAATTATAACGTGATCTCCCATATAACTGGACCAAAACGAACAATATCTTATAGTGATGTGCCTGCTAACTACGTACCATATCAAATCCAGTCAAATTTATGAAATTTATTTAATACCCTAATAGTTAATAAAGTGTTTTTTTCTTACTCAAGTCCAAAGCAATCGAGTTTATTTCATATTTTAAGGGAATATCCAACCCTACAACATAACACAAAATTTGATGTTTCTTACTCTCAACTCAACACCAATTCCTCCACCAAATTTAATTGATGAATAAATTTATGAAATTTATTAATACCCTAATAGTTAATAGAATATTTTTTTATTACTCAAGTCCAAAACAATCAAGTTTATTTCCTAACCCTACACCAAATACCAAATTTGATGTTTTTTGCTCTCCAACCCAACACCAATTCATGCATCAAATTTGGCGTGATAAATAGTGTTACACCAAATTTGGTGCGATACTATTCATTCACTCCAACTTGGTATAATGCATATATCCTCATTTTGTCCTCAAGTTTGTGTTATCTTAATTTTTAATTTTATTTGTATCATATATATATATATTTAATTAATTAGTTTTATTTATTTGAATTTAATTTGGTTATTGTTTTGCAGTAATATTTGTAATAATTAACAAATAATTATATGTAATATAAATTATGATAATTAACAAATAATAAGTAAATACATTGAAATAACATTACATGCACCAAATTCAAAAGTAGAATAATACAACATAAAAAGTGAGAATTAAATTTTAAAAAATAAAATACTACATAAACTAAAGAATAATTTAATACTCTTGTAGATCATTTCTTAGTCCTAAAAGATGCATTAATTGATTATATGTGATATAAATATACTAATTTTAATAATTAAATCACAAAAATGTATTGGACTCTATGTTTGATTGGTGAAAGTTTTTATATTATAAGTGATGTGCAATGTAGTATTTTTTTATTGTAATGTTAAGTGTAATATTTATTTTTGTAAATCATCAAATAAATATAATATAATTATATATAATTTTTTATTTAGTAGAATTAGTAGTAATAAAACATAAATAATTAAATAACTTTGTAAATAAATATATTTGTGATAATTGATAAATAAAGAAAGTAAGAATAAAATATTTATTTGATGTAATGAATTAGAGATAATTTAAGTCAAATTACATAAAAATATTAAATTTATTATAAAAATTAAACCTAATTTAATATTATGAATTGAAAATAGCCTAAAAATATGTTTTTATCATGTGTGAGCTGGAACGGGCGAGTTTGAGGTCGTGCTTGAATTAAATAAATCCACACACCCCACCTGAGGAGGAGGGTTGAATAAATTTGCATCAGACATTAAAATCTTGGCAGCAGCTTAGACCAGATGAACAGAAGTTTTGCTTTCACGTTAAATACACCTTCATATTGGACCACATGTTTGTCTCCTTGTCTATCTGCTGCCAAAATTCTCATCACTGGCTCACCCGTGTCTACAACTTGAATTCATACCAAGATTTTCATAATCCACTTGTAAGGATCCTTTCCACATTAATTTGGATTGATTTAACACAAGACATCATTGTTGACCATGGATTTTGGTAATATTTTCAATTGAGTCTAATCATATAAATTACTTATTCTTTATTTTTTATTTTTGTATTGTGGGGTTTAAGAGAAAGTGCTTAAAAATCTGGATCCAATAATATTCACACACGCCCAATAATCAAATAAGTCTAATTCAATGGCCGAACAGTTGAAAAAAGGGTATTGTACCCTACCACATTTTAAAGCGACACATTTTGTATATTTATAAATATTTTATTTTTTATTTATTTTTATGAGGTTAAATTCATTTTGTCTTTATTTTCAAATATCACTTTATATTCTCTTACTCTGTTCAGTCTTGTTCTGTCTTGAGTGTAGAAAATTATCTTCATCTTTATATTCTCTTACTCTATTATGTGTCGACCGTAGAAAGTTATCTTCAGGACACTCTTAATATCTTTATCTATTTATTCAAATCACATATCAAATTCCCTATAAATTTTATATTACTTTACAAGAATTGATAATTTCACAAGATTAGTCACATCATGCATATAAATTCAAATTCAAAATTTTTTAATAATATAATTTTGGGACGTGAACATTAACATTTGAACAAGAAATAAATAATAAATAAACCCCAAACAGTTACGATAAATAAATTGCAAAGTGGATCACTTAGTATAATTTTAAAATAAGGTGTAGGGGTGAATATGAAAATGGATGGTGGTGTACTATGATTCTTATCCAAATCATGTTAATGTCCCCCAGCACGAGATACCAAGAGAGAAATACATAAAAAAATATATTATATACATAATTAAAAAAATTTGTTCTAGATTTAGCACCAACTCAGTTAAGGTGTGTTCTCGCAATTCCAGGCTGAGTCACTTGCCGGTTAAAACGAAGCCAACTCTAATTTTATCATATTATATAGATAATTATAATTATTATTCGTATCTATGTACTAGTACTATAATTAGTGTGACACCAATTATATTAATAATGAAATGGGCTTTTATTTTTTTTTATATTATTTGGTAATAAATAAAAAAAAAAGCAGTGTGAAAAAGATATATAAAAAAGGGAAGATGGGGAAAAGCTGTTAAAGGTGCATTGATGTGGAGAAAACAGCTTTCCAAGAGGGGCAGCCAAGTTGGCTGTGTGCCTAAAGGACTCAAAGGGCACGTGTAGATATTTAGCAATACAGCAGTGTTTGGCAAAACATTTCTTCTGATTTTAGTAAAAAGTGTTCTTTTAAAGTCCATTTTAATTTATAGCACAAAGTTAAATAATCTAATTTATTACAATATTATTTTTTATTACTATGATACTATAATCATAGTATTTTTATGTTGTTTAATATAGTTAAAATATTTTTAAATAAATTAACTAAATTATTCAATATCGTGATATTCAAATTATTTAATTAGCAGCTATAAAATGAAAATACAGTTATGTACGGACATAAAACATAATAATAATTTTATCAACAATAGTAATAAGAGAATTAATTTTATGTCTTTGAGCAACATATGATAAATGACACTTTATTTGATTTGTTTTTACAATACATAAAATTATGTTATGAGAAATTTTAATTTTTGTTCTCTAAATACGTTGCCAAGATTCAACAAAGAATAGTAAATCTATGTAATTTTAAAACATTATACTCTCTAGTTAGGTAAATTAAAGTTCTGATGAAAAGTCTATAAATTGTAACAAATTATCTTAATAACAAAGTGTGCTAGTAATTCTTCCAACTTGACAATAAACAGAAATGGCTCTATAGATAATATAAATGATGGAGTCAAATATCATAATATTCTTTTTTTTTGTATTCTAATTAAGTCATATTCTACATAGCTTTAATTTATTTCGATCCAGTCAAATAAAAATTACCAATATCAAGATTAAGGATTTTACAACAAAATTCTTCATAGTTCACCCCAAAAATTAAAACTAAAATTTGAGCATGTGACCATCTCATCACTCACAATAATAACATAGTATTTGATCTATTGTACATTGTTTACTCTTATTTTACTGGGACGTCTCAAAAATTAAAATTAAAATTTATTTTAAAATTGAATTATTTATTATAATTATTCTTTTAATTTAAATGATGATATGTTATAATCAATAATTTATAATTGCTATGAAACTTATGAAGATATTGTATTTTGCTTTTTAAACTATTAATTAAAATTTGGTGTGGAGACAAAACAAAACCATAAAAATAAGAGGGGCTTAATAAATTAGATTGTAATTTTTAGAATGTGGGCCTTCCAAACAAAGCTGGAGCAAAGAGAGATATTTTGGTTAAATTAAAGTGGGAAATAGAGAAAAAGGAGGGGACGGAGGCATGGGCACGTGTCCATGTCTGAGAGGACAGTGGGGATAGATAGAGAGCAAGATTCAAGGCATTGGGAGCTGACTTCTCGATGACCATACACTGCACGTGTCGCGGTCTTCGTGAAGCATCATCACTCTATATTGTATACCTCTTCCATTATTACATAACTACCCCTTGCTTTTTCTCTTTGTACATTACTACTCCTCCTTTTTACCATGCCTTTTAAATTGTTTCGTGTTTTTATAAATGAATTGGGGACTAAATTAATTTTGTTTTCGGTTATCAGTTTAATTATTTATTTTATAAATATAATTTTATTATATTATATACAATAATAATATAATAAATTAATTGAGTAATTGTTATGTATTAAATTTAAAAGTAATAAAATAAATAAATAATTAAATAAAAAATATATATATTAAAGTTCAAAATAAAAAATAATCACATACCAAATTTAAGTTTTATAACAAAAAATAACAGCCTATTTTTGATAGTTTTATCCAATTTTAATGAGTTTTGACAGAGTATCATCAATTTTTAGTTAAATATGTTGAACCTAGGGAACCACTCGGAATTTGAAAACATGACTTGTTTTTATCATTTTGTTTCCTCTTTTCCTTACTTTTTCCTTTCTTTTTATTTTTTTCAAATTTTGTAGGAAATGGTGGCATTCAACTTTCTAATTTTACTTATCACTTTTTCCTCATACACATTAATACATATTGTTTATATATAAAATTTATTTTATTTTATTTTTTGAAATATTTGTTGTAAAATTAAAAAAAGTAGTGCAATAAAGTAAGGTACTATGTGTTATGATTAACAACACCTACAAAACAAAAAAAAAAGTAACGAAATTGACAGAAGTCACGAGGCAATGATCGTCTACAGAACTCATTGCTACAAATCTTTTTGGGTGTGCTATTCTGCAGTCAAATCCCATTACGGCACAATTCCATTCCTTTCATTATCACTACACTAGCAAGTCAAAAGTTGTAATACACACATCATGTCACATTGAAATATACCCAATAATTTCTTCCGGGGACAAAATCAAATTAACTTTGGAAAAAGTTTCTTTCTATAATTAGCAAACATTATATTCGAGTCAAAAGCAATTCATTCCTTCTTACATAAATTTAAATTTATTTACGTTAGCACTTCATACATCAATTTTATTTCCATGGTGATATATAACGGATATATTGTATCATTTTACTCTTCATATTTAATCTTATACAGTTAATATGACAAAGTCCGCACATTTGCTATCAGGGTCATGACTCGACCCATTTTTGGGATTCAACCTGATCAATCGTCAATAATTTAGAGAAATATATCCAATAACAAATGGTCAAGATATTGACATTTGTCCGATATTTATGTGATCAACACCTATAAATAGATCTTAATTGCTACGGTAGAAATATAATGTAACTTTAAATATTCTACTTATATTATTAGTATTTAGTTTTTTGTCATTTTTTGAACTTGATCTGACTTAAGTATCAAAATATTTTAATTGGTTGCTACCTGAGCAAGCATAATATGTATTGAGTGCAAGTCAATCAAGCTTGTATCGGTCAAATCCGACCTATCGTTGAGCTCGGGTAAAGTTTCTAACACAAACTACATCATATGATATAGGGATGGCTGACATTTCACTGAGTTTGGAATGATGATAAACTATTATTTCACATAATAACTATAGTTCAATCAAAATGTTTCAAAATAATGGAAAACATTTATGATTATACCAAAAAAACTAATAATTAAATGTAATTCAACTACACAGTATTATTTAGTATGAAAAAGTTTTATGATGATCTATTTGGTATTTTGCAGCTATTAATTTAAACAATTGAAATGAATTATACTTGTATTTTATATATAATTACACTGTAAAATAGACAAAAAATGCATTGGATGAAATTTTGTGCCGGCACATAACTAATTTGTATTGCCATTTAATTGGGATCATTAAGTTAAATTATGTGGTATTAAAATATTTATTGTAGATGAAATAAAGTAGTTTATTAGTAAGTATCTTGTAATTGTAGTTAATCATAAATTTGAATCATTTAAAAGGGTTAATAAAAAAATGTTATGTTTTAAAACAAATAAAATTATTTATTGTAGTAGTGGGATTTGCACATGCGATTGCTTGTCATGGTTGGCTGTATCTCAATTAATATGCTGGTTGTCCAGCAATTATGTGCCAAAACTATGGGCCAATGTGGGTGCTATCTAAATCAAGAAGCCCGAATTGCATACTTTGGAAAGTTTTCTGAGCTTGCTTCATTCAAAATTGCTATTGTCCCTTTTCTTTTTTCTTTTTTTTTTCTATAGATAATAATAGTTCAGCAGGCATCAACATCAAATATGCCATTATAAGTTGGGCCATAAAATGGGGTCTCAACAATTTAATTCGGAATAAACCTTATTGTTCTTATTTATCAAAAAAATGCGTTAACCCATTTATTTCACATTGTAGAGTAATAAATAGGAAAGGTAAATTGACCAATATATTGTGTAAACATTTTTTTATTTTCAGTATTTCGCATCGTAAAAAAAGATAATCCAACAATAGAAAACTCCAATCAACTAAATTTTGAATATTAAAGAATCTCAATTATGAACAATTAAATTCAATAAGTGAAAGTAGTAACTAATAAACGGAATGTTGGCCAAGAGACATACAACTTATGAAGGTGAGAAAACACAACGTCACAAGCCCATATTTATGATACTGGATTTTCTTAGCCCATATTGAAGTTGGGGTGATAGTCCAGCCCAAACATATTTGGTCCAGTGATATCTGTAATTTTTCATTTTCTTAGCGCAGATTGATTGAGGTTCACCAGCCCATACGAGGTTGGTCCAGTATTTTGTTTCGCAGATTTTTCACCACACCCAAAACACCCGGCCGCGCCACCTCCGCCGTCATCACCCAGCCACCCCACCCACACTCACACATAGACGCAGAGTTCGTATGCATACTTTATTCATAGTGCTGATTGGGTCGAAACTTTCTACATGTTTTGAGTGATTGTAGTCGGTAACTGATGTTTTCTTCATTTTCTTGAAATTAGCAGGGAAGATAGAAGAGTTTTCCTTTTATTCTCCAAATTCTCATCGAGAACTCTGACAAATGGCTGCTTCTAATTCTTCTAAACTGTTTCGTGGTATGTATTTTTCGTGACTTTTCAACTTCATAAATTTTCTCTCTGTAATTGTTCACGGGCAAGTATCAATATTTACATTTCTTGAAAAAAAAAAAAAAACCGATTGTTTCATTTATGGGTTTTTTTATATTTTTGTATCACTGCTTTCGTATGTGTAGCATAAGAGTTGGTAAAACTTGAAATAAATCATGCACATTTATCAAAGGAAAAGTTTAGAGGCGCGTATCGAAATACAATAAGAATTTATTGGGTTCTGATATTCTTTAGGTTGGTAATGCTTTGATACTATTGGATTAGAAAAGATTCAAGCTTTTTTCACGTATTGGTTAATATGAGCAAACTGTCTGGTATTATGAAGACAGAGAACAAGTTTTGAGTTGGTCGTCATGTTAATTTAGATTATTTCAACCTTCAAGTTCCAACTGGCTGTCCGTATATTTCATTTGTGAAAATTCCTAAACCATCTTTGCAACCAAAATGAATAAATATAGGTTTCTCTCACATGGACCTTTCTATCTCCATTTAGTTTATGTGAGAAAAGAATGAATTCCCTATTACATTTCAGAATTTACCCACTCTTTTCTGCAATTCTGTTATCATGCAATTCTTTTTGGCCTCGGTTGATTTCATATTTCTTTGATTTCCTTGAAAGCAATCAATGGAGTCTAGTGATATCAGAATAGACAGCACAGAAATTGGTGAATTGAAAATTTACTATAAACTATTTATGCTTTGGTTTGCATATCTCAACTTTAGGTGGAAGCGACTAAAACCATGTTAAAGTTTTCTACTACAAAAGATCAAGTGCATGGTTATTGGGCTCTTATCAGTTTTAAGCTTATCATTTTCACATCCATTTTCCTTTGTCTTTAATATGGTGAATGGAGATTGCTGTGTTTTACAAGCAGTAACAGGCTTTTTGCACCTTTGACATAGGCAAACATCCTTCTAGCATATTTATTTGCATGATATCTGATTATTTGTTTGAACTAATGGTAATCTTGCAACTTCCTATAACTAATATTCTCATTGCATCATGGGACGAAACATCAGTTGGTCGTTCAATTCTAGGTGGCCTCAGCAACAATGCTTTTGGGGCAAGCACGCCATCTTCCCAGCTGACACATGTGGATTTCTTATCTCAAGTTAGTATTGTTTATCTTGGTTCTTTATAAGAGTGTGATCTTTAATCAGAGTGCATTCAATTTGTTTTCTTTTAATTGCCATGTGCTAAGTGTTAATTTTTCTCTATTTTATTTATCTGATTTTCTCTTAACATATAATCTATTGTGTTATTCTGAACATTGGTCAGTGTTTTAAAAGGCATGAGGCGTTGGGTGAGGCATTTACATGTCTTGGGGCCTCGAGGTGTATGGGGCATGCCCCGTGAATTTTCATATTTAATATTTTTTAAAATTAAAAAGCTAATAGAAAAAGATTGTGAAGTAAAAATCAAGGGTTAAATTCATAAAATACTTTAAATAAGAAAAAGTTAATTGATAGCTCTTGAGATAATATAAAAATAAAAGAAAATTTGTTTGCATAATGTCAAGACTATGAGATAAATAGAAGTATTTTTAGAAGGAAATGTAACAAAAGAAATTTTAGCTTTTCATTGTTTTCTGAACAAAATAAAAAACTGACAATAGAAGGCAAAATATGACAATATAAACATAAGACTGCATAGATTACTAGCTTAGAAGAGGATAAATCTTTAAAATCTATAGGAAGCTTAGAATACTTATGGGGAAAAAGTAAAATATTTTGAAGAAGAATAGAAACAAGAACTTATTGAATAGAGTTTCTTTTTAAATTTTTCTCTTATTTTTTTTATCTCGTTTTGGTAAAATTTGAAAGAAATTGTTAAAGAGAGTTTCTTTTTTAATTTATTTTTTTTTTATCTTACTTTAGTGAATTTGAATTTAAATAGTTGTTTCTCATAAATTTAGATGATTAAATCCTTGTAAAATTGGGAAAAAATATTTTCATTCATATTCCTTTGAGGCACATGCCCAGTGAGTTGGGATGCAAAAGGCGTATGCCGAGGGGCACCTGAGCGTACCTGGGTGTATGCCCCATAGGACAAGTGTTCCCCGAGGCAATTTTTGAGCACCCCCGCCTCAGGGCATTGTCCCGGTCGTGCCCCGAGCTGCCTTTTGAAACACTGACATTCGTTATCATTTCTAGCAATCTTTTGTGGTAAATGTATTGTTTACCTTTTCCATAGTATCAGTATAAGGACAACATCAGAATACAACTTTAAGATTTGCTGAGACAAGCACAATGCTTGTTGATTGTCTAACTCTTTAGTGTGCAATTTGTTTTGGGATTGGTAACGTTCGTGTCAACTGGTCTGAAAATAAATTTGATGCGTTAAATATCTATAATCTTATTTATCTGCATTTGCACTGATTCAATTGCTATAATTATCCTGACCTGGTAAGCTAGCTCCTCTGTCATGCGACAAAATTTGAGGGTGATAGTTTAATGAGTTTGATTATTGAATAGTTTTGCTTCTGAAAGCACACCATGGTATAAGGGATAGATATTTGATGTGTGAGCCAAAGTCATAAAATAGTTTTGAAACCAGAGAAGAGAATTCATGTGTTACTTATTTATGTAGACATGGCTGAAATTACATGAATTATCAGGTTTTGGTGATTGAAATTGGCTTATGTGACTTTGGATATGTGTTCCTCCAGCAAAAAAGGACATTCATACAGATGAGGACCAATCTTAAAGTGGTGGACAATTCGGGGGCTAAAAGAGTGATGTGCATACAGGCATTGAAGGGAAGAAAAGGAGCTAGATTGGGGGACGTAATAGTTGCATCGGTCAAGGAAGCACATATGGGTGGGAAAGTGAAGAAAGGAGAGGTTCACTACGCTGTTGTAGTTCGTGCTGCAATGCAACGCGGTCGTTGTGATGGGAGCGAAGTCAAGTTTGATGATAATGCTGTGGTACTTATCAATAAGCAAGGTGAGCCAATTGGAACCAGAGTATTTGGCCCAGTTCCTCATGAATTGAGGAAAAAGAAGCATCTCAAGATTCTCAGTCTTGCCGAGCATATTGCCTAAGTATTTTCATATCCTTTATGTTAATTAAGGCTTTCAGTATCAATCTAGGGTTGAAATAATTTGTCCCTTTTAATGAGTTCATGTCTGTTCAAAGACAAGGAGAAAGTTTACATAGTCTTGCTTTGGTCCTGAGACTGAACGATCTAGTGCTACGTGATTGCTGCTTGAGAGGCTATCTTTTCTTGGAGTTGCAAATGATGTTCTTTACTTGGATAGTTGTACCTGATTTTGACATTTCGGTTGATTTCAACTCTTGGGTTGAAATCGTGTATTATTGTACTGTGGAATGTCCTTTTGAAAGACTGGAACTGGTGGTTCTATTTTAGGTTTCCTGTGTATTTATCCGACGTCCACCGCTTCACCCAGTCTGAAGACACTTTTGATAAACAATTGTAGTTGAAACGTTTTAGACAATATCTAAAATTACGAAAAGGAAAGGTACAATTATAATCTAGACACCAGAGAATGTGTTTAAATAGTTGTTTGCTGATGTTCCATGCGTATGGGCTAAATCATATCATGATTATTGAATAAATTATTAGCAGAAACGTTGGAAAACCTCTCAAAATATTTAGGATTTCCAGTCCTAGACAAGCCTATTATTCATACTTCCTGGTTTTTCTTAGGCGTATCAGACCTTTTCTCCCAAAATTTCAACTGCAAAGTTCTCGTCTCCAACATCTTCTCCACTTCTTCAAAGGGAAGGCCCTTGGTTTCAGGCACACAAACCAGAACGAAAAACAAAGCCACAACAGAAATAACTCCAAATATAAGGAATGTCCATGAAGTGCCAATTGCTTCTGTTAAGGATAGAAAAGACTGCGCCACAATCAGGTTTGATATCCAGTTAGCTGTCAGCGATGCCTCCACAAACCCCACGAAAACGCAGAGGGTATATTTCAGAATTGACAATCCACGGAACTGTGCCCATTCCAGGAGAGAAGAATACGATATAGAGGCCTAGTCCAATTAGTGCTAACCATCCAAAGCTGCTGGGACACCCCCTTGTGTACCATGCCCTGTCTTCTCCATGGCATACGTCCTTAACCGTGTTGTTGGAAATCAAACATGCTCCAGGAAGCAGCTGTAGAAATTAAAGGTGGAATCACATTCAATTGAGCGATAAAGAGACTATAAACCATAAAAGATTATACTTGGTTTTTTGCGAGATTTTCTAATGATCAAATAGAGTGTTGTACCTTGTCATTGGATGATGAACAGAACCCACAACTCGGAGAAGAAGCTTTCAGGCACTTCATGCAGTCCCAAACAGGTGAGGGTCCTGCTGAACGATAGTCGGGGCAGGTGTATGGAGCAAAGTGAGATGTCTCCGTTGCACTCACGGCTGGTGCATGTGAGGTAGTTTCATGAAATACAGCTGATAAAAGGCCAAGTGAGATCACAACACCACATAAACTGATAACTAGGAGCTTCTTTCTTCCTGTTCTGTCAATGAAATATATGCTAACAATGGAGCCGAAAGCGTTTAGCCCAGCAGTGACAAGTGAGAGGAGGAGTGCTGTTCGGTTTGATGCAAAACCAGCCAACTGAACTATGGTGGGGCTGTAATACATCACAGTGTTTATACCCACAAACTGCTGGAAGACCTGAAGCCCTACCCCGGCTATCAGTCCCCTTCGAACTGTTCTTGTCTGCAATAGCTTCACAAAGCTGATTTTCTCGGATGACTCGTTTTCAAGAACCTCTTTTTGAATTGATTCCTTAAGGGCTTGTATTTCAACATCAACTTCTTCCGATGGGTATATCTTTCTCAGTATTGCTTCAGCTTCCTCTTCTCTGCCCTGCTCTTAACAGGGACATTATTTACTGTATTAATTAACACTGTAAAATAGATTTAGTAATTAATGGTCTAGCTCAAGAGATCATAGCAAACTGAAATTCAGGTTTCAATTGTATAAACCTTTCTGTAAAGCCAACGGGGTGATTCTGGAAGGAGCAGCATCAGTATGAACTGTAGTAGAGCTGGCACTCCAGCCACTCCAAGCATCCACCGCCATGTCCCGGGTGCCTAATTTGTTCAAGTCCAAACTAAACCTTAATTAGTTTTCTCATACCTCATTTCCGCTCTGTTCTTGACTTAATTCTGTGAAGTTCTTGGTAAGACTTTTGTTCTTTTTAGTTAACAACCTTAAACTAGCTAAAGTGGAAAAGATCATTTGCTCATTCAACTATTACCTTGGTAAAAGCGAGGTTGATGAGGTAAGAGAGGAACTGGCCGCCAGTGATGAGAAATCCATTGGTGCTAACAAGGGCACCTCTGACCTTAGCCGGAGACGCTTCAGAGATGTAGAGTGGAGAAGTCATGGAGGCCATCCCCACGCCGAGCCCGACAAATACTCTGCCAACAATTAGAATGGAGGGATTTGGGGCAGCAGCCATCAGAACCGCTCCCACGAAAAACAGGAAATCGGCAACTAGGATAGAGGTTCGCCTTCCGTATTTGTCGTTCATCCAGCCGCCAATTGCCGCGCCTATGATGGCTCCCGCTACTGCCATGCTCACTATGCTTTCCTGTTTGATCAATACTATAAATAAAGAGTTCCATAGTTGATTTAGTGCAAATAGAAACATCATTGGGCCATTACTATAGCCTTATTTCCATGTTTGCTTTCAGCCTGAATTTGAATATATAATTAGTGGCCAATCAATTATTTTATTGAATGCAAATTTGAACAAAGTAGTTGTTTAATTTATATTTTAAAAATATTTAATAATACTCAATATATAGTAATAAACGCTATGGTTCGAAAAAAATTATATCAAAATTGATCAAGAATCAACCTAATAAATTAGTCAAATAATGGAATAATTTGATTTTTTTTTTTTGTAAGAAGCGATAAAATACATCATTATATCATACATCAATCAAAAAAGAATTATCTAAATGAATAATTTACAAATACCAACCATCAATAAAATAAATGATTTATAACGCACATGCAAATGTAAATAAAGGAAGTACAATTTATTTCAACGCGATAAAAATTAAAAAACGGAAAACAAATAAAGGTGTACAAATTTCTACAAAAATGAACCAAATTTTTGAGGGGGAAAAAAACCTGTAGTATGCTCCAAGATGTTGTTCATGGAAATTACTTAAAAATACATATATTGAACAAATTTTTAATACAAGACCACGTTAATGTTTTAGCTTTATCTAAACCGTTAAGTGAAGAAACCCATAATTCTATTACTGCTGTGTTGTAAATAATAACAAAAAATGACCGCATCAAATCATTGTAAACAGAGTAAAAACAGAAAATGGAGTAATAAGCTACAAGTAAAAACACATGAAAAATACGAGAATCCCCGTCACTGTCTCCCACCAACCACAGGAAACATTACAAAGAAACGTGGCAAAAAATGTAGTAACCAAATTGGGCACATATACTAAATAACCAAAACCTTAAGAAAAAAAAAAGGTCAATTTTATTTCCTAAACTCATGATCATATTCGAGAATTCCAACGAGAGCCGTAGTGCTGTGTTCTTTTATTTTAATTGGAGCAATTTCACTAACCTGCAAGACAGTTTCCCTGTCCACAGACTTGAAGTCATCTCTAATATACAGTAGAGCACCTGATATCACCCCTGCGCACAAACACACCCACCCCATCAAATAAAAATGAGAATAAGATCAAAGATATATATGGCAAACAAAAGTCCCTTGCCTGTCTTATCTGCCGGGGGTGAGAGGGTGGGGGGGTTGAGTGTGTGTGTTTGTGTGTATCAGGATATACATACATGTACTTATATGTATGTATGTGTGTGTGTGTGTGTGTGTGTGTGTGTGTGTGTGTGAGTGATGAAAACCTGTGTCGTAGCCAAAGAGGAGGCCACCAATGCCAGCAGAGAAAGCAAGGCGGAGAACAAAAGGGTTCTTCCATGCGAGTGACAAGCAGTCTTTGAAAGCTGTGGTATCAGCTCCTCCACTGTGTATACCTCCTTCCATTCCTATTTATGCATATATATCTATATATGTATGTATGTATGTATGTATGTATATCTTACTTCAACAAAAAATATATATATATATATATATATAAAATAAACTGACCCCCTTCTCTCTTCTCTTCCTGATGACAAATAGTCCAAAGAACACTATCTATAAATCCACAGAGAGATAGAAAGAGATTTATGAGGTGTGTGTAATACAGAGAGAAAAGACAGGTGATGACAAGAGTGTGTTGAACAAATGTACAGAGTGAAGAATGAGAACTGAGAGGGACAATTTATAGAGATATGAGGATGGTTGGAAACTATGTGGGAGGGATAAGGCTTTAATCTGAGAGAGAAAATTTTATTGTGGTAATCTTATTATTACTATTGAGGAAAAAGATTAGTAGTCTCAGCCTAAGTCAAAGAGTAGTTTACAATTTTTGTCCTTTTAATTGTTGTTTTAATTATATATGTTGTCTGTAGATGTTTTATTATTGCAATTTTAACCCTTTTCTTTAATTTATTATCTTTTATCTTTGCTTTTTTAATAGATATATATTTGATTTGTTATTGATAAGCACTATGTCATCAATTCGAGTTGTTTATATATATATATATATATATTAAAAGAAAATTGAGTAACTTTTGTAGCGAGAAAGGCATTGTTAGAATTACGATTTATTTTTTTGGTTGTCTAACTCGTATCTAAGTTAACAAAATCCAATTTTAATTAATATATTTTCACTTTAATTAATGGGAACTTTTGTAAAGTTGTGAGGGGTGGGGGGGGGGGGGTGGGGACTGGACTTTGATTATCACTGCAAGACAAACATTGGCTTTTTATTCATATGAGCACAATCTTTCTGTTATAAAATAAAATATGGAATATATATATATATATATATATATATATATATATATACAAATATTATTTGAGATTAGTTAACTAATTCCGAAGACACTAGGATTATATGTTTGCAAAATCAGATAAAATTTGATATTAATTAGCAGCAAATGAGGACTGAAAATTTGGAAAATCTCTATTGTCTACAAGTAAACGCTGGAAGATTAAGAGACAAAAATAGATTCTACTCATAAAGTTTGGATTTCATAAAATATCTATATGCATATACTCACATATTATATACATACATGAATATATACAAACCATATTTTGACTATTTTAGATTAAGTAAACATATTTTTTATTTCCCTGTAGTTTTAAGGTTGTAAGGTTTTATTAATTGGATATGTAAAAGATTAATTAGTCATTAAGGAATTAAAAATTTTGTGCAAGTATTGAACCTAATGTTATCAATCACTTCTGAAAATTAATTAAGGGTTCGAGTATTCGAAATAAATATAGCAAATAATTAGACCAAAAAGAAAACTATAAGACTACATATATAATTTCCAATAATTACAATGGCCAAACCAATAAGCCACTTTATGTTATATTTATAGTCCTTAGTTCAATAATTTCATACAGCAACGTGACATGTTGTGCCTTTTTTGCTGACCTAAATTATGTTTCAAATGGGAATTTAATTTAGGTAGTTATACTTTCTTAAAGACGGCAAAACTTTTGTCCACATAAGATTTGGCAACCCTCAACTAGTAAGTATATTAGTACTCGTCACTTATTTTATTATTAGTCATTCTATTTAAATTTGAACGTCAATCATATAATGATTTACTTGTGGTGTCCTAAAAAATTTCAATTACTCTTACAAGAAGCAGAGATCAGCAAGTGAATTAATACACATATACGTCACCAAATAATAATCAACTAAAATGTTAGACATCTAATTACGTAAACTGAAAAGAATCTGATTGTCGTAATTGAACTAAAACTTTGAATTGTATTATAGTTTTCAAAATGGTCACGGCACAACTGATTATTATACTTCCTAAAGTATGTATAGTTTATTTTATCATTTTGAATAAAAAAAAAAAAAAGAAGCATTTCACTGTCAAATTAGTCAAAAAATGACACCCAATTTTGATTTATTGAGCTATATTTCTTCGTATTAGTCAACAGTCAATACTCTCGTCAGTACGTGGATGTATGGGATTTGGCATCAGATTATCAGCAAATTGACTTCTCAACTGCAGATCTCTTGTAGCTCACAATACATACATAATGATTTTTTTTTTTTTTTAAAGGAGATCAATTTATTACATCAAATCACACTAGCATAATATATCAAAAGTTAATTATCTAACAATTATATTATATAATTAATATACAAAAATTGTTATAAAAATAAACTCGTTTCCACACATTTGATGGGATTCGAATAAAATCTCAATTTTACCAACCTCTTAACACGTAATGAATTCATCTTTTTATTTTAGTGTAGGAAGAGAATTAGTACTTGAGAAACCACATATGTCATCTTTTTATTACCGACTTTAATTATAATAGTATTTATTACTGTGAGAAGATGTTCGCATGAATGTTTTATTTGTCTTGTTCCATTCTCATAATGGAAATTAAGTATTTAGTGCAAATGGTAAAGCATTGTTCTCAATATGTTTACATGGGATCAAACTTAATTGGAGAATATATGAATATCTCCACATAATTTACTTAATTTTGTCATCTCAAACCATAGAAAAGATTGAATAATTTTAGGTACAAACTTTAGAAGACATCTTGGGTTGAACAAGAATGGTGACAGGTGCAAGAAAAGGTGATGGGTATAGGGAAATAAAGCAAATGTGTGGTTTTTGTCCTTGAAGATTCTGTGCCACTAATTCTGTTGTGGGTCTCCCTCCAATTCAGTTCATCATCTAAAAAATGGCTTCTTTTCCTCCCCACCTCTCTCTCTCTCTCTCTCTCTCTTAGGTACACAAAAATCTCCATTCAATTTTTCTTATTAAAATTGCAAATATTGCATCATACATGGAATAATATATGAAGAAATATTGATTTCTCCTCAATAAAGAGTCCAGATTATTCTCGTTAGACACCCCCCCCCCCCCCCCCCCCGGCTGTCTAAACAGTAGAACATTGCTTTCTTTGATTTTGTCTCCTAAAAAATTTTCCTTCTCAAATGAACAGAAAACGAGTGTATAGGGATTAAAATTTTAGGAAAATACATTTTTATTTTCAAAATACTTATTAATCATCATTTCAATTTAATAATTATTAAAATAATAAAAAACAAAATAATATTAACAAAATATCTATAATTAAAAATACTAACCAAAACTAGACAACTACTTTATATCATTATTTTTTTAATAAAATATTAAACCACATTCTCATTCTTTATACATTTTCTAATTTTTACTATCCAAAATACATTTTCTAATTTTTTTCCCAAAATGTTGGAACACCAAGGAGTCCTAACTCCTAGTCGGTAACGTCACTCTTTTCTGGATCAGACCCAACAATTAGTATTGGGCCACTATGAATGAACGGAACAGACCCAACAATCTAATGCAATTTGCAGTTAGAGTGACTGGAATTAAATCAGTGGTTGTACAAAAATAGAGATCCATAACAGAGTATATGGGCTGCAAGCTGGGCAGGGTCTTGTTCCGTCTTGGGCCTCAGAATATGTTCCACCAACCAATTTCTCCAACTTGACCTAAACGGAAAATAAACAGAAAAAGGAAAAATTCCAACACATGTTTTGAACAAGGAGGGATGGGTATACATTTTAAAATTATTAAGGAAAAAGTAACAGAAAAAGGAAGATTATCTGACGGATTTCCCCAAAGAAAAAGAGAAGATTTTACAGAGCCCCAACAACGCCAAAAGGGATATTATATCAGACGGCGTTACTGTCAGTGATGTCGTCGTGGTGTCTACCAACAGCGTGCAAATGGACGAAAGCCAATTCAAAAATCTCCTGTTTTCTGACCGTCAAACGACGGCGTGTGAGCCGTTGCTTGTCGGCTTGTCGGTGCTTTCTTTTTTGTTTGAACTATTCTCGGCCATAACAAACCCATTCTGTTCCCGTGATCCACCTCCCACCATACGACCATTAATTGAGCTGGGCTGGTAATTAATCTCTGTCAATTTCTTTCGTACGATGGATGATGCTCATGCTCAATCACGCCTCCTGTAAAAGCTAGTACACACCACAACTCAGTCTCAGTGTGAGCTAGCTCTTGTACCTTGCGATGCCTCTCTCTCTCTCTCTCTGTCTCTCTATGTATGTATATATATGTATCAAATGTTCATATGTATGTATATGTATTCTTCGTTCTCACGTAATTCCAGTGACTCTTAACTGCAAATTTGTTCTGTTGTGATATTGGTAGTACCTTGGATTAATGGTCCCACTTTTATATGTGTATAGAAGAACAGGGGACACCTGGACTGAGGAATACGGCACGCGCATCCTTCACGCTAAAACTCTTCCCATTTTCCAATGAGTCATGGCCTAAACACTTGGAATATAACTTTTTTATAGTGTTTTTCTCAACGGTTTACAAGAATCAACAGGTCCTAGAAAATCAACAATCATAAGTAAGAATTCACTATAATATACATCCACCCTTAATTTGAACCATGTCCACCAAAATATCTATCTTAATCAATATATAAATTGGGAAATATCAATTTGATATTATACACCAATTGTCACCAAAAAATGCATAGAGCAGTATTGTCGAAACAAATTTTCAGAATACTTAAAATCTTGTCTCTAAACTTAGGTATAAACGAAGAGTCATACGTTAAAAAATAAAAATAAAAAATCCTTGTATGATACATTCATTACTTCACCTAAGCTATTTGCTCTTAAACATTGACGGTTATTAACGTGTTGCAGTTACACATAATTCCCCCGTTTGAAGTATTTCCTCGTGTCTGTCTTTCAATTTATACCTACAAGAGACGTGTAGAATTATCCGGAAAAATTAAGATAAAGTCGAATGCAGAAAGTATGAGAAAGCAAGGCCGCCAGACATTTTGCCTGGTACAGTACAGCTACGCCTGTACCTGTGTGTGTGTGTGTCTCTCTCTCTCCCTCTCTCTGTGAAAGTTTTGCTTATATATGCAATGCAAGCCCTAAGAGTCGTTTGGTTTTTCATCACTGAAACGACTCTCTTCTTCTCATTTTCCCCTTTGTGACTCAACCTTTTTCTCCAGCATTTCATTTCTAGTTTTGGTGCATATATAGTTTTGCATGTCTCTTCTTGTTTGCTGAGTTTTCCATTCTCTTCTCTTCTGACCCATGTAAAAATATAGGAGGATTATTCATCAATACACACGTCGTATTATCACAAAATGCAGGTGGCGAAAGACTTACCATCGGCTGTCAGAGTGAACGGCAGCGGAGAACCGGTGGCGCTAACTATGGAGGCCGTGTACGAGAAGGTGAATGTTTTGGTCTCCGGTAACGCGGTGGTGGTGTTCACTATCAGCGGCTGCTGCATGTGCCATGTGGTGAAGCAGCTGCTCTTTGGTCTTGGTGTTGGCCCCACCATCGTGGAGCTCGACCGCGACGCTTCAGGCAGCGACATCCTCGCCCTCCTCTTCCGCCTCTCGGGCGGCCGAGGCAAGCGGCAGCAGGTGGTGCCCGCCGTGTTTGTTGGCGGAAAGTTCTTGGGCGGCATTGAGACAGTAATGGCCTGCCACATTAACGGCACTCTTGTTCCTCTCCTCAAAGACGCTGGAGCTCTCTGGCTTTGATCTCCGGACCATTGATATTATATCAGTTATCCTGGAATATGGTCAACTAACTTGACTTTACTATAATGATGTAGGCATGCATGGCATGGTATTATCCTTTTTATGGGAGTATGGCTATACATACATAACATAATACATGTATATAAATTATGTTATGCTAGCTAGGAATGATTAATTATGTCCATTAGTCCATTTCTAATAGAGTAATGAGGAGCTTTGTTATGGACTGAACTACATTCAACACATGGAAAAATCAAATGCTCCTGTTTTCCTTTGTTATGGTGTCTAACATATTTTCACTTTACGCTGCGCTACTTTTGTTTCACTGATTACTTCACTTGAAGGGCATATTATTTATTTCCCGTGTTCTTGTGTTGATGTTGATGTGTTCATGGTCATGGATGGTGGGTGGGGTTGGGGAAAAATTGCATTTCATCAAAATTGTTCTTGTCAAACTTCCAATGTTTGTTATCTGATAATCATTGGAGGGATGGGGTAGGGGAATGCATGCATGCTATACATATATCTTTAGTCTCTGTTGAGAGAATAACAGTTAGGCAAAATTCTTGTTCTTGGGGGTTTGAGTTTGGCTGGACGAATTATTAGGTGCAAGGAAAGATGAGTGGTTGACTGAAAGTGGGATTTAGCAATTTGTACCAAAAAATTCCAGAAAAATGCCACTGCATCAGCGACTATCATCATAAGACATGATACATTTGCCCCCTTTTTTTTGCTTTTCTTTTTCTTTTTTTGCTTTTCCTATTTCCTTATATTTCTGAATTCTGCTCCCCAGATCAGGATGGCATATGCACTTTTGACCAACAATTTCCCCATTTAGACAATAATTTAATCTTTGATCGACCCAAACAAAAAGAAAAAAGACACTGGTACAATTTTGAAGTTCTCTGTCTGCTTTGGGTCCTAGTCTTTTTTTACCTCTTAATAATCGCCATTCCCACAGAAATCCACACATATGTACATTAATCGTGTGTTGGATCTTTTTTATCACCATTTTTCTCAACAATTGTCTTCCTATTTCACACTCTCTACGACAAGTGTTGGATTCCGGTCAAGAAACATATGATTTCTAAATCAAAATCTTTTCAAAATAGAAAAGAAACTACGTAGCAAATTAAAGTTTTTTTTTTTTTTTTGTTGTGGGGTGAGGGGGTCGAGGAGAAATGAAGAAACGAATTTTTTTCGTAAACCTACTACTATGGCTGTTTAAATGAAGATGTCTCTTGCCACAAGGATCAGTGGACACATTTCACTTCATCAGACAATTGCGATTCAAAACAGAAGCTTGGAATAACAAGTATTTTTATAAGCCATGATTTTAAGGCCTATCCCATGTAACTAGTAGATCTTTAATGCAATCTATTTACCAATCCAGACCAAAAAAATAAAAATTTCCAGTAATGAATATACAGAATGAAACCCCTAACAACATGCAACCACCTTAATTCAAAGATCATCCCCGGAAGTAATGAAGTTTTGGTTAATTAACACTGGAAAAATAATTATTAAAAAAAACCGCAAACAGCACGAAAAGAGCAGTGTTTCAAGTTGTCTCCTCATGAACTGAACCCATAAAAGTCAATGAATACGATCAGAAGGATCATAACAAAACATCGCTAAATAAAATTTCCGAGTTAGGCCCCACTGTGCCTCATATATCATGTTTTCATAACATCATATAATACAACAATAATACAAAATTATGGTACAAATCAAACAATTGAGCTGTTACCCATTTCTAATTCTATTTGTCCTCAACTACATGGGGAGTTCGGCATCACAAGGCTTTATCGTGAAGGCACAGCGCAAGACCAGATATATCATGGCTCGACATAACTGACTAAGTCATTATATAAAGTGCATCTTTATATAGCTTCCTCTTACTAAACATATTCATTGAACATAAAACAATTGGATATATTATGTACAAAGAACCACTCATTCTACCTAATGGCAAAACAAATTTCCACAATGAATCAACATCATGAACCCTGCCAATTATGTAGCATAATTAAGAAATATGAAAGACTGTTCAATACATATATAATTTTAAAATCCAAGTGTTCATGCGCATGCATCATGAATAGGATCAAGATGCAGATCTCAAACTAATACTGACACCTAGCGGGACTTTTTTAGGCGTTTGGGTGGTCTCGGCATTTCTTTCCTCGGCTCCTCTGGAGCTTTTATGTCTGTAAATGGCTGCACGTATTTCAAAAACAGATTAATCACCTAATTAGAGTATTACCGATCATAATAAAACCAGATAAAAAGTATAGAGCAATATGTTCAATAAATGCAAATCTGGATATTATACTATACACTATACTAGCAATACACCCAAACAATATGTTAGTGAATTGGATCAGTCAAAACATTTATGAAAATTGTGAAAATTAAATTATCAGAAATATAGCCAATAATTAGAGAAAAGGAAAAGAAAAGAGAAAGGCAGGGGTAATTGCCTATAACAAACACAAGCACTTCGTCAATAAGGCATCTGGAGTAGAATTGGTATGCATACACATAAATACCATTTAACAAGCTGCTGATTTCCATTTTTAATTCATTTATGACCCAATGTTTTGACAATATATTTGGATGTATATTATAGTAGAATGATATATTTTGACCAGTTAAATTCCCAGGTATACAAATTTTAGGCAGAGATATACTGTTCTTCTGGAACCAGTTAGGTTTTTTTGGGGAAAATGTGCTAAAATTTTTGGATAGAGAAAATGATTTTTTTTAAAGTTGAAAACTATAGACTTATTATGGTTTCGCTTGCAGCTGTCCCTTTCATATATTACTTCAAAATCCATTAAATTGTTTATTCATAAATTTTATGCATGTTAGCCATGGTTTGACACTGACAAAGGTGTCTGGCTAAATCAACCAAATCCTCGCATCACCAAGATCTGTATGCCATACATAATCTACGATACACAGGCAAAAAACCTTTTGTCATTAAATGGCAATTTTGACACTATATTTGACAAGACTCACTTTTCTTAGTGCATTTGCTGAATAGACAAAAATGCTGTTTCATACAACTCTTAGGAGTTTAAATTGGATTGTCTCTAGCTAATCTCTAGTCCACATGCCATCATTGCTCCACAGTCTATGCCCTTTATCATATATAAATACTTTAACACTAGCTTTGTCACTGTGCACTGAGAAAAATACAGAAGAGTTTCGATGGAATGGGCTTCTTAGTGATACAGCCTTTACAAATTCCAAAAACCCAAAACAAAGTCAAAGTTGACCTGAAGCTGAAAGGAGAAATTTCTGTTTCTCACCTTTCATATTTCAAAGTCGAAACAAGTCATAGATTCCTGACAGGAGATAATCGCTAATTGATTCAGATAAAATCAGCTAACAGAGTGGGAGAAATATTGTTATTAATAGGATCAACAATATAAACTTAGTCTTTATCTATTTTAATCACAGAAGCTACAATCACTCTTCTATCATGTGCCCATGATAGATCAGGATTCTTTGGGCCGCCCATTAGATTGTTCAGTTAAAAAAACACAGATTACAAAATGTCCATTACCATATTGGTGCCTGAGACATCAAAGTCAAAGACACCTTTTGTTTTACACCTCTACGTCCACCATAATCTAGACTACTAACAAGATGAACCAGGTTCAAGTTGCATGTATCTGACCAGAAGAAACCATTCTATTTGGAACAAAAAACCTCACAAATGAGTAGACAAGAAACTACTCAATAAAATGTTCCTAGTCCAGTTAAGTGGTGGACTAATCAAATTGTCCAAATTGAACCCCCCCAAAAATGACTTTGCAATGATCACCAAATTCAGCAGATGTGATTATGAAGTAAAGAAACATTCAACCAGAAAACATTTGATATCATTTCTTTCTAGTAATATGCATCCCAAGGTATTCCATTAATATATAAAAGGTGAATGTAGTGTGAATAAAATTACAAAAAAAGCATGGAATGTAAACAAAGGCATGAGATATTAAGGGTGAGGTGATATTACTTACCTCATCTAATTTTTTCTGAAGTTCCAAAAGTTCTTGGCAGTATGTGAGGCACTCCGCATGGTATACAGCAGCCAATTCTTTGATCAAGGCCTTCCTTCTGATGATACCAATCACTTCAAGAGACACAAAAAAAAACAATCACTTCAAGAGACACAAAAAACAATGGTCCGCATAAGAAACAAAATGGGCTAATAATTGTTTCAATTATAATGCACTTTATTTTCTCTGTATATAAAACATATCGCAAAGTTTGGTCACATAATATAAGGCCTTATTACAACCGATCTTGAAAATCAGCAGTAGCATGTAGTTATTCCAATCTTTTGCTTCACTCTAATCAATCTTCCAACTGCCAAAATAGTGTGGTCTAATCTCCAGCTACTTCTGCCCTACAGAAATCTCCTTTTGAATGTCTACTATCTTTTTTCAGTCGGACAGTCCAATATATACAGCCCAAAAAATAAGCTTATGAACGGTTTGTCATCGTTCGATCTACTTCAACTTCAAGAAAACATGAATTAGCAACTTCTTGTCTCAGGAAATTAAAATTGAAGTATAGAAAAGAAGGAATCGTTATAACAAGAAATAATATTCAAGATCGGTATCCACGAACACGTCCGAGGGAAAAAAAAAGGGACATCGATCCCCATCAACAAACCATACAACAGAGACAAAAATCAAATCTCATCATTAAGCAAATTCCAAAGTCTATAATCATACTTAAAAGAATTACTCATACAGTACCAAGATCATAAAAATTGGGCAAAAAAAAAAAAAAAACGGTTATCTCACAGTAACAGGAAAAATCTACACATCATAAAAGTCATCTCACAATAAAACAAGAATTCAAAAAAACACACAATCAAAGCGAGAGGTTACTTCGGCTGGGATCGAAAGGAGGGGGTGGCGGAGGAGGAGGGTCGTCCCCCGATGAGGATGGCTGAGGGACGGGTTCGTCGCGCGATGAGGACGGCGGGGGAAGAGGGGGGAGCGGCGGAGGTGGAAGAGAAAAAGGGTGTTGGATTTGGAGTTCACCCATTCGTGAGCGGCGCCTGGATGTGAGAAATTCTTACAAAATAATAAGGAGGAGGGGAAATTCCTGATTTCGAGGATAGTGAATGTGATGGATAATTGTCTGTAACAACAACATGGGTTTTTGGTTTATAAAATTAAAGGGGCTGTGCAAAATGTTAATACCAGAAATACTGAATATATACTGCTGCAGTGTTACTTTGGACAAGACGAGTGGTCCTCGTAAATATTTATGCTTTTCAAAAAGAAGAAGAAACAAACATTGGTTTATCGGTAAAAATTTAAAAAAAAAGAAAGATATAAAATTAGCTTTGAGATTGAATAAAGTTTTGGACTTTATATTCTTAAAGAACAAAATAAAAATGCATTATGAATATAGGAAAAATATTTTTGTTTTGCATATTTTTATTTCTAAATTTTATGAAATTTTTTTTGATACTTTTCAGTTTAGTCATATATGTTACGTATTATATATGCATTTTTATTATACTTAATCAATAATACTTCACTTAATAAAAATTTTACTTTCTATACATTTTTGATAAAACCTGAGTTCTGTGGGAGTATTATTTATAATTATTTATGGAATTGTTAACGAAATATTAAACAAATATATATGTATACGGATAATGATATTGCCACTACAAGGTTTATTATTCTCACTAAATAAATGGCTTTAAGATTTCAATTGTGTAAGTTTTTAATAAAAATATTTAGGACTTTTTAATCGAAAAAATTAAATCTGATTAACTACTTTTGGATGAGTGGCAGAAACTACGTAGCACATATTTTCAATTAGTTTAATTACAAAACACCCAAAAAAAAATTATTTTTAGTGAGAAATTGAACATGGTTTTACAACCCCCAAATTTCTATCAACACGGCTTACAGTCTAGAAACACTAAATTTCTCTTTTTTTCTGGATCAGGCCCACAAATTAGTATTGGGCCAGTAAGAAAAGATAATGGACACATCAGTTTTCCTTTGTTTCAAGAAATAGCATAAAACCAGTGGTTGTACAAAAATAAAGATCCATAACATAGTACATGGGCTTAAAGCTGGGCCATGTCTTGTCCGTAATGGGCCTCAGAATATGTACCTCGAACCCACAAAATTTTCCTGTTTATTCTTTTATTAACCTACCTGATCTTTCATTTTTTCAAAATTGCCCCTCAGTCTTAAACCCTTTTCCCCATTCCTTTCGTTTCGAAGTTGTGTCTGGTTCCTCAGTCTTAAACCCTTCTCCCCATTCTTGAATTTTCCCTAAGATGAGTCTGGTGGCGGGATCATACGAGCGGTTCATTTGGGGCTACAAATTAAAATCACGAAAACACCCCCATTCTCTCGCACTAACCCCACTCTTCTCCTTCCCCTCCCACCTCTCCACCATCAAAACCGTCGCCGTTGCTGGATCCGCCGCCGTCTCCGGTGGCAACGACGATACTATCAAAATCTACGACCTCTCCTCCTCCGCTGAGATCGGATCCCTCCACCACTCCTCCTCAATCACCTCCCTCTCCTTCTTCTCCCCTCCCTCTCTCTCCTCCTTCCCCCGCAACTTACTCGCCGCCGACGCCGAGGGTTCACTCTCCATCTACGATGCTGACCCCTTTGTGCACCTCAAGACCCTCAAAATCCACAAAAAAGCAGTCAACTCACTTTCCGTGCATCCATCGGGGAAGTTAGCATTGACCGTCGGCCACGATGATTGCTTGGCCATGGTCAACTTGGTGAGAGGAAGACGGAGTTTTTATTGCAAATTGAGTAAAGAGGCGTCAATTGTGCAATTTAACGAAACTGGAGAAATTTTTTTATGGCAGTGGATGAGAAAATTAGTGTTCATGAATCTGAGGACGCCAGATTAATTATCGAGCTCGACAATAAGAAGAGAGTCCTTTGTGCCGTCCCTGGAATGGTGTGTTCTCTATCTTGATTAAATAGAAAAGGTTAATTACATCACTTTGTTTTTCCAGGGAGTTTTGGATTATGATTAAGATAAATCGTTTTTTTTTTTTCGTCCTTCTTTCTTAAAAATACTAAAATACTAAAATCGTTTTTTCGTCCTTCTTTCTTAGAAACTTTATTATTTGATAATTCAATTACAAAGAGGCAGCAAATGCAAAACCATGATTTTCACTCAAATAGATTTTGTAAGTGAAAGTTATGGGAGGCTTTCTGAACAATTCATTCTATTCTTTGGAATTGATATCCGTACAGTGTGGTGAAAAAAAATTGATTAAATCCCAAAACTGGTTTTTATTTAAAGTTAATAGCCAAAAACAATGTGCTAAAAAAAATTAATTTTGATTTTGGAATTACCCACAATTGATTTTTTAAACATTTTTAATCAGAAAATAATCTAAACCAAACATGAATTAGACCATGCTGATTATTTGTTTTATGTTTTTTTGGCAGAATGGGATTTTGTTTACCGGTGGAGAGGATAGAAACGTTACTGCATGGGACACAGCCAGTGGGAAAGTGGCATACAGTATTGAAGATGCTCATGCCGCTCGTGTCAAAGGCATTGTTGTGTTATCCAAGAGCAGTGATGATTCAGGGGAGGAGGATCCTTATATAGTGGCATCTGCATCATCCGATGGGGTAATACGCGTTTGGGATGTGAGGATGGCTAATAAAGGGAAGCCAAATCCATTAGCCGAGACCAATACCAAATCCAGGCTGACTTGCCTTGCTGGATCATCTATTAGATGTGAGTTGCATTTTGTTTCTAATTTTTCCCTAATTTTGAGGTTAATATTAAAATGTGTGGGGATTTGCCATGTGTTCTGTCTGCAGTGTCATGCTGATATGTTTTCTTCTTATTGCTGCAACTGAGCAGATGGTTTAGTGAATCAAGGCAATGGTTAATTGGATTTTGTGTTATGTCACTCTTTCAAAATCTCCCAACTACTGAACTAAGCGAAATTTTTTGAGATTGCAATGATGCAAACTGTTCTTAGTTTTGAGTAAAACTCCTAAAAAGTGACAACATTCATGATGTCATAATTATTGAGCAAGAGATAAAGGGAGTCTGTTATTTCTCCAGTCATCTTTTTGTGAGAAAATGAGTTAACTTTTGTTGCATTAGTTGTGTGTGGAAATGGATTATTATGTTAAGAATTTGTATTATGACTATAAGTTGAGCTGTAATGTGCCAAACTTTAGTGAACTCACATTAGCTTGCCCTACCATGACCGTTTTCCTCGTAGCTTGGACTCAATAGAAGACATTTTCTTTTAAAAGCTCAGCTTTAGCTTCAAGCAAAGCTTGAGCTCTTATAAGGATGTTTGATGTTGGTCAGAATATTTATTTGTCATTTTTATGTCTTGACAATGTTAGGTTTCAGTATTTCATGCCTGGGTGTAATTTCATCGTAATTCTATAGTATATAAAGTTCTTTTCCTATGCAATAAAAGTATGACCTAATTCGAGCCATCACAGGGTTGGCATTGGCCAACTCGACTGTAGTTAATGTGAATATGCCTGCTCAGCTAGCGAGCCAACTTGTGGGGGTTAAACCAACCTCACCTTGTTGGAACCCCCTATCATGATGACCCCTTGAAGGATGAGGATTGCTTCACTTTGATATATGAGTTATAATGTTGTAGGACGCCTTGCAGTTCAATTTTAGTCAGTCGTAATTGGTTACAAATTTGTTTGATTGTTAAATTATGCTCTTTCTCTTATTTCAGCCTTGAAACGTCCGCAGTTAGAAGTGCTGAACGCAGATGAAAATCCAGATGCTGCAGCTGTGGAATCATTACAGTTGTCTTGAGCTGAAGTTGTTCACTTAAATTAAATCTGGCCCATTTCCTGGGAAAGTTTCCTGCCCTCTCTTTTCCCCTTTTTTGATCTTTGGATGAATGGAAGAATTACGAACTTATTTTGCCTTGTTAACTTATGATATAAATTTGGACAGTTAAGAACATCAGTTTTGCAGTTAAAGTAGGATATGTGTATATGAATTACCTGTTTTGGATGCTCTTATGTTTTATATCAATGCAGACTCGTTTGCCCATCTGTATACTTTAATAGTAGTATGTTGGCTTTGGTTCTGCTTGGTGATCTCTGCTGGAAAACTATGCCCTTTGACAATCTTAGTGCATTGATTACAAAATTATCCGGTTTCTGGTATGGACTATGTTTGAAAATGAGGACTTCACAGAGTTGGAATCCAACTCACAATATTGTAAGGTAGCTTGATTTCTATTGAAAAGCGAAAGTGCAATTCTTTTCTGTTGACCTAATTTAATTGCTGATGCAACAATGACTACGATGGTAATTGATCCTCAAATTTCCTGGAGGATATATCAATAACTTACCAACATTGCACCAGCATGAGAAGAATGATGCAGACAGAACCTGAAAATCCTGATAAGAACGTACAGCAATCCTCATTTTAGCAACTCCATCCCAATTTCCAGCTGCTGCTTATATATATTGGAAAGTAAGATGTAGTTTCCAGTGTTTTTATGCCTCCAGATCTATTGACATTTCAGCTAAAAGTTCTGCAAGACTGGGCTCTGAGTGCATTTCACAAGCCCTCAATGGTGGCCCCACACCCTGGCGTCTGGTTTGAAGGGCATTGAGTTTATGATCTCTAATGCTTCCTCCATGTGCCCAGCACGCCCGAGGAGGTCTACCATAACAGGCAAAATGCTTATGGTTTGGTTCACAACCATACTTTTCTGCCATCTCCTGGAAAATGATTCCTTCATTGATTATGTTGATACCATCAAGTTCCACAACACACAATCTTTCTGGGGTATCTTGTCAAACTTTGATCTTGCACACCCCAAATTTCCCAATTTTGAGTACATGGAGATGTGGTTGGATGAATGATAGATTAAAGACCTTTTCGGAAAGAATTTGGTGACCCAAATCTGCATAGGTATCAATGAGCATGGAAGAGATTGAGGGGTTCTGGTGGAGGCCATGGAGAACAAACTTGGCGTGGATTTGTTGGAGGTGATGTAGGGTTTTGAAGAGGTGTACGAGGGAGGAGTAAAGTGGGTTGAGAGGCCGAAGTTGATAAGAGGTTGTGGAGGTGGTGATTCTGTTGATTATGAATCTGAGATTTGGAGGGAAGGATTGGAGCTGATGGGTTGATCGTTGTCCGTTGAAGTTGAAACATGGGTTGATTATTGTGGATTTTTTTTTAATTGTGAATTGATTTTCAAAGTAACATCATATTCTTGATGAGCGACAATCAGTGCATCTCGTTTCCAGCCGTAATAAAAATTCAAAGCTCAAAAACAGAAAAGAAGAAAAATATTATTATTACTCAACAATTTTACATGAGAAAAAACCTATATGAGTTGCCTAAATATTACAGATATGAAAACTATTTGACCATCTCTCTTATTTAAGCTCCTTCCCTGACAAATAATCAATTCTCTTTTGCGCTTGTTTCACCCCATCTCTCGTGGAAAATTTGCAGGAATTGAATATTGATTTGATTCATAGCCATATTCCTGCATCATTACGCATATATCCCGCATTCCTTCCTTCAACAATGTGCTTGAAATCCCTCGACATTGACACGCATTATTCGCTATTTCATCTACGTGCCGCTGCCATTTTCTCTTATTTCATGAAAGTGTAATGCAATAACACTTTGTCCTGCTTGGAGAGCTTGTGCGCGCATGGAATGATGGAAATTCTTTTTGAGAAGAGGAAAGAGAGATGGAGAGTTATGAGAATTAATTGTGCCCGAGGAAAAATATGGTCCTTTCAGTGCAAATGAAGAGGAGAAGAATAAACGGCTCGTTCTTTCTTGGTATCAAATGATGGATAGTCTGTTTATCAACAGGTAGGAGGCGAAAGAAAGGATGATAGGGAGGAGGTAGAGCGCCTTCTTTGTGGCAGCCTCCATCTTTTCTGATCCTTCTTCAGCAATCGTCTCGAGCTTCGGTGCGTTTGAAGCCTTGTGGGGAGAAATCAGAGGGGAGGGTGCAACCTCAACCCAGTTGTGCATGTAGCTCATTTGCTTTCTCATGATTATCGTGAATGAGTTTTTAGTGAGAGAGAGAGATTTTCTGAAGAGAATGTAGTGAAGGTGATGATCAAACAGAGGTTTATAGAGAGTGTTATATAATGAGAAAAACCATTCAAACTTATGCAGTATATAAACAAAGTGTGGAACCTAAGAACATGAAAAATTCATCGGTGGACATCGAATGAGAGAAACTAATGGCAGAACAACAGGCCAGGTGTTTGGTCTTCAAGAATGTTTCCAGAGCAATTTAAGTTGAAACCCTTATGAAGAGGAATCCAACAGCTGAACAATAACGTTTTTTCCCACACATTCCCCGCAAGATTAGGCAGTAAATTAGCAAAATATGTGAAGCTTGACAGTCGAAGATTACGATTCAGCTATGATGTCGGGAGGCCTTGAATTCTATGTGCATCCCTACTTCTCTGCTTTGGTCCCAACCAGCCAGCCAATTTTACCTGAACAAGCATAAAAGACATAGCCTTTTGAACGGTATACACCACCACAAAATTTGTATGGCTTTTTACTGCAACAAGTCTAAAAATTGTATTCTTGCAAAACGGAAGGACCCTTTTCTCAAAGAATCGTCTAAAAACTATCTAATTAATCAAGTTGTGGGAGCAAACTGTTGATATAAGAATCATTAAGACAAAGAAAAACAATAATTATAATAAGGTTCTATGAATTTGTAGTTTAACTGGTTGGTTGAGATTAAAAATTTCAGGTATCCTTCCACTTTTTGCATAATGACAACCATGACATTGTTTTCCAGCATTTAGTCAATCAAGGGCCTCAAAACTCAACCCTAACAATTAAACTAGTAGTGCCAATGCCATTTGTGTAGAATCAAAGTTCAAATATTGCACGCATGTCTCACGCACGAATGTATAGGTCTTACGAGTATCAGTATCAACTATCAAGGCATTAGCTCACCAAAATTTAATAGGAAAAAAAAAAAAAAGAAATCACCTAATCTGCATAGCTCTAGTATTGAGCAATATATGAATAAAAAGGATAAAAACACATCCTTGCCATAACTCTAGGGTGCAATGACTTTTAACTTCTCTCACGTCGCTCTTGCAGAAAAATGAAAAAATGTCACATTTTATCCGCGTCTATAATTAATGCATCATAATTCAAGCAGTCACAGAAAAAGTAAGTGCTGGTCCATCGACTTGAGGATTCCTCGGACCTCCTTGTCGGAAGGCGGCACCACTGCCAGCTCCTACACTCACCACTGCTCCAACAAATACCTAAAGATTAGTTAATCAAATGCTAAGCACCTTCCATTGCAGTTCCTATTGGCAAAACTGTTAACTTCTTCAAACGTAATTCTGCTCAACACATAACATAGAAACTCAAATCACAAAGGAATCATTCCTCAAATCAAGTACAAATCAGATTATTTATCAACAAAACTAACTCTTGTATCAAAGTAAGTGTGCAAGACATTCATTCCAAAAAAATCGATATAATCTTATGAACATTTGCCGTTTAACAGATTCAACCCCAGGCTCCTTGGTGCTAGCAGCAAGTGTAAAATGTCTAAAATCCTAGAAAGGTGTTCAAATGTATAACAAGAACACAATTAATAATTCAATATTCTTCTGATGAATATGAACCTTAATTGTCATTTAAATGTTTGTGCCCCAGATAGAAGGGCAACTACGGATCCATCACAAAATCAAAGTACTTTTGGATCAGCTTGCTATTGTCGGAAAACAGTTTCAAAATTATCTAAATAGCATATTTCCTGCCTCCATGTGACTTTCAGGGCTATCAACACCATACAGAGTCAAATTACTTCACTTACGACTTACTTACAATCTGAATATTCAAAACAGCAGACTGTTAACACCATAGCACAGTCGTCGTCAAAATCTTCAGTGTAATAACACAGAATTGGAAAAGTCCTGCTGTCTTGATTGGAACATAACCAGAAGCTACTAATTCAAGAACATTTCTTGCCGAGGAATCAACTTAGGAAAGCATTCCTGCATAAAAAATATGCAAGTTTAAATATTTTATTTTATACTTCAAGTCTCCCTCCCAGAATCACGTGTTAACTAGTACAATCTGATAAACTGGATTATCACAGAAAACTTTAACAAGTTGTAAAATAAATTTCCATTAATATTCAGAACAAGCATTGAAGGTTAATTAACGCATCACATGTATTCTGCTACTGAAGATTGCATACGAAGTTGGATCATGACTTATTGTGCTACTAGAATCATGCTCGACCAACTTTACCTGACAAATTCCATTTCTGTTGATAAAAATTAAGAAAGGTGTAAGGGAAGAATCTTGGACTGTATTCTCTCTAGAATGCACCTATAAAAAATGAGGTGTCAGAAAGGCCTTAAGAAGTACCAATACAAATACTGGAACGAACTCTGCTGGCTTTGTAATCTAAAATTAGCATTTATCAAAGAGTTAGACATTCTACTATCCCGCATTTACCATTATTTTCATGTTCTTCTCAAGTCACTTGTCAAGAAGAAAAGCAGAAACTCTTCTCAATTGTTTTGAGAGAGAAAGAGATGTACTTCGAATCACTAGTATGCCATCAAGCAACTAGCTCAAAATGCTCATACATGACACCCTAGTTGTGTCCAATCCAGTACATGGCTCGTCCCACATATCCAAATCATTTTAAACTGTTTCTGCTGCCTCTTACTTTTTGAATTTATTGTGTGACAACAATGCTGGTCTTATCTGTGGGACTATCTTGAGACACGCCACAGACTCAATCTAAGCTTAAAAGTAAATTCGTAATCTCATCCAGAGTATCAAGCATACAGCTATAAACTACAACCAGGAAAGTCTTTGTTCTCTACAAGCACGTAAAAAAATGGCAAACGCCCATATTTCCAGATTTATTATGAAGTGGGGACTCCATAATTTGTAAGTGTTATGAGGCACCAAACATCAAAGATATTGGACACAATGCATGAAGAGGAGAAAGAAGCTGGTTCAAATGATTCTCTTTCTCTGTCACCATATACCATGTTGTCATACTGCTTCTGTTTCAGCTCCTAAGACAACCAAGACTAAGCATTTCCTCAAGGAGGTTCAGATGTCTTTGTCTGACTTTCATGAGTAAAACCTACTTTTAGGGCTTATCCACAATCCATGCTAAGTGTAAGATGCCAGAATGCCCCCCAATATTTTCCCTTTTGCATTTGTCTATTCCACTTGTTCTCCATCTGCTCTAAATTTGGAAAATGCTGATTGCATCAATAGCACGAAAACTTGCTGAGAGTGTACGCAAATTAGCAATGAGATAGGTTACTGGAAGGAATATTTTGTTGTATTTTCTTTGTTGCTTATGCGAACCTGTCAGCATATCCATAAAATAAACTTGGTTTGTTCTTCTGGAAGCTTATTTTTTCATACCTAGCTGTTGACTAACATCTCAAGGACTTACTTGTCTTATTATCTTACTCCAGTGTTCATACATATGACCAGACATTCTATGCCATGTGCTTCACAGGCGAAGTTAAAACACTAAGCATATAATTTTTTTTCTCTAGAAAAGATAATATGTGAATGGCCGACATTATAAGTTTGTGTTGAAGGATGGCATTGGCAGAAATCAAATTTATTTGTCAGAAATTAAGCCAACATCAAGGTTACAATATAACAAGGGTAAAGGGTTCCTGATACCAAACTAGCTTGATGGTATGTATTACTGCTTAATTTCTATGCTTCAAGAACTTCCAGTCAACTAGCAAGAGCATCTACTCATAGCCCAATTCTTCACCCCTTCAAAATTCATAGTAACCCCAAGAAAGCCACTAATGACACATGTATTTGCACTGGAACCTTCAGTAAAGCATCAAAATTTTGGTTATCACATATTTTCCCATTGGCGGTATGCCCGAAACCAAAAGGAGAGAAAATCAGGAGGGGAGTAAACATGGCCAAGAAGCTGTTATTTGCTTTCATCCACATCGACTCCAACAACCTTCGCAAAGGTAAAATGACTAATCACGCCATCAATACTGCCTCCTCAATACCTACAACAGTTAATATCTTCCCATGCAGCAGTCAATGCTGCTACAGGCTTTAGTTCCTTTTTCCCCTCAGACACATTAACCAAGACATCAAGATAGAGCTTGATGCCTACCCCCTTAAATGCAGTCAGCTTTTTTATTTAACCCAAAATCAAGTTATGATAACCAAAATCCAATATTATATATATATATATTTCAAAGATTTACTATTCTCAACATAGTTAAAGGGGTAATTGGCGTGCACGAGGTCGGCATTTTTTAAATGTGCAGGGTAGTGATTGTGGCAGCAGAATGACATTCTCTGCTACTTATGCAATGGTGCTGTGAGTGAACTGTAGCAGGATAGCAATTTGTGGTCAGGTGGTGACAAAGCATATATAGCAACTTCTTTTTTTTCACCGTCACTATTTATTCTAAAAAAGGTCCAAGAGTGAAATCAAAGTATAGATGATGTTCCAAAGTATAAAATATGGAAAATTTGAAAATAACTAATGATGAAAACTACTTCCCCCACCTTATACAGAATCCCAGTTACTAAAGATGGAAACAACTTCCTGCACCTTATACAGATTCCCAATTATTGGCTTTCCTAGTAAAACAAAAGTATTAGGGTTTTCAAAAACTGATCAAAGGATAAAATCATTCTTAATATGTCACATTGTTGCTCACTTTAGTTCCACTGCTCTCAGAGACATTCTCCAGGTAATTATCTGAGTCAGCTTTGATTCAACATCCATTAAGAGGTTTTCCTCCAATAGCAACCAAATCTGGTCTAACATTTGCAAAGGGCGGACAAGATGGAAGAAAATCAAGTAGAATATTGTGGTTGCAAAGATAAAAGAGACATTTTATAAGGTCCATATTTTCTCAGGGGCAAGTGAACAGCACCCAACTCTCACAGACTTGTGATTTAAGTATAAGCAGAGAGAAAAAGGAGAAAGAACATAAAGCAATCCCATCACAGTTGAGTATTTTAAGAATATAGAGCTTTACAAGGAAGAAAACAAAATAGCTCAAAATTACCTTCTGATGACTGAAGCTGAAACAAAAAGTAAAGAATGAAATCCTGAGAAAGTTAATGGAAAATAGTAACAAGAATGTTTCCAACAGAGCCAGATCTCATCCTGCACTATCTTCAAAAATTGGGCACTCAATCCCCAAAATAATTTGGCAAATTTGGCAAATTGAGGTAGGATGAACATGGAGCTTTATGCTTGAGTTTAGTAGTAAATTTTAAATGTGGTTCTGGTTTAATTGGTTTACCTATAGCCATTTGCTTTTCCACTCTCAGAATAACTTGAGGTTTCAGATATCTAATAAAGAGTGTGCCATTCAGTCAGCATCATCGATTTAAGTCCAAGAGTCAAGCTCAGCAGGAAGATGCAAGTTATAAAAAATTCAAAGTTTCAGTATAAAGACGACAACTAAGATGTAACAATTATAAATTTTCAAAGATTCCATTCACACTCATTCTTCTCCCATTATGCAACACATCTGAAAGGTGCAAGATTGATAAAATTTACAGCATGTAGAATCAGCAAAGAGGCTAGTGGATTTTCAAGCAACGAAATCCGACCAGGAGCAAAAAGCTTCAGATGGCATTTCTCAAAGTAGAATAAAGAAAATAAAAAAAATTATACAATATATGCTTTTCAACAAGCAATAAAATAACATACTATTCAAGTTTTTTTTGTTCATATCTATTATAAAAGTGTGACAATGCTGGCAGCTTCAGGGTTGGACCAATAAAGACAAATATCTAATGAAAATAATGAGTAACATGAATCATAAATACTGACCTGTTACATCACATGGAAGGAAACTGGCCGGAGCAACACATCATTCCATTATATAAGACCCCTGTTCCTTCAAGCAGCTCTCTCTTTTTTCCTAGTAACACCAGGACTCTTGATATTAACCTTGCCTTTTCTGTATTTTTCCGATTTAACACTCTCTTTCAATCTTTCCAAAGCTGAAACAAAACAATACATGTGTCAGAAAAAGATGCATTGCATAATTGGTGTTAACTTGTAGGCAAACTTTTCAATTTATGAGGATATAGAAACAGATTTGTGCCAAAAGATGGTTGATGCCACTGATTAACATTTGGCATGAGTTTCTCCTCTTAGCCCCATGAATGTCAGGGCAATGCATGCACTAAAGAAAACCAAAAGATACACAGGAAAAGGGCAGGCACAGCAACCCATATCCAGATTTAACCCCACGGACAAGATGTTGAAGCTTTCTTTTGTTTTACATAGAAAAATTTAAAGATCCATAGGCGGCAACACCTTTCTCCAAGTGGAGGTAAGTATGCAATAAAGTTTCCTGAACAGTACTGCTGCAGTTATAAACAACCTCCTACAGTCTGTAGACTTCAAAATAAATACCTGTAATGTACATGGAATGAAATGACTCTACCGACTCAGCTGAGACAGAATAAACGGGACAAGATTCGTTGTCAGCCTTTTGTAACAGCCTTTTGAATCGCTTCACCTGAAATCAGAACAACTGAAAATTTCCAAACACAAACCAAGAGCAGACTATGAACAAGATTTTTCATTGAATTCTAAACCATCTTTATTTGCTTAACTAGCATTCCCAACTTAATTAGCCTTGCTTTTATCACAAAAAGGGTATCCAAGAAGTTGAATGGAAACTGTAGAAAAGCAATTTACAAGGTTATACAGCTCCCATAATGTCCCGCATGAAAGCGACTAAAAAGGAAAATAAAAAGAAGCGGGAAATAAAGAAGAAAAAAAGAGGGGACAGAGAGAGAGAGAGAGAGAGAGAGAGAGAGAGAGAGAAAGGAAGAAAGGAAAGAAATAACTACAAAATAAGCATCTGAAAAAGGGTGACAGCAAAAACGAATAGAATAACAGATGATAATGATAATAATTGACAAAAACCAAGCAAGTTTTTCACGTAACTTCTAGTGACAAAAGGGTTAATAGTGACAAAGATATCCCAAGATAAAGATCTATCGATTTAACCAACATAAGATGAAACTTTTACTTCAAAGTCTAGCTAATAATTGCTTACTGAGGAAAGATTTCTTCATCAAAAAATTAGTAACAAATTTGTTCACCTTCCAGATTCATATTCATATTCCATTTAACAATCTCCCATCCCGAATACAAGGAAAAAAGGCATTTGTTTACAAAGTAAAATATTAAACTTAGTTTGGCATCACTAACTGCAACCAATAAATAGAACTAAATCCCAAGTATAAGCTCGTGCTAAAAATCCAGAGATGATGTTTTTAACAAAGGCGGTCTATTATTAACCAAGTACCTCGTCTTTGTGCAGAAGTGTGAAGCAACGCCCGGTTTGCCCTGCCCTAGCAGTTCGACCAGCACGGTGAATATAGGTCTTAATAAATGCAGGCATGTCGTAATTGATTACATTTTTTACCCCTTCAACATCCATTCCACGTGTCATTGCATCAGAGGAAATAAGTACTTGTATTTCTCCTGCCCGAAATGCCCTCAATGTCTTGCTGTGAGACAGATTTCATTCAACATCAGAAAGCAAGCAGGCAAAACAATATTAGCATTGTAAATTGATCAAGTAACATATATTAGGATCTGGTTCATGCTGAAAAAAGACTTGCTAAACAAACTGTTGTGTGATATTTGAAAGTAATCCCTTCCCAACTCATAAATTGATCAACTAACAGATATTTGGACCATCATACCAAAACTTAGCGACTCATTGTCCATACCACGAACTATTTCTAAAATGCTTTTCACCACTGTACCTTGGATAACTTCCGCCCATTCTGCATGAGTTTCCTATTTAAACATTCTCAAGCAAGAACCTTCCCATCCTAACAGGAAAGAATTAAGGCAATTCTTAAGATAATATCTCTCTTCTCTAAATATTACGCTGAATTGTGATCGTTCTCCTCTCTTTCACTCAAGTCTCAAGACATCAGTGTATCCTTAGAAACGCGTTCTATTGAAAGTGGGGTATTCATAGGTTTTGAGAGCCTGAAGAAGCAAGACAAGAAAAATATGAACATATTTTAATAACTATTAAAATACAAATATTTCCGAAGTTTTTTTCATTTTTTGGTGGGGGTGCCCAGGGGGCGGAGGAGGATGGCACACTGCGAAAATGAACTTTTCCAGTACAAAAAGGGATTTGTGAGATGAATCAAGTCAAATAAGTTAGCTGAACTCCCTTTGTGATGATAAAACCTGCTTGGCATGTAGCATTGCTAAGGAAAAGAGGAAGCAAATGACACGTCCATGGCTTGTCCAATACTTTTAGTATATACCTGACGAAATATTTCCCAGGAGGCATACAAGGACAACTGTTTAAGGTTCGGCAAATTATTTGAGATTGAAACTCAAAAATAACCTAGAGTGTATCCAATGACCCTGACAGTGTATGGTTTACAATCTAACAGTTCAATTTACACACACGACAATTGTTAAAATCTAGTTTTATGGCCATGTCACAGATAAGCTGTTTTAAAAAAATTAAATTAGTATTGTTCACTTCCTTTTAACTTGAGTCTCCTTTATTTGATATATAAAATCATGATCCTATGGCACGATGCACTATGAAATTAAAGGAAACTAATCGATTTTCAGCTTCACTTGGAAACAAAACCATCAGCACGACCACTAACTGCAGAGTAGGACTTTGCTCTATCCACTTTGTGTGTTTGTTCAATTCTTTCAGGACTTGAGCCATGAAATCAAATGCAAGTAGCTCAGGCAGTCTGCATTTCCATGTCATAATATACACTGACTTTTACATGCATGGGTGCATATGCGAATGCATACACATATAAACGACAGAGAGGCAGAGATGCACATGCACTACATCCTTTACAACATGTAACAGCAATTCATGGGCGTGCAAGGGAAGGGGGGTGTTATCTCATGACAGCTCACCTTTCATTGTAGTCATTCCATAGGTTATCTAAGAAAACAAACCAAGGAAAAAGCAGCCAAACAAATATGTCTAAATCACCTTCTTATGGATTGACGTTGAAGACGGGAGTACTCTTTAATGCTAATTTGGAGGTCACCAAAGAAATTCAATAAGGTGCATAGCCTGTGAGTTGACTCCACAGATGATGTGAAAACAATACATTTTTCCCCTTGCAAAGTTTCCAAAAGTGCAAGTAGATAAAGAGGTTTAAGCTTTGATTTGCATACCTGCGCATAGATTAAGGGATTTCATCAACATAAATTTTGAGAAAAAACATAGAAACTGTAGAGTAAGATCTCAAAAGTTTACAGCTGATCTGATGGCAGCATGCTCCACGTACAGAGAAGTTTTGAATTTTTTGCATAAATCAAATTCTTGTAATGAAAAATAAATCATTATTGGTAACAAAAGAAAACTAAAAAAAACAGACACAAAAATATAGAAGGTAATAGCAAGCATGTTCAGCATATCCTAAGATAATAAATTCCATTATGTAAGTGTAAGTAAAGCATGTGGTACTCAGCATATATGAGAAACAACAAAATTGTAATGGCAGAAGACTGGAGAATGTGCCAGTAAATCAGGAGTGCATACCACTTTAAAGGATTTCAGTTGTTCAGGGAGCTGGTAGCGCCTTTGTCCAGTCGTTAAGAACAAGGGATGGTGAAGATCAAGCTGTGCAAGCTTACTTGGGTCCTGGGTTAATGTAGCTGATAGAACCATCTTCACAAGCCTTGGGTGAGGCTTACCCTTAAACCCCCTCTCAACACCGCTGCATCAATCCCAAGTCGATCCCAAGTGAAAAGTATAACAGATTTAGTTTAAGTTTCACAAATTATCATAATCCATATTGCAGCCAAACAACTTAAACAACCAGAAGGCAGAAAGGTAACAGAATTTCATGTAAGAGCCATTGCTTCTAACATGACATAGAAGATGCAAAAAATTATCAAGACTTTATTATGCCTATAATTTTAATTAGACATGTATATCTCTATATATTTCTAAATATCTATGAAGACAAAACCTAGAAGGATAATGTAATTTGTCCCCCCACCCCTACTTGAAAAGATTATGTCAACCGTCAAGTACAAATATATATAAACACCAAGGCAACAGTAATCATAAAATCAAACAGCACACAATTACAAAATGGAAAAATAAGCGAAACTGACAAACTCCTGATGGTCTTCAGTGAACCAAATGTAGGAGGAATACTGCTGTCCGCAAAGGGAAACAGACTTTGATTCCAAGAGTACGCCAATTGAAGGACAGTAGGCAGCCAGGATTGATAGGCTTCCCTGAGTAACCGATCTGTTTCGTCAACCACCTGAGATAGTACTTTATCAGTCAGTCTATTAGCCAAATTTCAGCTTTATAAATAATGTTGAACATCAAATAGAGAGCCACAATGAGCTGAGCCTGAACATTACTTAAAGCTTCTAAAACAGCTTGTTCAGTCAACCAAATAAGAAGTTAAATAACCACGCTTCTCAACCTTGAACAATAAATACCCACTAAGCTCAGCTCAAATAATAAACAAGACAAGTTCAAGTTATTTCTAAGGCTCATCGATGCCATCAGAACAAGCTTGAGCATGTTAAAGCTCAGCTCAATGCAACCATGCAAACCAAGCTGATCAAAAACTTGAAAACAAGATATTACAAGTTCAAATGAATTGAGGCAATGGAAGCAAATAATCACAAAATCTAAGTTTTCAAAAGTAAAACAGATTCAAAGAAGAAGCACATGTGAAGGATGCCATCCAGAGAATAAGAAAACCATTATTGAGGACTTCAAGAGCAAGAATCCATAAAACCATAGGAACCATGATTATGAGCACATACGTAAAATTGTTCATACACAAGCAAGACAATCCGTTCCTTACAAGATAACAAAGATGCTCGAGTGTGAAACCCTTGGTATTGTTAATATGATCCATCAGCCTTCCTGGTGTTGCTACAAGTATGTCCACTGAACTTCTTAGCTCCTGAGGGATATCTTCAGAGTCATAACGGATGCCAGCATCCAGCTTAGGTTTCCTAATGAGCTCTGAGATCTCATCAGCAATAGAAGATTGACCAACTGCCAAACCCACTGACAAGCCCACTGCAGGTGCCAAAGCAGCAAAGATTTCCTTGACCTGAAAAGGACAAATATGATAAGTAACTGTCAGACATTTGGATAGCACAAACGAATTACTTGTGAAGATGTACATAAACTAATTTGTTGAGAATATGAACTGCATGTTTAAGTCGTCTACATTTCTTAATTTTGGCTGGACAAACCAAAATTTGATACAGCTAAATCCCTTTTACTGTCCCTTGATTGAATAGATGATAGTTAACTATTTCAGAATTGAGCAGCCAATTTTAGTTGGTGAGACAAGTTTAATGACCATAAGCAAGGTAATGGTAAATACTTATCAAGATTGTGATCAAAAGCACCACGTTGAACTATTAATGCTTTCAGTATTATCAACATGGCAAATTGACTTTCCTCAAAGTGCCAATTGAGCATATGTGTGGCCAAGTTTATGGGGAATATGTGTTTCACGCCATCCGCACCTTCCTCCAGCATTAGGTAATGCGTATATGCTTCAAGCAATGCAAGGTAACTAAGGAACATACGACCTCAGTGTTAGAACTAATTCAGCACTGAGCAGAGAGTATTAATTTGTTCTTTTCATAAAAAATGTCTCATGCAATGAATAGGACAACAAAATAGCACAATCCCAGAAAGTTTGAATTTGATGAAAACCTTATGATGAACATTTAGAATACATACAATAGCATAACAAAAAAAAATCAATAAGCATATTGTGAATTTGTACAAAAGAGACCATAACATGTAACCTGCACAGCCAAATCTCGAGTGGGCAACACCACAAGAGCTCGAAGACATTTAATGGTACGAGTCGAAAGCATCTGCACAATTGGTAAAGCATAAGCAAGAGTCTTCCCGCTCCCCGTGGGTGAATTTATGCAAAGATCTCGCTCAAAAGAACCAGGTCCAATTGTTTCTTGCCAAACTGCTACTTGCACGGGAAACAGTGAAGTGATACCCATATTATGCAAAGCCATCTCTAACCTAACAAAAGAACATGTGTGAGAGATTTCTAATATTCACTATTTCCAATTATTGCATCTTGATTACTTTACTGTATGCCGACACCTCATCTACCATCTTCACTTTGAATAACATGAAGTATTAAACAATAATGCGTTCCTCCAAAAAAAGAAAAAGAACAAAGGCTATAAAATAAATTATAACGAACTTACCAGCCATGAAAAAAGTTCAAAAAAGAAAGTCAAGAAAATCTAGAAGACAAACAAGAACACTCTGAAAAAAAATTGAAAACGGACAAGCAAGAGAGTACCGACATTCATAGAATTCCAATTCCTGAATCTTGTACTTGTTACTGTTTCCTTTTATACACGTACCATCTTGGCATTATTCCACATAGAATATCATAATATATTCTCGAAAAAGAACAAGTTTCTACATCAGAACATTAAGCAAAACCACCAGGCAAAGAACATGAAATACAAGAACAAGAACATTCAAGAAATAAAAATATGGAAAACCTGGGGTCAAGAAAAGGGAGTGAATTGAGCGGGCATGAGTCAAAGAGACTAATATCTACTGGGTCTCTCATCCATGGTATCACCGGCAAGCTTTTCTTCTTCTTTTGCTCTGCCGCCAACTCCTCCATTCTTTCTTGACAAGAAGAATTCACTTCTCTCGTCCAAATCAGACTCTCTCTTCGTATCCTTGCTCGTTTCTTGGCAAGAATAATTTGCCTCTTGTCTTCTAAAAAAAATCAAGAAAAACTCTCGGAGTTTTACGCTAGGGGTGCGGGCGGAGAACTGGGTGGCGCTGTTATTCAATTTTACTGGGTTGGGTTGTGAATAAACTTTTCAACCAGGCTAGCCTATATAGTTTTACCCTAGGCCTATGGGCTTCGTCATTTAGGGTTTCAATATCAATATGCTAATAAATCAGATCGCGGCCCAGTTCCAATATGGGCGGTTAATGGATCATGTAACGGTCGATTCGGAGTGCTTTAACGGCTAGATTTATTTTATTCTCATCTAAATCTTAAATTATTTCTTAATCCTAGTCCAAATTGCTTTCGTACTTTTTTAGCTTGGATAAGAATGGAACTATGTTACATCAATGATGAAAAGACATATAATAAGCTCTGGAATATTAATTTATCCAAAACCATTTAAAAACTTGATTTTTATATTTTTATAATTATTAAAACAAACAAGTTTAATTTTTATGACTTCTAATATGTTCAATCTCAAGGTTTTTATGACAAAACCCTGGATGAACTTCAAGAAACTGGAGGAATTCAAGTTGGTTGACCATGCTTAAATTTGCTCTTGCTGATCAGATCACACTGGTTCATGGAATTTGAATAATTCCAGCAAGGTTTAAATATAAGGCAGTGGAATAATGGGATCATGTAATGTTGGTTTTGGTAGACTAACGTGGAAATGATGTTAATGTTATATATGTTGTATATGTGATGTGCATAAATTTTAGCACGATTTAGATGTAAAAAAAATGTACACAGCATGATTTACACATAAATAAAACATACATAATTTGAGACGTATCATAGAGGAGAGCTCTTATTTATTTAGAGAGAGACAAGTAATTTACCTTATCTAACATGTCTTATTTTTTCTTATAGATTTGAACCGAATATCATATCTTTTAGAATATTGCTTTTCCAAGAATCCTATGTTTATAGGATTATTCTACTTTGTTCATTTTGAATTATTTATTACAATTAATATTTTATCTCATATTGCAATAATACGATTATGTCATTTAATACACATATATTAATGATATTATAATAAAATATTTAAAGTGTTAAATAGTATTTACATCAGAAATCGCACAATTAAAAAAGAAGCATGATCAGTTGAGCTTGAATAACAAGAAAGGAAATCAATTTTTGGAACAAACACAAAAGTGGATCCCGGGCTTTTCCAATGGGAAACCCCATTACGATCTACTAAAGGGAAGTAATTTGATATTGTTTCGAATCTAATCTGTGAGATGGCTGATATGAGAGAGAGCATGTTCGTATTTTTTGGTGATTTTGTAATTATTGACAGCCCAACATACTTAATGATGGCCGCGCATGAGATCGCTTTAATGTTGAGTCGGGGGATGCGAATATAATGGCACTAAAATACCTATTTGAAACCATTTAAACACTTTATTTTTATATTTGTATAATAATTAAAACAAACAAGTTCAATTTTATGATTTATAATATCTTCAATCTCAAGTTTTTTATGAAAATTTATCCACTCAATTAAAATAAACTTGAAAAATATTGTATTCCATAGTTTATCATATAAAAATCATGTGAAAAAACTAACTCAAGTTCCACTAATTGAAATTTGTTCACAAATAACAAATAGTTCACAAACAGGCTTGGAGTATAAAAAAGAAAAAAAAAATGAAATTATTATTATGAATGTTAATGAATCAATTCGAGTTCAAACTAATTGTTATTGATTGTCAATTTCGTATGTATGGCAAAAAAGGCTAAATCAATTAAATTTTACCTATGAAAGAAGACAAAAAAGGAAAAAAATAAATATAAGACAAATACATAAACATCACAATTATTGTGGCGAAGACAACCGAAAAATGAAAAGAAGGAATAATAATAGAAACTCAAAAGATTTATTGAGTATAAAAAAATGTAATAATAGCAGACATTGTTTTCTTCCCATCCAAATACCAGCAAATTAAACATAATCTAATAAAGTTTGGCATGAAATATCTTATTTTTTTTAAAAATAAAATATTTAGTACAAAATCCATGTACCAGACGAGGTGATTAGATAAATTTAAATGAGATATTCTTTCGGGTAGATGATATTCAAGATCCCATAATCTTTCAATTTGGAAATAATAAAAATTAAAAAAATACCAAAATAAACTTAATTATGGTAAAAAGCGCTCCTCTATTTATAGTACAATAATGCAGATAAGAATTCTAATAATGATGACAAAAAGAAAACATTAATGGACGAGGAGCCAGCGTATCCACGTCGTTTACAAAAGGCGTCAACAGGCAATAGAAACCTAGGATGAATATTTTAACTCAATTATGTAAAAGTTAGCTGCCAACGCCACTAATTTAAACGCATTTAATAATGTAAAACTGCTTTCGAGTCGTATTTGTATATTTTAACTCAATAATGTTGAGTAAATTGCTAATAATTCCATTTATTTATGGTCGTAGACCATTTAAAATTAGCAATTCTTTACAATAAATAAAAAAAAAAAAAAACCATTCGACGAGAAGCAGCACGATGCCAAACAGCAAACGTTAACAATATGAAATTCTTGTCTTTCTATTCATTATTAATTTAACAATTATTTAAATGAAAAATGGATGAAGATTTTTTATTTTTTATTTTCTGTCAACATCATCAGTTGCCAAAGTACCAAATCCTCAATTTAAATTTATGATTATAATTGTTGATAGGCTATTGGAAAATCATTTCCTACTCATCTACCCTACAGAATTTAAAGCAGATTGAGAGGAAAAATAAATATTCCACTGGGAGCTGAACTAATAATAGCTTAAACCGTTGACAATGGAAAGTGGATTGTCAAAGTCTTGACTTTAAGGACAAAATTAATAAAGTTAGGAATAAAATAACCATTCCAAAAGTTATCTGGCACTTCACAAATTTGACATGTACTGCACTAATGCAACCTGTAATAAGTCTTTTTTTTTTTTTTTTGGATAAAGATAATGCAAGAAAGTTGACCACTGTGCATGAGCCAGCAAACTGGATTAATTTCATCTCTTTAATTCGTGTTTTTATATTAATTATTTCATATTTTAAAATTTGTCACAATTAGAGGTCTATTTTAGTTCAATCTTCAACTTTAGAAGAAGGGCCACGATGACAGGAAAAAGGGGATAAAAAATACAAAATATACACGTCGATTTATGTGATTTAGTCTAAAGTTGTCACTCATTGTTAATAATGGATGAGAGAGTATATCTATAAGAAAAATCAATTATTGCATTTTCAAGAAAGGAAAAAAAGATAAGAAGGGGTCAGGGGCAATCAACTTGAGTATGTGATGGAGATTGGAGACTTTTACTTCCAAATTATTAGATAAATACAATATGTTTGTTGGGGTAGGGAGCTTGGGATGTTTACAAAATCAAAAGCTACTTATGATTTATTAAATGTACGTGATTCCTAATCAATTTTTTATTTAAAAAGATATTTTATATATTTAACATCTATTTATGATATAAAAATACTTGTAATTTCGTCTTATACTACCGTCACTCACCCTTGCATGGAAGTCTCACCATTGCATGGAAGGTTGGGAATTCGACCTAATGTGTGTGAGTAAGCGTATACGTTGACTTAAAAAAAATGATTAATCTCACTTTACCCCTTCTATTTTTATTGAATATATATTTATCATCTATACTATCAATTGTCTTACTTTACCACATTATATTTTCATTCTATCTCACTTTTTTATATTATATTTTAATTGTCTCATTTTACTTACTTGTACTCTTAAAAAATTAACCAAATTACCCCTACCAATTATTTATAGTAATATTACTTTAAAAAATTAAAAAATTAATAGACTCGTATTTATATTTTAATACATTTTCAACTTAATTAATAACATTTAACATTAAACTCATTTGAAATTTTATTATCCTTAAATTTTAATAACTATTTTTTAAAAATATAGTTCCTATTAAATTTTTATATCATATGATATTTTTTATTAGCTAATACATTTTATTTATAATTTTTCTACTTGTCATAAATATAAAAAATATATAACATATTTCTAAATTTTTTAAATGCATAAAATAGTAGTAATAATCTTCCCGTTGTTATTGGAATTCTTAAAATTTCATAAAAACTACGTTAAATTCAAAAAAATTATTTTTAGGTATCATTTAGTACTATTAAATAAATTATAAATAGTTAAATTATCGTAATTTAATAGATATTGTGTTATATTTTAAAAAATCACAGTCAATTTAGTATTTGATTTTATTACTATTACTTGATTATAATTTTTAGGATTTAACATAATTTCTATTAATTGATGATAATTATATTAATAATAAAAAAATTATATTTTACTATATACTAATTTAATAGAAACTATGTTAAATTAAAAAATAACTATTAAAATGTAAGTACAATAAATTTCAAATAAATTTAATTTAAAGTATTAATCAATTAAATTAAAAATTTATTAGAATATATATATATATTAATTTTAAAATATTTAAAGTAATTTTACTATAAATAATAAGTAAAAATTATTTGGTAGATTTTTTTAGAGTATAGGGGGGGCAAAATGAGATAATGAGAGTATAAAATGATAAAATGACATAAAATAAGAGTACAATAAAGTAAAGTGAGATAATTGAAAGTATAAGGAATAAAATGATACTTAACAAAATATATGGGTAAAGTTGAATTAACCCAAAAAATAAAGTAAAATAAAATATTAATTTAAAATAAAATATATAAATTGCCAAACCCTACCTATATTATATTATGCTCGATGTAGGGCTATGGTTTTGTGATTTATGGAAGTTAAACCCAAAATACTTTTATTAAAGTTAATATAATTTATCTATCAAGAAAATCCACTAACTTATTATTATTTATAAAAAAAAACCCTTCACTAATTTAGTTTAAAAAATTAGAAAAAGTTTAACAATGTCATACATTAACAGTCAAATTTTATTGAATAAAAAATTAATGAAAAAAATATTCTTAGATTAAAATTTATTTTTATGGACTTTTTAGATAGATTTTTCTAATTTTTTTGGTCCACGCTATCAACCCTGGTGTGTTAGGTAGGCGGGGTAAGAGCGTATTCATTAGAAAGATTGTAAATGAGAAAGGAAAAGTAAACTGAAAAACGTGAAGAAATTGTTTGTTTATGTGGTGCACAAAATTGTATTTTGGTAGAAGGAAAGTGATGGAATAAGAAAAGTAAAACACAAAAATTCAGAAAATGTATTTTTATAAAAAATTAAAACAAAGAAAATGAAGGACTTTGAAGTGGATGTGTGTTGACTAAGTTTATTTTAAGTATTTTATAAGTTATTAAAGTTTATGATTTTTTTGTTGAGTTTGTAAGTTCTTAGATCTTACCATTTTAATAACAAAATCTTGAAAATTTAGGGTCTTGCTTCGTTTCATTTTTATTATTTTTGTTTTTTCTACTATTTAAAATTCCAAAAATATGTTGTTTTTTTTTACACAAAAAATACCACTTAATTTTGTTTCTAAATCATTTCATTTGTATAGTGGATCCACATCATTAATGTTAAATATGATATTCCACTGATTAAAAATAATTAAAATTTACTAACTGATTAAATGATAATTTATCTTTTCATTTTTATAAGATGATAGGACTCATAATAAATTGAATAATTATTTTTTTTCCAACATAATTTTACTATAAGGACATAAGGAAAGTAAATGTATTTACATTAAATTAATAACAATTTTTTATTCTTATATTATTTGATAAATGCGACATAAAAAAAATATTGAGACCCCCAGTTGTCATTCTAACATTAAAATTTCATTTTCCAATCCTTAAGTAACATATTTATACCACTAAACTACACACATTTTCATTTCAATACAAAAGTTAATAACAAAAAAAAAACACATATGAAAATGTGAAATTTAAAAATTAAACATTAAAATGAAGCCAAACAAACCTAGGACAAAATAAGTTTCAAGAACTCGCAAAATCTAAACAACACTAGCAATCTTGTAGTTCAAATGATGTGAATAATTTGGAATCTTCGTATATTTTGTTAGAAGTTTATAAGTTTTTAAAATATTTTAATAGTGTATGTCTAAGAATCTTTACCTCATACACTAAAATATCTTATAAATATAATAAAAAATTATAGTTTAGCCAAACACTCATGTGCATCAAACAAATAATGTATCCACTAGCTAACAATAACAACATAAATGATTCGATTAATATTTAACAAGTAGATCAACCACGCCACATTTAACAAATACAACCCAAATAAAAAAAGAAAAAAGAAAAATAGAATAGGTCCATCACATATTAAAAAAAAAAAAAAAATAATAATAATAATAAAAAAGAAATAAAACAAATTACTATGGCAATGTTTGTTTTTATTTTATCAAAATATTTTTATTTTTTAAAAATAAAATAAAATATATATCTCATTCTCAAATATATTTTTCTCCTATTATATCATATTTTTTATATATTCTTCTAAAATACTTTCCTCAAAATACTAAGCAAATCTAAACATTCCTTATCCATTTCTTCTTTCAATTTACTTATATATATATATATATATATATATATATTTGTTTTTCTTCATTGTGCCAAACAAGCCTTAATCGAAACTCGCACACCATGTGCAGGTGGCGATTGTCAAATTGGCAAAATCGTGTACAAACCGAGTTTCGATTTTTGACTCCTACTGGTGAGGGGCTCATTATAAATATCCATGCACCCTACCCTATCCTATGCCTACCCAGTCGGACATCACCTTCCTCAGTTGTCCACTCTTCCTCGTATTCTATCGAATTCTAAAACCCCACGGTACCCCTGAATTTATATCTAGTTTAAGCTTTTCTAAGCCAAATCTCTTGATTAATGTGAGCAGTAAAACGTATTTATTTACTTCCAATCCATTGTCCAGCCGACGCTCAAGCTTTCCTTACGCATAATCCCAAGTCTGATCTCATTAAACCCTAATAATCCCGACACAAATCCGACACATCTCAGCCCCACACTTCCAAAAACAATATGTGAAGACAATAAATAAAAATTTCGTTTCGTCGTACATTCAATTAATCTCGAATCTTTTCTCATTTTTAGCAGATATCTTTTCTTTTATTCAACGATTAGTAATGGCCTTCGCATTATTCTCTTCCGTTTCCAGAAGGATTTCCGGGTTCTCTTCTATAGAAGTGAAAATCTTAAAAGGTTTCTGATCTGATTTCTGTTATTTCTGGTGTCCTTTTCTTTTTTTTGGAGAAAAAAATTAAAGAAAGGGAAGATGAATGTGGCAAAGTCTCAGGTGTGGCAACCTTGCAAGAAGAAGAGGTTATAGGGTCTTAGGATTCAAGAAAATTCAAGAAAGGAAACTTTTTATATAAAGAGGGAAAGAGGGAGTGAAAAAAAAGGAAAAGATGGATGGGATTTGTATTGGGAAATCAGGGTAGGTGACAGAAAATCTGGGGATTATCCAAAAGGTTGATTTGATTGCATCAATACACATACATATAGATACGGATACAGGGTTTTCCAAATGGTGATGGCATCAAGATCAAGTGTTGGTGGAGGAAGCGGAAGTGGGAGTAGCAGTGGGAGGACGCGCGTGGGGAGGTATGAATTGGGGAGGACTTTAGGGGAAGGGACTTTTGCCAAGGTGAAGTTTGCTAGGAATTTGGAGACAGGTGAGAATGTGGCTATCAAGATTCTGGATAAAGAGAAGGTTCTCAAGCACAAGATGATTGGCCAGGTGCTGTTGGATTAGTTTGTTGTTTTCTCTTGAATCTTCCCTTTTGTCTATCTTTTTCCTTTCTATCTTCTTTTCTGGGTTCTTCATTTTGATGGATTAGCATATGTACTGTTTGCATTTGATATGTTTCTGATTGATTTTGTTTGTGTTTCAGACTTTTAGTATGCACTAGAATTTTGCTTGACTTTTCACTATCATAGAATATCTTTTTCCCAGTTTCTTTTTAATAAAAATTTACTTATCTTCCCATCTTTTTGTGCGGTTTGGAACCTGATGCCGTTCTGTATAATGTCAATGTTTATGGATCATTAGTAGTATCTTCTTACTGACAGGTTTACTAGCAAGGTTATACATATAGGAAAGAAATTTGGCTTTTTACCTCGGAGAGTTGGTGGGGGCCGGGTTGGGGTCGGGTTCGGGGTGAAGAGGGAGTACTGTCTCGCTGATTGATGTTCATTCCTGGCCTTATTGTAGTTTGTATATGAGTTGTTCCTGATTTCCTATTATAAAGATATTGAAGTTTCTGTTTGTTTGCTGATTCATTGCAGTAGTTGATATCACACAAAGGCCAATTACATCAAAAGTTGAAAATATTTGGTGTTTGATTGAAGTTTAAGTATAATATTTTCAGATTCTTTTTCTTTTAAATAAATCCCATTTACCAATAACTACAGTTCTGCAATTTCTTATTGTCGATGAGTAATATTGCCTAATATTTCTTTGTTCGTATTTGTTTTTCAACTTTATTTTTGCTGGAATTATTTTCTAATGGAATTTTTGAAACTTTGGCCTGCCTGGGTTTCTTTTTGTGTGCCCACATGTATGATTCCTTCTGCTTTCCTTATTTCTTTATTTGTTTTCTCCCGGGTTTTTTCTTTTCCTAAACTTGGCTCTTTCGTCCCCCCCTCCCTTTTTGTTGGTACCTGTGGTCCCATTCTTTTTTTTGTGTGTCTGTGATTGTGTATTCCTATCACATTCTAACTCTTTTGTCCCCCTTGCAGATTAAGCGCGAAATTTCAACCATGAAATTGATAAGGCATCCTAATGTCATTCGCATGTATGAGGTTAGCATTTAACTCTTCTAGACTAATTTTCAGTGGGCCAACAAGGCCCATATTATGATATGGGGACTGGGAAGCTTTGATTCTGATATGCATGTTAAGTTCATTAACTGGAAAGTTGTATTATGTGTTGAGTGATTGAAGATCTTCTCCTCTAGGTTATGGCCAGCAAGACAAAGATATATATCGTTATGGAATTTGTCACTGGTGGTGAACTCTTTGACAAAATTGTATGTTCCACTAGTCTTCACTCTCAAAGTAGATGATGATGACAATTTGATTACATGCAGTATAGAGAAATTGCAACAATCCTGTTATTTTCTTGTGGCCAGGCTACTAGAGGGAGGCTGAAAGAAGATGAAGCAAGGAAATATTTTCAGCAGCTCATCAATGCTGTTGATTATTGCCACAGCAGGGGTGTTTACCATAGGGACCTTAAGGCGAGCCTGCCATATCTATCTTTTATCCATTCCTCTCTTAATTTCTTCAAAATTATTCACTCAACATCTTGAAGATGATGAAAAAATACCTATTTATCTTGTTATTTTCTTGATTTACAGCCGGAGAATTTGCTGCTTGATGCCAATGGAGTTCTCAAAGTCTCAGACTTTGGATTGAGCGCCCTACCCCAGCAAGTTCGGGTAGCATGATTTTTGTTTTGTCTTCATGAGAGCAGTGTGATAATTTTATTTGAAATCTCTCATCTATTTTTATCTCTGGACTTTAGAGCAACTCTATCTCGATCCTTATCTAGCCTCTGTTATTTAAATTTGTGCAACTGAATATGAATAATATGATATAAGTTCATTTTCTTAATCTTGTTATTAGGAAGATGGATTACTTCACACAACATGTGGAACACCAAATTATGTTGCTCCAGAGGTATGCAATCAGCTTTTTGGCACAACTCCATATAATTTTTTTCTAAATGATTTTGTTTTCTGAATAACTCCTTTTGGCTCCTCTAAATTTCCAGGTGATCAATAATAAGGGCTATGATGGAGCCAAGGCGGATCTTTGGTCTTGTGGTGTTATTCTTTTTGTACTTATGGCTGGTTATTTGCCCTTCGAAGAATCAAATCTTATGGCATTGTACAAAAAGGTAATTTTTCATTGTTTATCATCATGGAATTTGTCATCTGCTTTACAATTCTTACAAAATATTAAAATTATTGGGAGGGAGGGGGGAGGGACAAATGAAAATCAGACTCGGAGAAAAGGATAAGATGAAAATATCTGAAGGAAGAAGATAGAGAATTGACTGGAGTGACAACAGGAGATGTCAAGGCATGAACACTGTGGGATATCCCTAACAATTTTTGTTAAGCATGCAATTGTATATGCTGTTTGCCTTCTTAAATGTGAAGGCACACTAATCTTGATTTAACTTGATTGCAGATATTTAAGGCGGACTTTTCTTGCCCTGCATGGTTTTCCTCCAGTGCGAAGAAACTAATCAAAAGAATTCTGGATCCCAATCCATCTACAGTATGTACACTCCGTTCATTCCTATTACCAGAAGCCCTGCATAACCCTACCCGAAATTGAGAGAAACAGTACCTGAAACTTTTATTACCTTTTTGTCAAAGAAATCTGTTTTTTTGCAGCTTCAATGTTATAATTGCCTAAACCCTTTTATTGGATCCAGTCATAACTAAGCAATGTTTTTGCCACATGAAACAGCGCATCACAATTACTGAGGTCCTTGAGAATGAGTGGTTCAAGAAAGGATACAAGCCACCTATTTTTGAACACGAGGAAGTTACTCTTGATGATGTTAATTCTATTTTTAATGAATCAGCGGTTGGTATTCTGGTGTCACTCTCAGTCTATATTTTCAATTGGTTTTGATAATTTGCAACTTGTTGCTATAATGTTCAAGTTGCATAATATTTCGTGATAGAATGTCAATTATTAGTTTTTTTATTTGCATCCAGGACTCTCCAAACCTTGTTGTGGAGAGGCGGGAGGAAAGGACCCCTACCGCACCAGTGACCATGAACGCTTTCGAGCTTATCTCTACCTCACAGGGTCTCAATCTCAGTTCCCTCTTTGAAAAGCAAATGGTACGTCTAACTTAAAAGTTCAATTGATTGGCAGAGAAGTGATGGAATCATAATCTCGAGAATCTCAATAACATGCCTGACATTTTCTTGGACTCTAGGGGCTTGTGAAGCGAGAAACAAGATTTACATCTAAATCTCCTGCCAATGAGATCATCTCCAAAATTGAGCAAGCTGCTGCACCTATGGGGTTTGATGTGAAGAAAAACAACTACAAGGTGATTCACACTCTTTTCACTGCATGTGCTTAAACTTTCTCTCATTTTGACTTTAGTATTATGTTCAGAACAGGTTTAAACATATCATTTCTTATACCGACTAAGCATATTTGATCTCCTCAAGGATGGGTTTCTGTGCATTTGTTTCCCTCTTTAAATGATGATACTCTATATGTCATTCTTTTCGACCTCAGTTGCTAGCTCTTTTTTTCTTATAAATCTTGTTTTCCTAAATTCTTACATATACTTTAGAAAAAAGAAAATTAGAAAGTATTCAGTTTTATTTCAGGGATTGATTTCTTTTTTCTTTTTTTCAAGTTGTCTTTAACGTCTTAACCTCTTTTTGGTGGTCAATTCTTCTCAGATGAAACTTCATGGGGAGAAATCTGGGCGCAAGGGTCATCTATCAATTACAACGGAGGTATGTTATCTAAAGAACTTCTGAAATCCGCACTCACTATTTGACCACTAAGGCCTGATTCAGGTGTTGACATGGCGGTTGAGTAATATAATACTTTGTAATTGATATGAAATATAAATGAGTTGTCGAGGAAAGTTATATACACTGTTTGTGAAAGATTTTGAACTGGTCTTCCGCTAAATGCTCTTGCAGATTTTTGAAGTGGCTCCTTCACTTCACATGGTTGAGCTTCGCAAGGCCGGAGGAGATACATTAGAATTTCACAAGGTATTGCATTGAACTTTATTCTGGGGAAAAAATATCCTGAATGTCTCGACCATTTTATCAGTTTTTGTTAACCAGTGGTGATCTTCTTGAAAGATAAAACCATGTGCTGGAAGATGTGAGCAGATGTTGGGATGACTGAGTATGAACTTGACAACTTTGTGATAAAAATTCATGTGACCAATACATTTAGTCACATCGATACTACAGTCTATTAACCTTGGCTAAATGATAAATGAATGTTGCTGGTTTATTGCGAGTTCAGTGATTGACAACTTCATGCTTAAACCAAATCCAGCTGAATCTTTATAGAGCAATATGTAGATGTTATGTTAATTGGTAATTGATAAGAAGCCCTAGTATACCATTTCATTTGACGCCACAAATTGATTTGTGTACATTTTTTAATAAAGCTTATAATAGGTTTATTTTGTGTCCAATTTTGTTGCAGTTTTACAAAAACCTGTCAACTGGGTTGAAAGATATTGTGTGGAAAACAGGGGATGAAGTAAAAGATGAAGTGAATAATGGTAAGATGTTCATGTGAATTTCTGTGGAAAACTGATTCAAAGCTATGCTTACACTTGCCTTTCCACTTGCTTTGGGAATTATTAATTTGAACTGCGCAGTCCACATGAAGAGAGTTGTACTTATCGTTTTGTTAATCCTTTTGCAGGTGCAGGCAGCTTGACAGCTTGACAGCTTGAGTGGGTCGTCGTTTGAATGTCAATCTGGGTGGACTTATATGTTATCAGTGTTTGTTTATATTATCGGTTGTTCAACCTGTATCATTATACAAATTCACAATAATCCCCCTCGTTTATGAAGTCTTGGGTGGCCATCTGTTAGGTTGGGGTCCAGTTAGTATATATAGCAGTGGTAGTTCTTATCCTTGAATTATTTGCCTGTAAAAACTTGATATAACTCCAGAACTTCCTTTGTTGCAACTTTGCTAAGCTCTGCAAGGATCAGAATATGTTTTGGACCTTTTTTATTACAAAATTATGTATGAGATTCTTAGAAGCTCTTTTTATTACTATAATTTGTTTCCTCACGGAACAAGTGTTGAAGACAATTTTCTTGGACGTAGAATCGACAGAAATAACACAGGACAGGTGTTAGCAAGAGATTATTTTTGTCCTTGAAGGGGACAGCCAGAACATAGTCTCATCCAATCTATTGAAATCCATTTTCAGCCAATACTTTTAGACTAAATTGCCAGGTGTCAGTTGCAAGATGAGATAAAAAGGAAAATGGCTTGATCAATGAGCAAGGAGAAAACCAAAACTCAACCCAACCTCTCTTATCCCACTCCAATTTACGGCGGAGCCACCACCACCACCACCACCATGATGGCAGCGGCGACTGCATTCCACTCCTCCAAGTGCTTCTCTTCTCCAAAACCAGCTGGGAATTTAGAACAACAGAGCATCCTCGTAACAGCCAAACCAAAAACTCTCCTCCACAATCACCCACTCTACCAAACAGCCCATCCAAACATCTCCTTTCAATTCAAAGAAAAAATCATCTGCCTTGAAATCATGGGCGTCGAATCAGGCCGGGCATTGGCCCAGAACCCCTCTCTCCGCGCCGCTTCCCTGCATTCAATCCACGCCATTGTCACCTTCCTCCAATCCAAAGGCATCCACCTTAAAGATTTAGGCAGAATCTTTGGCATGTGCCCCACAATTCTGACTTCAGACATCAAAACTGACCTCAACCCAGTTTTCAATTTCCTCTCCTTTGATCTAAAAGTCCCTGATCAGAATTTCAGAAAGGTGATTAACAAATGTCCAAGACTCTTAATTTCCAGTGTCAGAGACCAGTTGAAGCCAGCTTTATTCTATCTCCGTAGACTTGGGTTTAAAGATCTGCACGCATTAGCTTATCAAGATCCCATTTTACTAGTTTCAAGTGTGGAAAAAACGCTGATACCTAAGCTGGATTATTTTGTGAGCTTGGGTTTTTCTAGAGCTGATGCAGTGGGGATGGTTCGGAGATGTCCAGGGCTGTTCACTTTCAGCATCGACAATAATTTCAAGCCGAAATTTGAGTACTTTACAGAGGAAATGGAGGGTAAAATGGAGGAACTGAAGGGATTTCCACAGTATTTTGCGTTTAGTTTGGAGAAGAGGATAAAGCCTCGGCATATTGAGGTTGTACAGAGTGGAGTGGATGTTCCATTGCCATTGATGCTCAAGACCACTGATGAGGAGTTCAGGGAATTGTTGATAAGGCGAGACAGTTGATGATATAGTAGCATGAAATAGCCCATTTTCTTGGCTCTTTCTTGGATCTTCTTCTTCTTTTTATGGGTTGGATTGGTATATTTCTCATGGCAGGTAACTATCGGTTAATGCCCCTAACACACTGTAAATTGATCACTTATGAAAGGAGAGCTTGTGATCATCTGATTGTAATGTTTTTTTGTCATCTGATCATTATGGGTTGTTGCAAGTTTATATCACACCTTTTTAATTTAACAATAGCACATCATTACTTGTTTAAAAAATAAATATATTTTTTAAACAAACACTATTTTAGAACACCAATAATTGATAAATTGGGATATGAGTACACAAAGTATATTTCACGTAAAGCATAATTTTCGTATTTTTATGCATTTAATATGAATTAAATTATAACAACCATAATATGTAAAGTAACAATAATTAATCACGCTAGAATTGATAACCATCTATTTTAGTTTAATATACATTTAGTGGGTTGAATAAAATACTCAACCACTGCCCCTAACCTATGAACTTGGAAAATAAAAAATACATAACCCAAATCTATTTATTTAGCCCATATCAATCCCTAAAATATATTTATTTCAGCTGATTTATCGAATTTAATTAACTTGGACTGAGTTTACTAATAACCAACCCACTGGGCTCTAATTCCAAAATTTTTGTTCAGAGTGAAAAATCTAATTTATTGACACGAGCCTTTTGGACATTGGGCTAATCTGAAATCCTTTATTGGACCAAAAGAAAAAGCCGTTCTAATCCGGTTCGGTTCCTACCCATTTTAATAATTGGCGCACAACTTTATTACATGGCCAAAGCCGAACCACATGGTCTCCGGAGTTAGTTTACCACGGTTGGGTCATGGGTTCGGAGTAAATAGCCGTCGTCATTCACAGCAATTGTTTTTGGAGTTTTGTTGCAAATACGTTAATGTCGGCTAATAATCTCTTCATCACCAATAACTAATCTTTCTTCTTTCTCCTCTTTATTGGAACCCAGCGTTTCGTTTTCTATTTGTCTTTGACCGCCAATCCAAGAAACCAAAAACAAGTGTTAGCCAACACGATTTATCTGTACAATCCCAAAAACAAAGTACATTCGTGGGCATATAGGAGATGATGTCTGTAAGGGGGTTGACCCGGATATCGAGGTTGGGTTCCGCCCGTTGTCGATGGGTCTACTCTTCGTTGGGCAGTAATAACAACCTGCCATTGCTGGAGCACTCCACTCATTTTCGCTCCCCCGTTGAATCTTCTCAAGAGGTGAACTGACGCGCGCTTCTATGAGTTTCTGCATTATTTTTGTTTTCCATTATTCTTGCGCTTTTTGTAGTAGGAGTTGTTGTTTTAGACGTCGATGTTGATTTGTAACTTGTGATGCGTTTTGAAACTTTGATCTGCTTCATGAATGGAATTATTTACTATGGCTTGGTAAGTCTGGAGATTTTGGGTTTTCGCCTTAGAAATTTGTACCTTTTTGGCGAAGGCTATCGTGTTAATGCCGCCTGTTATTTTATTTTATTTTTGTGGAAATTTTGTCGAACTATTGGTGGTTGCTGAGTAGTTCGTCAGAATGGCCAATGGTAAGCAAGCTTTATTGTCAAGTGGGTTTTAATCACAGTGCGGTCTCAATAATTTTTATTTGAGGTGTTACGGGAAAGTTATCTAGTTTTCCTTTTATCTTTTTGTTTTCTTTTTATTAGGATGCTTTCAAAGGTTTGGGAGCTAAAGTATCTTAAGAGCCATAGAATTTTAAGCTATTGCCCCTCAGAAAGTCTTGTGTGGTGAGCTTGAGAAACCATGTTCTGATAATTGAAAAATGCTATTTAGGCCATAGTCGTAGAAAGACAGACAGATAAAGTATTTCAAGAAATTCTGATGCACATCTTGAAAGCAATGAGTATCTTAATTTGATGAGATTGATCCCAAAGGACAGGTTATTAGTCATTCATTGCACAGTGTAATTTTTGGCTTCATATATATCCTTTATGTTTATGGTACAATGATTAATCATTAATGAACTGGTGCTTGCTTGGTGATTTTATAATATCAGATTAAAGAAAATTGGAAATAGCTTGTTTAAGTTTCCATTATCTGCATTTATTTACTTATAGTGGGTATAGATAGGGCACAAAATACTAAAAAAAAAAATAATCAAAAAATGAAAGGTCCTAGAAATCCCATTGCGTCACTCTGTGTTGGAAGGCATAGACAACTTTGGGGAAAACTAATCTTCATTACGTGGTTATGTCACTGGGGTTCCTATGGGTATGGATTTTTATACCAGCTGTTCTGGTGTTAGACAGAAGTACATGTTCAAATGTTGGTTCCCTGAAAATAAATATTGACTAGCCCTACTCTTATTTTTGACTGTCCCACACAAGTAATTGAGCCCTAATACAAGATTATCATAGGGTTTAGCTGTCCAGCCATGGGCCTCTGGCTGTTGATATGTAGTGCATGTGTCTGTTTTAACTGTTACAAAGTCATGCATTTACAGATATCATATATTTCACTGCTTTAGTTATTATTATAATTTTGTGATCATCTTCTGTGACATGTTTGTGTTTCATAAACATTTTTTTGATTCTTTGTACTGTATTGTATTTGTTTTGTTACTGGTGATTAGTAGGTTTTGGGTTGCAGAGTTATTTATTCTTGGGTTTCAAATGCCCTAAGTGTCGGTCAACAGGCTCAATTTCAGAGCAGCTCTGCAGTTGAGGTTAGTGCAATTCCTCATCTACTTGCTTACTTTTGACAACCAAATTCTTTTGATTTTCCCACTTACCTTAGAATAGTGATTGAGGACAATCTAAATTAAACTGCACTTCTTTTCTTATCTTTCTGATATTGTTGCCAGCTAGTTTAGATGTGCTCTATTGTTAGCCACAAACCTAGAAAACTATAAAATTACCTCAATCTTTTTTCTCTTTGACAGGAGCAACTAGATCCATTTTCTCTTGTTGCCGATGAATTGTTGCTTCTTGCGAATCGCTTAAGGTCCATGGTAGTTGCGGAGGTATTTGAGTCGTACTTTAATTTTGTTTTCCAACAGATAGATATGCAATGATGGTGAAAGTTGCACTTCTTTCATCTCTTATAGGTTCCCAAGCTTGCCTCTGCCGCGGAGTATTTTTTCAAAATGGGAGTTGAAGGAAAAAGATTTCGACCCACTGTAAGATCTTCATTTGCATCTGAGTTTCTTGCGCTCCTCAATGGCATCACTTTTTGTTTTTTGGTTATTGTGATGAGGGAGATCATGCTTTGGAGAAAGTATCAAGTGAAAAAGATGTTACATGCTGTAAATAAGTGAACAATGCCACTGGCTGTAATTTAACAAATACATGGTCCGAGACTTGCGATGTAACATATGCTTTTAGACGCTCTATGGTAGCATATGCCAATTTAAATTCTTATCCCCCCGCCCCCCGTCTATTTGTTTTTGGTGTGAATGAGTAAACAGTATTGATCTCTCACTTTTTTCAGTTTGATTTTCCATCTTGTTTAGTCAAGGCTCATCTGACCCTTTGATTTGCATGAGACATGCATCCAAAAGTACTGCTGGCAGAAAGAATTTCGGTGACGGGTGAAAAACAGACTGGTTCACCATTATATTTAAAAAATGTCTTCTCAACCTAATGAATCAACTCACCACTGAAAGGAATAATGCAATGCTGTCAGCTACCATGAACTCTCCATGATTTTCAAACCCTTTTTAAATTCAATTTATGCTGACATGCCACAATGTTTAATGTCTTAAAGTCTGAAGAATGCAATAGATACTTATGATAAAAGAAGTTCATGCTATTTTCCTTGTACATGTAATGAAGTTTGAATTGCCTCCATTTGCACTGGTCAGTTCTATGTTCTACTTTGTAAATACTGGACTCAATCTTTTCCTGTCATTATCAGCACGGGCTCATACACAAAAGATGTAACAGAAAAATCTTATGGATTTATTTACCTTACTGACTAATATATGCAGGTTTTATTGTTGATGGCAACGGCTTTAAATGTATCGATGCCAAGGCAACCACCTGAGGCTGTGGTTGATACCTTGTCCATGGAGTTGCGTTCAAGACAACAGTGTATCGCTGAGATCACTGAGATGATCCATGTTAGTGACTTCTGCTCTTTCTCCCTGAAAGCCAGTAGCCTGACTTTCCACTTTGTGTTTCATTCTTAGACACCCAAACATATGTTGGTAATATGCATGTTTTTTAAACTTTTACCTAATAACTGTGCCGGGACACTTAATCAGTCAGGTGGACAGAGGTTAGCTTTATCAAGTGGACTTATTGTAGTTCACATGTAGGTCAAGATAACAAACTATGAGACCGGATTTGGCCTTTAACCTTTCTTCACATAGATAGATCTTTATAGTCATTGCTTTCACTATGAAGCTGATGAGACCAGATGGTGGACTTGGTTTTATGCTAGGAAGAGCTTTATGGTTTCTTGGTGTTCTACAAATGGGGGAATTGTATTCTTATATATTTTCTCACATTGTTTATTTCACCTTCTTCCACATCTTATTATATAATTTCATGGTATCTTTTCTTCTCTCTCTGATTTCTGTTTGGGTCCTTCATGTTTCATTATGGTTTGAATAAGAATACTGTTATAAAATGAATAGAGTTGACAAAACCCATTTTACCAAGATCTTGTTACTTGGAATTCTTGTAACTGAACTGCTTTTTGAAATTTCTGAATATTTTGTTCAAAATGGCCGGCAAACTGGAGGTTATGATGACTTTAGCAATTTGGTGTGTGAACACATGGCATGGAAGGCATGATATGTCAAATGTATCCCTTTATGAAAAGAAGCATTTTTGCATAGTTATGTTGCTTATTTCTGTGATGTCATTTCGTATATAGCTTTTCATGTGCATTAATAATTTTATCTGTTTTGCTCCTTTGGTTAGTAATCCCCTATATTATTATAGGTTGCTAGCCTCCTCCATGATGATGTGTTAGATGATGCTGATACAAGGCGGGGAATCGGTTCATTGAATTTTGTGATGGGAAATAAGGTACTTCATATTTGTCCTTCTGAACTCCCACGCGACCCCTATCATCCCAACCTTAAAATATAATAATGGAAAAGGAGGCAAAAAACTTGATTTTTTTCACTTTTGCTGATGATTTTGAGACATTTCTGCATTATTATGTTAGTGTCTTTTTCTGTTTTATTTGTTTTTGTTTCTTCATCTGTCTATACGCATGTGCTGCGTGTTCTCAGTTCTCCTTTCATGTACCTATTTTTATTGTAAAATTGATTTGGAGAGATAAATCATTGATTTTGCCTAGCAGTCGCAAAGGACTATGGGGAGCTATCAAGTATGGGTTTCCTGTCGTTTTTGAAAAAACTCTCTCATGCATGAGGAAATACAGAAAGAGCATGGATCTCACTTTTGAGTATTTTATGTTATACAGTCTCCTTTGTATATGACATGGTGTTTTTAGATGAACTTCCATTCGTGCTTTTAGATGGCAAACCAAGATAATTCTGCAGTCTGAATGAAATACCCAACCATTTCTTCCTCCCCCTTCCTCAAAAGAAAATAATTGGATGGAACTCACTAAGAGTTGGTGATTATGAACTAACAATTCCGTCATTCGAATCACTTTTTTTTTAAATATGAAACATCTAAGTCTTACAGCTAAAGAGATTGCATTGATGATGAAATAGAAACCTGGGCATGAACAATGATTTAGTTGAAGATTAGCAAAGACATTTCTTTGTTCAATTCTTAAATTTAATGACATAAAAGTTTGGGATAATTACACATAGACCCCCCGAGGTTTGGTTGTATTACCTAGAAACCCCTCTATTTTAGACCAAAATTTATGGACAAAAATGCCCTTCTGCCTTGTGCATGCGCGTACCTATGGGTTTGAATGTTATTACCATATAACTCAAGGGATGTCAATGTATATAGTTATATTTACACCAATTCTTCTTCAACTCTAAAATTTGTAATTTTTTATTTTTAAATTTCATTTTTATTAGCTTCTCTTTAATGTAACTTTAGTTCTTTAACTATTATATAATTAAAAATAATCAGTAATTAATTTTAACTAATCAAGAATAGTTAAAAGTAATATAATAATTTTTATTTTTTAACTAAACAAATAATTGAATAATTATATAACTAATCCAATAATTGTTTAACTCATCATGTAATTAATAGTAACTAATCATCTAATTAGATAATTGTTTCAATAATTTCTTAACTTGTCAAATAATTAATATTTAACTAACCAATAGTTGATAATTAATTATCAATAATTAATATTTTGAACAAATCAATTAATCAATATTAATAACTTTAACAAAGATAGTTTTTAACTTACTAAATAATTACCTTCATTTAGCGACTAAAGAAATAAGTCAACTATGATTCAATATACAATACCCTAAACACCCGTCATGCAACCCCTACCCCTATCACCCCATCACACATCCCAACCCCTCCCCTCCCAAAACTTGTCCACAACCCCCAACTCAACTCAACATTCTCTTATCCTGCCGCACTGTCCTCAGCTCTCGTCCCTCCTTCAACTTGAGCAATTTGCTCACCCGCCCTTCTGACCACTGTATATATGTCCATATACATATAAATGTACACATACACTTAAATTTTGTTTTTCATTTTGGGTTGAGGTGGGTAGTGGGTAGGGGTTGGGGTGATGGGTGGTGGCGGTTGCAGTAGGGTTTGGGTTGGTGGGTTTACTTATAAGTATATTATTACATATGTTTATGTGTATATATAGATATATGTGTGTGTGTGTGTATCTCAAAGGTAGGGCATTTCCCATTTCTATAGGAACTTCTGTACTAAAGGGAGAGCAATACAAGCGTCGTTCTGCTAGGCGAAGCAGCCTGAATGTTGCACCCTGGATGGCCAAATTTAGTGGCCAAAATTAGTAACCAGAAGCATCACTAGCTTACGCTTTCACCGAGTTGCATGGGAGACGTGGAATAGATTGAAGAGAGAAGACAGATTTAGAGAAAGAAAGGATGTATTTGTTAAATTTGAAAATTTTAGGTAAAGGGTACAATCGTTTGCACAATATTTTTATTTTTGGTCTACTCTTTTGGCTCTTAAACCGAAGGCTAAAAGTTACATTTCATTATTTCTGATCATTTTTTCAGCCGACAGACACTGACAAGGGTTGGCAGTGTAAAAATTTTCTAATTAGAGGGTTTTGTTGGTAATATGACCTGACCTCGGGGGTGTCTGTATGATTATCCCTAGAAGTTTTGATCACATTCTACTGAATCTAATTCATGATGATCGTTTATTGGAATGGCTTTGTTTATCAAATGATTGAAAAATCAGGAGCAATTGACTTACATACTAACTTATTGTCATCCATGCTCTTTAGTTTGTTTGCATCAGTACGTTGAGTTAGTTTATTTGTCTGCTCAGTTATGTCTTCCTTGTTAAATTGCAGTTAGCTGTATTGGCTGGAGATTTCCTGCTATCTAGAGCTTGTGTGGCCCTTGCCTCTTTAAAAAACACTGAGGTACACTTTATCCTTTAGCATTCTTCCTAAGTTATGAGGTGCATCTCGTACTATAACGTCCTAAAATGAGGCAAATATGATAAGTTAAAAAGTCAACCATATACTTGGTTAAGAATCACACTAGAAATGGGAATGAGGAGGTTGATGTTTGCTGTCCTCTGCATGGCCTTCTGGATTGAGCTGTAATTTGTTCTTTTATTATTTATGTTTCTCTCTACTGCTTTGTATTTGCAGGTCGTATCCCTCTTGGCTAAAGTTGTGGAGCATCTAGTTACTGGTGAGACCATGCAAATGACAACTACATCTGATCAGCGTTGCAGGTATGTTGATGAAGTGCTGGCTCAATGGCATGTACTTTGTTTGACTGTTCTCTTACGTTCTATATGATAAGATTTAACTTGCATCTGCATGAATTTGAATTCAATTTGAATTTCTCAGTTGAAAACTTGCAGGGCAAAGAACATATGATATAAGTTTCTCTTTTTTTCCTGATTATTATGATATGTGTTTCTTGAGCATACTTTGCCCTGTAGTTTGGCTCTTCTTGCTATAATCAGGCCACGGTTTCTTTTGGCAGCATGGAATACTATATGCAGAAGACATACTACAAAACTGCCTCATTGATTTCAAATAGCTGCAAGGCTATTGCCCTTCTTGCTGGACAAACAGCAGAAGTTTCGATTTTGGCTTATGAGTATGGCAAAAATTTGGTCAGTACTTTTTTCTGCCATACCTCTTGTGTTTTATGTTCCATTTAAATTGAAGGTCAATGTGTTGCGTTTGGACTACAGGCTGTAATGCTCTTGATGGAAAAATATGGTGGGCAGTGGGTGGTTTTAGGTTCATATTATCATCCATATTATTGACTTGGCTAACTCCTATACTTCTTTGAGTTTGATTGAGGCATTACACATTCTCTGTACTTCTGAAAAAAACCCATCTCTGTAAAGAAGGTCTACTGTATGGTTTCATCCACTAATTTCTCATTGATCATTCCAACTTGGTCTCAGCTTGTGGGTGGTTAATCGCGTGGCCTGGAGTAATAATATTTATCTTTGTTTTTGGCTTTAACAAGCATTTTATAAATGGAAGATGTTGGCAATAGGCTTCTCTTTTCTCTCTATAGAGCATGGATCCTACTTGTTTTTGTCTTTTTTGATGAGCTTCTTTGGTAGTTTTATTTATGGGGTAATTACTTTTCCAATTTTACTGTATAATATCTATGTGGTCCTCTGATGTGTTTCTGATAATACTGGTGCTCTATTTCCCCCGTTGCAACATTTTCTTACATAATATCCATCACATTATAGATGCTGATTTTGAAATTCATTTTTCCAAAATTTATCAGACTCAACCGCATTTCAGTGCAAGTGCTAGGAACAGAAGAGGGTGGGGGTGGACTGGGTGGATTTCTCTGGCACCTCTATTTTGTCTAATGTCTATCTGCTTCCGTTTCTATTCTGAATATATAAATTGGTCATTTTGGCTTTGTCGAGGCTGTTGTGGTGTTTTGCCTCATGTCTTTGTTGCAATTATCAGTGTAACGACCTTTCCTTTATATGGAAAAAAACTACTGCAAATAGCTTTTCACATAATGACGTAGCCACTTTGTTTGTGATGATGTAACATGTATAAAATCGTGTTAATGGGAGCGAAGGCTTCCTCTTGCTTTCTCTGTAACTGTCATAATTTTAATTTTTAACTGTCTTTTTTCTTCGCTATTAGAAGTCATATTCCTGGCTTAAGATCTCCTTTGCATGCATGTTTGCAGGGGTTGGCTTATCAGTTAATTGATGACGTACTTGATTTCACTGGCACATCAACTTCCCTTGGGAAGGGCTCCTTGTCTGACATTCGCCATGTACTCTTTCTGACCTTTTTGTTTTATTTTTTTATTGTATTTATATTAGCTTGCGCTCATGTTATACCATTAAGGACTTTTGCTAACTCCTTTTGGTGGGGCTGCATAACCGTTCTGCATGTCTTTGTATGAGATGTTCCTTGGGGAAAATCTCTTGACACCTACCTGCAAATTTTTTTAGTTTGTCATGCCAAATGTATTTTTGTTAAAGCACTTTATTTTGAGGGTATGCTGCTGTTATTTTTAGACTGCTATTATTTGTGTGATAGGTCATGATATAATTGTATCAAGTATGGAAAGTGTCAAAGAGTGGTGCTTAATCCTAGAAAGCCTAAAAATTATGTACAAGTAGTGGTGGACCTTGACAATCTTGCCAGCTAATCAATGTGTACTGGCCCTAGCGCTGTGTACCTAAACATTTTTTTTAAGTGTACTTGTAAAAAAATGACCTACCAACTTTCTTTGACTGTTCGCATAACAGAGGGAATCCTGGGAAGCTGCCCTGTCCCCATCTCATTTTAATTTATCGTTTCTGATTGAGCAACAATCAAATTTACATGTTGATTGCCCTAACAATGTCCTCACAATAGCATGCTTAATATGTTTGATTTTTTTTCCAGGGGATCATTACTGCTCCCATATTGTTTGCTATGGAGGAGTTCCCTGAGCTGCGGGCTGTTGTAGATCAAGGATTTGACAGTTCCGCAAATGTGGACCGCGTAAGTTTCTGTGAACTTAATTTCACGATTATTTTGCACAATTGGATGAGCAGGTTGTAACACACCAACTAAGATTTCTAGGAAAAGGGCTATAATGCATGAACTGATGAATCAACACTCAAGACAGTCAATTAATTGTTATATCCTCCCTCATTGACCATTAAATAAAGAAAAACGGCTGTTCAAAATGTCGAATTTTTTTCAACTGTATTTCGTTTGGCTTAGACTTAAAAAAACATTATCATGTTCTGAACATCTCACCTTACTTGGTCCCGCCACAGGAGTTAGTTTCTCCCTTCTCTCTCTCTCCATATATATATATATATATATATATACATACATATATCTTGCAATTTGACTAAAAGCTGATTTAAAATTAAATTACAGGCTCTAGAGTATCTTGGAAAGAGTCATGGAATTCAGAGAACTAGGGAGCTGGCAGCAAAGCATGCTAGCCTTGCCTCAGCTGCAATTGATTCCTTCCCGGAGAATGATGATGAGGATGTCCAAAGGTCAAGGAGGGCGCTTGTAGAATTAGCACAAAGGGTCATGACCAGAACAAAGTAAGACACACAGTGATTAACTCAGGTTACAGACGCAAGACAGGTGTAGGAAAGTTTTTGTCTTTTCTTTTTCTACTGTAGTGTCCTCCATTGCAACGGACATCTGTTAAATTGATTCATAATTATTCCATCGGCATTTCATTATTATGCTTTAAATAAATGTCTGCCAAGTAAAACTATCCTGTAACAGGGTCCTATCCAATGTAAAGTATGTACAATGCGGTATAACCTAAAGATTTTGCTAATAGATCCAGGGGATATTAAATTTATCGCATGATTATATTGAAATTGTTGAACCCGTTTCATTAAATGCTTAATCAGTCTTGAAGAAGAAATTTTAGGTTTTCCTGTAGTTGTGGTTTTCCAATTCATCATATTCCTTACAAAGTTAATATCATCTTGTAATACATGTGCAGCAGTGTGGATTTTGTGTGTTGAAGTTTGGATGTGAAAGATTTTCGATAATGATGTGATGTCGGGCAGTTTTTCCCCAACTAATTTCCTGAAAGGCAAATCCACGTAAAATGATGGAAAAACAGTATCAAACGCCTGTACCCTTGGTGGACAAGATTTGTCCCTGGTGGGCAAGTCGGGTCTAGGATTAGGTGGAAAGCTGCTATATGGGACATGATGGTTATATTTAATCTCTTAAAATCAATTTTGGATTAGTGAAACGTTAAGCCAAAAATAAATTATTTAAAAGAGTATAAGTTGTTGAATTGAAAAATAATAGGAAGATAAAAGGTCCTCTCACATATATTGAAATTAAAAATGATTCACTTTATGTATTGATATTTATGTATGGACTTCAAGGGATGCCAAAAGCTTTGTGTTTGGGCTTCAAGACGTATTAAAAGCTCATACGCGTGCGATCGATTTGACTGGCTCGGCTTAGGTGTGGGCAAAATAAACTTAGATATTTTTAATAAATTTTTAATTTATTTATTTTCAATTAAAGTGTTGTAAGTGTTGGTTGACTGTAGGGAATGACAGATTTGTCCGGTCAGTATCACCTTTAATTTTTTTTAACAATTATAAATAGGTTCCTTCACATACAGAGTTCTACGTATTCTTGATATTTGTAATAATATTATGTCATAAAATGGTTTTAGTATATTAGAAGGCTTATTGTCGATATTCCGTACGCACTAATGCAGACAATTTTGTTGATGATCCGAAGTTAAATCTTGTTTTCCCCACAAAACGAACTTCTCAAGTAATCATAATACAAAGGAAAAGTCTACTGCTGATAGTAGCCTCCATCAACCAACTTTTGAACACAAGTAAATCACAGATCGACGTCACCAAAATTGAAACAGTAACACAATTATCATCTCCTTTCTCTGCTTCCTTATTACACACCAGAAAGAAGCAGAATGTGTGATGATCAAAAGCAAACTACTAGTCCTCTAAATGGTTTGTACTATTTGCATTTACTAAAACAGCACACTGATTTACAACACTCTCAGACACTTACTCTGCTTGATGTTTCTCCTGCATATTTAAGGCATTCAGAGCAGCCCATCAAATTATCAGCAATTTTCATTGACAGATGACATGCTGGGAGATAAATGCAGCCCAAGCATCCTACAAGAACATCACACCGTTAAACAAGTGATCTTGATCAGTCTTTTACTATGCATGTTATCCCTTGTCTTTTGAAGTTATGAAATGGCTAAACTAACCTGAAGAACAGAGAAGGCTTTCTCGGCAATGTATTTCTGTGGGAGGGTGGAACCCCTTTGTTGCAGCTTGTCAGGGTGCAGGCACAACCGCGCTTTCTGATATGCTTTCTTCACTTGTGAGATTTCGATTATGTTCGTCAAAGGTATAGCGAGCCAGCCACTATTGGGCCATAGAATCTGAATGGGTAACAGGGGTATTGTTATGGTTTGCATAATCCACAATTCTTTAACCATCAAAAGTAAGCATTTGACATTACAAACTCAGGTACAGCAAATTCATCTCACATGATGCAAAGAAGATAACAGCAATCGGATGTCAGCTTCCTTGCCAGTTGACCACAACCTTATCTTTTCATCCAGTATTTGCATTTCTGTTTGTACCTGTCATGATTTACTGAAGAAATTAATAGTTATCTTGTAGGGAAAAATGTTAAATCTGAAGCGTCCCTGGTCGAAATGAGGCATGTGGTTTTCACATATGTTCAGGACATTGATTTTTAATCACAGATAAATTCCAGAACTTGAAAAGTTGAACACAGATTGAAAGAGCATAATCATATGATCTTTGTGAAGCATAATATCGCTATAACATTGCTTAAAAAGCAAGTTAATTATTCATGGATCCAATGAAAAGGATAAAATTATGACTCAAAGAACAAAATTTCAAACCCCCAACCACTTTCAGGTAATAATAATAGGTGATGATGGACTATGATGAATGGTAGGTCTTTGTAGGCGAAGACGCATGATACAAGCCACTATCAAATGTGGGCGAGGAGAAGTTATAATTTGCATTTATGAAGCTCATTTTCCTTTATATGAGAAAAAGATAGTTCCATGTGATCAAAATTGAATTATTCCATGGTACCGTGCATTCAAATTGTTGTGTTTCTTCTTCGACAGCCCACTTATCCTGTTGTTCATCCTACAAAATGAGAGACAGAAAGAGCAAATAGCTCAATATATGATGCAGTGCGTGCATCCAGAGAAGTGACTCAGATTGTCATTAAGACAGTCTGCATTAAGAAATCACATGTTGATCCAAAACAATCCGTATGTCCTAGTATAATACTAATTCTTTAGTTCATGGACAGTATACCAATGATCCGAAACTATCTGTATGCCCCTCAGAAATCTGATGTCCGTTCACCATTTCTGCATTGATTCAACCAATATGGTGTAATGAATATCAATACATGGAATATGATATACACGCTGAAGATAAAATTCTCAATCAAATAGCAAGAAGAAAAACACACTCGAACCTTCTGTGGGTTTCTCTGTCTCACATTCTTGCATTGCCCATTTACTCTCCTCATAGGGTGCTTGAAATTTCTCTTTTGCCCACGCAATCGCTTCATCGACACCATTTGATTCACATGTCCCTTCCCTGTTATATGAATTGATCTCAATTACATAGGAGCTCATGGCTTCATCTTCATCTTGTTCCATGGCATCCTGCACTGAAATATCGTCCCCCATTTCACGGCTCTTTTGCTCTCGGTCTGACGAGTGGCAAACTGAAGAAACTGCTGATGATGTTGAGTTGAGTTCTAAGTCATCTGCAGACACTCTGAAACTGCCGTTTGACATTGGTTCTAGACTAATTGTCTCTGGGGATGCATTTTTTCGACTTAATCCAAAAGGGTAGCTCCTCAGGGTATCAGGGCAATCGTTTTCAGTATTGTGGAAGGGCTGACTGCCTGCAAATGGTGGCATCATATTTTGTTGTCTTTGGTAGTCTTCATGTCCCATTCTTCTTGAAGTCCACCTAGAACTGACATTTATTGGCCTGAAAATGGATCCAAATTTCAGTGTATACTCATTTCTACATCTGGATTTTCCAAAAGGTTAAGAGTTGGAAAACACATCAATGTTTCCCGTTATTAGTAAACTTTCAAATTGGGGTCAAAATTTGTTTTGAAAGTACTGTGCAAGTTCTTGTAAAGAATTTCTACTCTCTTGCTTAATATATTTCCGTGATGCCCCTTGTATGCATCCGGACAGAAATCAGATAAAACCAAGGGTCGTACAATCACATCGAAAATCAAGAAGCATATCAGACAACTGACAAAAAACATTCTCTAACAAACAGACACCAACAGTGGCGGTCAGTATATTTCAAGTCAAGAATCTTAAAAAATAAAACCAGGCACCCACCTGAGTTTTGAAGCAAAAAAGGAAACATCATCGTCGCCATCAACGGAGACCGCCGGCCGGAGAGGACTGAGCTCCTCCGAGCTCAGCACAGATGAAGAACTTGCCTTTGACCTTGATCTTGACCTCACCACCCTCTCATCCTCCCACCCAAAGATATCACTATAAAAACCATTATGTTCACGTTTGTGCTGATTATGATCGCTACTCCTTCTTTGTTGACCCGGGATCCTAAACTCCGGCAAGCTCCGTCCGCTCCTCCCCACAGCCTGCGCCGCCTTCTCCGAAGGCCGGAAAATCTCCTCATAAAAGAAACTCGTGGAGGATGATGATCTTGGGAAGCCGGCGGAGAACTGGTGGGAGAGAATTGTCCGAGGGGGCCCACCAAAAACGTCGCTAAAGTCTTCGGGGTTTAGAGGGTCGTCGGAAATGGGTTTTCGGCGGTGGGAGGTGGTGGTCTCTATGGATCGCCGGGGAGGGTAGTTTGGTATGTGCCGGGTTGTTGGTGGCGGCGGCGCTGTGGGCATTCCCATCCTCATTCTCCAAGACTCGTCCATTTTCTTGATTCTCCGCAAGTGTGAGTTGGCGGAGGAAGTGGCGGAGAGAAATGTGAGCAGTGATTACTAATTAGCAGTATGATGACTTGCGCCAGTGCATGTTTTTATACTCTGCCACTGCTTGCTTACATGGTGCTTTTGAGTAGGGGTGATGGTGTGCGGTTTGTCGGCTTTTCTTTCTTTCTTTTTTTTCTTTTTTAATTATTATTAACTTTAAATTGAATTGATAAATATAATTTTATTGAATATTAATTTTAAAATTATAATTTTGCTAAATAAAATTAAATGTGTAGGGTTGTTTCAGTGGTTTCACGGTTTTAATAATGATTACAAACAAATATTTTTTAGGATATTAATAAAAAATTAAATTAATATAATATTCAAATGAAATGTTTTCAAACTATAATTACAATGACTAAGTTTTTAAAATTACAAAACTACAATATTTAGTGCAAATTGTGTTACAAAAATAAAATGAGATAAAAATAATAATTAATATTAAATAGTACAAAAAATATTAAGTATTGAGAACTAAGATTTGAACTTTAATTAGAGTTGATAAATGATCCATTAAATAATTAATAATATTAAATAATAAGTTTAATTACATATTTAACTTATATAGGGAGTGGTTATGATACGGCTTTTTAGTTTCCAAATGGCCACTAATTTTTGTTTAAAATTTAAAATTATAATTTTTATTATAAATTAATATTAATGTAGAAATGCAATTCAGTTTTGAGATTTTTTAAAATTCATGATCACTCCTGCTTTTGAGTGAATTTATTTTGTTTTCTCATTTTCTTACTTTTATTTTGGATTCTTTCATTATTAAATAAAAATGCAAAAACCATTATTGTATTCTTTTTTTTTTTTTTTTTTTGCCTCTGGTGTTTATTAAACTCAATATTATTTCGTGTGATCCCTAAATAAATTAAGTGAATTGCTTTTTAAAATTTCTAAATTATGAGAGGGTGAGATGAAAAACATTTAATCTATGCATCGAAAACAACAAACTCGATTCTCAATATAATTACCCATTACTTCAGCCATCATCCCTGCTTATCTGGAGCTGCTTTCTGTTGATTTATCCCATTACATTATCAAATTGATTTTATAGGGTGAATATCAGTTTATTCCCCTTAATTATATGCCTGATGTCATTTTGCCCCATCAAATTCTGAAAATATATACTTTGTTCCCCTGCAATTAAGAAAATATAATTTATTTTTCAATTTTATCCATGTTTCCAATATATTTGAAAAAATATGAAAGCTAAAATATTAAAATTTTATTTATACTTAATATAAAGCAACTAAGTAAACTAGATCAATCTTAAGATAATATAGTTTATTTTATTCCTACTTTATATAAAATAATATTCTTACTGGTAAGACTAATTTCGTTCTCTATTAATAATAGTTAAATACGTAATATTTTCAGTTTTGCTTTAATTTAAAGGGTATTTTTATCTTAAGCCAACATAATGTAAAGAATATTTATTTGATAATTTATTATGATAATTAAAAATAAATTAATTTATTAAATAAAAAATTTAAATTATATAGTAAACTAAGAATAAAATTTAACTATAGCATTTTACAGTTAATCAAATATAAATTAGTGGTTTTATATTTATTAATTGCAAATATATATATTTTAAAATTTTAATACTTTAACTTCAATATTTTTCCAAATATATTGAAAGAGTAAAAAAAAAAACTACAAAATAAATTATATTTTGTTAGTTGAAAAAACCAAAGTGTATAATTTTATAATATGAGGGACCAAAATGAACCAAACATATAATTTAGTTTAGGAGGGGCAAAGTGAAATTCACGTTGTTGATCTATTGTTGTTTCTATGTCATTATCTTTAGCAATACCTTTTTCTTGGTTGCCACTCCCTCCTGTCAACCCACCCCCACCCCATTTGAATCTTGGATTAAGCAGATAAAGAACGAAGTCACAGCAGAATCATTGGAAACTTGCTGTATTTTCAATTTGGACAAAATAAGTTTCAACTTTTCAAGATTTTAAATGCAATGAAATGAGATAGATATAAAATTAACAGATGAATCCTCGATTTGCTCATTAAAAATCTAAGTCCAAATTTAATATAAAAATAATATCATAAAATATCGTACAAGCCAAAACAAAGATACCTTTCAGTTAGTTATTCTTAAGTGGAGAAGGAGTATTTTAGATTTGGGAGGAGATGTTAGATTTATTTTTAAATAATGAATAAAGAGATATTTTAGATAATTTTATTATTTTTGAAAAGACAAAATTATAAACTTTAATAAATTTATACAAACTTGATGTTGATGAACTTGGGAAGAGGGAACTAACTTTTTTTTTTTTAAATTCGTCTTTATCTAAACGAGAGAGTTTGACATAAATCTTTACAAATTTATTAATTGAATCAAAATTTACACTTTGAAAAAAGGAAATAATGAGTACTTACTCCATTACAATCAAATGAATTTAAAGATGAAATGATAAAAATATCAAGTATAACTAGTGGAAACAAAAATAAGGATATCCATGTATTTCAAGTCTAAGGTAATCTTTCAAAATTGAAGAGAATTCTTTTGGAATTCTTGATCATGATTATTTCATATCATATCCATAATTTGCTAAATAATCAGCTGGTTGATTGCTATTGAGAAAAATATGTGAGATTCGATAGGTTGATTCCATCACAATTTTAACTTGACGAATATTAATCCTTCTTTTTCCAATTAACCACATTCCCCACTCCGCAGCCACGTTAGCATTGCCCTTCAAAAAATAGTCCTTAAATATTGATGCATGTTCTTTGTAGATATTGTATATTTCTAATAATTCGATGGTGATTCATACGAACATCTCTATGCTTTGAATCATTTCGTGCAATCAAAATATACCATATGATAATTAAGAATAAATTAATTTATTAAATAAAAATTTTAAATTATATAGTAAACTGAGAATAAAATTTAACTATAGCATTTTACAGTTAATCAAATATAAATTAGTGGTTTTATATTTATTAATTTCAAATATATATTTTTTAAAATTTTAATACTTTAACTTCAATATTTTTCCAAATATTTTAAAAGACTAAAAAAATACTACAAAATAAATTATATTTTGTTAGTTGAAAAAACCAAAGTGTATATTTTTATAATATGAGGGACCAAAATGAACCAAACGTATAATTTAGTTTAGGAGGGGGCAAAGTGAAATTCACGCTGTTGATCTATTGTTGTTTCTATGTCATTTATCTTTAGCAATACCTTTTTCTTGGTTGCCACTCCCACTTGTCAACCCACCCCCACCCCACCCCATTTGAATCTTGGATTAAGCAGATAAAAAACGAAGTCACAGCAGAATCATTGGAAACTTGCTGTATTTTCAATTTGGACAAAATAAGTTTCAACTTTTCAAGATTTTAAATGCAATGAAATGAGATAGATATAAAATTAACAGATGAATCCTCGATTTGCTCATTAAAAATCTAAGTCCAAATTTAATATAAAAATAATATCATAAAATATCGTACAAGCCAAAACAAAGATACCTTTTAGTTAGTTATTCTTAAGTAGAGAAGGAGTATTTTAATTTTGGGAGGGGATGTTAGATTTTTTTTTAAATAATGAATAAAGAGATATTTTAGATAATTTTATTACTTTTTAAAAGACAAAATCATAAACTTTAATAAATTTATATATTATAAATAAATTTGGGAAGAGGGAACTAATTTTTTTTTTTTAAATTCGTCTGTATCTAAATGAGAGTTTGACATAGACCTTTATCAATTTATTAATTGAATCAAAAGTAAAATTTTACACTTTGAAAAAAGGGAATAAGAAGTAATTACTCCGTTACAATCAAATGAACCTAAAGATAAAATGACAAAAATATCAAGTATAACTAGTGGAAACAAAAATAAAGATATCCATGTCTCTCAAGCCTAAGGTAATCTTTCAAAATTGAAGGAATTCATTTGAAATTCATGATCATGATTGCTCCATATCATATCCATAATTTGCTAAATAATCAGCAGGTTGATTCCTATTGCGAAAAATATGTGAAATTCGATAGTCCATCAAAATACTAAACTTGTTAAACTTCACCAATAGATGTTGAGTTTTTCAATTCCCCAACTCTTTTCCCTCATGCAGTACATTTTGGGCATTAATTTCCAGCCATATTTGTTTAATCCCACGTTAAAAACAATGTGCCATTCTCGTGACCAAAGCACGAACTTCTGCATACAAATTTGTGGCATGACCAATAAAAGTATAATAATCAAAAATAAGTTCACTCATGCTCCTCCAGCCCCTAATGGATCGGGACTTCCACAGCATGCTCCATGACAATTTTAACTTGACGAATATTAATCCTTCTTTTTCTAATTAACAACATTCCCCACTCCGCAGCCACGTTAGCATTGCCCTTCAAAAAATAGTCCTAAAATATTGATGTATTGTGCTCTTTGTAGATGTTGTATATTTTCAATAATTCGATGGTGATTCATACGAACATCTCGATACTTAGAATCATTTCATGCAATCCAAATATACCATATGATTAAGAGGGGAATAAAACAACACACATGTTTCTTATATCTTGTAGATGAGGGAGTTAACTTTCTTAATCATTTGATCGATCTTTAATATGTTACATTCGATAGAAAATATATTAAGTATGTAAATGATTAACGAATATTACATTTAATAAGAAATGCCCATAAATAATTTATTACACACTTAAACTTAAGCCGTCCTTTTAATCATGGGTATGCAATGCAAATTCTTAATTTTCTTCAAAATATTTCACTACTTTGAAATATGTCTCCGACAAAGATATTAAAAACTCCAAAATCAGCTTAGGTTCTTTACATCTTTTCACACATCTCTGTAGTTTAGGTGGAGACAGCCAAATCAGGGGCACATGGGCAATTTGAGAAAGCTTCTGGTTTTTGCCACTCTCCTCGTCTATTTTCTTTATTTTTCCCTTTTCTCTTTTGGTTAAACAGTAGATGGAGACCCTCTGATAATTTAAAAACAAAAACCAGAATAGAGAAAAGGGATAATAGATAGACGAGAAAGGGGGAAAAATAAATAAATAATTTTTTTTGTTGTTTATGTTTTTGTCCCAAATGAATGATAGTATACATCAAATGTGAATGATTTCTTTTCATTGAACAGAAAATGGGAATAAATTTAATTGCAAGATGACAGTATTTAATTATTAGTACAAATATGTAGGCAACATATATCACGTGCTTGCAAAAATAGATGAGTGTGTCATTTCAATAGTGAAAAGTTTCATTATAATATGATTTGCATTGTTTTTTTTTTTTTTTTTTTTTGTTCTTTATGACTCATGAAAATTGAAATATACGAAAACAAAAGAATGTGATATGCGATTTCATTGTTATACCCCGAAATAAATTTTTTAAAAAAACCATGTTTTAATTTCATGCCTTTTTTTTTTGTTTGGAGGGGAGGGGGGCGTTAAATCCAATCAAGAAGATTATGTTAATTATCTCATTATTTACGTTACCAAACTCATAAAACCATAGAACTCTCAAATCATTAATCATACACCAAGATTCCCAAGTAGTATGTGTGTCATATACAATCCAAAAATTCATTAGGACAAGTCATGATCAAATTATTCATTCATGATTAATTAAATTCTCATTTAGGTAGGTTACTATTCATTAATGATTATAAAAACATCAAATTTTCACCACTAAGAAAGATAGATGAATAATAATAGCCTTAGACAAGAGCCACGAGGAGCAAGCAACACTGCCCAACTTATTTTTCACCAGAACAACTTAATTGACATTTGATAGCAAAAAGTGTGAAAGGGGTCTAATGGAAAAATAAATAAAAAATAAAATAAAATAAAGGGTGCATAAAATGGGAGGAGTGGGAAAAAAGGAAGCTATATCCCCTAACCAAAAAGAGGCAGGTGTGGGAAAGGATTGTTGACACCTCCTTAGGAGACAATGCATGCTGTATTGTTTCATTCAAATTAAGCTTTTTGAAAAATGATACCCCCTTTTCCTCTCTACCTTTTTTTTTTTTAAAAAAAAAATAATAATAAATTCTACTCATCTTTACTTGAAAAACAATGATAATCATTAATTTCTCAAAAAGCAAATATTATTCAATAAAAGAGGTGTTTCCCTTTTTTCCACTTGGGCCCAAATGATTTATTCTCTATCTCCATGGTGTGTGTGTGTGTGTGTGTGTGTGAGGTGGTGGTGGGGCGGGGGGGTGCTTGCTTTGATGGGTAGGGTTTAATTAATGAAAATGGTGACCCAAAAACAAAATGAACCACAATTTTGCACTTATCAAGATTGTGGTGAAACTAACATCTGTTTAGCCAGGCCTAGTTTATGCATGTTTATATTGGTTCCATCGTCTCATGTTTAACGCAGAGTGAGAGGGAAACCTGCCAGAATTGTACTTCAACTGTGTATTGATTGGCATTGTAGATATTTTATGTCTCACTGGAAGAACAGATTTTAACAATTGCTTCGTACAATTGGCAGCAGTACGGGTGGGGAGTAGGGCCGTCATCCCCGTCAATGTAAAAATAAGTTCGAACCTTACATATGTTTTCTTGTGATAATGTAAACTTGCCCTACCCCTCCACCTCCTCAATATTTCCACTACTTGCTGTGTCTTAATTTTTTTGAAAATGATTGTTTCTTGCATCTGCATCGTGAGTACATGTAAAATTCTTTACTAAAGTGTACTCATCGTCCCTAACAAAACATCATGGTTCGGTCCCAAAGTTGTAGGGTTCTATGTCACAAGCACTATATGATGATAAACTAGTAACTTTTGTCCCTTGCATTTGAATTGACAGTAAAACATTTTGAAAGGTCAGCGAAAGAGAGTTAAACACTTGCGCATTTAGTTTCCCTGATATGGAGCTCAAGAAACCAAGATACCCCACCACTAAGCATCAGCAGACACTCCTGACTCAAGCTATATGTTTCCTAATGAATGCAAAAAATTGATAATAATAGGCCATTGTCCATTTATATCAGTAAACATGCAATGGGAACATGAATCACTTCTTCAGATCTTATAAACGCACTGTAAGTAAAGCTCAGCCTTGTAACAGAAACTTAATGCAGACCTCTAGGCATGCATCTATCGTTACATTTGTTCGAATTATTTAGAATTTAATAAAAAAAAAAAGGCTCATGAGGAAAGCATGGTTCATCTATTTGGTATTAGGGGAGATCGCTTCCTAATTAGTAGAGAAGAGAGGATGTAACAGGAGCTATACTTGATGCTGCAGCGTAATTTATCAACACAGACTGCTCTGGAAAAGTTATCTATGTTTGCTGACACCTTACAGTCAAAGTAGCATTTGATACATGGAATACATTACAAGAGCACATGTTAACAAGAAAAGAGAAATCTTTTCACAGCTGGGATAGTTCAGCCATGAGATAGACACATTCAAATGCTCCCTAAGTATCTCTCTATCCCACCAGTGCACAAGCAAATGTAAACAAAGCCCACCACCTTCTCATGGCCTCTCTCTCCAGACAAATGGGATATTATTCATCTCTCAAAGAGTTTAAGCAAGCACACATTAATGTGAATATCATGATCAAACTTGCTGAATTATAATTCGTTGTAGGGTTGTTATGAATCAATGTTTGGAGAAGTATCATGTATTCAGTATCAACTTATCATTGAATTGACCTTCTGCTTCTCTTTCCAGGTGTTTTATCATTCCCATCATTATTCTATAATAACGACACATATCCTGCATAGAATACAAAATTATGTGAAAAAGTTACTAATCAATCTGGAAAAGAAAAAAATCTTCATATAATTCCTCAGGCCCCATTCCTGTTATTTTCATTTCCAATAATGCATTGGAAGCTAAATCCTATGCTTTTACGGGTGTTTTTGAAAGATTCCACTCAGTTATAAAGACCAAATATATGTGGTGCTCCCAGGTTACTTTCAATCAGCCAAGGTCCACCCACAAGCAAAAAGTTTCATCACAGCAAATTTTTCTTTGGCGGAAGCTTTTAAAAGAAGCATCCCATTTAGTGAAGCCCTATCATTCACATCAAAGTGATAGATTCGCTTATGTGGGAGGAATTCAATGAATGAGTTACTAGAAAAGACAGGATCGTAAGAAAAAAACTATAAATCCACTACCTAGTAATTTTGGACAGTCTCTCAACAAATGGAGTCATGTCTTAGACATCTTCAATGACAAATTCTCTTTGCGTTGTTTTCAAGCCACAAAGCAATTGTAGTAGAAAATGGATCTACTGAAGAATATCATTTGAACATGTCAGGATGAATGCATACCCTGGATTTTGAGTTGAAATATGGAGTCTCCCTCTCGCTCTCTCACATAACCAAGAACATTCTCACACAATTGGATCAAAAGTAAATTATTACTCAACTTTAACATGATACTGAGCAGCTGTTAATTTTTTCCGACAGATATCCTGCAATCACAAATTAAAACAGAATAACACTTTCAAAATTCAAGCCACTAGTATTTCAAGCAGTCGCGGATATCTAGCGCATGCTTTCCAAGTTAAAAGCAGAAACTCATGAATAGCAATTTGTTGTAAAGATTTACTTGCTTAGCATTCCAAGTACGATGCAGAAAAGTTCATGTAGGAGATTGAAGCAGGAGAAGCGATTCTATAAATTACCGAAGCAATTAAAGTTTGCCTGACCGGTAGTATAGATGTCCAAACCCTAAGTGCATGTACTCTGAAGCCATGGTTCAATACAAGCACTCAATTCTGCATCATCTGAAAATTATGCTAAGAGTCAGAGACAGAAGCTTGACAGCTGATAAACAAGGTGTTAGATAAGTTAATAAATATTTCTGTCTTTTTTTCCTCTTTCTTTTTACTCCAAACTCACACCAAATTGTTTTCAAGGAGTACTGGGATCAAATTACAGTTAAGAAACTAATTATATTTCACCATCATGACTGAAGAAGTTCCAGCCCAGAATATTTACTGCTTTTTGCAGATTCTAATGAATTCACAAAAGAATTCTGTTTAGTTTAACAAGCCAAAAAAGGAGCCCCTTGAAGTGACACATTGAAAATTCAACTCCCTCAATAAGTCGGCATTCCAGTTCATACATGTAAATTAAGCTTTAATCGATATTTCTAAGGGTGGCTCGTGTACTGGGGTGAATCAGCTGCAGTTGCAATTTCTATGTGAGATAGCTAAATTGGGCCTACACCTATTCTTACAAGTCCAATTGACAATGATGTCAACTAACAGGATAATTAACTTACATATTCAAATTAGAAGCCCACTGATTGATCACGGGAAATTTGTGTCTACATTGTAGTTATGGAGAAGTTGAAGTTAAACTGAGGAATCCAATTTCTTAACAACCACAATTAAACCTAGGCTTATTATTATTGAGGAAGAGGGTCACCTATCAGAAAATAATACCTGATGCACTCCCAAGTTGAATAAATAATCAGTCTCTTAGTAAGTGCTTATATTGATATTCCTTGATGTACTTGTAAACTCCAGATGTAAATTGATCCTGTTGAACCAATTATGTGTTAATCACCATGTAAATGCTCTATGCCTGTTGACCCCACCAAGCAACTGGGCAGCAAAAGTACAGGACATGACAGCTATCTAACGTGTGAATTCATGATTGCCTTACAGAATATATACCTTATATTAAGTTGGAGTAAGAGATTATGAACAAAACCCTAATAAAGGCAATTAATTGGAAACCATCTATATATGACAAGAAATTTGTTTAAAATAATCCCAAATGTAGAAACCTAAAAATAGAATGAATAACAATTCAGGATTGGTTCACTTTGGTGTATTGTGTAAGTTGCCAACTCACTTTTCTGGAGGTTCTTATTCAACCCAGCACAAACTGCATAGCATCAAATCCAAACAGAAAAAGAGGAGCAGGTTTCAGCTAGCATGCAAAAGTGCAATTCAACATATGTTTGCTTATATTAGAGAAGAGTACCAAGTAAAAATGATAGCACAAGTTGAGGAAACTAAGCATATCAAAAATGCTATTAGGTAAGAACAGGTTATTTTTAATCTGTTTCAGGGGATTTGGAAACTCAGCCAAAATGAATAGTGACAGAAATAGCTGGGGCGTGAAACAGGGCAAAGCGTTTAGCTAAGAAACAACACAGTGAAAGCAAATGGAGAGAAAAGAAAAGAATCTAACATCAGTTTCATACCTCTAAAGTCCATTGATAGAGATTGCATTGAGGAGGTAATAATTACCACAAACAATCCATGAGAATTAATCTTAACAGTTTCCTTAACATCTGGTTTTGCTTATTTTGTTTGAGGTTATTCTACCAGCGAGAGGTATGTGGATTAAAAGCAAGGCTGCACTTATTGCAGTTCATATCATGGAGAACCTTTACTCATATGCAGCCTGTTTAGGCTTAGGTGGGACATGTCCGCGCTCCACAAACCGCAGCATAAGCTTATCTGCCTCATCTAATTTCTGCTGTAAAATCAATTTTTTACTCACTTCCTCACACAGCTTTAAGTCAGGAACCAAATTTCGGTTAAACATTCTGCAAGCCACTCTATATGATCCAAGAGGATTCCCGTTCTTTAAAAAACTTCTCATGAGAATGTGGCAAGTATTTGCATCAACTCTAGAAGCTGTTCTCAGAACCTTCCCCAAGAGCTTATAAGCTTCATCAATGTGTTCAAAACAGCAAAGCTTTTCAATGACTTGGTTATATGCTGTTTTGCAATTTTGCCTTGAAAGCATCTTCTCCATCAGTTTCATCAAATCATCTACCCTCCCCTGCTGACAGAAATGATGGATGAGTGACCGATATGTCACTGGAGTAGGAAGCAAACCGCTGTGGAGCATTTTCTTGGTCATTTCAGTAGCCTCATTTATTCTACCTTTCCTTCCCAGTGCATCAATGAGTGTTGTATATGTCACTTCATCAGGGTGTTTGCTATTCAAATACATGTCATCAAGGACAGATAGAGCAGCATCCAAGTCATCCATTTGACAAAATCCATGAATTACTGTAGTAAAATTCACAACATTGACAGCACACCCTTTTTTCAGGCACTCCTCCATTAATTTTTTAGCTTGATCTGTTCTGCCCACTTGACAAAGAGACTGAATCAAGAGGTTAATTTCAACAGGAGAAGGATAAAAGCCTTTTCTGATCATTTCCCTCACTATATCACAGGCCTCAGACAACTTTCCTTCCCAACGAAACCCATGCATGATTACACTATAAGTCACAGCATTTGGCGTCCACCATCCCTCACTCATGTTCATCATCTCTCTTGCCTCTGAAGAGTTCCCCCTCTGACAAAGCCCGTTTAACAAGGCTGTATATGAGACACAGTTTGGCTTACAACCATGCTTGTACATCTGCTGCAGCAATTTTTTAGCTTGATCAACCTCTCCTACTCGACAAAATCCATTCACAACAGCAGTGTAAGTCACAACATCAGGGCTGCATCCCTTCAACAACATTTCGTCGACAATATCTTTAGCCCTATCTATTCTTCCTTCCTGACAAAAGCAATTTACTACTGCAGTGTACCCCACTTTGTCAACATGGAACCCTCTTTCTTCTGCTTCCCGTACAAATCCTAGTGCCTCTTCTGCATGACCATACTTGGAAAGCATGTGGATAAGAGTATTGTAAGTAACTTGATCAGGCAGCAATTTACTTTCTTTCAACATCTTCTCCAAAAGCCCTCTCAATTCATCAATCCTCTTCTCCTTGCACAAAAAACCCATGACAGTATAGTAGCTAACTTTATCTGGAGAACAACCTTTAAGGGGCATTTCTGCGATCAACTTCATTGCATTGTCAACCTGGTTGCTTTCACAATAACCCTTAATCAAGCAATTATATGTAATGACATTAGGTTCAATCCCGACCACCTGCATTCTCTCTGAAAACCTCAATGCCTTCTCCAACCTTTTCCCTTCCACCAAAACATTAATTGCAGTGTTGCATACCGAGATATCAAGCTCAACTCCTGCTCTCTGCATGAGAGTCAATACCTGCATTGCTTTCCTCAAATGTCCAGCTCTACTGAAAGACACCATCACACAACCAAAATCTTCAGGCCAAATCTCAATCTTCCTCCGCGCCATAAGCCGAAGAATACGCTTAGCCCCCTGACACAACTTAGTCTTACTGAGAACCTTAAGCATTGCATGATAAACTATTGGATTGTGCCTGTACCGCCATTGCCTGTCAGCCCAATAAAAGAATTTTAAAGTAACTCTTTCATCCGACTGAGCTTGAAGTACAGCACAAACTTGACTAGGCTTCAAACTGCGCAACAAGCGCTTTAACTCCGATTCAAGCTTTGGAGTCCATGCTGCCCTATGATCAATCAGCCTACAAATCTCTCTCACTAATGGGTGTCTCAATTCGTTTCCATCCACCTCGATTCTTCTAGGAACTTCACTTCTCTCAGTGTTCCTGTCAATTGAATTCAAAACCCTAAATTCGTCGTCATTATCTTCCTCACTCTTTCCCACTTCCTCTTCTTCTGACTCACCAAACTCATTGAAAACATCAAGATTACATTTTTCTCCACCCCAACTATAAAGACTGTAATCTGAACTCAAAATGCTAGATTCTTCAGAACCCGTTTCTCTAATTCCACCGAAACCATGTTTTCTATCATCAACAGCATCTCTTTCCACGCATTGCCACGCATTTCAGACGCCATATGGGGAGCAGAATTATGTTCTTTAGATGACCATGATGAAAAAAAATATGGAATTGCTCCAATCCGAGCAAATATCCGGTTGTGAACGTAGTTATACCCGATATTATCAGAACAAGAACATGTATGCAACACATTAATTTTACTGAATTGGTGTGTACTAGATAAAGTTTCCCGGATTTTGTTTAGTGCGTTGGAATTTAATGACATTTTCAGTGAATCAAAAGAGCAAATTGGAATCGCATAAATTGGCTACAAATTAGAAAGAGGGTTTTGGGAAATTACATTTGAAAGAACCTGGGCTTTCAAAATGGGAAGGGTTCACCGTGTATGGATTCAATGAATTACAAATAGAAATAGAAATAGAGTTGGATTTGAATTTTTTTTTTAAGATTGTTAAATACAAAATTTTTAAAGAAACACGCGGACGGTCAAACCCAAAATTTTTGGTGAAATTAATATTAAGATTGGATTTAAAAAAAAAAAAACAGAAGCAATATTTTTTTTCTTTTCATATAGAATTATTTGTCCTTTTACCATTCAATTCTTATATCTGTTTCAAATATATGATTGTATTGGATGTTTTTTATTTTAACAGAAGCAATTAATTAATTTTCTTTTCATATAGAATTATTTGTCCTTTTACCATACAATTTTTATCTTTCTCGTCATTTTTCTTTTTTGGACTTATCAAAACAAGATTTTATTTTTTTAAAAATATATTTTAAAATTATTATATTAATTAAAATAATAATATAATACTATTATTCTCAATACTACTTTTAAGAACAACTATATAATGATATATAATTTTTTTTTATTTTTTCAACTTTTACAACTTCCATCGGAATAGAAGCAAAGCCCGTATAATACCCAGCCCTTAAACCCCTTACTATAACTATAGTTATAAAATTCTTCAAATTTTTTAAAGGACTTGATTTGGAATTCCGGATATATATTAATGAGAAAATCTCTCAAATCCTTCATTAATATATATGATTTGTTTTTAAATCTTATTTCAAATTATTAATACATTATACGAAGTTTTTTTTTTTAAATAGGTATATATAAGTTCATTAGATATATACGCACATTTATACTTTACACTTCTCACCCAAATTCTTTTCCACGTGTTACTTGGCTGCAAGATTTTGTATCACTGTTTCAAGAGCCACCAATGCAAGGATTGAATCTTTTAGTTGTGATACTTGAATATATTTTTTGTATAGCTTGTATATGATATTCAATTATGTTAAAAAAATCAAAATTCATATATTTATTTTAGTAAAATTAAATACTAGAAAACTGTGTGGTACTTATATTTCTTTTCTATGATAAATTCTTAACCCAAACTGATTAAAAAAAAATTACATACTCATAGAACCTTCAACTGTCCGAAGCACTAATTGAGGAAATAAACTGAAAATTTGCAAAAAAATAATCTCAAGAACTGCATTTACTGTGATTAATGAATATATAAAAGAAAAAGGCAGCCGCCCCGCTTTTTTCTTGGTCAGGGCCCCACGTCTCTTCCTCGGCCTATATATATGCATGTCCCATTGTGCCCATGGCTTCTTCAGACATCCTCTCTCACCAAACGTCTGCGCACACAGAAAAACACACACCACATACTAAGTTCCCCGGGGTGATGGCAGCCACCGCCATTGAGGTGGCCGAGAACGGCAATGCGGAGCCACCGAGATCAGCTCTGATATTTCTCGGGACCGGTTGTTCGAGCGCGGTGCCGAATGCGTTGTGCTTGATCCAGCCTTCCGATCCTCCTTGTCACGTCTGCTCCCAATCTTTTTCCCTACCGCCGGACCAAAACCCTAATTACAGGTTTTTCAATTGATCATTGTTGCGCGTTATTTCTACTTTCTTTAGTAATTTATCAAGAATTCTTGAGAAAATCTTGGAGTTAATTGATCATAATGTGTAATCACTGGTCTTGAATCTTGCTCTGGAATTTTTATTGTCTCAATTCTTAGCCTGTCACTAGTTTTCTTGCATGGCGTACAACTAAGGTTGTTGTTCGATTACTGAATCTTGCTATGGCTTTATTGGTTCCTGGATTCTTGGTGAGGGCACAAGATTACATCCTGCGCTTCTTGTTTTCCTGTGGTTGAATCTTGCACTGTCGGTATTCTTTCTTGGATTGACAACAGAAGTTTTCTTGCAGTGCATACGACTTATGTTGTTGTTCAATGACTAATTCTTGCAATGGCATTACTGTTTCTTTGATTCTTGGTGAAGGCCCAAGTTTTCTTGCATCCTATACAACTTTTCATTGTTGGCATTGTTCTTACTTGGATTGACAGCAGAAGCTTTCCTACATTGCCTGCGCAGCTATGGTTTGATGGTTTTGGCTGATGGTTGATGATGGTATTGTAGGTGCAATACATCCCTCCTAATTAATTATTGTGGCAGTGAGGGCAAACATAAATACATTTTGATTGATGTTGGGAAGACATTTAGGGAGCAAGTGCTGCGATGGTTCACTTTCCATAAAATTCCGCAAGTAGATTCAGTGAGTGTCTATCTCCTCTATCTCTAATAATTTTCTCTGTACATTTACATTGCTGGCATATTCATTTTTCTCGAATTGGAATTTACAGTTATGTGTGCATTTGATATTGCATATAACCACTACAATGCTGATTTTAATCATCCCCTTCAACATACTCAAATGCTTGAGTATTGTGATATGGAAAACAACTTCACATTTAATGACTTGTTAATGATGAAGTAAAGAAATCACGGACAGCATACGAAACTGTCTACATTTCTCCCCAGCTAACTAAAGAATCCAACTTCATCTAGTGATATTAGATGCCTGTGGGTCAGTGCATCTGGCAAGTTTAATAGTAGATAATAGTGACTAGTTACTATATTAGGCGCACAATTTCCATCATGTTTGGGTAAACAAGAGAACTGGAGGAAGGAGGCATGCAATTAGACAGCCAAGAGAGTTCTTCTCATGTTCCTATTCACCTTATCCGGGTTAAACTTTTTGAAATTCATTACTCATTAGAAAGTACTTCAAAAAACTTTGTCCTCTGTTCTCATTTAGGTAAGCCAGTTCCATGTATAATGCTGAATTGCCCCTTGCAGACTTAATAACATGCCCAGGGCTGTACTACATCCAGGTAGGAGCTCACCCTACCATACATTGGTTTCATTTTACTTTACTTTCTCAGAGACTTAATAAAGTGATTTTGAAAAGATAAAAAATAAACGATCTCTTATGATGCATTCCTAGTGAAGTGAACGGAAAAACTATCAGAAATAAACTTTTAAAATTGTACATTTCTTCTCAAACTTGATTTCCTCTTAGCCTGTTTTATTTTTCATTTGAATCTTGCCTTAAGAAAAGAAATAGAAAAGGAATAAAGAGAGTGGAAGTTGATTCGGCTTGATGATCAAGAAGAGATTAAAGAGACTGAGCAGAAAGACATCCACTTGATCTTACTTTAAGTACTTCCTTTAGAATGTAAAAGTTTTCTTTTGGAATATAAAATACTTCTCTGAATAATGGATGTTTGTACGAATGTTTAGTTGTTGTCAATACATGTATAATAATAAAGAGTACTGTGAGAGCAATCTTGTTTTTTTAATAATTCTGAAGAATTAATAATCACTCTTATAGTTTCAAAAGGGTGAAAAATTATTTTTATTTTTTGGTACATTTGAGCAAAAGTTTTGCTTTATGCATTTAATCGAGCCCGGGCAAGTTTAGCACACTACATGATCTGGGTAACAGTCAGCAGCCAGAAGGCTTTTTTCCCAGCTTCTGCATATCGTTTTAATTGTTATTGATGAAATTCTAATTAAAAGTAGAATGATCTAGTTTGCTAATTTTACAACTTCTGCAGATTATATTAACTCATGAACATGCTGATGCTGTTCTTGGTTTGGATGACATACGCGCTGTGCAACCTTTTAGTCCAACAAATGACATTAATCCGACTCCCATCTACCTCACCCAAGGTGCAATGGAGAGGTACTTTGCACTTCTGCACAGTTATTATACCCATACTTGTAACACTAATAAGATTTTGCTTTGCCCAATTTTTATTACTTGATCAGCAAGATAAAATGCTGATGATTTTACTGACTTCACTATTGCTTTGAAAAATAATTTTTAGTCACAACAGCATGCAAATTTACTGTTACTGTTACTTTCACTTTGCTGCCATTGCTTCTGTAGTTGTGATAACCTCTGTCATGTCTGGAGGTATGATTTCATTTTTTCTTTGTTCACATAAAGACTTTCTTAGTTTTTGGTCATTTCTTAGAAGAAGGATGTTGCTAGACATCTTAAATAGGAGGAATTAAATATTGACTATGGTGAAAACATAAATTTCCCTGTGATTCTTATGTTTTATTTTTTGTCTGTTGAACAGAATATATGTTATTAATTGCTAGATTTTCATTGCTGGATAGAAAATGGAGTATGGTATAAGGTTTGCTAATCATCCTGAACCTAGGAACTAAACCCTGGGGTTAATTGATGGTCTATTATGTGTATCATTTTGGTTATAAAACCTTGACATGGATATCATATGCATTTACAATTTATGTTATGTACTAGCAATTGTTGATTAAACCTTGAAATGGATGTAGTTTGCAGTTGCAATTGATGCTACTGTCAATTGTTGATTCCTTTTGAACAGCATTGCAGTGAAATTCCCTTACTTGGTTCAGAGAAAACTCAAGCCTGGGCAGGAAATTAGACGTGTAGCCCAACTTGACTGGAAAATTATAGAGAATGATCATACAAAGCCATTTGTGGCATCCGGACTGCAATTTGTTCCTCTTCCGGTTAGTTTCATCTTGTGCTTTTTATATTATTTGTGTGGAAACCTCTTAAGCCTTATGCATATTGTTTTATTTGTAGATATTTCTTATGCCTTTCTTATATATTCCCTTGTTCTTATGTTCTTACTAGGTCATGCATGGTGAAGATTACGTATGCTTAGGTTTTCTCTTTGGTGAAAGATATAAAGTAGCATATATATCAGACATTTCGCGCTTTCTTCCATCTACAGAATACTGTAAGCACTGTCATTCTCTGCTTTTTTTTTTTTATTTGTTTGGCCTGACTATCTCATGTCCTGTGGTTACATTTGCTATTGTATAACACACCTCTCATTACTAGGTATAAGTGAATATCTGTAAAATAAGTAACATGGGCTGCTATCCTAATTCGTTTATAAATTCAAAACATTTATTTCATGATACGAAACGTCATAATCTTATTTTATAAAGGAAAAAAGTATCAAAGGCAGAAGCACAATGAAGAAGTTCAGGTGTAATAAAACTACTGCAATTGTATAAAATTTATTAACTGTTGACTATGATTTATTAACTGTTGAATGAGCCTAAAGACTGGAAAGGAGCATTAAAGAACAAGCATTTCTACTGTTTGTACATAACTACAACTCTGGAGCCTTTTGTAAAGATATCTCTGGTTTTGTAGATATTTCAAAAGATGGTGGTCAACAGTTAGATCTCCTTATTTTGGACACGCTGTATAAGGTTAGCTACTATACGTCTAAATATTATGTGCTTAAGATCCTCGTATTTTCATGTTTATATTTTCTACAGTCACTAAGCATAGCATAGAAGTCTTTCCCCCCTTCCTTTTGTTTGATTTGATATGATGCAGTTCTTGTTTTATCGACAAACTGCAGAGACATTTTTTTCTTTTTTAATCAATGCATTGTACATTATCCTATATTAGAAATAGCTTCATGGTGCATCATCCTACTATACTGTGTTCATACCATCATAGTCACAATAAAACATTAGTGTTCAACCCCTGCCTTCTTCTCTTGTTTGATTTAATAAGATTCATTCTAATTAATTTGATAAGATCCAAAGTTTTGCCAACTCAGAAGTTATCTCCAGTACTCAAGTACACCTTTTAGGCAAAATGAATGTCATTTGATGCTTTTAGATCCTATTTTCTCTCTTTCCTCATTCCTAATATACTAATATGGAAAGAAATATTTGTGCTCGTCTTATTCTGTTGCTTATCTATCTGCTCGTATGTGCAGAAAGGATCCCACAACACGCACTTCTGCTTCCCTCAGGTTTGTTCTTGGATATTTTTGTTTTGGCAAATGCTACTTGTGTTACATTGTCGAGTTTTTTCTCAGACTCTTGATGCTGTGAAGAGAATATGCCCAAAGAGAGCTTTGCTTATTGGAATGACCCATGAGTTTGATCACCACAAAGACAATGAATTTCTTAAGGACTGGTCTAAAAGGTATTGCTGCTTGCGTGTCCCTGTGGAATTTTTTACTAAAACTTGGGCAGATAGGGTGAAGGACGTATAGTGTAACTCCCACCTTATTATACTTATTCACTAAATATTTACCAGGTATTTGAGGGCATTTTTGGAATTCCATATTGATTCAAATTTCTTGTGTACAAGTTTGTCAGAAACATGGAGAAGCCAAATTCCCTCTCCCCAGCCTGACCCCTAGCCTAACCCCTAGCCTAAGAATATATTCTCTTTTCTTTGTTCCTCTAGAGCCATTCATATTCTTTTTCAGAATCTTTGTATGAGGTTATCATGTCCAGTCAATCACATCCACTGGACAATAGACTGAAAATTCCTTTGTGTTGGTTTTCTCCGTTTTGCTGTGCAATTTGCCTCGTGCTTTAGTAGCCACTAATGTGAATTTTGAATTCGTATTTTTGCACATTGATTCTTCACGAGACGACATGGACAAGCGTAATGCAACCCATTTTCATTTGTTTCCAGAGAAGGAATACCAGTTCAGCTTGCATATGATGGGCTGCGAATCTCTATAGACCTGTGATGAGGTAAGGTTTCAATATATAGATTGCAAATCTTGCTTAATGAAAATTGTTTCTTCGAAGAAATCATTCACAGTTTTATGTGCCTGCTGAATTAAGAATTATTGGTTTAGTTTACTGCCAATTCTATTTAATGAAGGGAAAACTTATTATGAGAGTAAGACTCTACTAAATCTGCTACAGTAATCATATCAGGAAATTCAAGAAATGACTGGAAATTATCTTTGAAACTGTGTGATTTGGGGATACTTCTTGGAATACATAGTACGGGATGACTACAGAGAGTTATTTGTAAGCGAGTGATGAGGCTGGCATTTTTGGGATGCGCATTTCAAATCCTATGTACTCTAGCCTCTGGAGTCTAACATTGCTTGATATCATGTGAAAGGGTAATAACATGTGAAAAAGGCAGACACATAGAGCACTTTATGAAATTTGCCAAGGGTTCTATATAACTATATGAGGCAGCATTGACACGGGCTGATAGAGACATTGTAAGGTTTGATTGCTGGGTAGTTTGGCCCTTGGATTTTAGTGGTAAAGCACCAAGTAAAATACTTTCCTTTGTTTATTTTCAAGGAAACACGAAGGAAATGCTTGTATGAATAAATATAATTGTGAGAGACATTTATTGTACATCAATTTTATTTCTTTTTCCATGATAACTAACTAAATTAAAAAAAAAAAATGAACTTATTTTGTCCAGTAGGACAAAATGAAATGTAGTTTTAATGCCTTTTGCTTCCCTATCTCTTCTTCTATAACATCGATCCAAAACGAAGCTAAATTTGTTGGGGTGAAAAATGGTCAAGTAATAAACAATCCCTTTCCCCTAGTTGGGTATCTTGCAGGCATACTCAGTTTGTTCACCTGTCTTCAATCCACCCTACTCTCTTTCCTTGGTTTAACAGAATATACTGGACTGTCCTGCATCATCCTGCACCAAGTTTTGAACTCTGTTAACTCCTCTATCTGGCATCTTCTGCATGCAGTGTTACATGAACTGCTCCATTTCCCAATCCTTTCTTTCTCAACAAGCATAGACCACTGAGAGAACACTTCTGGTTGCTGAAGGTGCATGTGTTCGTTTATGTGGATTAGGATCTGCTCAGCTGATGAGTGGTCATAGTTGAGCTCCTTTTGGTTTGTATTACTGGAAATTCTGATCATTTGGATTGAGCATAAAACACAATTAATGGTTAATAAATTTTATGATTTGTAAATAAAATGAAGTATTTGTTGTGAATTAGGCATAAAGCACAATGATGATGGATTCTGACGTGATTACATCATATAAGATGATTCAAACCAAATGTTCCATGTTGTAGTTTGAATAGATGAGGGAGTTGCTGAATGGTATTAAACTGTTTTTCAAGTTTTAAATTGGCCTATACCTTCTCTTTTTTCTTTTGAGTGGGGTGGCGGAATGTGAAGGGTTGTCACTTCACTGGTGAGCCAGGGGATTTCTTTTATTTTTTCATGCCTTATCGTCATTCCAGTGTTGATATGAATTCAGTTTGACAATTGTTAGATCCTTCTCTTTTGTTTGGGAAAGGCCTTGTGCATAGCCCATATGGGATGGTTTCCATTCAAATTAGTCCTTAAACCCGAAGGGTTGTGTTAGTTGAAAGTTGGCCTGACAAAAATTGCTGAAACTATTCTTTCCATTTCTAAGGTTGCTAAACCTGATTGGGACCATAGGATAGGTCCCCCTCATGCTATTTCTGTTGAACAATTTGCTACTGACCTTTTTCTCCTAGTTTGAACGAAAACTAATGATATGTTTGTGATTGGTTTCTGCAGGTTAAAAATATAAGCTATTTATCAACAGTTGATATTTATTTTGTCTTCCCCATAAATATTATTAAAAGGGGAATAAAACATATACATGGGAATTTTGTTATCAACGCCTGGCTCAAGAGTAAAAACAAGATGCAGAAGCAGCAACTCACAGGATTAAGGGAGATAGTGATACAGATTGTGTTAGATTCCCTAATCCCTACTGGTTTCATTTGTGAGGAATACACCCTGAGTTATGTTATTAACTGGCAAGACGATACTCTTTGATGTTTGCTTAATGCATGGCTAAATCAGGTGGCCTTTTTAACCTTCTCGCTCTCGTACTGGTTCATGAAACATACAAGTATCGTGTTTTTAGTCATATTGATCCGAACTACTCTATAGCGTAATAAATTTTGCCAACATAAATTAATGATGAGAAATCCCAACAATGGTTGTAATTGACCAGTCAGCTTTTGAAAGTTGATTGGGTGGTTTAGTTGGTTTGCTTCATTAAGTTTCACAAAAGTTATGGGTTCGAACTCATTTATGGTAGTGATTTTAGCCGGCTCATAGATAATAATTATGATTCAATGAACATTCAATGACGAATGAGAAATTTCTATAGTCACATTCAATACTAATCACCCCTTGGTCCCTCCCACCTTTTACATTTCAAAAAAAAAGGAAAAAGAAAAATGTGATTTTCATGCTAAATAAAAGACAGCGTGTTTAACGTACCAAGCATGTTATTCACATATACTACGTTTTATTATTTGTTCCGCACGTCACGCATTAAAAGACAAGATCTAAAAAATCAGACAGAAGCTTTTAATATTGTTGCTATAAACCAACGTAGTCAACATGCAACAACCTTTAGATGTCCGTTCAACTCATTCAGCATTATTCTTTATTGTTTTGGTCCAGAAAGGAAGCCAAGCTAAGACTAATCAAATTGCTATGACTGACTATATTCGGTTTCTTGAAATTCAAACATGAGAAAATTCTAGCATTTGTTATTCTCTCCATCTTCTTTTTCCTGATATACATCATACAGATAACTGTGAGAAAAAGCAGGAAAGCAGAAGGAAATATACAAGAAGAAAAAGATATGGCATGTTATGTTCCTTTTAACAACAGGAACCTAGATATAAGCTTCTTTGTATTCAGGCCCACAGTGGTATATGTGGATGATCTAGTAGAGGCTCTAAAGCAATTTTCTTTATACACTGAGAGCCTTGGTTGTGTTCACAGTTCGATATTCAGAAGTATTCATGGGAACATGGTAAGGGACTCCTTTTTCAAGATTTTATGTCATGTATTCCTTTGTTTATTTTCTAGTGTTTCTTCAATTTGTATAAACAAAATCTTTTCTTCTGGTTTCAATATACATGCGGGAGATGGGTGTACATGTCTTTCTTATTGCGATCAGTTGCTCCTTCTATAGATTATATGGTATGGGGCATGGATGAAGAGAAGTGATGAGAACAAGCAGCTGTTAAGTGCTGCTCTTGTAAGTAGTTTTTATGCCATATTGCTACTTTTTTGACTGGATCATATGTAGACTCTTTTCTCGCCACAATCTTATGCAAAGTTAGGAGATTTTCTTTGGTACATCTGTAAGTTTATATGCAAGGATGAAGCCAGATTTTTTAGTTTCAGGGGATGAGATGGATGCACAATTCAGAAATTTGAAGGCAGCAAAATTTTAAGTTCCATTTAATTTATATGTAAAATTTGAGACTATAGATAGGTGAGGGGGTTGGGGGCGATCTCTCCATCTCTATATGTATGTATTAGTTATAACCATTCCTTTTAATGAACTGTGCATATTTGTTAATTGTGCATATGAACATTTAAAACTTGACATTACTCTGCTTAGTTGAAAACAGTAGCCACTCAACTGACATGGTGCAGAACCAGATTCAAGCTTGTCTGAAAACAAATACTGATTTGCACCAGCCCTTGCACTCTGCTAATTACTTAGGTGACAAATTTTCAATTTGCATATCCTTTATTTTGGCCTCTCCTTGTTTTCCCAGCTTTCCGTGTTAACAAATGTAGCAAGCATGGCCATCTTAATGGACCACAGTTTCTTCGAAGCATATGCTGGAGAATCAAGAGACGGCTCCCCGGCTGCAAAATTCTTCACCGGTGACATTGTTTCCCTGAGTTCAGCCACCCTTTCAGCCAACGACCCAAATGAAAACAACGTTTCTTACGCGTGCTTAGCCATATTCAAAGATCGGTTCCACAAGATGGATGGTGCAAGGGCTGGAGTTTGCTTTAAGTCTCAAAGCATGCCAAGAATAGTTGGCCTTTTTGTGTGGAAATCTCTGCAGTTTTGCTACACATACATATTAACCTCAGATTATCGAAAGACAGTTCTTCCCTATGTTGATGGTTTTGCACTCGACATTAAATACGATGTTTTCCGAGTCGTATATGTCAGTGGCGACAATGTCCTGAGTTTTCAGTTCTACCCCGAGCATAGGATGCTGGAAAATGAAATAGACAATAATGAAGCCTACCCTGTGGTGCAAGATTTCAAAGAGAGATGAAGCTTCTTGATCACTTGCCTCAATTTTGCTAAGAAATGTTTAATACGAGTATCATGAGATATTGATCAATAATACAATCAAATCTATTCATTCAACATATGTGATTTCATATATATATATATATAGCTTGATCATGGTTGTAGATTAAGAGGTTGTCTTCCCAAGTTTATAAGCTTTTTAAAATATTTTATAAATTGTTTAAAAGTTTATACGGTGTTAAAAATTATTTGGTAATTTTTTTTAAAAAAATTTATAAGTTCCTAAAAAGTATTATCTCAACCCCAATTTATTTTAAAATAATAATTTTTTTAGTTTTGATAATTTTAATTACAAAATTATCATTCCTAATATTTTAAAATTTTCATGATTTTATATTATTCAAACACTTTAATAATTTATTTTAAAAATAAGATCTAATATCTTATAAATTTTAAAAATATTTTATAAAATATAGGAGTTTATAAAATCTTTTAAATAAATTTAGTGGAACAATTTTCGCAAATCCTGATTTTATGAGTCTCAACGTTGAAGTTTGAGCTAAGTGGATTGCTTGGCAAAACCATTGTGCTTTGGGCCACAACCCGGAAAAGTTCATAAGCTTAGTGGTCTAGCTGCTACATCAGCCCAAATTGTTGATTCAGTGATTCATCAGTGTCCATGTGTTGAGTTTTGGGTTGGGCTTTTTGTGTTTTGGGCCTAAATGATATCAAGGCGCTCCAAAAGATTAGTTTAAAAATTCTTTATAGATGAGATTTTATTTTAGCTCGAGTTGTTGCATTATATGTGTTTTTAATAATTGTTAGATTGATTGTAAATTATCTATGAGCATAATTATCTTAATCCAAAAATGAAATTCTTACAATCATTTATGTCAAAATTATGGAAAAAATTAAAAAATAAAAACAAAAAAACAGATACCTCGTGTGCTTACACTTAATTGTCCATGATTTTATGTTGATTGGCATTGAGACGCTTGGACCAGTAACATTTTAATGAAGGAACCCTCTTACCAAAGTTAACCCTTTTTAAATCACATTTTAAGACAACCGACAACTCGCTTTGACGGGCTGATCTTTGATTTTATGTATCCCTTTCCTCCTCCTAACAAAAATAAAACGTTTTAATAAATGCAAAAGGCCCACCAAAAGAATAGCCGAGATTTTTGAATTGAAACCCCCCACAATCTATTTTCTTTTCTTGCTGCTCTTGTCCCTGTAATAATGGGAATGTGGAGAAAGACGGCCTTTTGCCAAAAACTTTCAAAGGGTTGGTAGAAAAAGTGACAAATTTGAAGGACCCATAAAAGAAAGCAGATAGAAACCATGCCATCTCAGTCAAACATGTGAACTATCATTACAAAGTTTTTAATCTTTTTTCAATTTCTTTTTCTTTTTTCTTTTTTCTTTTTTCTTTGTGGGGTAGGGTTGGGGGGTGGGGTGGGGTGGGGGGTTACAGTGATGGTATTTCAGAGGTTCAAAATTCAGGTTTCTGTACAGGACAATAGTGACTCCCAATCCACATCAAACGCATAGGAAAGTACTGTAAACTTAGCTGCACTCTGTACTTTATTGGATGACTTGTGTGGAGTTCCATAAGCCCACCCCCCCCCCCCCCAAATACTCTATTTTTATCACATTGGTCCTTTATCTTTCTTTGTCTTCTTCTATTGTCTGTTTTACAATAACCCTTCTTTGCTATTGGGAAACCAATATAAGGTCTTAACTTAGAGTCCCTATAAAATATGTACATTTGTCTGTTTCCATATTATTTTTTCTTTTTTTGTTAGATGTTTGATACATAATTATTAGTTGAATTAAATTAACAATTAAATGATATCAGAATATCATGATAATTTTATTATATTACTCAAAAAAATATAAAACTAACTATGTTCTTATATAGTATCAAAATTTCAGGACTGAGTCCCTAAATAGTTGGTGGCTCATATGACACAAACATAAATTCAATAACCCCATGGACCCTAATTCATTATGAATAGAAGAATTTCACATTGATTTGCAATGTGAAGGCATTGTGGTCAAAGATGTACATTAATTGGAGTATCCAAATTCCATTCCCTATCGATGATCTCATCATCATCATCATAAATTAGCAAGAAAAATGATGTACGGTCAAACATTGGCCAAGGACACAAATGTGAAGCCATACATTTGAGACCAATTTGAGGACAATGGGCCAGCCAGTGAAGGAACACTCCATGTGAATGTAGTTCCAAAATCCACAGTCCAAACCCCACCCCGCACCCCCAACCCCCCTTGAACTAATGATAGGAATGGCCTACCCTTAGAAAGAATGTTTTGGACTCATGCTTCAAGCCCTTACTGTTCTTACCAATTAATCAAAATGTTCCTTAGAATTTTAAGTCCACATCACAAGAAAATGGGGTGGGGGTAAAGGGTGTGGGGGGTAATAATGGGAAAGAGGTGCCCTTGATTACCCCTAGGGCTTTGAGCCTAATTTGGGAGTATAATTATGTTTATGGATATTATTTTTAATATATTTTGGATTAGAGTGACAGTCAGGGAGCATAGTCTAGGGTTTTGTGCCCCAGAAATAGAAAAAAAAATGTTTGATGAGATTTAATATAATTAATCCTCTTAAGCTCTGAATGAGTGATGCTTAAGGACTTGTACATGCATGAACTTGTGAGTCTACATATTTTGGCTTTTGATTTTTGGTAAAAATAAAAATAAAAATAAAAATAAATTCCAATGTCACATGACTGTGCACGTGCGCTCTTCATGTGATGTGTCTTATTGCAAATCAAAACAAAACTCAGTATAGGCAAATTGTGGTATGGGGTTACGTGATCACATGGGCATAACTTTATGTTAATAAAAAATCATAGCATAAAAAGTATAAATGGGTGGCTAATTAATACCCAAAAAAATGGCATTATCATAGGTTATAGCATCAAAAAATGGAGCTAAAAGTGTTGGCCTAATTTGGCCTAGTACACAATCATGAGTTCTAGCCTCTAATAAATATATATGATTCTTATCAAATTTTGGTCTTTGGATGCCTTTTATTGATTAAATTTAATTTTCTTTTATTTTATTTTCCAAAGTTTTTATTTATACGTTGTGGGTTTGTCCAAAGTTTGGTAAAGTAAATTTTATTTATCTTCAAATTTTTGGATAATTATGTGTATTATTAATTATATTTAATTATTTTTGATTATCGGGTGACTTATGTTTACAAAGACATTTCTTATTATGTGTAATTTTAAATGTATAATTAAAAAAATATTTTATACACGTGAAACATGTACGCGTGATTTATAATATAAAATGCAATATAAAATTATAATAAAAAATTTAAATTAAAACATATATTATTAATATCATAGCATAGGTACTTATACAGTGCACAAAATTTAACAGTTTTAAGTAATATAATTATTTTTTCTATTTGTATCTAAATTAAGAATTTGCATATTAACAATTTTGTAAAAAGAAGAAGAGATAATCATAAAAATTCCTTAAATCACTTCTTCAACTTTTTAAGTTAAAAGCAACAAATGGAGAGAGGAGAGGGATTTTAGGGTCTCTATCATAGTGGATTGGTATTGACCAATTACTACAGTAGTAGTCTCTTTTGAATATTGTGCCATGCACCTTAAAATCATACTACTAAATTATATATATACACTCCATTATATGTATAGTTTTTAGGGCATACATCACTATAAACACAGGAACCCCTGGGTTTTTTTTTTTTTTGGGGGGGGGGGGGGTGTAGGGATAGGGACTAGGGTGGTGTGTGTATGACCAATGGGAAGGATCAGATTATAGAATTCAGTATCCTATTTCCTCCTGATATACTACTACATTCATTCACTCACTCACATTATGTAGGGGCATTGGTGGAAGTGTAGAATTAAGTATGTTTGACTGATTTTTTTTAAATTATTTTTTCAGATATTAATTTTATTTGCAGAAAAGTAGTCAAATGAAATAAATTAGTAAAGTAGTGCCAAATTTGTGAGAAAAAAAAAATATCCTTTTACATAATCGTGAAAACCTCTGCGAGGAGTTTGAGGTACCCATAAAATTGACCTGCTTTCATTAAAAGTTTTGTTCCAAAATCAACCAACATTAGTGGCGAGATTGTTGGCAGTATTATATTATGTAATATATAATAATATAATACTACTTTAATTATAATAGTGTAAAAATAATTTATATTAAGATTTTTCAAAATAATAGTATAATTTTGAAAAGGAGAGAAAAAGAATAATGGCATTTTTGTCCACATAAAAGAGTTGGTCCTGAAGCAACAAATCCAGCTCTGGCAATATCACGAGCCTTATTTATTTTCTGTTTTCATTTGATAGGCCTGCAAGCCTTAATATCATATACATAACTTCTGAAATAAGTAAAAAGAATCAGATATCCCAACTACTGCAAACTACACGTATATCAAAGTCTTCCACTGTTCTGGACTCAATGTACAATCATTAACCCACTCTCTCCATTTCTCTCTCTCTCTCTCTCTCTCCCCTTCCATTTTTGAACTATTAATAGCTCTTTTGTTTTGGTTCAACTTAAATTTATGAGGCAGAAATTATATCAATTTTTTTTTAAAAAAATATTATTCAAGTTTCTTGTTTTTCTCTTTTATTTTAGGGTTTTTTTAGTTGGAAATTATTCGTCTCTAAAAAAACTATAATCGTGGATCATCGTATAGTACTTTGGTATGAACCCACCAATTTAAAATTGTGTAGTATTAATTGTTACTTGTTAGTGTTTGAAAAAAGAAGCACATTTGGTAGTTTTTTTTTTTTTTCCTCAGCATCTCAGAAAATTAAGGTTGGCTACTTCTGTCAAGATTATGTAAAAATGGATGTAAGGCTTTTATGAATACTTTTTCTATTATAGGTTTTTGAGTTGGAGCCCCTAAATTCTGCAAAGTCCATTTATTTTGATTTGAATTTGAGTCGACAATTTTATGGCATCATTCTTCTTCACTTTTTTCTTGAAAATATTCAATTGATGCCTGAAAACGAACTTTCTACACCTTTTAAAGCCAATTAAGGAGAAAAAAAGTCACTTGGACCTATGGTACCAAAAGTGTGTAAAACATTAGGCTATGTTTTGGGTTGTTTCTATTGTTGTGTTGAGAGAAAAACTTTGGGAAAAAATATTTTGAATAGCGAGAATGGAGGACAAAAATGTGTTTGTCTTTTATACATTTATAATTATAAATATTTTGTCGATATTATTTTGATGTAATTAATCGTGAGATAATAATATATATCATTATTGAAGTAATGATTGTTAAGTATTTTTGAGAGAATATTATAAATTTTAGCCCTATTTATTTTTATTTTTATTTTCAAAAGAGCATCATTTCATTTTTTATTATATGAAATTTCGAAACTATATTTGTTTTACTCATTTTTATTAAAAGCACAATTTATTTTTATTTTTAAAATTTATTTAAAAATTACAAATATTTTACGTCCTTTTCATGTAATTACTAAAATTCATTTTATAATTTATTAACATTTCACATATTTTCATAAAAAAAAACATAAAACAAATACTTTTTTATATTTTTATTTCAAAAGTTAAATATATCTAATCTAAACATATTTTTATTTTTACACAAAAACTTAGTAAAAATATTTTCAATCCTTAAAATACTGAAAACATGAAAATAAAACTAAACGGGCGCTTATTTTCCCAGAAATCTAATCACCAAATATATTTTCATTATGAAAAAACAAAAATGCATTTGGAAAATAACACCAAATATAGTCGAGTCTTTTCCAACATAAAAATTAATCTTTCTGTATAACAGCCTAATAATTCAGGGGACATAACTATTTTCTAAAATTATCACTAATAATACATTGGCGCATAACTAAAAGTGATGCGAACATGTACTCAAAAGTGAATTTTCATCTAATTTCCCCTTTAATTTTTCTTTTTTTTTTTCCACATTCTTTTTATTGTTTACCTTTTCAATTTCATTTCTAAAAGTAGGACGACCCACAACATATGTATTTTATTTTATTTGATTCAATCCACTTTAAAGAAGGGATGGATGGTCAAACATTAGTTGTGATAATAATTGTTAAAGACAAACTCTAAAATGGCCCTTTGTGAAGGGGAGATTAGACTCATTAATTGTATGTTGTCATAATATTTTTAAAATTTTCCTTTCTGAAAGATTGAATGTGACAGAATTTCAATTTGAAGCAATAAATTTTCTGAGCAAAATTAATTCAAAGTTTTGCCATTACAACTTCACTTATTGTTTATCATTCATGTCCAGAGCCATATAGTATATATTTCAATAATGGTTCATAGATTCTCTCATTACTGATCATTATTTTTATTATTATTTTTGTAAGTAATCTTTTGCTGCTCACATTGTGATATATATATATATATATGTATATTAATAATATGGATTGCATTAATTTGATTTCATTATTACATGTAAGCAGATTGAAAAGATGAAAAATAATTAATATAATATCTGATTTTTTTGTTTCGATTATGATGGTATTTTCTATTTGGAATAAGAATGAAAATGGATAAATTTTGTCAATTTTTTTTTGGTTGGTTCATTAATTACAAAAACAAACAAAAAAAGAGAATTAAATTAAAAAAAAATAAAAAGGAAGGAAAGAGAGCATTTAGATAGGCTTGCTAGGGACTTGATTGACCAAACAAAAATTTGTTTAGGCCAAAAAGGAAAAAGGTTATAAAAACTGAAAATGAAAATAATCGCCGAGCAGAGAGTCAACAAATCGGTAAAAGATCGCCAACCTTTATCACCAACTTATACTCTCTCTCAGCCAGATTAGCAGAGCTGTGTCCTTGAAGAGCTTTGGCTTCTTCTTAGCGAGCTCTCCTGTCTCTCTCTCTCTAGACTTCTGTTCAAGATTTTGTTGTGCGAGTGCGTGCGTGCGTGTTTGTGTGTGTGAGAGAGAGATAGAGAGATAGAAATAGAAGGGGAAAAGTAGAGAGGATCTATGGAGTACGAGAGGATACACAAAGTTCAGGTATTGTTTTCTTTTTATGCACCTAATATGATTATCATAGCTTTGTTTTTTCACATACATACATGCATTTGTCTTTTCCGTTTCTGAGAGCTGTTGTTTTATCTTGATACATTTATCTCAAATGGGTTTCAAATAAATTATTGTAAGACTTTGTTTTTTTCGTGGAATCAAATGTTCTCTGATCTGAGCATACCAATTACTGGATTACTGGTTTTCTGAGCATTGGCTTTTCCATGAAACATTAAAACGGAATTTGAGTAAGATTACTTAGATGGGTCCTATTCTATTTGTTCTTGGGTAATAAAAGTTAAAATCTTTTTGAAATTTTCTTTGGTGGGGTGTGCTAGATTTTCTCAATTTGAGAAAACTAGTAGTATTGAACTTTTTCATTTATTTATTTTTTTGCTTAATGCAGACTGGTATGATATCTCCAAGCAAGTTGAGGATGAAGCTTGTAGGGTCACACCATCAGAAGAAAAAGGATGGATCAAACAGTAATTCTTCAAGAACATCTCCTGCTAGGCTGGAGGATTCAGAGTTTGTCAAGAACAGCTTGTTGGCAGCCCAAAATGGAGATTTTGGCGAGGAAGGTTCGATGATTTTGCCTTAAATCACTGTATTAATGGTAGATGGTATTAGTTTTTTAAATACTGTAAACCAGAGCAGGTCAACCTTGGGGCTTGAATCTGCTTTGAACTGTTTTTATTGGCTCAGAAGTAATTGCTGATGTTTATGAAATGATTACTAGAAGATGTACTTTTTATTCTGAACAATAATTAGCACTGATTGCAAATTAGAGTAATTAAGATTTTGAAGTTTTCTCTGGGGACATCAATTTTATTTCCGAAACTGAGAGAGTTGGTTTTAATAATCTAGATTGTGCAAACTTAGTGCTGATTTTAGGCCTGTATCCCCCTTTTTTTTTTGGTGCAGCTTCAAGTTCAGAAGTTCTGCCAATTAAATCTGGTAGTGCTACGTTAGATGTAAGCCAAGTTGATGGAAATCCATTGCAGTCAAAGGAGCTTGTAGCAAGGGATAATGGGGATGCCGGTCGCTTTAGAATGCAGCTAGTTTCAAAGGCTGATGGCAGTAATTCTAGTTCAGTACACCCGGTTAGAACATGTGAAGATGAAAATCTTGATTATGATAGCACATCGAGCTTTGAGTTCCATAAAGGGGAGAGATCACTCCACCATTCTGTGACAAGATCCTTGTCGAGACCCATGTCGTCCAAATGGAATGATGCAGAGAAGTGGATCATGAACAAGCAAAATATGCAATCCAATATTTTAAAGAAGACCAATCTACAAAATCAAGTGAACCGGCCACCAGCCACAAATATGGTGAGAGTTGTGCCAGAGTCCACAAATGCTGAAAATAAGCCATCAGTGAAGAGGGTTGATTTTTGTCAGCCTGCCTCACAGACAGGATCGGCAAAGTTTGCTTTTGCTTCCCATGGAGCTGCACCAATTTCAGGCCAAGTACATGGAGGGAATGCATTAATTGATTTGTGCCCTGGAAGCAAGGATTTGATAGAGGTAGATAATACAGGTTTACCTTGCACCAAGAGTGTGACAGAAGAAAACACAGGTATTATTGCCCTCATACCTTGAATTGGTTTTATTTTTAAGCATTTTCCCACAATTAGGTCGAAGTGCCCTAGCTTTGCCAAAAAAGAAAAAACGGAACTTAGAAGGAAAGAAGTGGCAGATGTTTATAGCTTCTCTTGTCCTGCAATATTCTTCTATAAATACAGTCACTTCATTAAGCTCTTCAAATTTTAATCTCTATTATGCAGGACATGGCTAAACTTTGCAACCTAATTAGGTTGGAAACTTGGTTATTCGTTCGAATACTGGTTTTTAATTTACTCACAAAAATTAAATTAGGAAGTGGTATCTAGTATCATTAAAGCAAAGGCATCTGACTATCATCGATTGGACACTTGATTAAAACTTGGCCCTACACAGTACCTGTAGCTACGCTAAACTGATTCTATGTATGGGGCAGATTGCGGTAAATTTTCTACTTGTAGATATGTGTATTACAGATGTTCTTAAATGATATACCTGTTACTGATTATCACCCTATATTTTGTTAGGGAATTGATGAAGTTAAATTGTGTAATTAAGAAAGAAAAACAATAGTCTGATCTTTCTGAAACGGCCTTGCTTGATTGACTTCTTGGCAATCATGCAGGAGTTCCTGCCATAAGATCAGTGTCAATGAGAGACATGGGAACAGAAATGACTCCTATTCCAAGTCAAGAGCCTTCAAGGAGTGCTACTCCTGTAAGTGCAACAACCCCACTCCGCAGCCCAACTTCTTCTGTACCTTCTACTCCTCGAAGAGGAGAGCCGGCACCCACACCCACAGAACACTCCATCAGCAATTCGACCCAACACTTAGCTGAAACTGGGAAAAAAGAATTGTCTGAGCAAGAACTGAAGCTCAAAACCAGAAGGGAGATTGTCGCCCTGGGTGTTCAACTTGGTAAGATGAATATTGCTGCATGGGCAAGCAAGGATGAGAAAGAAAAAAGTAGTTCTGGAAATGAAACCATGAATGGAGATGAGCTTGAACAGATTGAGAACGCAAAACGTGCAGCTGCATGGGAAGAAGCTGAAAAGTCTAAACACGCTGCCAGGTTTCATCCTAGAAGCTGATGCTGATAGTTCTATTGTGACATTATCTGAGCTAGTAATTATGTTATTAAATTCAACTTTTGACTGAATCGAATGTGCTGTCAGGTTTAAACGAGAAGAAATAAGAATTCAAGCATGGGAGAGTCAGCAGAAAGCAAGGCTTGAAGCTGAAATGAGGAAAATAGAGGTAGATATCTCATCTCTTATCCATAGATTCAATATACAGTATTACATCACAGCAATGCAATTTTCTCAATTGCATATTGGCGATTGTAGCCCCATGATGGTTGATAGAGTTTTATTACTGATCAGACTCTTCCTTATTTTTCTATGATTGTTGTTACACATGCCCGATTTTATTTTGAGTTTTTAGCTTTATGCAAATGACAGGAGGTGAATCCCTTATTTTTGTTAATTTCCGACATTAATATGGTGTACGAAATCAAATTGGCTGGTCATATCTCTTCTTTTTACAGCATCAAATATCAGATGTCCTGGAATTGTACCAAATTCTGATACTGCCCACAGTCCTAATCTTAGTATGATTGGCAACACATTGCCATTTTAATCCTAGCTTGATCCTTTTCTGGTGAGCTTGGTTGTCATTTCGTGATCTTGTAGATCTTTATGGTGACTACCATGGATGATTTCCACACCACAAATTGTGAAAGATTCTTAATATTTCACCAATTTCAGAGTTCCCCAACTTGGAAAGCCTCATGCTGCACTCTTCGGTTATATCAGTATCTACCTGATGAAAGAATAAAGTTTTAGCAACAAGCTCCAATGAGGAAACTTAGATGCATTACATCCAATTCCACATTTTAGTTGCTTATAATTGTTTGCTAAACTGGTCAAGCTTTTATGTACAACTATTTTCTACATTATGTGTTTGTATACTGCCTTTTGCATATCGAAATAATCAACAAGAAAGAAGCTTTTGGTTACAACTGTGAGTGAAAATTGACTTTCAGGCCCAAATTGAGCAAATGAGAGCACAAGCTCAAGCAAAGATGGTAAAGAAGATAGCATTGGCAAGGCAAAAATCAGAGGAAAAACGGGCTGCTGCCGAAGCTAGAAAAAATCGGCAGGCAGAAAAAACTGCAGCACAGGCAGAGTACATTTGCCAAACCGGTCGAATTCCATCATCTCCTTTTATCTGCTGTGGTTGGTCATAATTGAGCCAGGAAGTTTGCACAACCAAATTACCCGATATGGCCAACTATAATTCTCAGCAGAACATGCAGAGGTGCTCTCCATTGGAATACTTTCTCAATGTTAAGTCATACCATTGGAGTAGTGCTGTCCTGTCCTCTATTGTTTATCCATCTTTGTATCTATTGACAATCAAATGGGACTGCAATTCTGCAATTATACATGCCTTCAGTTACAACCTGTATAGTTAGGTGTAATGACTGCTCTTTTTTGTTATATATGTGGTGCATACAGACTGTGTTCAATGTTGATTTGAAACTTCTTATTGCTCGAAGTAATTCATAGTGAGTAAATAAGATCATTTCTTGCTTCCCTACCCTCTGGTCTTCTGAAACATCCATGAATGTACTGAAAGATAATCTAACTTTGGAGCTTTTATGTCCTATAAACCCTGTGGTACCCAAGAAAGGGCTTTCCCCCTCCATGAAATTTTAGTTTTTTATTTAATCCAATTATCACCTAAAACGGGCAATACATTTCAAGCCAACTATGAAGTCTATATCAACCAAAATTTTCAGTTTCACCAGCAATTTGGCATCAGAAATTTCTCCTGCCCCAAGTTTAGCGCACAGTGGAGGGTATAGAATTGGAATTGAAGAAGGAATCAATTTTTTACAGATCCTATTTTCTGGTTCAAATATCACGGATCATTCTGGACTAATGCACTAGTCATTGGGTTATTAAGTGAGCCACCATTAAATTACTAGGTGAATGGTGTTTTCACCACTCGTCCTGTTCATCCAATAATGGATGTAGGGAATATTGCAGTCGAGACCGACTCAAAGAGGAGATGAGCGGCGGCGGCCTCCTCTCAACTCCACAAATTTTTTTAAAATTAATATATAAAATTATAAAAATTTAAAAATTTATCTCCTAAAAAATTAAAAATACTTTATTATCTAAATTTTGTCCCACAATCTTTATTTTCTGGATCCGTCCCCAGCACCCGTTAATTCAAAACTTTCACCAATGGTCCTGCCCTAGTCCAATCTTTAAATAATTGTTAAAAGTAGCTGCAATGCCCTAATCCCAAAAGTTGGCTGCCTGGATGAAGTAAGGTCATCAAAATCTTTTTTCCACAAATTAATAGCCGAGCCCTGGCAAAGCAGTACATTTACTGCATAGCATGTATGATACACCACATTGATACGTTAAACAAGTGAAGCACTCTTCAGAGGGGCAGAGGCCATGGGGGGTCAATCAAACAATGTGAACAACTTGCCCTTCAACTCTGCACAAGGGTAAAGAAACCCCACATGTTAGAAAAAGGTGGGAGTCATATGAGAATTATTGGAACTAGAATGCCTACCCCACCTTTGCTTTGTTATATTGTCAACCTGCAGTATCACCAGTAGCAACCAAGGCTTGGGATGAGGGAAGACAAGATAAGGGAATTCGATCTCTGAGACCCCTGTGCATACAACTTTCTTAGCTGGACTCAAACACCTTGCGAGACATACCCACTTAATCTGTAAAGACCATAAATGCTCAATTCTATAAGGATATTATTCGCATGCAGGGTCATTCCAAAGCCTTGCGAGCAGTTGCTGTCATTTTTCTTCACTGAAAAATGGGAAAAATGCATGCTATCAATTCTCTTCCCAGGAATATGAACATAATCAAAAGGGCCTGTAGAATCAGAGAAATGGTTACTGTTTCATGATGCAGTTTAACAAAAGACTGTCACCTATCGTCTATACTTCTCCCAGCAAAGAATAAGTTAATGGACTATTCGGTTTGGGAACAGCATTGTTTAGTGTGGTGAAAACCAAACAACTATGAGGGACCAAGTGCTTTCGCATTCAAGGGAATTATCTAACAATAACAGATTTAAATCCAAAGAATAACATCATAAACTCATCACAATCTCCAAAAAAAGATAAAAAAAATCAAAGGTTTCAGGTAAGCACACCAAATATGCAAACAATGATCACGATTTTCATTTTGGGTTGAAGTGAACATCACAACATTTCAATATCCAAAATTTAAGAGCTTTAAATAGATTGACAATAGAAACTACAGCTATTTCACAGATACTAGTACTCTTGCGTTAATGCTGAGAACAAAGGAGGATGTACTACATAATTACAGTAATATAGCTTCTATATAAGGCTCAAGTTAGAAACAGAATTTTCTTGCCTACCAGAGTTGGACATGATACTAATATTACAAGCAGAGACATAACTCGTAAAATTGGTTCAGAAATCAAGAGTCCCAACAGATGGTATGCCAGCACTCATATTCCTGGCCTCCTGTCGGCTTGCATAGCCATCACAACTGCCATTTGGAAGGGGCAACCTCTGAAGAGGAACAGAGTTCAGAAGTTCCAAGCCTCGTTTTCCCATCTCCTGAACCTCTTGAGGTGACAGAATCTTGATACACCAGACACTGTTTACGAACTCCCTGGAAGATTATGAGAAATGCATAAGGGTAAGCAAACCATGGGGAATTTTTATTCTTAATTAAATCAAGTACCTAACTTGAATCAAAGCATTACAAATAAGTGCTTCATTTGCATAAGATTAAAGAAAAGAAAAAGACTATTGATAGCAGAAGCATGTAATCATTTATAAACAAGGCATACACACAAGGAGCTCTTGACCTGAATGGAGATGCTAAGTCAGAACATAACCAAATGAATAGAGCAAGATTCACATCCTGCAATACAAGTAATGCCCTTGCAGTCCCATTTAAGAGTGGCAATGACATGATCTACGTATACTACACGAACACAACAAGCAATTGGTTTGTGTGGGTTTTCTGAACTTGAAAAAAATAGGGTAGACACAAATAACTGTGTTCCACTCCATGCCACGTGGGTCACCCATTTGGATGCAAATTAATGTGGGGCGCTTAATCCCGTGATTTAACCTTATGAAGAAGACTGTTGTTTCTATTATGAACATAAGTTAAATGGGAAACTTACGGCCAGGGGTCATCGCCAAGAAGAAGAACATCATTTTCTCGGTCTACAAATACAAGCTGCCAGCCTGATCTCAAGGGGTCTTCCAATTGGCCTTGAAGGCCAAACATCTGAGCAAGCTCACTGCGCAGCTCATGGTAGCTGCTAAACTTGGTGATATCAAGTGACCTTCCAAAGGACCCTGACTTGTAAACCTGTGGATGACAGTGATGCACATTAAATATTGAATTAACTATCTGACACTAGAATGTGCTCAAGTTGGAATACAATTATTATACCACCAAAACAAAATGCAATCCTTCCAAAACTAATCAAAATACCATTTAGTGCGAGTAGGATGACTTCCAATTTAGATGGGTAGGAAGAGGATGTTTCAATTGAGTAACGGATATATACAGTAATCTTTCCAGAATAACACTATTTACCTCAGGGTAACATTATTATTGCAACTTACCTTAACAAAGGTTCTATTGGGTGGATTTGCATGTCCCACATTATCGGAAGACAGCAGAAAACCTGACTCGTCTATACAACTGCTTGAAGTCACAGTAGGGTTGAGTGAGTAATCAGCACCAGAGCTACTCATGTAGCTGGAAGAGGCAAAGGCTATAGTTGCATTATCACTGTCACTACCAACTCCCTTAAGGTTTGTGATACCATTCTGCATAAGAAGGGAGGAGGAATCTATATTAACCCCAAAGAGAAAGTGGTTTTGGGGATCATTACTTCCTTCTTGCTCTATCAAGCACTCTCTACCAGGAAATGGAGGTAAAGAAACAGGATTGTGGGTTACATTTGTGTTTGATGATCCTAACTGATCGATCTGGGTTGAAATAGCCTGTGATATACCACCAGAAAGAAGAGAGTCAAGAGCAACCCGCTTTGTTGGCCAGCCACTAGAAGATAATAAGTTGCTGGATCTAGGCACATTAAGAAGGTTGGATGCCTCATCCTGGGTGACTGAACCCAATAAACTGTGTAAAGGAGAATTAATATTGCCAACAACAGGTTTCACATTTGACTCTGAAAAGTTCTGATGCACGGAAGACATGGACTGCGTTGTCTGAGACTGAGCTTGAGAGATTGAAGACAATTGAGACAGGATAGGTGCAACAGATGAAACCTGCTGAGGATCAATAACATGTTGCATCGGAGTAGACTGCTGATGTTGTTGATGCTGCTGCTGGATCTGAACATTATTGAATGAGTTTTGATGAAGCAGTTGCTGCTGAAGGTTAGCATGTGATTGTGGTGGTGCCTGAGACTGGCTTCCTGGAAGACTTTGAAGAAAGGGAGCTGAAGACTGACATTGCTGTAGTATCTGAGGCTGAACCAAACCTGCAGGCCTGCTGCCAACAACTTGGGGTTGGTGGAATTGCATTATTGATGGAAGGATCTGTTTGGAAGGGTCTACAACCCTCATCTCCTGAATAGCAGCAGTGGCCATAGCTTGGTAAATATCATTTTGCATGCCAAGCACTGATGCGTCAAACCTTGGCTGCATCCAGGGTGTGACACCCATTCCTTGGTTGAGAGATTGCATTCCTCGGTCTCCAATGTCTCCACGGTGCCAAATGAAGGAAGAATTTAATCCCATGTCATCAGTCTTCATCCCTAGGTACAGTGAACAATACAGATTATACCACAAAACTAACTTGGAGATCAAATTTCTGACCTTACTGCTCAATGGCTTGTGATAACAAGGGAATTAAAAGATGAAACATTAAATAGGTAACAAAAAACTAGTTCCATCACTTTTTTAGTTGGGGATCCTCTCTCTCTCTCTCTCTCTCTCTCACACACACACACACATGCAACACGCACGAAGGAGATATTGGCAGTACCAAACTCAGGTACATTCATTTGTGGCATGTAGAAAGAAAAATTGGACTCATACCAGTGAAGGAGGGGAGACCTGGTGGCCATGGTCGCTTCAGTCTTAGAGGAAATGGTGATGGATACATGGGGAATGTGGTTAAAGGCTCAATTTCCCAAAGAGACACTCTTGGCTGCCTATCCCCAGCTGTAGATTCGTCCCAGCCAACCTGCATCAAACAGTAAAATTTGATTTCACGTACACAATTACAAGTAAATCGAGACAGGTCTTTGATTTCATTGTGATTAAAACAAACCCACAGCCTATAAACAATAAGAAGAAGAAGAAGAAGGGGAGCACGAGAAAAAACATATATATATATACTTGGTTCCTCTCAGTGACGACTATGTTAACAGACAGAGACCATAAATCCCCAATAAATATATATAAAAGACTACAAAAATATTGTTCGGTCACTCACTTTAATCCTCCCTACACCCAGTCACTCTCTACAACCTCTGTATATGACAAAAAGTTATGTTAAATCCTAACAAGAGGATCCATGGATCTGTACCATGGGGTATTTTGCCCCTATAAACTCCCCATAGGCTGTCTACTTGATCCAGGTTGAGCGTAGTGGCATGACCCTCAGCTTTGCAGCCTAAAATCTAGCTCTTTGCACATTTAAAATCCATGCAAAACATTATTTGGCCCCTATGTAACACATCTCAAAAAGCAGTCTCATTACAGTACTTTTCAAAGCAGTGGGAGCGGTTAACACCACATGTATCTACCTACATACTCTGAGAATGAGTAGGAAACTTAGGATGCGTGACATACCTTAACTGATCGCCAGTGTGAATTTGGCCACCTAACAGGATCCAGGTCACTTATGCCAGTTATTGTGCCCATGTAGCTGGAGTCGAGCACATTTCAGAAGCCGTACAGAAATAGGTAATTACATCTCGACATAAAAAAAAAATCAAGATACAATGGCATAAATGAGCATACACGTGCACAGAACCAAGAGCAGATATTACATTTACCCAAACAGAAACGTGATGGAGTTACATTGAGCTTCACAAGACGCATATATCAGATAAGTGCAAAATTTGAAATCAATTAACACCACACTGGACTCCGGAAGTCACATGGATTGCAGAAACCTCCCCAATCTAGACCCCAGATATTAGAAAAGCAGAAGGAAAACGGAAAAGCCCTTGATAAGCATATACAACCAAACCAGAAGAAGAAGTGTCAAACTTACCGTCGAACACTAGATTCTTCTGTTTCAAACAGCATCCGGAAGCGCATACCAACAGACACTCGAGTGTGATATACTGCTTTTATATACTTGGCCAGAGGTATGACAAATTCAGAGGGACTAGCCCTGAATCAAAATTATGTTAGTGGAATCAGGAGATAATGAATCGTGCAGGCATTGATCATTGAGGAAGCACCATACCTGGGATTATAAAATATGGTGAAACGGCTATTTGTTGCAGCTGCATGAGCAGCAGCAGCAAGAAGGCCCAGATGCATACTATCACTGGATAAAACTGATGAAGGCATCACGGTTTGTGGCCTGTTGGCACGTCGTATACCAAGAAGCAATTGATTCTTCTCATTCCTAATTAATGCAAAAACAAACCAGGTCAGGTGTCAATTTATGCATATGCTACTCTCAAAACAATAACAACAAAGAGTTACTTTCCATTTGATGCCCAACAAGTCTTAGAAACAGAAACTTTGAAAGGGATGTCACTACAATCTAGAGAAATTAATTGCCTACCATATGAAAAGGACTGAATCACCAGCAACCAGTCTTTTTGCACTCACAAAAACACTCCACCCTGTTGTAAGAAGATGCCTCTTCGGCTGACCTGAGATAATGATACCATGAGAAATTATTAGTTCTACTTCTACATAAGCAAATTCCATAGAATAAAAATATATGCTATCAAACTAAAAAACTACCCCATTAAAAAGAATTTTAAATATAAAAATTAGAAATAACTATCAGGCACCTTCTGAACAATAGTTTTAGGCCATGTGTTCCACAGTCAAATTTTGCAGCTTCAAGGATTAATTTCAAAAAACTATGGATACCTAGTATAAGAACAATATCTAACTTCCTCACACAGCAGAAAAATGATATTTTGCTAAAGTACAGTCTCATCCCAAATGAAAGGCCATGGATTTTGATATAAGAAAACATGGAGGCTGAAGACATTATGAATTGCATATATCTTCAATTCTTTTTCCTCCATCCACCTTATTTCTACAATCAAGAACTCACCCCGAAATATATGTCTGAATTTCCACTCATTGTTATGAAGATCCCTGGCAATCAACTCTTGTGCTGGAGGTTGCTGGGAAAAGTCCTGTATATGGGAATCGTATAACCATACATGGCAGACAACAAAAACATAAATCTGGATAGTTTCTAATTTATAACAGCCAAAAATATTTACCAATGGTGGAAACACTTTTTCAGCTGCACGACGCGGAACTGAAAATCCACCATGAGTACTGGTGTCGCTGGCCGTCAAAGTTTTGCAGAAGTAATTTGTTGGCTGTTTGCTGGGGGCACCCAAGTCTGCTGGAAGGAAGGAAACCTCCTTCTGCTCTTGCTGCAGAAGAGGCAGTAAGGATGAAATGAAGTGAAAAAAAAACAGACAGGAAAGAAGATAGAAAACCTAATTAAGATAAGGTAAGAGTGACATACTGGGCTCAATGGTTGCAAGGTCATTTGAGCATAAACCTCATCCGTCTCTATGTCAGCCTGGTTAAACAAAATATAAGCTTCTGGAACATGCCTGCAAGAGTAATAGGAACACAATAAAACTTCAAGACCACTTACATGCATCGTCACATTGTGAAGCTGGCAAATGAGTTGTGGAGGTAAGCTTGGGTAATTAGGTATCTGAGCATCAACTTCCTTGTTTGTAGATACTGCGACCTGTGCAGTATGCATTGAGAAACTATGAGCTTTAACACATTTTCTGTTTATAAGACATCTATGTCTTCATTGGTAAGCCAAAATCCTCGAAAAGATAGTGTTCAAATTTCAAGGATAAAACAGACATATTCTACATAGAAAATGGAATAATATAATTGCAAATTTTAGGAAGAAAGAGAAATTAATGCTCTTGAAGATGGAGCAGGCAAGACACCTTGATGCTTCTTTATAGATATTAACAGTTTTTCATTTTCCCGTTCCGATGTAAAAGCAGGCTTTTCCAGGAACACAGATATAAATTTGGTCTGCTAACATAAGCTAAATTTGAAAAAGCTAGAAGTAAACCTGCTCGCTGTGGCCCTGAGGAAAATACACCACATGACTTCCAATAGAAGGTAGAGAAACAAGAGGACCCGCACAGGCATGCCAAAGTTCAGAATTTAGGCAGTTCTTATCTCCTGCTAATCAAATTCCAGAAGATTATCAGTTCTAAAACACTGCTAAAGACTGAAGAATTGGCCACAATGCCCTTTTTCTTTTCCATATATATTTCCAAACCACAAGGTATATTAAATAGAAAGAACTGAACGAAGGGCTAGCAATCATAACAACGATGACCATGTAGAAAGATACCCTGGCAAGAAAATGACTTTGTAATTTTAATTTTTACAAAAGGAAAGGCGTAACGGTCAACCTCCCCAACAAACCCTCACCGCCCCTCCAGAAAAAAAAAAAAGCGAAAGAAAGAAAGAAAGGAAATGAAAATTGAAGAAAGAGAATCGAAGTTCTTCTTTTGTAGATTTGCCTTGGAAAGAAATTAATAAAAAATTTACTTGAAAAGCCAAAACAAATGAAGATGACATATCAACTCTCTCTAGAAGAACACAACGTCAATCTCGTAGTTGTGCAACCCAAAAACATCACCAAATGAAACAAAAAGGAAGAGAACAATTTTACCTTCAGGAGACTGCTGATTTAAGCCAGCAGAGAATTTCATTTTGCAGATTCAAAAAGGTTGGAGCAGCAAGAAAACAGCAATAACTACAAAATATCCAAACGAATCATCAAAAATCCCCCAACCTATGGTTCCAAAAAAAAAAAAAAAACTACAGCTTCCTGTACCTCCTTTTTACCCCAAAATAGCATAATACCTGCTCTTTATCCTCTGAATAACCCACCAAAAATCCAACGCATGAAGTGACTTTAGTTGCCCCCTTCCCTCCACCAATTCACCACCAGCTGTATATGAAACTTAAAGAACTTACAGAAGATAAAGCCTTCACATGAAGAGAAGAGATTAGGCTCCCTCCGAAAATGTTCAACCAAAACCTATTCCACTGCAAACTGTAAAAAAATTCAGCATCATCAGTTCTCGATCTTCGTCACCAATTGCCCCCAAATACAGAAATATGCAATCAAGAAACTCACAGGCCAACCCATCAACTAAAGAACCACCACATTTCAGCTCAAAATCCCCCAAACAACTATCTTTAGCTTAAGCTCAGAATTTACACCAATAAGCTCCAACTTAACCAAAAAATAGAAAAGAACGCTTTAAATCCAACAAAATTGGGTTCAAGAAATTTGCAATTCAGAAAAAACTCAAAGAGCACAAACTTTCCACCTCTCTTCAGATCTCAGTATCTCAGGACCGAACCAACACTCGCAAGAAAGTTACAAAGACAAAGCTTCCAGCACCAAGATTCTTCACAAAGCAAAAACCCCACAACTAAAAACCCGATTTTTTCTTAACGAAATTCAACTGTTTTGGCTCAGAATTAAGCATATGCTAAGCCCATTTTGCCTCAACCAGCACAAAGGGTCTTCTGTTCCAAGCACAGATTTTCACACAAGACTATAAATCAACTCCACCGATGCATGCGCGTGCGCCTACCACTGAGCACAGGCACAAAGGTATATATATTTAAAACAAACAACAGAAGGCTTTGATAAGAAGTGCTAGTAGTGGAAATGGTGAATCTGAGATAATACAGTTTTTCCTCTGCTTGTCACTTCATAAATAGTCTCCAAACAATTACTACTACTCTCTCTCTCTCTCTCTCTCTCTCTCTCTCTCTGCGCGCAAATATATACATCTACCGCTATCTAGGAGTATTATAGAGTTAGAAGTAGCAGTATATTATGTTCCTCTCTCTGTATCAGTTTTCTCTCTCCTCTGCTCCAATCAGTCAATATTCAATGCAACCTTTTTCCATTTCATCAGATGTCATTTTTTTTTATTTTAAGCCATGGTAGAGAGAGAGGGAGTGTGTCAGATTTTTTTTTCCTTTTTTTTCTTGAGAGAGGGTGTGGTAGGAGCAGTGGACCATGCAATAATTAGACCTTAGGAGAATTAAATTACTGTTGTACCCTTTCCACTTCCTTTTTTTGATTGATTTTCTCTCTCGTGGGGCTGTGGATAAATAAATGCCAAGTGAAGTGGGGCTTAAGAGATTAGGACGTTGGGTTATTTTTTGCCATGAAAGATCTGATGGATTGCTGTCATTTATGGGCCAGTGCCAGCCCAACTAGGAATTGTTATTATTAATGCCCATTATTCATTTTTTTCTGTTTTTTTATTTAATTTTGTTTTTGGCAATTAATGTTTTGGATAAAGCTTAAAAGCTAGCTGATGCATCATTCTTCACATTCCTCTTAAATCTTTGTGTATGTATGGTGTGATTTGAAAATTTTGATGATTCACTAAACTAGAATAATTAGGGATTGAATCTTTATTTTTCTTGTTTTTATTGAGTTATCCACATTTTTATTATACTTGATACTATGAAAGAAGATTACTGAATTACTTAATTTTGAGGAAAATATATTTTAGTATTTTTAAATATAAATTTTAGCTCATTTAATGGAATTTTGGACTAACTCGTTACACTACCTATTTGGTGATTTTGATATTACAAAACTTTCAAGAAACAGCATTTGATATATTTTTTATATAATCAAGTGGTTTTTCAAAATTTATTTAATTATTTTATAATTATATTTAAAAATTATCAAGTTGATTTGAGATGAAAAAACGATAGATACTCATCTCCAAAAAGGAGGAGCACATATTTTCTATTGATTTATTATCGAATTAATTAAGAAATTAATGTTTTTTTTATAGTAAGACAATAATTTGTCTAATTTCTATAACTACTTTAAATAATTGTATGATCCGAAAATTTCAAGACAACCACAAATGTGGGAACTTCAATTTATTGCAAGGTTTTGATCTAAATTGTCCAATAATGCGGCCATTTATGACATTAAAATAAAAGCTGCGGCCATTTTGAATTTTTGGCTGATATTACTTCAATATGAGAAGGCAACGAGGAAATCTAGTTTAAATTGATTTTCCCGTATTGCGTCCAATTTTCGTTAGTATAGTGATATTTGCCAACACAATTTTGTGTACCAATTAATTCCATTTTTTTAATTATGTACATCAAAATATATAATCGATATATCTGTGTAATACTTAAATAGGTGTATGAATTGTTAAATTTTCACATTATAATTTAATTAAATAAAATACTGATATTATCATATATAATTTAGAATTTCACCATAGTACCCCCAATATGGGTAGTAGTACCTAATGAGCATTGCCAGACTCAAAAATCAAAATGGGTGTATAAAATCAATAATTATCTTAGTGTCATTAATTCAAACAATCCAATAAAAAAATAATCTAACAATATTGCTCAAAATTAATTTTCATGAACTATCTGATTACCTAAGTTGAATTTTGTAATTTAAATAGAATGATTATCATACATTGAACGATCTTATAACCCATTTCAGGCAAATGATGGGAATGGAATTTTTCTCCGTGGGGGGTCATCTCACTATAAATGATACACATGCACTGTTTGGAGGAAAAAAGTTTTCCCATTTACCGACTTCAATTCATTAGTAAGGGTGGGAAATAGGATTAGGCAGGTCCAAGAAGTACCTATACGGGTCATAATGCCCATTAAAGCACCCAACCCCACCCATCCTGTTCTATTATTTGCTACAGACCTTCATCGTGTTAAATTCACAACAAATTTTTTGGGAACAATATTTGAAAATTTAATAATGTAATATTTAAAATTTATACTATTTTAAAAACTTTATAGAATTGAAGAGAGGATCTGCCCTGTTAGCTCCCTTAACTCTTACCTAGGTCCCTAATTATTTCACAGCACGCATATATTGGTTTCGAGCACTATATTAATTAATTATTAAAATAAAACTAGTTGATACGATGAAATCGAGCCATATATATTATGCAACGAAAAATATATGTTTTTTTTTTATAACTAACTGCAAAGTAGAATAGTAGATATTATCTCCTAACCCAAGGCCATTTTCAATTGAAAAGAAACAAGAAACATAAATACGCACCATTAGTTTCTTGCCTATGCTTAGACACATGCAAGAAATATTATTCATAAAATTGTCGTGTCAACAGTACAAGAAGAATGCACTTTGCTACACACCTAAAAAAAATTTGTTCATGTTGAAATAGGGAAAATGTGCGATAGGGTTCACACCTAACAAATTGGAGAAAAAGTTTGCTAAAATGCACTTGCATTTTATGTGTCTTGGAATTTTGTTTTGGCTTTCTACGTGCATTTTCAACTGTGTTGTTGGGCACTCCATAAATGCACCTAAATCTAAAACCCTAAATTTAAATTTGGAATTAAGAGTTAAGACGCAAATTAAATACACGGGCATCAAAGTCATATAAGTAATTAGATAAATCTTTATGAAATTTAACTCCGATAAAAAGAAAAAAAAAAAAAAAGGGTGTTAATAGACCCTCTTGACGCAACCCAAAGGTCCCAAATACTATAAGGTTCTTTTTCAATTTTATTTTGAATAATATAGATAATGTGCATAAATGAACAATACATAGAACTAGAAGAGTGAAAGAAGGAAACTAGGAAACACAAAGCAAAAAGCCTTCCATTGCCATTTTTATCTGATAGAACTTGACACAACACGTGCAAGTTGCCTCTTGAGAGCTATCAATGGTTTTTTGACCTGGTATCTATTCATTAGCTAGTTGAAAGTCTTTTCTTATCCCAAAGGAGACCAACTCAAAATTCCCTTTCTCTTTTCTTTTTCTTTCCCCCCCCCCTTTTTTTTTCTTTAATATCAAGAGTCAAAAAGAAAATAATTAATAAAGAAATTTTTTATATTTGACTAAAAATATTAATTATCTTGAATATTAATATAATGCTCTTAATCTGAAAGTCTGCAGCCTTCATTTAAACTCTTTTTATTGCATGGGCCGGGGTTGGCTATTGAAAGGTAACCTGTCACCAAACAACAAAACCAGACAACCAAGAATCTATTGCGTATACGAAGAAATCAAGAATCGCATGTGTACGATGGACCAGCAATTGTAGGCTCATCTCATGTACTGTAAATTGTAATAGAGAGAGAGAGACTGTCTTAATCATGGAAGGTTCAGATAGTTAACCTAACGGCGGGTGGGTTGGCGGGGTGGAGGGGGGGGGGGGGGTTGTGGGCTCTTTCAGTAAAATCATCCTCAATTTTTCCCATTATTTCTGCTTGGACAACAAAAAGATCAGAACGGGATACGGATTTCTAGTACCGTCCCCGTACTTGCTAGGGTTATGGACCACTCCTTTTACATTTGTTCTTTGTTTTGGGGGTACCTTATCATTCTGTTGCAGGCTGCGACGCCGTTCTTAAGAGCCCGTTATAACTTTCGGTAACAGTAATTACATGTGAAATTCATGTTTGTTGTAAATAAGCTATTCATTCAAAAATAGTGTGTCTAATTTTTTACCTAACACATTGTGTTTTTTTTTTTTTTTTTAAAAGACTGTGTTGCTTTACAGATTCTAATTTTCACAGTATAAACTTTTATTATTATAGTATTTGAGGGACAAAATATTTCACATTCTTTGACCTTCTCCTTAATTATTCTTCTGTGAATGAAATCACATGATTTTGCTGCTCCAGTATTGGAAATGGACTACCCGCCAGTGTTTTTAAATATTCTCAACAACAAATATTTTCAAAGGTTTTTCATATTTTGAGACTGTCGTTACATTGAACCTACCTAGCAATTTGAATTTTAAACTTCAATGTATGTGACAAAATAAAGATCTAATAGCATCAATTTCACCATATGCTGTCAAATTTCAAAACCGTGATTTTATCAAAATTAATATATTTTAGTGTGAGTCAGATTGATCTCGATTGATTTTAGATACTTTAATTAAAAATGATATGTCACACCAATACATGTTAAATTTATTAAAATGACTTTCAACTATAATCTTTTCATACTTAAGTCAGTTCAAATTCAGAAGTCAATAAGAACTAATAGCAAAGTGAATATTGAGAGTGAAATTATCTTATAACAACTAAATATTATAGTTTTTATAATGGTTAGTTTACTTGAGCCACACATGATAAGATCCATTTGTCATAATCTTATCGATCATGACGTCTCATGAAGTCCAATCACCAACAGTCCTTGTTTCGAGTCAATCCAACTCGAGTTTCGGGTTGAGTCAGAGTTCACAAATAAAAACGTGACTATTCAGAAACATCTAGTATTATTTAAGGGTAAAATAGTTATTTTAGTATTTTCCCATCAACAGGAATGATTTTTTTTATTTAAGTAAGATATATAAATTTTTTATTATGAAAATTAAAATGTTTTTCCTTAAAAATACAGTAAGTTTTGCATATGGCTAGAAATTCATAGCAACATACTGCAAAAAAAAAAAATTAAAAAGTTTGGTCCACGGAAGTACTATGTGAGGTTGGTGGTGGGGTGGGGGTCTGGAAAAGTGATGGGCCCCAAAGATAGTACGCGTACACCCCCACCCACCATCGCTCCCTTCCATTCCATGCACCAAAAGGCTATCCTTTTTATTGTTTGTTTGTTTCATTTAATTTGTACAAAGGCCAAGCTTGCATAATATGGTATATGTCCATTCATATCTAGTGATAATTTAGGTTGGTCGAATGTCGCAATACATAGCTCAATAATTCACGTCATGGACATATATATAGGATTGTAAATCAACCAACCCACTGGCAAGCTATTCAAATCTCACATCGAAACAAATTTCGTTCGATATCGATCGATAACTTTAACGAATCGAACTCGATCTTAGTTCGCGAGTCTGCTCATTTATATGCTCGCGAGTTCGAACTCGAGTTCGGCTCGTTTATATACTCACGAGCCTATTCGCTTCGCGAGTGTTGCTTATTTGATAAGTTCACAAATATGTTCGTGAGCGACTCATTTAGAAATTTGATAATAGGTTCGATAAAATTATAAAAATTTTAAACACAGTTTTTCAATTGAATCAAACACAATACCTTAGAAGAAAATGTGAAAACTCACACCAATGAGCCAACTACATTTTTGTATAATCAAACATATTAAAATATTCTTTAAAAACAAATATAATCAATAAATAAAATTTAATGCAAATCTTATAATGGTATATTTAGAATAATTAATTAAAAAATTATATATAACTAAGATAATTCATAAGATAGGAATACAAATTTAGAATAATTAATAAAATTAGGTTAATAAAATAAAACCAACTCTTATTATAATTTATGAAACATTTAGAGTATGACTTGTTTGAAATTAATAAATTTCATAAATTTAAAAATAAAAATATAAATAAAAAATAATAAATTTAGATTAATCAATGCAAATCTTATAATGGTATATTTAGAATAATTAATTAATTATATATAACTAAGATAATTCATAAAATAAGAATATAAATTTAGAATAATTAATAAAATTAGATTAATCAAATAAAACCAACTCTTAGTATAATTTATGAAACATCTACAATATGACCTATTTGAAATTAATAAATTTTTCTATATTTAAAAATAAAAATATAAATAGAGAATAATAAATTTAGAGTAATTAAAAAAAAACTCAATTCTAAATTCTAAGATAATAAACTATAATAGTCAACCAAAAATTTTATATACCACCTACACTTTACATCATTTAAAAAAAAATCAAGTTAATAATAATAAACTTAATATAATAAATAATATTTAATAATATACTATAGAATCATGATTTAGAATAATTAAATAAAAAATAAAAGTCAAACTTAAGATAATAAATAAAAATTAAGATAAAAGAAGAATAAAAATATAAAATAATAAAATAAAAACTAATCAAATATCGTACTTTAAGATAATACATTTAGATTAAATTAATTAGAAGATTAGATAGTTGTTTTGCTTTAAAAATATAAATATGTAACAATATACTTAGTCTAATCAACTAAAATTCAATTTTAAATCTCATGATGGTAAACTATAATAATAAACTAAAATTTTATATATTAATTATATTTAATATAATTAATAAACTAAAGTTTTTAATTAATAATAATAAATGTAAATTTAAATATAAAATAAAATATGTTGTTTTTTATTTTTTGAAATGAAATGTGCTTATTGAGTTCGAGTTCGAGTTCGAATTCGATTGTATGTTTAACGAGCTCGATTTTATGCTTAATGAGCCGAGCTCATATTAAGTTTGAGTCGTTCGCGAGTTTAATAATTTTTAAACAAACGAGTTTAAATTTAATTATAAAAGTTCGAATTGAGCTCGAAAAGAGCTCGAACCTATGAAAAATTCAAACGAGTCGAGCTCAAGCTTTTTTCTGTTCGATTCGATTCAGTTCGATTACAACCCTACATATATATATATATATATGTATATGTATGTGTGTTCTCATAAATACATAGAGTGTCCTATGAAATATGAAATGAAGACTAAATGGATGAGAACATGAGAATTGTCAGCCACTTTTTTGCATCTAACAATGGCTGATTGTTAATAGCTATATTACACCTGACCTGGTGCAATATACATCGATCGTATAAAATGATGGATAAATATTATCTGGAATATTGTCCCACCAGAATATAACATTAACAAATTGCATCTCTTATTGTTCTTAGATTTTTCCTTCTTTTTTCAGGGGTTTTTAATGGAATTTTAGGAAAGCAAACTCAAAGAGCAGTGTCATTCTTTGGTGCAAAGACATTAATAATATTTAAAGTTTAAACCTGATAAAATATTCATGGCCTTCACATAAAATGGCAAATCTTTGCTCAAAACCTACCATATTAACAAGATATATACTTTTTTTACGCACTGACAGAATAAGATAATTTATTGGTAAATATTTTGTAACTTGAATTCGAATTAGAAGAGTTGAGAAATATTTATAGTATTTTTTTTTAAAAAATATAAAAATAAATTTATTTTTATATTAATTTTATAACCAAAGTTAAAGTACATTGAATTTCAAAAAACCGTAATATTTTAATATAATCAAATTCTTACTAATTAGAGACCGTAATATTTTATTAATGCAAAAATCGATTTCCATACCTCAAAACTTTCCACTCGTAAAATGAAACTTCAGTCCCCACAGGCATAGCTTAATCCCTAAATCTATCCATGGTGGTGGCACCTTTATTTGTGCTCACTGTCATAGCAAGAAAACCCACTGTTTCTTTGTCAAAACTGCCATTGACCATTATCTTGATTCTTGATTGGCATGTGAAATTAAATATCGTGCATAAAACCCTTTACGCAGAAGGAGACAGTGGCACAGTTTTCCCCCTTTTATCTCCCAAGAAAAACTGAAAAGTGGTGTGATCCTTTTTCGGTACAAAATTGAAGGTTTCTTTTTCTCTCACTTCGCATTATTTATTTTAAAAAATTTTATTGTATTTTATTTTACACATAATATACAATAATAGAGGTGGAATCGGTGAAGTGGAGTGAGGTCCAGTCTTTTCTTCTCTAATTATCGTTGGTGTCCTCCAACTAGAAAATCAATTACTTGTTCATTTTTCTCTTCATAAAAAGAAAAATGATAACCACATATATAAAATTAATGTTAAATGTATATTTTAAAAAAATATTTTATATATATAATGTATTTGTTACATGAAAAATAAAAATGTATCATAAAATTATAATAGAATATCTAAAAATTGTGTTTCGTTCTCATGCAGTGGAAATTACATATACATTTTTTTTTATTTTTTAACTTTTTTTTATTTTTTTGGGTTTTTCCGTGTTAAGCCACTAGACCTATTGAAACAGACATTAATTTCTTACAAAATAACAGTAAACCAATCCCAACATCGAATGGTGTGCATTTTTCTAAGATATTATTATTAAGGATCTTATCCAAATCTCATTGCAGCAGCTTGTCAGAAAACCAATTGAGTATAATCGATGAACTAATTGTGTTAAGACCATAAAACACAAACATATTATGGTTGTCATTTAGGGATGGACATTATCAATTAAAAAAGAAAGTGTCTTTACATGAAGTAATTAACATCCAAATTCATTGAGTAAGAGCCTGAAACTACAAGTTTTCATTAACAATATCAAAGTTGGTGTTAATTATATGTATTAAGTAGTAAGAATATTTGTTTGGTCATAGTAATGATTTTTATAATTTTAATAGTAATAAGAATTATATAAAATTACGAGTACAGACAATCAGTGATATATATCACTTGATATATATATCATATTAGGATAAAATATAAATCTTGATTTTTTATTACATATAATTACTACAATTTTGACATTACTACTTGAAATTTTGTCATTAATAATGATAATTTTTTTTTTTGTGTAGCAGTTTATTACCAATGTCAGAAAAAAATTAGAAAAGTAATAAGATACACTATGCACGAACTCGTGAGAATCCACAATTTACAGCACAATTTTTCATTTCCTCGTGCAATAAAAAGAGCTAATGCCTGAATTTTGTTAATAAGAAGAGCAGGATTAAGAAACATAAAAAAGTGCAAAAGTTAAACAGTAGTTTTGACATCAAATACTCTAATAAATACATCTTGGACATCTAATTGATTTTTACTGCATATTTCATGTGAATAGGCTGACATAAATTATATAGAATCTAAATATTTATTCTCATTTAAATTACAAAATTATATTTTCACGTAAGTCAAAATATCTATTTCATAAGCCGAGAATAGAAATTCTGACTTCATTTCCAATTCTCACACGAAACACAATACTTTAGAAATATGGAGCCGGCTTGGTTTTATTTACAAAATCATTTTTTTAATTTAATATTTTCAAGATTAAAAATATTTTTACTAAATAAATTATATAAGTTTAAAAATAAAAATATATTTATTTTTTTATGAGAAAATATAAAATATTAACATATTTAAAATAAATTCTGATAAGTGTATGGAAAAATATCAAATATTAGTAGATTTGAAATAAAATTTAAAAATAAAAAAAATTATATTTCTGGTAAAAATAGATGACATAAATGTACTTTCTTAAAAACAAAAACAAACGAGGCACAGAACTCATATTTTCCCAAAATAATCACTCGATATTAATTTAATTGTAATATTTTATTGGTATATAAAAAACGCGAAAGGGAAATTACTGAAGAAGGTGGAATGTGGACGGTGGAAAAAGTAAGAGGACTTTGGGGAAAGTAACAGCTCACCTCTTAGATTTGAGGGTCCCACCCAATTTCTGCTAAATCTAGATTTCCTCGCCTGCGGGCCCCACAATTATCTCGCGCTTTTTGACGATCGCCCCTCCCTCTCTCGGTGGGTTGGCGTCAAACCTTTCACACTTTCTTCTCAGCCGCCCTTTTATTAAATTTGGCTAACTCCATTTCCCTTTTATTACCAATTTGGTCCACGAGTTTTATTTATTTATTATTAGTTTTTAATACTTCTCACCATTGATAAATTGAATGAATGAAATAAAAGGGCATTCGTGTATAAAATATTCGTTGTATTTATGAATTGTGAGTTCAATTCAGGTCAATAAAAATAATTAGATTTGAGCCATAGCATTTTAAATGTTGAATTCGATTACTATTTAAGAAATTTGATAATATTTATAAATCCAACAAATTTTTATATATCGACACTCAATCTAAAATAAAATAAAATAACTTAAGAAACAGACTAAATATCTAAATTAAAAAAAAAAAAAAGAATAGTTTAAACAAAGATCTACTCACAAATAGCTAATTGCCATGGTCTATATTAGTAGAAGTTATAGTACTTATATTTTTAAATAAATTAGACAAAAAAATACAATAACCTAATAAGTAAAATACCCGTTTAAGAGCCCTAGTTTAATTAATTGGTCCTTAATTTCTCCATGTGATTGGACGTCATATGGACCCACCAAATTGGGCTGTAGAATGAGTTGATTGGACATGCAGAGTCCTACACCTCCGGCCCATTTTAGTGGTTTGGTCTAGAAAGTGGGAAATACCATAAAATTTGGAACTTTTTGCTCCTGTGTCTAATGTTTTCAAATACGGATGGGAAATCAATTAATTATGTGACTATGTCACTTATTCGATTAATTTAAATCATTTTCAAAAACTTAATTCATCCATATATATATATATAAATGAATTTAGAACAAGGCCAAATGAGTTGCCCTTTTAAAAAAAAATAAAAATTTAGCGGGTTATAATTAACGATCCATTTTGAATATAAAATCGAATCGAAATTGAAGTTGATTTGCGGTTAAACCCAGTAGAATTGACCTATTTGATCAGATTTCAAAAAACTTGCTTGTGTTCTCCCCTGGATTAATTAGGGGAATAGGATGAACCTTTTGTTAATCCTTTAATTAACAGGGACTGACAATTGACAATGACACTATGTCCTTTATCATAAGTCTGTCCTTTCGATTAAATATCCCTAATGTTCAATATATGTCACCTTCATTAACTTATATCCAATAAATAAGCAGTTACATATTGATTTGACAAATGACTAACTTTTTTTTCTTTTTTCTTCAATTGAAAAATTAAACAGCAGCATGTGACCATTTTACAGTAATTCCTATTGCAAAGTTTAATAGATCTTTTGAAAATGACATGAAAACTTAATTAATTGTTTAATCACTTACGACTCTCGTGGATTAGCAAATCGACAAAGGTTAATTAACTATGATTTAGATAAAGGAAGTGTATATATTATGAGTAGTGGAGCCCCAGGTGTGTTAATCATGTTCGTGTGTATCAAGAAAATGATAATCTTTTTGACAAATTAAAGTATTAAAAGGGAGAATAATGATGATTAAGAATATAATGATTGTCATTAGTGTCCCCCCCTCAAGTTGTTTTAACTATATAGGGGTTGACCGAATGTTTTTGGTTTAGATTTTAAGTTATCATAATGATTAAATATAGCCCCAATTATGATTAACAGAAGGGGAAACAAGGCAAGGAAACAAGACAACAATTCATTTGTTGCTTTTCTTGATCATGTTTTTGGTGACACAGAGGATCCAACATATGTCAACACAGAAAAAAAAAGGAAAAAAAAAAAAAAAATAATGTTCCAGAATTGTTCTAATTGCGTTGTTCTAAAACCGACCTCTCTAATCATTTCTATATCATTTCTCCAAGAAATAAGGAACCAAATGGTCCTTAATTCTCAATTAATCCAAAAAAATTTGTTTTCGCTTTCGTTTCTTTTCCAAGAATTGAGGGACCAAAGGATTCTAATGCAATTTAAAAAATAAAAAATAAATTGCTATTGCAGATTATGAAAATTAACATTGGTACTGATACATGTACTTGAAAAATTAATATTTACATTTCATGTGTGTGAATGGAGACAATGGAGCGCAGAAATCTGACATCTTCAGAATGAGTATCCATCACATGAAAAAGGAGAGAGTAAGATTTTAGGTTAGAAAAGTACATAGATTTCAAATAACATTTAATGATGCATGAGAATTATTGAGCTGAAAGTAAGAATCTACACACATGATGGGGACCATATCCCAAACACATCTAATGTGATGCATATGGTAGGGCTTGACATGCATAGATGAAGACTTTATAATGTTAACAATTTTAAAGTGTGTGTGTGTGTGTGTGTGTGTGAGATAAAAAGTGGGAGAGGAGGAAAAGGGATGGTGTAAAAAAAATTACTTGATCAAGCACTTTTAAGATTTCAAAGGAATCAACATAGATAGTGTGTAGGCCAGAGGAAACAGTCTTGAGATAATGTATTAATGGGAGCTTAAAAGCAAGAAAAAAAGGGGCCCTTTACAGGGGATTAATTAGTGTTTTTCTTAAGTAGTATAATTAAACATGTCTTTTAAGTAATTAAGGCAGAAAACAATCTTCAAGTGCCAAAGATTTGGGGAGAAATATGTCTTATCCTGGTTATGCCTCAACTGGCTGCATGCTTAAATTATACATTCTATACAGGCGAACTCATTAACAATGGTTCCCAATTCTCCCCCTCTCGTTCATTAATGCGTTATTCTTTTCTCATGTTCTGCACTATATCAGGGCGTGGCCCAGAACATTGAAATATAGATGTCTTCATTACCCCATCTCATAATTGTTCTTGTTATCCTTTCTAAAATTTGTGAAACTTATATCCAAACAAAATCACTATTCAATTACCTTATTTCTTGCTACAGAGAGTATTCATGTTCAAAAAATATTTATCGACTATGCGCACGTGTATTTGCTACGTGTGCTTTTGTCAAATAGAACTTTTAGTACTCTCTCCCTAATTTCTAGTTATTCTTGCACACACACACACACAACTTGGGCCTAATTAGACAAGTCGAGCCATATCCAATTGAGGTCTTCTCGTTATTAAGAGGTTCGATATGGAGACGGGCCGAACTTACTACCCTTTGGGGTCTGCAAATATGGGCGGGCTAAATAAATGGTAGGCCTGTCAAGTCTCTAGCTATGAGCTTATATATGTTGTTTCCTGGTAGAAAAGAATCATAAAGAAAGATGCTTACAATTACATTAGATTTCAAAATGTTTTCTCCTTCCATCACAAAAATAAGATTTCTAGTTTAGTGCAAAAGCACTCACAAAGAATCAAACAAATGGTTCAAAGGAGTCGTATGCGATAATTTTCTATTGCACAAGTTATAAATTTAGTTCAAACAGAACCATCCATGTACAATCATAGGTAACTAATCCATTATCAGTCAAGATACAGATACTTCCTAGTGTGCATTATCTTACCCTGGGAATGAGATAAAATAAGAGCTCAGACGAGAATCCATCCTCACAGGCGGTTCTCCTGGCACCACGCCCTTCCATTTCATCGATGAAGCATATATTGAAGAATACCTAATAGACACCAAGTGATTCGTTGACAGTGTCAAAGTCACACTACTGTCTTCAGCAGTTATAATGGCATCCGGTCTTTTTCAGCCTGCAACTTAAACAACAAATTCAACTTTAAAGCTCAGTGATTCGAATTCAGGTAACTTTGATGTACAGAATAAGAGGGAAATGTATTCGGGATGCATCTCATTTTTCCATTTCTTGAGAGTCGTCCATCAATCTTACCTCAAAACCTGTGTGTGATACAAATGAATTACTCTTCTTCTTCAAAGTCCAAAAGAAAGTCTGTTAAGTTTTCCGAATCATCTATAGCTTCGTCCAGAGACATGCTATTTTTTTTAGGTTTGGCCTGCGACTAAGAAGGGAACACGTCACTTGCATTCCCCAGAAATATCAAATTAACCAATCCAACTAACTTTTAATAGAAAGAAGATACATGTAGCCATCTTGTTAATAGAAGTTGAATCACCTTTGACTTGCGCAGTTCTGGATTGCTTTTTAAAACACTCCAATTGCGTGTAACTTTCTCGTCCTCTTCATCATCACCTTCAGCCTCACTGTCCTCTCCTTCATCCTGTTGTAAGAACTCAGAGAAAAGACATAACCAACTTGCGATGGTCTCAACTCTCAAGATACAAATGATAAACTCTAGTTCAATAGAAGTATGTTAAAAATAAATTCAATATTTTGAGAGAAGTCAAAAAGGCGCGAATCTCACATCATTTTCTCCTATGTCAACAGCTCGTGCCATAGCCTCATCCATATCTGTAATCTGTTGCAGAAGAGGATCACTTAAAAGAATAGCTGACAAATGACGAAGTGAAAACATTGGGGACTCACAGAAAAAGCAAGAAAAAATACCGAGATGCATTGATCAATCCAGATATGATGCATAATTATAATCATAATAGAAATGATCAATCACTGTCCACATTACCTCGAGTTTTTCTATCTTCTCTTTAGCTTGGATTTTCTCCAGCTCCTCTCTTGATATTATTTTTCCATGCTGATAAAAAGTTTAGCACATATCATTAAAGAAACTTCAGAGCTGTAACTATCAAAGGAATAGTTTCATGCCAAGGAATCAAATGTGTCATTAGCTGTGATGCACACTTCCACAAACATACAACTTCACTTTATAAAGACCTCACACAACTGTCTTACCTCCTCCAGTCACCCAAAAGCAGCAGTTACCTAATCTCAGGATATCTATATGTATTCGTTATTTTTTCCTGTTAATTCCATCTTAGATTATATATTCCCTTTATACTTTAGAGTGTTTGCCTATGCTTCTCATCCAGCATAAGCCTGCTAAGGGCAGTCCTATATTTCTAGTTCATGGTCATGCTGTTTGGGTCGGTCTTAAGCATTAGTAAATAAGTTGTTTTGTATTGCTATTGTCAATTCACGCAATTAGGGAAGCAAGTTTGTTTAGCTTGTAGGAAACTGTTGGTCTCAAGCGGTATGAAAGAGTCTAGACGGGGATAAATAGACCTTTCAAAAAGTTTCTAAGGAATTTACACAAAATTTGTTCTTAAAACTCAGTCGCCTATTCTGTTAAAAAAGGTGATTTACTCGCCTGACGACTTAGATGATCTGGTAGCTGAAATCGTGCTAAGTTTCAGTAGTCACATAGTGGGAAAACAGGATATAGAGTAAAGTTTGAAAAGGTTACTGGTTTGCTATTAAAATTACATGAGTAAATTATGCAATAGCAGTTGAGTATACAGAGTGTAAAGAGCTGAAATATAAATAACAGAAAAAAAAATTATAGTATTTCGAAGGCGGGGTAGTCGTTCTACGTCTACTCTTCTCCAATCTCCTTGGGGAATCCACTACATATTCACAGACCTTACACAAAAGTCCTACTTCTAGTTACAATAGCTTAGTTACACAAAACTTATGTTACAAGCTTCCTTCTCAATCAACCTACACAAAGCTCAAAACCCCTTTGATGACAAAAAGTTTAAAAAACAAAACACTAAGTTAGACTATTCGCCAATGTCTCAGACTTTGACAAGTTTGAAAAACAAAACACTGAGTTAGACTATTCACTCAATATCTCAGAGTTTGTTAAGTGTAGTGACTGTTTTTGGACTTGAGGAATTTTTTACTCTTCTTCAAAAGGCAACTTTTTGCTCAAAATTGTGTATTTCTCTTCTTTTTCTCCATATTGTCTTCAACTGCTATTTATAGTTGTCATGGAATTTTTGCCCTTCACAGCAATTTGTTCCTTTGTCCATTTCCACACCTATTCCACCGTACATCTTGGTAGTGCACAAATTTTAGTCCTTAGTCTTTTAGTACTAACTATCTTTTTCTTGAGTAAATTTTATATTTTTGGACTTTAGTGACGGTATTGTGTCGATAGTTGTGAATACTACTTCATAACAATCCGCTTATGTCCTCATTTCACTTGAATATTTATCCCAAATAAACTCTTCTGCTTAGGTCTTGGACTATTGCTAACTTGTCTCATCGAAACAATCTTCATTCTTCTATTTTGCTCTGGCGTAGGGATGGCCCAAACACGAATCCACCATGGACCCGCCCCGCTTGGACGGATTTTTAAAATTATAAACAAGTTCGGGGCGGGTCTTGTTTTTTATTCTCAAACCCCGTTTAATTTTTTGTTTATTTTCTGTCTTAATATTATGTATTTATGTAATATTATTTTTTGAAAAAATATGTTTTAGAAAATTTTAGTTGTGTTATTTTTTAAAAAAAAATATATTTTTAATATTTTTAAAATCATAAAAACGGGTCTAACGGCTCTAATTAGAAAGCAGTCTGAGGCAGGTCTCTGTCCTTAAAAAACTTTGGTGGAACGAGTCTCGGGTTTTGACAAATCCGTCCTTTTGCCATCTCTACTCCGGTGTTCTTACTTAACTGTTTTGATTTGCCCTGCTAAGTTGTTCTGATCTTCCTCTTCTACTCCATTATTCTAAAAATAGCTCTTACAACCATTTTACAACAATAAAAAATATATAAGTTTTCAAGGTCCTAAATATAGAGCTGAAAAATAAACGAAAGTACTCGATACTCGATTCGAAATCGATTGATAAAAGCTCATTTGAACTTAGTTCATTAAACACAACAACTCAAGTTTGAACACATTTTTTCGTTCAATAAGATTTGAAACTCTATTTGACCTCGACATTAGTAAAAAAATAATAAAACATAAGTTAAAAAATTAATCTACTTGAACCCGACTCGTGTTCGACTCGACTAACGCTCGTTCAAGCTCAAAATGATCAACAATCAAATCAAACTCATACACAATTTTTGAAGCTAAATAAGATTCAAACAAGCTTGTATAGTAACATGTTCGCCTCGACTAAATTCTTTTACACCCCTACCTAAAAATTCATCCGAAACATCGTCAAAATCTATAAATATAATCCTAACAACAACCTCCCGTCTTATGTAATTTATCTGCTTAAAAACCCTTCATCAATATGACAATATCCACTAAAATAGAACAGGTAGATAGGCCTCAGAATGTTCAAAATCGTCAATATCACAAAATAAGCGGCCTAAATTCCATGTCAGATGGTACATTAACTAACAATACTGAATAACAATTTTTTCCAGAATTTATAAGGGGAAAATAGGATTTTCCCTAGTGTTCAATATAAACAACAGACTATGGATATATACTTCTTAACAGTAATATAAACAAAAGAAACTAGATAGCTTTACAAGAGAAAACTAGATAACAAAAGGGTGCTAGATATAAACAAGAGACAATGGGATAAGATATTTAATAAGTGAAAAAGAATATCTAAGTAATCAACTCTGGCAAACCTCTTTAAGATAATCAAGCATGTTTGGAGTTGGTTCGTGAAAATCCGGACCCCTGTAATCAATCATCTCATTTGGATCCTGAATATAGTTCACAGTTGGGTAAACAGGGTCTCCACCCCAAACTGCATAAATCAGCAGATAAATTAAGTAAAGCCAAAGAAGGGATGCTAGGAGACATTCACAATCAGTGCACCTTCTAGTGATCATATATTTATGGAAAATATGTATGTAACATTCTAGATTATGAACTCAACCAGGACAAAGAGAAACAAATTAGAGAAGCATATACTTTGCTTTATTTGGTCCTCCCGCATTCTCATTGCTAGTGGATCCCGACGAATACGGTTATCAGTGCCCATCATGATGCGGTATTCTCGATCAGTTTGATGCATGAACATCTCTATTAGTTGGGTGTTCTCATCTTCACCAGTCTCTTCAAAATGCTTCTGCACCGCTTCCCGTGAGGTGTCTCTTTTCCAAGCTTTAACCCATTCTGAATAGTATGCTATAGGGCCTACTCTTTCCAGTTTTTCTTGTTCTGCCTGAAGCCTACAAATCATTCCATAGTTCAGAACACCAAACACAACTATATTACAGCTACTTATTCGAAAAGAAATAACAGAAGAACTGGCAGGCACATAAAAAAAGCAATCTTTTTTGTTCACTGAAAAGGAACTTTTGTCAGAGGCAAAGTTTCTCCATCAATGTACACATTTTTTTAGGGTATGTTGAAAACAATGAACATAAAAAAAATTCATAGACATAAACCTTCAAGTCATTCACACAATAAACTTTTCCTATTTTGCTTCCATCAGACCCCTTATACTGAGGTCCATTGTTTTCCTATATTACTCTCACCGAAAAATCCCATTTTAGTTACTATTCTTATATATTAATTGATTTCCACTTCATCATTAGATCAGTCTCCATCTCTCTGTTCAATGGGTGCCACAGTTACAAGCTAAAGGGTTGATACAGTGTCGATATGAAGTTAACATCCAGAGAACATATAATAAGGTAGACTGTTAAACTGCATACAAAATTGATACTTCTAATCAGAGCATTAATGCACAAAATATGTCTTTGCAAGATATAGAGTCAGGGGCTCCAATATCGGATGCAAATGGGTAATTCTACTTGTTTCCCTTAAACGCCCACCCCACCCAAACCACACACAAAAAGACAAAAAAGAAGCTTACTCCATTCTCGATTTCTAATAGTTCTGGAGACGGGATGAGCAGTTTTCTCCACCGGAAAAAAAAACCCATCTTACTCCATTCTATTTTTTTATTTTTTTAGTTCAGGAGACATGACGAGCAGTTTTCCCCACTTATACGCGCGCTATAGTAAAAGGAAAAAAAAAAAGAGAAGAAAAGAGCATCAATCAGGAAGGAAGAAACATAGATAATTTCGTAAAGCATGGCAAAGGGGTTGATTTTGAAACTTAACTCAAATAGTTAACAGCAGACCCTTATAACCCATTGTTATGCCCGAAGGATCTGGACAGTTCCATATGATTCTCTGAGACCACTAGAAACTCGAACTTTCCACAACATCCAAGTTGTTACATTGAATCTCATCCAACACTCGTCATCAAATTCATGGAATATGATAAAAGATACAGAAAGTTACATATGAAGGCTGTAAAATCATGACCTGATTTAGAAAACAGCAGAACTGAATGCAGTTATCTGTCTTGGAGATGCAGAAAAATTATTTTATCATATGTAGAGTTCTGTAATAAACGACCAGCTTAGTCTATCTGTGATCAAGCATGTGCCTAACTTGCTTCTGAGTTCAGAATCAACAATAGAAGAGGAAGCTACACAAAGAACAAGATTGTCCTTTTCACCAACAATATAGACTTTCTGGTTCTATACTGCATGGCAATTGGGCTTTCACCTGTTCTTTGGTTTCTATCTGTCCTGATTCCAGAAATAGCTAATCTTAGTAAGCTAACTTAGTTCAAATACACACCCTCTGCAACAAGAGATGCAGATTTGTTAAAAACTTACATCAGCTCATTAACTTAATCCAAAGGACTCCACCATTTCAAGGTCAATAGTTCAGGAAAATTAGTCAATATAAATGAATGAGACTTTTAGTCAAAGAAGTAATGCTACACCTCTCTTCTTTATAAATATGCCGTCTAGCTCTATAAAGAGAACACTCGGTAAGTGTTGGGTGGTCACCATAAAGCTTTACTTGCCCAGTCTCTGCCATAGCTTTGAGAAACACCTGCAAAAAATGACGTCAAATGTGATGGCACAAATGATTGTGAAAAACAGAACTCAAAACATTATAGAATTGCCAAATCAAAGACAAATGCAATAGAAAATCGTGTGAAAATTCTCGAAGATGCCCAAAGATCAGCTTGCAAGTATAATAAGTCAAATATTTAATGCTCATCAAGTGACAAAGGTCGATCCCATGGACAGGCTAGTCAGAAAACTATGTGCCTGCTTACCTGCTTTTCCATGATTCATATAAAGAAATAGTGAGGCATAATTGAAACAATATCTGCAGTATTTTTTTTATCTTTAACTTATATCACTGGGTTTTAACTTTTTTTCTTCAAAGAATTCAACTATTCAAAGATTCCCAATTCAGTTAGTCAAATAAAACAGCATGATTTTCATATTTGCACTCATTCAAAAACATCTGGTCATGAAGAACCATAAGTTTTACCTTTCTAAACCATTAATAAGCAATGGAGCAGACGTGCAGATCAAATTGTTTATGCTATAAAACAAAGCGTAAGATAAGAAACTAAATTCCACAAAATAGTAATAGGCTGACAAATTATTGGCCATACAACTACTATGTTGAGAAAAAAAGGAAGAATAGTCAGGACTTGGCTCAATACGAACATTATTCCCAAGTAAAATTTATCTCATCTAGCCATCAATGCCATTTTGACCTCACCATATAAAATTATGTTAGGAAAGCTCAGCCTGCAGGAAATTAGAGTGACAGTTTCAGCAGAATATTTTTATTCGCATGGTATTCTTCAGGTCAACCTACAATGGTTGGTTCCTGAAAAGTAATCTCTTGTTTACTATTCTCTCATGAGAATTGCATTTTCATTTTCGGCCAGAAGAGAAGGTGGGAAGGTACATACCGTCTCAACATCTGGTCGTCTCCTTTGCCATCTAGACCATTGTTCCTTCTCTGGCTTTCTCCAGTTCCACCACAGTTCTTCACTTGTAAGTGGCTCTTCCATTGGTTTCTTAGCTTTTGGATCAACAAAGGGGTGAGGATGCCCAACCTTCTTGTCCAGTTCATAGCCAGTCAACTCTTCTTCCTCAGGTTCTGTCTGATAAACAACATACTCAGATAAGAGATCTTTAGGTCCATCCAATGAATCCTCTTGAGATTCAGCTTCCAGTGGATCATTTAGAACCACATTCATTTCTGAAGACTCAGAAGCAGAAGCAGAAGCAGAAGACTTGTACTTTTTCCTCCTACTTCCAGGATTTTTTCCAAAAGATGGTTTTCCAGTTGACACACCAGTTGGTTCAGGAGCCCTGGCAGCCCTAACTCGACTGGATGTGCCTTCTGGCCAATACTCTTCCCCTGGAATACTTGCACGAGCACCTGAAGCTGGCTCAAGCTGTCCAGACGTGGAGTCCATATAGCTATGATATGGTGGACGCTCAACTGATACATACTCAAAAGAGCTCTCCTTATCAGTTTTCTCACACTTTATGCGAGGAAGCAAAGGAGTCTTTTTCAGGGGAGTGCTGGTGCAAACTTTAAATTTTGATTTTGATGAAGGAAATGCGCCTGCAAATGATATCTGGGCAGACCAAAGGATAAAACATTAAGGAGAAAAGTTCTAAACAAGGGTAAAAGATATCGTAATAAATGAATCAGGATATACACAATATGTATTATCTCCATAAGCTTGCACTCTATATTTCATAAAACTAATTAAGAGATGCCCTAAACCAAATTATTTCATTGCCACCTCAAAAGAGAATTCATCAATGAACAGTAAGTGCAAAATGCATGCAAGCACAAATGCAAAGGCAAATAGGCAGGCGTTTATGCATTTATGAGGGTCCAGGGCCACTCACAGATGGAGAAACAAGGAGAGAGTAATCAACACAGAAATACCAGTGTACGAAAAAAAAAAATTGAACTGATTTTTCAGTTAACACTTGTCAAAAATAAATTTGCACAACTATTTGATCATAATCTGTAATTTCAATGCTGAAATCAAATGCTTAGTATCTTGCAGGCTTTAACAAATTTAATAAAGGACCATTGTCATGATAATTTTCCATCAGAGATAGTGCTTAAATGGCTATGCGGATTTATAAGACTTCTCTTTCACCCTGGATTAGTTCACATCAAAATAACAAAAGAGCCTCTGGTAAAATATTATGAATCCACGCAAGAAAGAAATCCACACAAGCATCAGTTTAAATAGCATCTCTAAAAGATCATAACCATGCAAAATATAGAACACAAGAATCCCCAAGAAGATTCGATTCCTGAAAATTAAAGTGATGGATCACAGCAAGACGCCTAATGTACAATAAGTGTAGGAAAACAGTGTCCGCCAAGGTGTTAAATTTTAGCAAGCCACCGGAACAATAATTACATCTTCTACTGCATAAAACAAAATAACGATGATAAAGCGCCAAAAACATGGTTTAAATAAAAAATTTCAAAAAAATCTTAACGTAGATTCTAACTTCAATTCTTGTCATCCTTGGCTACAATTTCAAGCATACATTGATCCGCTGCCCAGCAAACTTTCTAGAACCACGTCACAAATTTTATGGATCCATTGACTCTTCAACTTAAGAGATGATCAAAAGCAACTGAGAGCCTAAAAAATTCTAACTGGCAATCACTATGCGTCTGGAAAATGTGATAAGAAGAAAGAGTGAAAAAAGTAACTTCAGAATGGCAGGGGCTAAAATCAGAAAAACCCAATACTATTGTTCTTATCTTAAATGAATCTGTTAATTCATCATCAAAGTTCTACTCACCTATCAAGAAAAGGGAAGATGATTCTTCAAGTTAACAAACGATTTGTACTGACTAATCAAGAAAGAGAAGATAATTCTTAAATTCAAGAAACGACTTTTACTGACTTATCAAGAAAAGATGAGATGATTCTTGAATTCCAAAAACCATTAAATTCTCATAGATGCCCAGTCCCACGCCAGAAATGACCGTTAAAAACAGTTACCCATAAAAGCCAACCTTCAAATTCTTGGTAAAGAACTTCTTGGTAATAACCCCATCTACAGAAACCATCCTTCTTAATCCTCCATCTGAAAAAATAGAAACATAAGAGTAAATTCTTGAATATAAACGCAAAAAACCACAGTAAAGCGAATGCGCACAATGACCTTGATAATACCAAGAAGGTGAGACAGACGCCATTCTTCTTCAATAAAAGAGGTTTTGCATTACACACTACAATGGGGCTATTGACGATGGAGACGCAAAGATTCTGAATTCTTGTTTTTCTCTCCCAAGGAAGTCTGCTGGGGTTTAAGCAGAATAAGATTATAGAGGATAGAGTGAAGTTACAATGATTGCCGGGTCGGATAAAAACTTTATCTCAGTGTTAAAAGCGCGTCTATAAACATGGTTATGTTGGAACACCGACTTTTATTGTTTGGTACCTTTACAGTTTTACCCTTCTCTTTTGCCCAATTGATATTATTTTGTATTTTACTAACTATAAGTTATTAACGTCTAACTGATGAGATGAGTTTTTTGCCGCCAACCCAACACTTGTAATATTAAAAAGTAATTAAATCAGTTTGTTTTTAAATTAAATAAACTACAAAAATTGATGGCTATAAAATTGAGTTTCAAATTTTAATTGCTAAAATTGTATAAACGCAAAAATCAGTTTGTTTTTTTTGTTGAGCAGCACTTCTTGGACCAAAGTTGAAATGATAATAATTTTACAGATCAGTTGAGAAAGTGATTAGAAAATTTTGGACGTCAAATTGCATGTACTGCATAAATACACCTTAGTGAACTTGCACCTTACAGATTTAATAAAACTCTAGTTAAAAAGAAATTGGCAAAGACAAGACAAACCTTTTTAAAGAGGGGTGGGGAGAGAAAACGAAGATACAAATTTAGAAATTGGCAAAGACAAGACAAACACGCCTTGATGCTCGTTTGTTCTAATTGAGGTTCAGAAATCAGAATCGAGCTGGCCAACAAGACACCGCCAGCGTTAAAAGGCAAAGAAAAAAAAAAGGAACGACACAAATAGATTTCAATTAATTTTTCTTCTGAAATTGAAGGGCAAAAGTGAATTTGATTGCCCATTTAGGCATCACTTTTTGCAATTTCAACCATGCTCCAAAAGCAATTTCAACCATGTTATTTGCCTTAATCATATAACAAAGAATGGTGATCTCCAGGGAAACCTTCTACCCAAACTCAGCATGAAAGGAAGCCTCCAGCAGTTGATTTCCGTTCTGATGGTTCCATGTTAAATCTAAAACACTTTTTAAGTAATGACAAATGTATACAGAAAATATTCCAAACCTTCGGATAGTCTGCAATAACTAATCAAAGCAGCGAACAACCTCATCCACTGGCATAGCAAATCATATGGCGCCGCCAGATATCTTCTGTAACACCCCCAATACTACACACACATATATATAAATAGATATAATAATTTTGATATGATAAATTCTGTGTGCATGTATAAATTTATTTTTTCTGTAACAGTATAATAAATAATAAACTATTTTCTCACTCACAAACTAATATATATTATATATATATACCTGCAGAGAACCAATGACAACCATAACATTTACATACCCATGTACAGAAAAATTTTAAAAGTAACACACAGTACAAATCCCAAAACCTAATATAATAAACTCCAAAATCAAATAAGTTAACAAGCAGCCCGACAGGTCGTCATTCATGTACACTGATTCTCAGAACCTGTAGGAACTCCAGCCGCTCGCTCAGTAAGTCCATGGCTTCAAGTATCATCAAACTCACCTACAATGCATGAACTACGTGAGCTAATGCTCAATAAATGAAAATCATGCATGCTGAAGGGGATAATCCAACATAAATGCAATATATTTCTATGAGATTATGACAAGAATGCGAACTTATGCATCAAAATCATTTTATTTAAAAATTATTTTCCATCACTGGGCCCTTGGCCCACCTACTATGTAGCGGATAGAGCTTTCGACAATATCAATAATCACATGGCCATAAACAGATTGACACAGTCCGGGGGCCATCTCTTGGGATCACCAAAGGTCCACCTCCTGTCTTCCCCTGTGACCCTCCAGAAGTATTCCCACCGGCGGCGTCAATAAGGGCACAGTCAAGTGGTTCACCCTCTCGTGACCACCAGAGCCATACCCCCTGTCAACCTCTGTGATCCTCCGAAAAGTAATACTCGCGGCCCCCCAAATATCATATAAATAAGCCACACATGGGCCTCGGTACACTAGTAGTGGCCAACCAAAATATTTTCTTTTTAAAAATAATGTTATGCATACAAAACCTCAATTGTGAGCACGTATTATGCATGCACGTGTAAATATTGATGAATGGCATGTTTAATGATACAGTGAATCACATGTTCTGTCATCCAAACAACGTATGCAATATAAGATATTTATAATACTCATCAAGACACAAGGATCACATTTAATATAAATAATTCAAGAAATACTATGCCCATGCATTGTAGTTGCAATGTATTTTCATTTACCTTCCACCTTTGATATTCTATTGAAGGTTAATAAGATTCTCCTCCCTAACCTTAGATATAAGGTTGCCTGTAAAAGTATAATGTATTAATTTTCATTCTTAATCAATGGGTTTCTATATCAAATCTCATAAGGGGTTTTAAATCTTAAATTTAATTAAATAACAATCAAGTCTTAAAATTTATACTCACACCAATTAGAACCTTTTAAATACCTTGATTTCTCATCTCGAATTTATTTTAATATTATCTAATTGATGTGTTATAATCCCCATAACAAATTTCTCAATTAAATTAGCTCTTTCATCCAATTAATACAAGATAATTAAATCAAATCTTTGTAACTAATTTCGAATTAAAAGTGCATATTTATTATTGTCTCACAAGAAGATAATTAGTTAATTTGAATCAAAATTTTCTTTCAAATTATAAATAAACGGCATAAATATATATTTTTATCCGTATAAAAATAAGAAGGGACTTACCTAAAATTTTCTCAAATTTCTACGGTAGAAGTTTGTTCGCACTATTTCTTCTTCCACCCTTTTTTTTTTTTCTTCTCTTTTCCTTTCCTTTTCTGTAGTCGTGTGTTTGTGTGGTGTATTTTAAAATAGCTTTGTTAAGAAAACATAATGTAATATATTATATATATACTTATCCTTAACATTAATATTAAAGAAGTTTAATATAATATATTATATATATACTTAACCTTAATATTAGTATTAAAGTAATCTAATACAATATATTATATATATGCTTATCCTTATCATATATACATGTAATATAATATACACTACATATGCTTATCCTAATCATGTATATATGTATACACTACACGTGTAATCATATATATATATATATATTATATATATATATATATATATATATATATATATATTATATATATTATATTACACATATACTTATATATATATATATATATATATTATATTTATATTTATATTTATATATATATTTTTTATATAATCAATACAAAATATTATTATTTTCTCCCTAATTAATTTATTTGCATAGTTTATCCTACACCGATAAACACGACGATGCCACATTTCACTTATGTGTATCATAATATTATCTGATAGTTGACACCTAAATTATAATCTTAGTACCAACTCAACCAATTAGGTTAAAGAATCTAAAAACTAATATCGGTGATAACTTTAAAAATTTAATTATTAAAATACCGTATAAAATATAATGCATTATGAAATATCAATTAAAATGCAATGACACATACGTGGCATAAAATGTATGAACTATATTGGTCAGATAAGTAGCGCGAGGCTCGGGTATTACATATTCATGCATTTGATTATGCTTGGATTTTATCACCGGTAATATATATATATATATATTCTTCTCCACATTCTATTACAAGTGTTGAATAGATTTTCATTGAAAGAAAATTTTTCTTTGCACGCATAATACAAACAAATAATACATTGAACACCATGTAATATTTCGACATTTTCATTTTATCAGGGTAGGTAATCTTGATGAGAAGAAACAATACATTAATCGCCATGTAATAAATAGAACTCGGTGGACCAATAACAACAAAATCATGGGTACAGCCGAGTGAACTTGCAGTTGGTTCTGTCATTACCAACCTTATAGATACAGCTTTGCACCATGAAGTATTTTATGGAGAGGCTTTTCATAAACTTGACAGCCTGAAGTGCACACCATTGCCGGGTCGGATAAAAACTTTATCTCAGTGTTAAAAGCGCGTCTATAAATATGGTTATGTTGGAACACCGACTTTTATTGTTTGGTACCTTTACAGTTTTACCCTTCTCTTTTGCCCAATTGACATTATTTTGTATTTTACTAACTATAAGTTATTAACGTCTAACTGATGAGATGAGTTTTTTGCCGCCAACCCAACACTTGTAATATTAAAAAGTAATTAAATCAGTTTGTTTTTAAATTAAATAAACTACAAAAATTGATGGCTATAAAATTGAGTTTCAAATTTTAATTGCTAAAATTGTATAAACGCAAAAATCAGTTTGTTTTTTTTGTTGAGCAGCACTTCTTGGACCAAAGTTGAAATGATAATAATTTTACAGATCAGTTGAGAAAGTGATTAGAAAATTTTGGACGTCAAATTGCATGTACTGCATAAATACACCTTAGTGAACTTGCACCTTATAGATTTAATAAAACTCTAGTTAAAAAGAAATTGGCAAAGACAAGACAAACCTTTTTAAAGAGGGGTGGGGAGAGAAAACGAAGATACAAATTTAGAAATTGGCAAAGACAAGACAAACACGCCTTGATGCTCGTTTGTTCTAATTGAGGTTCAGAAATCAGAATCGAGCTGGCCAACAAGACACCGCCAGCGTTAAAAGGCAAAGAAAAAAAAAAGGAACGACACAAATAGATTTCAATTAATTTTTCTTCTGAAATTGAAGGGCAAAAGTGAATTTGATTGCCCATTTAGGCATCACTTTTTGCAATTTCAACCATGCTCCAAAAGCAATTTCAACCATGTTATTTGCCTTAATCATATAACAAAGAATGGTGATCTCCAGGGAAACCTTCTACCCAAACTCAGCATGAAAGGAAGCCTCCAGCAGTTGATTTCCATTCTGATGGTTCCATGTTAAATCTAAAACACTTTTTAAGTAATGACAAATGTATACAGAAAATATTCCAAACCTTCGGATAGTCTGCAATAACTAATCAAAGCTGCGAACAACCTCATCCACTGGCATAGCAAATCATCTGGCGCCGCCAGATATCTTCATGCTATTGATTATGCTTGGATTTTATCACCGGTAATATATATATATTCTTCTCCACATTCTATTACAGGTGTTGAATAGATTTTCATTGAAAGAAAATTTTTCTTTGCACGCATAATACAAACAAATAATACATTGAACGCCATGTAATATTTCGACATTTTCATTTTATCAAGGTAGGTAATCTTGATGAGAAGAAACAATACATTAATCGCCATGTAATAAATAGAACTCGGTGGACCAATAACAACAAAATCATGGGTACAGCCGAGTGAACTTGCAGTTTGTTCTGTCATTACCAACCTTATAGATAAAGCTTTGCACCATGAAGTATTTTATGGAGAGGCTTTTCATAAACTTGACAGCCTGAAGTGCACACCATTGAAGGTGTTCTCACATCTGCATGTAATGTATAACCAATTTACCAAATTCTAGTTTCAGATTGTGTTTAGTTTTTCCGGATACTAGGCTAAGAGAGTGGCTCGAGAATAGATTTAAGGGGAGGACACAATAGAATTTCAGAATGGAGTCAGGATTTTCCTTAGAAGAATGGAGTCAAGAATCACCTACCATGGCCATCTCAAAGGGCCAACATATAGTAACACTCACCAGACTACTTAGATACCAGACTTTGCTTGGAAGACTCACTTCTCCTACAGCTTTCCAATACCTTTATATTAATAGCATCAATGCTTTCCAACCAAGTGAACAACTTGACAAAATCTGACACACCATCGCATCTCATGGCATAATATAACTGTGTAGACAAATTTGTTATTTAGCTAGAAACATTGTTATCATAGATATCAAAGAAACCCGAGTCTTGATTTTCCAAAAAATGTGTGTGCGCGCGTGTTGAGGGGGAGGGGGGAGTGGGGGGGGGGGGGGTTGCGCTGCAACCAAGATCGTGATACATGGAATAAAAGTGTAAAAAAATCCAAAAAGCAAGAAAGAAAAATGTTTCCAACAAAATATGTCAATTTGACCATGAATATTTGTCCTTTAAAGTTCCAGTACTAGCAATGCGTAATCACATTCTATTTAAAACATCAAAGCTATCAGAACATGTAGGTATAGCCCTTGAACTTTTTCTTTCCGTGCCCAATATTCTGATCCACAAGCCCCAAAGTCAATCGGTACAAATAGTAAAGCATAATCTTAAAGACATCAAAGGAAAGAGTAATTTCCATGGCAAAAGAATTCTCGGTTTTCCAAGTATACAGCTGAATGGTATCCTTCAATTGCTTAAGATCAAGATGACTATGAAAATCAGGACTTGCAGAACATAAATGGCATACTCTGGCATGGAAGTGTGCAGTTAAGTTACAGAGCAGGGATAATGTTGATGACAATAACTGCTGCACAAATATGAATTAACACAAAGCCAATTGCAACTACCATTGGAATATAGTTACTGCCTAAAGGCATTGTTTTAAGGCCAAATTAATTTTCACATAATAAACAGTTAAGGCAGCAGGTAACTTACAACCATGTTCACCCACTGTTGTGCAATAACTGACCACTCTTGCACTGCTTAATCCACAGCACACCTTCATCAACATGCTGAGCCACCTCAATCGCCAAGCAAGGAGTCTTGGAGGCAAACCGTCATTTATCCTGACAAAAATTGTCTGTTATCTTGTTGTCAGGCCCACAAGAGGGCTTGACTGGTGGCAAAACTGGTGTAATCACCACAAGCTAGTAGCTTTCTAACTTAAGGGTATGCATTTGAGATTCTGTGAGGAAGTTTCTGTCGCTGCAGTGGTTGATTTCTAAATTTTGGTAATTTCTCATTACTAAGAAATTCAAAATGAAAGTTTAGTTACACTATGTACTCTGCATCTTTATCCAGCACAGCGTAACCAGCATAAACCCAATCCCATCCCTCTGCCTAAACAACTTGCATTTTCAAGGTGTGGGTGACTGAGATGCTTTGAGGGCTTGACTGGTGTTAGAACTGATGCAAGACACCACAAGCTTGCAGCTTCTTATTTAAGAGTATGCATTTGAGATTTAGAACAGGGCTATTGGTATTCCAGGCTGTGATAAGTTCAGAAATTTGGCCACATTCAATAATAGAAATTTTGAAAAAAATTCAAAGCTTGCAAATTTAGTATTCATTTTTTATTTTTTGTGTTCATCCAGTAGAGTTAACCTTCCGTCAACCACAACAAATTGTGTTTAGAAGTGTGGGTTCATGTTATACTTTCAGCATTGAACTTCTTGCTCTCTTTTTTCATCAAATGAAAAGCAAAGCAAAACCCTGAACCACGAAATAAAAAATTGACTGTAGGACAAGTAAATCATCAAAAGCTATATAGACATTTGAGACTAAAGCACAATTTATCTTGGCAATGGCAAAACAAGCCAGGAAGGATATTATCATCATTGTCAGATACGAGAAACAACAGAATTAAGCAGTTTCCTTCTTTCTCTAATTAACCCAGCAAGAAACTGCAACAAGAGCTCAAACATTAAACAAACTGAACAATGCCGAGCTGTGGATGGTCAGTAAAGTACCACTAATTCACAAACAGAATCATCTACTCATACCCTGAGAATCTGTAGCTTGTTCGAAAAAGCAATCGCCACCCAATCGGGCTGGGAAGAGGACCACTGCAGCTGCTCAATCTCCGCCCCAGCAGTGTAGGCCAGAATTGGATCCAACCCGCCCTCCACCGGCTGTCCCATCGATGAAAGATCCCATATTAAAGCTTGTGAATCATCCCCCGCCGTACAAATGTGGCAAGAACTATGCGGCGCCCAAGCAATCGCGTTCACGCTCGCCTGATGCCGCTGCAACTCCACCACTGGCAACGTCGGAAAACGTATATCCAGCACCACAACCTTGCTGCTATCCATTATGATAGTGGCCATGTATCTCGGATCCTGCTTATTCCAACCAAGCCTTACTAAGGGAGTATCCGGCTCCGAACTCTCGTAAATAATCGTTGAGTGCTCCTTATCTCGAAGATCGAAAACCCTGACCGAACCATCAGCAGAAACCGACGCGAAAACCCCAACCCCGCCCCAGGCAATATCGTAAACCTCCTTATCGTGCGCAATTAGCTGCGTATCCACCACTTCTTTTTCAATATCCCAAATCGTACAAGTTGTATCAATACTCGAGGTCCCAATCCTCCTTGGCTCAGCTTCATTCCAGTCAAACGAAGTCAACGGCCCGGAAAACTCGCTGTTACGGTTATTATTCAACAAGCTCTTGAGCTCCACGCGCCGCCCGCCATCGGAATCCGAGATTTGCCAGAGGCGGAGGAAATCAGAGGACGAGGCAAGTAAATCGGGGCGCTGGCATTCTTTATCGGGAATGAATATGAGTTTGGTGGGCGGATAGGGGTGGTCGAATGAGAGGGCCGGGTCGGAGCGGATCTCGCCGGTGGAGTCGTCGAGCTGAACGATTTCGACCCGGTTGGGGTACTGCTCGAGGAGGCTGGCGATGGCTAGTCGGTACTTTTTGTCCTTGCGTACGCTCCAGTTCATGGCGTAGATGTGCCATGGGGCTTCGTATGTGTAGATCTCGGAGCGGCGCTGCTGCTCGTCCGACCCGTCTTGATTCGGATCGCTGCTCGCACCCATGTTTTATAGGGTTTGTTTCGTTCTTTCTTCTCCGGTTGTCCGAGAAAGTTCCAGAAAGAAGAAAGGCTGCACGCAGCGTACTACTCAATTTATTTGATTCGATAAATAACAAAAGTATTAAAAAGAGAGAGAATGTGAAGATAATAAGTGAAATTGCCAAAAATGAAGAGGGAGGGACGGATAGCCTATATGTGTGCTGGTTGCTGAGTGTGACCAAGTTCTACAGAAATCTAAAAGGATTATTATATGAGATTCGTGCAATAAATTATCGTGTTTTTCTATGTATTTGCGTTGGATTTGGAAATAGTTAATTACATCCATATCGATTATTAAATGTTAATTACTCGTGTTGGATACTCTCAAAATCCAGTTTATGCTGTCAATTAGACAAAAGCTTAACGACTTGATTATTTAAATTAAATTTTTTTATTTATTACTGTTTAGATTTGAGGCGAACAATAGTAAGCTAAACAATATAAGGCTTTGTTTGGAGTCAAACTTATTTTTAAAAACATGATTTTCTGGCAGCCCTTTATTTTCTTTTGTCTTTTCTTTTATATTGTTTAAGGGCGTATTTAGTAGATTGTGTGCAATTTTTAGAAAAAATTAGTGATTGAACCATTTTGAAGAATTATAGGGGGCAAAACGATGCAACAGACAAATAAAGGGTGTCCTCTCTTAATTTTGTAATATAAAAATAATTTAAAATCCTTCCATATTTTTCAAAAATTCATACACATCCCACAACTGTTAAAAACTCCTACCCATCACCAATTTTCATATTAAAATGCTTGTTACGCCCGTAATTTTGGAATAATTGGATCTTACGCTAAAATTATGGACTGTGAGATTGAATAAGAAATTTATCACCTATCACATATCATTACCAAAATAAAATAAAATAAAATAAAATAAAATCAATAGTCCATAATTTTTATCCAATTCTTCAAAAAAATTGCCTATACTTTGACCACTTTCAACATTCCTTCAATGCATGCTAGATGACCATCGTGGAATCACATATAGGATTGAAATTATTACAAAATCCAAAACTTTGTTGGTTTAAATCACATTTTTTTTTACAACAAAGATTGATGTTGGATGGGGTGGGTGGCGTGACCCTAGGAGTTAGGATTAGGTTTAAGGTGGGGTTTGGTGGATAGGGTGGCGAAGGGTGTTAGTTTGGGTGGGATTAGAGTGGTGAGTCATAGGATGGTTTCTCGATTTGTTAAGTGGCTAGAGGATGGGTGATGAACATCAAAATTTATATAATTATTATTTTTTTTAAAAAAATATCATTAAAACTTTCAATTAAAGTATTTTTGTATTTTAAAAATAAAATAGAAAATTAACATAAAAAATAAGATTTAATTTTTTTATCTTATTTTGTGCAGGTTTTAGAAAACTTGGCGTAACTTTTGGTTAGGTTTAAGGTGGGGTTTGGTGGATATGGTGGCGAAGGGTGTTAGTTTGGGTGGGATTAGGGTGGTGAGTCGTAGGATGGCTTCTCGGTTTGTTAGGTGGCTAGAGGCTGGGTGATGAACATCAAGATTTATATAATTATTTTTAAAAAAAATATATATTATTAAAACTTTCAATTAAAGTATTTTTGTATTTTAAAAATAAAATAGAAAATTAACATAAAAATGAGATTTAAATTTTTTTATCTTATTTTGTGTAGGTTTTAGAGAAATTGGTGTAACTTTTGATTCTGAAATGAGTTTGGGTTAATTCTTAAGGTTATGAATTGATAAGTCATTCATTTATAAGTTCACGTAGACTTTGTATCACATATTAAATATGTAAAGATTAAAGAAGTTGGATTATAAGTGGTTGTACAAAATCGATCACCAAAAATTTGGATTAAAGTTAAGCTCAATTTTAACCTATTTTACTAATTGGGTTATAACTCTTAAATCAAAAATTATTTTTACACTGAAATTTGGATATGTTATACAAAATAGGTAGATAAACAAGTTTGTCAAAAATAAGATAGTGAAAAAATATATCAAAATGGTTAATAAATATGTTGTAATACGCTGCTGATATTAAATGGTGACTCTTGAATATGATTCGGTAATTTAATCATACCTCCCTCATCCAACAGTCAAATTTGACAAATGACATATGCAAATATATCAACACAGAAAGATCTGCAACTTTTATTCTTTACTCATTATTAAAATCTAGTTGTATCTGATATAAAAAATTCAATTCAATCGGGTAGGTGAAAATTTAGAGGATTTGGTGTAACAATTTACTAACTCTTTACAACTAGCATATCACTTCATTGTTTAACTCCTCCATTATATGTTTTGGTCTCTAACATACTCCAAGTATTATAAATAAGCCATGTATTAAGCTTGGAATAGTAGGGGTAGAGGGTTTCTTTAGGCTAAATTTTCTATTAATAATGTAAGTTTTTTAGTAGTAATAGAAATATATTCTCTAGTTTCTCTTTTATTTTTAGTATTTTCTACTTTTATTATATCTTTCTAAATTTTATTTTATTGAGAAAAAATGGTGAACCTCCTGTTGGATGAATGGAAACAGTTATAAAGGTATAAAATGTTTAAGTGTATTGTATTATTGTTTTAATTTTTTGATCTAAACTTTATTTGTTTTGTAGTAATTATTGATTTATATATCACTAATGACACAACAAATACTTTGGTTCATTTAGCTAGACGTGTGGTTTTACTATATCAACGCTAATGTGAAACTTTGATTTGTTGTAGACAAAAGTGTACATAAATACTTGATCACATAAATAAATATTGGCGTTAAGAGATAATTTGCAAATAATATGATAATATCATGATTATCTTATTGCATGAGTTATTTAATAACATATTCACATTGTAACCTTCATTATATATGGATTTTAATAGTGGCAACTAAAAGAGGTAAAAGAATAAATAATTGTTTGTCTATCCAAAACTGAAGAACGGATCCATAATCCTTAATACTTTTATTACTTTTGATTTTATTTAGTTATATCATACATTGTTTTTTTATATAAATTATAAACCATATAAACTCCATCTTTTTTTAGAAATATAATCCTGAAATCTTCAAAAAACTTACATATGGATCGACCTCGAACTCACGAGAAATTTCTAACTTGACACAACCTGCACTTGAGTTGGTAACCTTAAAGTTGTAGCCCTAGGTTTGCACATGTTGGGTCCTCTAATGTAATTGGTGTTTTATTTTTTATTACAATACCACAAATACATATTAAATATACGTTGATGGCATGTATTGATGGTATTACAATATAAAATAAAATATTAATTGTAATAGGAGATGAAATACCAATTGTAATAGATGATTCGGAGTGAGGTTCGCAATTTGGTGAGTGGTTGGATTTAGGCCATTTTTTATTCGTTTGTGCCTTTCAAGCCTACCATGATCACATTTTATTCACTAGTTATCCCTTTGAGCCATTTTTCAAAGAATGACATGTGTAATGTAATGCATATGAATAACCACCATTCGACTTTATTTCTTGAAACTTACTATACCTACCCTTTACATCTTAAAAAATCAACGATTGTCCCTATAAGATCTTAAAGTATGACATTTTGTGTACAATCTTATCAAGGGTTCATATGAAAACATGTTAAGGGGCGTGGATGAATGTATTTAGAGGTTAATATAAAAAAAAATGCAAAAAAAAATAAAAAGTCACAACTCATATTCATGAAACTAAACAAGTTTGGGGGTTGTCAAAGCAAAAGAACAAGAAATGAAGTATTGAGATTCATAAAAAAAATGCAAAAAAGAAAAGAAGTTAAAAAAAAGTTGTTAAAAAATAAAGAAAAGAAAAATATGGATCCCAAAAAGAAAAAAAAATGAAAGAGAATTGGGAAATAGAAAAGAAATGAGAGAGTGAGATTTTATGTGTAATGCTTTATACTCTCTTCCGTTGTTTATCCCTACATTTCTTTGTAAGCAAATACCTAAGTTTTATGTTATTGTCTATATTAGTGGAGAATTTGTATGAAAAATAAATTTATGGAACATTTAGAACTTCTTTGTTTAGATCATGATAATTATTGGTTGTGAAATTCATACCTAAAATGCATGCATGAAACTTGAGCTTGACACTTCACACACACATTTTGAATTCATGACTAGATTGATAAAACACAAGTCTTGTAATGTCATTCAACTAGCTTTGTAACTAACCTTTGGATTCATATGCAATAAAGATTTGATGAGGTATTTGAATTGGTTGATCAAGTTTAGTACTTCATGATCAATAAATGAGCCTATGATTACTTGATTTTTCCTCGAGGACGAGCAAAAGGTAAAGTTTGGGGGTATTGATCATGGTAGACTTGAAAGGCACAAACAAATTAAATATAGTGTAAATCATTTTCAAGTTTGCTAGTTATCTAACATTTCGCCTCAAAGAGTAATCAAGTAAATTATAGAACACCACAAAATGACAAATACAACTCAGTGAGCAAAATCCAATACCAAGTAGCAGACAATTCACAAGATTTCGGCATGACGTACTCAATAAAAATTTATCATTCATGACAAAGTTCAAATACACACAAGAATCACCATATCATAAGACTAGCAATCTTTCTTTTCTCTAAAAATCTATACAATATCAATTAGGTATCATTATAGGCAATCAGTAATTAAGTTATTCATTCAATCACAAAAAATGAACTCAACTAAGTTTGTCAACAAAACATGCTTGCTCTTGGACTTTCATCACTTAACATGGGTAATTCAAATTGAAAATTTTGGGTCAATTTTTCAAATAAAGCTCAAACATACAAAATACAAATCTCACCCCCAAATTTAAAATTAGCATTGTCCTCAATGTTTAAAGAATTAAAACACATAAAAGGTGAAAATAAGAAACTCCCCTTTCCAATAAATGATGCATTTGGAGTTCATGAGAGATCCACTTATATGACCAAGAAGACATCCATCTACATAAGAAAAAATAGACATGAAAGCACATGGGTTATTCATAAAAGTGAAAATGCAATTGAAGTAATGCAATAACTAAACAAAATGAAAGCTCATCATGCCTAGATATAAAAATAGAATATGCTTCAAAAACTAACTAAAAAATTATTCAAAAGCAAAGGAAACAAAGAGTTTAGGTTGTCTCTCAAAAAACGTTTGGTTTATAGTCGTCAGTCTGGCTACTTTTTTACTCATCCCAGATCTAAAAATAAGTATTTATCATGCCACGTCTTTGTGTGCTCTAAGAGTGTAGGCGATTCTTCTGGATAAGCAAGGCGAGGATGATCCGAAGTAGCACCATTGGCCTTTTTTATATCAATAAATCTATTCCCTATTACTGTGAATGGTTTTCCAACCATGGTAAAGATGTACCTGTCTTTTTTCATATTAAAAAATAAAAAAATCTGTAGAGCATAAGAATTGGTCACCATTTCCAAGCATATCTTGAGTCGCCCTAGTAGGCATTACTTTATCTAGTGCATGCTTTCTGAATTTAAACAATGAAATTGAATTAGTGCTTGCATCTAGATAACATAATCCTACTTCACAAGTAGAGTTTCCAACTGAATAAGGGATAATGAAACTCTCTGAATTAGTCAGCACTTGAGGTGGCTTCTCTTGCAAGATGGGATTGCACTTTTCAATAGTTTCGCACTCATCCATTTGTTGTTGTTAAATGGCTTGGCAATGCTCCATTATATTGATTTCCGTATCACTTGGAAAGTTTTCTTTATATTTTTTAGCATTAATTTCAGTAGCAAGCTGTCAAATTTGAGTTTCTATTGATTTCATTTGAGCTCCTAAACGTGAAGTTAGATGCTCCAATTGAGTCTCAATGTTGTCTATCTTTGCTTCATTTTTATTAAATCGGACTCTTATCTCGCTAATGAAAGTTCTTAGCAACTCATCCAATGATGCCTTTTTCTCATTTTTAGTTTCCATAAATGAAGTACTAGTGGATGTCATTGAATCCATTTCTTAAGAAGCTCCAAAAGAAGTTCAAACTGTAAATTGGTTAGAAAGAGCATAAATTTGTGCAGCTAATTGTGTAAATGAATCTATTTCAAGAACACCGGCAACCATTTTAACGGAAGACCTCTCGGAAGGCCATTGATAGCTATTAGTAGCCATACCCTTCAGACTCCTAGTCTTATGCATACAAATATGTATAACTCGGAGCAAAACAAGAAAACATCAAAATATGCAGAAAAAGTAAAAGCAATCTAGACTAAAATTAATACTAAGTTATAACAATATTAATACAATTATGATATAATAATTCCCGATAATAGCGCCAAAAACTTATTTGTGAAATATTTTACAAACTGCAAGTGCACGGTGTCAAGTCTTAATATAACGGTGAGTTGAGTATTGTATCCATATATATTATAATAAAAAAATTGTATTAAGTACAGTAGTTCAAATAGTTTTAATTTTATCTAAAAAATCAAGTGATGATTGGAAAACAAAGTAAAGTAAGACAAAAAATATAAAGATATGTGTGGAGTTCTTAGAACCAATATAACAAATACCTTATGAGTAAGATATTTTAGATGAATAACTCACATAATTTTCACTTATATTATTCATTTTAAAACATACCAATTCAAGTCAACAACACATGTAAGTTAAGAATTCCTAAGCTTATTAATTCCCTATCTCAAGTGTCGAATTGATTATGAGTTCCAACATGAATTTCGATATCTCGATAAAAATTCAAGAATAAAATTTTATAAAAATTTAATTAATTCTTCTTCAAAACTTTAAAGGTTTCATAAGTTTTTTAACTCTATGATTCCTATGTTGTATTATCATTATGATCATATATAATCTTCCATTTCTCGAGTGTCAAATCTCATACATCAAACAATTTCAATTAGTGACCAAATAATCAAGATGCAATACTAAATAAGATAACATAAACAAGATGAATAACTTGAACTAATATTATTTGGAATTCAAAATATAAGATCAAATAAGGTTACATTATCCTCTAAAAAGAAAAGTTTAGTTTATCATGGGTGAATACAATTTCAACAAATAAATAAGAAAGAACATAAAAATTATTCACCAATTTGTGAAATGGGAGAAATGGTTGAAACTCTCATTATCTTTAATAATGACTTACTTTTCTTCAAGAATAGTTGCCTTGTATCCAGAAAAGTAAATGAGTCTTGCCTCCAAACACCCAATGGTTTTATTTGGTTCCAAGCCCTTTTTGATTGATGCTAATCTTTTTTTTTAAGCTTTTCCAAATGATTCTTTTCCCAAGAGTCTTCCAAAATAACTCTGGAATTCTTCAATTTTTCTTGGTTTTTCTTCAAAAGAAACCTAAAATCCTTTCTATTTTCTCCATTTTTCTCTCATTTTCTTTCATGTTTTTAGGCTAAAAGAACCCACTAATTTTGTCTTATGAGTTGTCTTTTAAAATCCTCCAAAGAGAAGTCCAAAAATTGGATTTAAAAATTGAATTTTAACTTTTTCGTGAACTGGGGCCGTGAATCTGAATTCAGGTGTCGTAGCGCCAAATATTCTGTCCTCCAGCGCCATGACTCTGATTTTGGGCACCGCGATGCCAAATAATATGTCCTCTGGCGCCATGTGGTCTAATTATTCTTTTTAAAAGCTATTTTTGAGCTCTTTTTATTTTGAATTAGCCTTTGATATCTTCAAATAAATTGTAGATATGTGTCTTGACTTTTTACAATCACTTGAATTAACTCAATATGACATTTGTAGAGAGAATTATATCAAAAATACCAAAATATATTATACCAAAAAGTTTTAGTCCGGTGTTAACAATTAAACTCAATTTTTCTCATTAAAATCAATGAATTGGATTTTATGATAACATAAAAGTTGCATATCTATCTCTTTGCTTTCCAATGGATCAAGAATCAAGTTAATATGATATTAGAGCAAAGAGTTATAATCAAAATACTAAAACTGTCATCAGTAGCACAACATTTCAACTAAATTTTTGATTTCTTTCCATTTTTTTTTCTTTTTGTCACTATTTACAAGATTTCAAATTAAATGCATAAAAAGTAACAAAAACACTTAAAAACAATCTAAATGTTAATCAAAAAACATATAAATTATTGGTATAAAATTAATTTATCATTGGGATGGATGACAAAAGTTGGGTTGGTTGGTGGGTAGAGTTTGCGATATGTGGTGGCTGCTGGGTGAATTTGTAGGAGTGAAGTGGTGGTTGCGTGGTGGTTAGAGAGTATTGAAGAATGAGTGGAAAACAAAGATATAATTATCAATTTGTAAAAATGAAACAACAAATTTTATAGTTATAAAATAAAAATATAACTTGTTAATCAAATTAAAAATTTAAAGAGATAATATGCAAGTTGTAATTATTTTACAAATGGACCAAAAAATTACAGTTAAAGATATTTGTTAAAATAAATTAAAATAGAAGATATAAAGTTACATTTTTTTAATAAATGAGCATAAATTCAATAGTTAAAAATATTAGTTATTAAAATAAGTTCAAAAATAAATGATGTAACACATTGTTGTTTTAAATTTTTACATGTGTCACGAAAACTTTTAAAGTTAAAAAAAATCAGTTATTGAAATATTTAAAAATAGAGAACCCACTATAAGTATATTCAAATTTTAATGAAATTCTTACAAATGGAGCAAAAAAATTATATTTGGAATATTAATTATTGAAGTAAGTTAGAAAGAGAGAAATAATATGTCAACTCCAAGCGTATGGGTGGGGATTTAAAAGCGAAGTTTCGATATAACGGATTTCGCTAACAACTATTTCGCAATTAGTAAAAATGGTTTACCTAAATTGATGAAAAAATCAATTATACCATTTTATTAATCATTTCCAAATTTACTCCAACTACCAATGTAGGATTAAACTAAAAATTTAAAAATGGAAGATTTAATATATAGTTATATTTAGTATTTATGAACAAGTAAAATTTCACTAGTTAAAAATGCTGCATATCGAAGTAGATTAAAATTAGACACTATAATATGTGATTGCTTTCATTTTTTTAACAAATGAAGGAAACTTTTTATAGTTAAAATATTAATTATGAAAGTAATGTAAAAATAAAAGTTATAACATATATATAGTTATTTTAAAGTTTTATAACTTAATTACAGAAATTATATTAATTACTTACTGAAGCAAATTAAAAAAATAGAAGAGCTAATATATACTTTTATTCATTTTTACAAATGGAACAAGATATTTTATTTAGTTAAAATTTTATTTGTTAACACAATACAGACAAGATAGTACATAATCGTTTTTGCTCACATACTACACATACATTTAATAAATACTACCATTTAATATACATTTTACGCAAATTCCACAATTATACTCGATGTAGAGTACTCTAATTTAATAGGTAATATTCTCTATATTGTATCATAATCATAAATTTGAATCATATATAGAAACTATTTTTTTTTTATAATTTAAACATTAGTATAAGACTATGCACATATAAATATTTTAAAATAACCCATAATTTTACTTCTAAACAATTTATTTATACTAGTATTTTATTTGTATATTCATTAACCTGTATACTATCTATTTACATATTAAATTCTAAAAAATTTAAATAAAACTTTTGTAGGGAAATATAACTAAGGTAGATCCGGTCACGGGTTGGGTTGGAATCAGACTTGACAAGTAACTGACTCGTAGTCAACGAGTTAGACCTGTAACCGACCTGTGGTTAACGAATCAGACCCGTAATCGGCCCTTTGGATCAATGACCGATTATAAGTTGGGGTTTTCCCAATTCGTGGACCCGATGGGTTTGATGTATCATTTTTTTTGAAAAAAAAATAATTTAAAATTTAGTTAATATATATATATTTTTAAATTTATGTGCAAATTTTTTTATTGATATGTAAGTTTAACTTTAAGATTTCAAGTTGATGTGTTTTTTTAATTTTTTTAGTTTTATTATAATTAGAATATTAATAGTTAATAATATTATATTTAAAATTAAGTTAATTTTTTTTCATTAACTTTAAAAACTAACAATATTTTTTTAAAATTTAAGTTCAAAAATTTTTATTTAAATTTAAATTTAAAACTTCAATCTTTTTTTTTTATTTTTAAAAAGTTATAATTCTATAGAATTAAATTTTAATTAATAAATAATAAAATTTAAAAATATAACTCAAAATAAAAAATTAAAAAAAAAATAATTGGAATCGATCCGAACCCAACGATTAACCACGCTTGAAATCGAAATCAGAATCAAACTGTAACTAATAACAAGGGCTGATTATAATTAAGGATTAAAATTTTTGGAATCTTCAAATTGACAGTTCTGATTAGGAACCGCCGGTTTTGGATCCTTGACCAGGTCTATTAATCATTTATCAACTGGCAACTGATGGCTTTGGCTTTGGCATATATGGAAAATCGCGGGGCAAAATCTTGAAAGCAGGAAAAGTAGGGGGTGCAATATGAAGTTTGCATCTTTTCACGGGGCTTCTCTGGATCCGCCTGATTGGTTGGCTCCATTATTCCTTATTCTTTAATCTTTAGTTATCACGGAGAATGCCTGGAACTCCTCTTTTTTGTTTTATAATGTTATCATTTTTTGGCGCTACATTTTCATCTTTTTCTTAATCCAGGCCCAGCCACCACTTCCATCTCCAGTTTGCCACACCTTCTACGGAGAAAAGAAGAAATTATAGTATAATATTTGTATACAGTACTCTGCTTTCCTTTTTGTACAGAGAAGGTTAGGGTTTTTTTTTTTTCCCGACTCTTCCAGATCACCCTCAATATCGATCTGCTGCGACGTTTTGGATTTTTCCTAGCCTTTTTCTGCCAATTTTCGCCGTTGGTACGTTTAATTTTATATTTTTGATTGGCAAAAAGAGTGGGGATTATCGGCATTCATATGTTTAAAGAAAATGCCGTTGAGATTAGTTAAATGGCGGAGAAAAAGGGTTTCCGTTAATGCATTGACGCCTATTTCTTAATCAAAATGAATTTTATGCATCGGGTTGCACTGATCTTATTTTGTATAATACTTGTATGCTAATATCGTGCATTTTAGGCCTTCATGAAGGTGTGGGTATGAGCATTTGTGCTGGAGATATTCTTGGTGAATTGATTCGTATCGTGGTGGTTGGGTTATTGTCTGGAAGTTGGAACTTGTAAGAGATGTGTGCATTTTGTAGTTGGATTCTTATTATGTGTCTGTGAGGCATAGGTTGGAGTGAGATTTGGCCTTTGATGAAGAGTTCTGTTTGTTTATTCGACTTTCAAGGATGAAGAGGTGGAAAGGTGAGTCTCCAAGTGTAAGGAGGTTCAAAGTATCATACCTTCTCTTGGGTGCAGGTGCGTTATATTTGATTCTTATTTTCTTCAAGTTCCCCGAATTTTTGGAGAGTGCAGCTGTTTTAAGTGGTGGTGGTGATAGCAATGGCGGTTTTGATGGATTCTCAATTGGGAATGAAGAGGACGCAGAGAGAACTAAATCACTTGTCAGTTCTGATGGGTTTCACAGAATATTACAAAACAATGAAAATCAAGATGATCCTGTAAAGCCTCAAGAAGGAACTTTACAAGAGAAGAGAAATCACCGTTCACCAACAAAGCCGTCACAGCAGCAATATGGTCGAATAACTGCCGAAATATTGAGGCGAATGAATAGGACCAATAACTTGTCTGTGCTGGAAAGAATGGCAGATGAGGCTTGGGCTTTAGGGTTGAAGGCTTGGGAAGAAGTAAATAAGTATGATGAAAAGGAGATTGACATGAGCACCATACTCGAAGGGAAGCCTGAGTCATGTCCTTCATGGGTTTCAATCAATGGAGAAGAATTGGCGGAGAGAGATCTAGTTATGTTCCTTCCTTGTGGTCTTGCTGCAGGTTCTTCCATCACAGTGATTGGAACTCCACACTATGCTCACCAGGAGTATGTACCACAGCTTGCTAAAGTGAGGGCTGATGATGCATTGGTTTTGGTGTCACAGTTTATGGTTGAACTGCAAGGATTGAAGGCTGTGAATGGGGAGGATCCACCAAAGATTTTGCATTTGAATCCTCGATTAAGAGGTGACTGGAGCCATCAACAAGTAATTGAGCACAATACATGTTATAGAATGCACTGGGGAACAGCTCAGAGGTGTGATGGCTTACCATCCAAAAGTGATGATGATATGCTGGGTAAGATTCTGTTCATGTTCTTGGTTTGCTTAATTTCATCTGTGTTCAGAATATTACTTTTCCTATTTTCACTGTATGAAAGGATATGACATATCCTGACATCATGATGGTGACTTGAAGCGCGAACGTGCTAATACAAACATACTAGTGTGGAATTTCAGGAATTCAATGGTATTTTAGTTCTAGGGCAGCCAAAACATGAAATCCCGAAATTCTACCTTCTCTTTTATGGTTAACACCTTGATAAAAATATGAAGCTTCTTCACTTGGGCATTGGGAAATGGAAAGAAAATCTTAGAAGATCTAACAATTTAGGCATAGTACATTATCTGAACTGAGGTAATGGCTGTTACAGACCTACGGTCATGATGGATGGATCTCTAAATGCATGTTTCCTGACCTGCAGCTTATTTCCATTGATGGAGTGATGTTCAAACTTGCCTATATGATTTTTATAACAAGTTATGTGTTAGATTTTGGTATATTTTCTGGAGCTTTGAGATGGTAACTTTTGTACTTGGTTTCAGCATTAATATCTTCTTTATATGTCAGATTATAACTTAGACCATTAGCCCATTTGTATCTGACAGATTTGTTGAAAAGAAAAAGTTGAATACGAAATGAGTAGTTGTATAGGCTTTGTATTTTAATTCTACTCCATCTGATGCAGAAATTTTTGTTAATTTCCTAAACATATGTTTTGCTATGCTTGATTTGCCCCAAATGATGCAAAGGTATTGCGAGCTCCAATAAAAATTATGTCTTCTTTTGTTATGTGGTATTTTCATTATTTAATGACATGATTAAATTTTCGTTTTTCTTTGAACATATCTAATTTGCTTGCTATCCTGGTTGATCTTATGAAAAATCTGATATATGTTATGATTGCAGTTGATGGATACATGCGGTGTGAAAAATGGATGCGTCATGATATCATAGATACAAAAGAGTCCAAGATATTTTCATGGTTTGAGCGATTCATAGGACGTGCAAAAAAACCAGAAGTAACCTGGCCATTTCCCTTTCATGAAGGACGAATGTTTGTTCTGACTATACGTGCTGGAGTTGATGGATTCCATATAAATGCTGGGGGCCGTCACGTGACATCATTTCCATACCGCATGGTATGTTACTTGCAGTCTCGATTGGATTCCGTCATGTGATAGTTTATTGAGGTTCTGCTATTGGTTTAAGTCTGACCATTATTTATGTGGTGAAATGCAAATGCAAAAGTTCTGGCAGAAAGGAGTTGGATAATCTTGCATAAAAAATCTTTTCTTGTCTTTGGACCTTTTCTTCTTTAGCTCATACTGCTTCTCTATTAGGATCTATGCTGTCTGTTATGGAAATGCATAGAATTATTTTAATTATCAACCCTTGTTTATCCCTGCATGACCTTTTCAATTCTTGATGACAAAAATGCTTTAAAGCAATTTGAGAGCTATACTTTTCTAATCTATTGATTGATTCCATGGTTTTTTAAAATCTCTAGAACAGCGTATTATTTCCTGATTTTATTGTCATTATTTATATAGGGTTTTACACTGGAAGATGCAACAGGATTAGCAATCAAAGGTGATGTGGATGTTCATTCAGTATATGCTACCTCTCTGCCAACCTCCCATCCAAGTTTCTCACCCCAAAGAGTATTAGATTTTTCTGAGAAGTGGAAATCTCATCCCATACCCCAAGCTCGTGTTCAACTCTTTATTGGGGTTCTTTCTGCCACCAATCACTTTGCGGAGCGTATGGCAGTAAGAAAGACATGGATGCAATCTTTATCTGTCAAGACCTCTAAAGTAGCTGTTCGGTTCTTTGTTGCACTGGTAAGCCAGCTTTTTTTCTTTCAATTGCATCCTCTTTCCTCAGTAATTATTTATTAGTTCATCAGTCTATTGAAAGGGGAACAAGATAACTTCTTGAGTATTAAAGCCCACATGTTTAAACTGTAAGCTTGACAGTGGCTGGTCTTTTTTGTAAGAAGTTCATATTGATCTCCACTCTAGAACTTTAAATTTTAATATATTTATGCGGGAACTAGGGATATCCTTAAGAAAGTTTGCATGTCATGGAGGCAAGCTCAGAAACAGTTTTTCAGGAAGCGTGAAGTATGCTCTATGTGTTTTATGAGCTTTCTATTTTCTCCTCTGTTTGTACCAGTGATCTTCTGTTTCCTCCCTCTCTGACCCACAAATTCCCCCTTCCCCCATGGCTTTGGAGGCACTGTGTGGTGAAATACAAAACCCTAACCTACAGAAAGAATGGTTTTTCTGTTGCTGTTGTGTGTTTCTGGAAGAGTGCAAAGTTCAGTTGAGTATTAATCATTCTGGAACTTCGTCTGATAATTATCTTGCTTCTATTTATTGTGTATGAAATTACGTGTTTAATCTTTGAGATTTCTGTTCTTTGTTGTTTATCTTTGAATATCTAGGTTTTTTTTTAAGTTAGATATCTACTTAGATGTATTGAATTTGAGATCGTAATGTATGGATACCAAGTGAAGGATGAGGACCACTTAATTATAGAAGGATGCACTTAACACATTACGGTTTTGTTTTGCTTACAGAGAAGATAATTGTATTGCATTGATGTAAATGTACTTTTGCCAATAGTCATCAGGTTTGGACAGAGCCTGTGGAAAATGTGTTTTTAACGAGAAAAAAGAATGAATATACATTGCCTTATACATTCATCTCTAATTGAGATGAAAAGAAAGGGATAAGAATGGTGCTAGTAGATATATTTTGATAGCCAAATGTTATGGCGTTTTGAACTATGTTTTCTTTATGATTTCCAACTTGCTGGATGGCTGTTTTTCGTTAAATGTATTTGTACTAGTAAATATGTAATTAGTAGCTGAAGTTAATCCATCTAAAGATATTTTTTTGTAGAATCCAAGGAGTGAGGTGAACGCAATTTTGAAGAAGGAGGCTGCTTACTTTGGTGATATAGAGATTTTGCCATTTATGGATCGTTATGAGCTAGTAGTTCTTAAAACTGTTGCCATTTGTGAGTATGGGGTATGTTCAGCTTTATTTCGCACTCTTCTTAATGCTTTGTTCAGTCCCTCAACATGAATCAATGTAGTTTTGTTGTGGGCAGATTGTTTCCTTCCCTTACCTGATTTTACATTTTCATTGTAGGTTCGAAATGTAACGGCGGCTTACATTATGAAATGTGATGACGACACTTTTATTAGGGTTGACACAATCTTAAAAGAAATTGAAGGCGTGTCTCCTGGAAGGTCTTTGTATTTGGGCAATCTAAACCTCTTGCACAGGCCCCTTAGGACTGGGAAATGGGCCGTCTCTTATGAGGTACGTAGGTTCCCCTGTGTAAGAATGAAAATTGATTAAGTTTGTGCGACTATTTGCCCAATCTATATATATGCTAGTTTACTCCGAAAGATGGTTATCTTGTCTGCAGGAGTGGCCTGAGGAAATTTATCCCCCTTATGCCAATGGGCCCGGATATATAATATCAAGTGACATTGCCAAGTATATTGTCTCTCAACATGCAAATCATAGCCTACGGGTTTGTAATACCTGTTGCTTTTATATTATTCTGGAAATTACAATCTTTGGTTACTGTCTAACTGAGGCATACCTCCCATCTACCATCCCCAACTTTGCAGCTATTTAAAATGGAGGACGTGAGCATGGGAATGTGGGTTGAGCAGTTCAACAGCACCAAAAACGTTAAGTATTCTCATAATTGGAAATATTGTCAATACGGCTGCATGGAGGACTATCACACTGCACACTACCAATCCCCAAGACAGATGATCTGTTTATGGGACAATTTGATGAAGGGTCGGGCTCATTGCTGCAATGTTTGAGCTAAGACGTGAAGTTGTAGCCGGAATATTAGTGTCATATTTTACCCTATTGCTGTAACTTTGCAATCCAAGATTGCCAAGTTTTTGTCCGCCAGGGGAGGCTATGTGGTTTGACAAAATATTGCTTCTATCAAGGCGAGGCCTATAAAAACGAAATCTCATCACAATCTCTTGTCGTGTGTAAGAAGTTGTCTTGTTTTTACCTTTGCTCCTCTGAGCTCACCGGATTGCACAAGCTGTATAGGACGGTTGCAATATTGTAGTGTGTCGCTATGTAGTCAGTCAGGGTTATAGACTTAAGTGGAATGGAGAAGAGCACTCTCCTCATTCATGTTTTGTTGGAACATTTGTTCGTGGAACTGGATCTTGAAACTACGCATATGAACCTAGGTCTAGTTTTGCATCTGAGATGTATTTCATTAGTTGGAGAAATCCTTGAACATCTTTTCCCTCTTTTCACTTTCATTCTTGAAGTTCAATTTCAAGTTCCGGTATGTGTATGTGAATTTGATATTTTAATTGTTCTTGCAAGTCTTATGTTACTATTTAGCAATAACTAACAAAAAACTCTGTTGCCTGAGAGGCCAAAACATGACAAGTAAGAGAGTAGTATTAATATACTTAAAACCAAAGTCTTGTCCCCGCTGTCAGAGGTCACCCATATTACAGGTTTTGACGAAAGAGTTGTGGATGTAAGGTCGACATCCAAGGATGGTCCAAGATAATTATAGGTGGCGTAACACACGTGACCCGTTTGATGAGGGTCCAGATCCGGACAAAGCCATCCCCATCATCCGGGAAAAACAAATCCAATAAAATATTAACTGCCGACTATATACCTGTTTACCTGGCTGGATTATTTGCAGATGATCGGGATTTTGGGCCCCCACACTACACAGTTATTATAATAAGGTCCAATTTCAAGCACTTTCGCAATCGCCAGCGAAAGTCACGTTGAGCTTGAAAGTTGAAACCCATCTTTCTGTGTCGGCAGAGTGTAATAGCTGGAAAGATTTGCTTACAACCACGTCACATACTTTCAGTGCCGTGCATCAATTAATTTTTTAATTCATATTTTTATTTTATAATAAAAATAAAATAAATTAGTCTAAAACTTAATATCAAGTGGGCCACATGAACTCAGTTTCTCGACGAATAATAAATAATTGGCATTCCCATTTTCTTTTACAATATATCCGAGACTATTTCTTTCTATTTTTAAAATATTGACAATTGTGATTAAGTTCCACAAAAACTGATTGATCATGTGTGGACAATTACGTTCCACGCATCACTCGCTGTGGGTATACAATTCCGATTTCATCCTTTTTTTGTACAAAGGCAGGCAGCTAAGACGAGAAAATATATGATACTTAATGAGTTCACACAATTTAAAATTAAATATTAATTTTTTTTAAAAAAAAGTCCTACAACATTTGTAGAAGTTAGAAAGATGAAAGCAATAAATTCAGACAAATAAATAGTTCGGTAAATGCTACCGACAATAAAAAAGAAATTGAGTTAAAAGACGAAAAAAAAAAGAAAAAAGAAAAGGGGGGAGTATTGACGACACCATTCAAGTTGCAAGTGCAGAGCCTTTTGATTTTTGTAGTATTATTATTTATTAGCGATGATGATAGCTCCATCCAAAAGGGTAATATCATTTGATAAAAGAAAAGTATTTATACTGCCACTTTTTGTCGGGGCAACAACATACCAAAGAATAAACTTTTCTTTTTCTTTTAAATTAACCATAAATCATTTTAGATATTCCAAGTTTCCAACTTTGTCGACATATTTGCCAAATACATTCAGAAACACATTTAAGATATTCCAACTTGTTCTTGATTAGTATACCGCATTTAAACTTGAATCTTTTTCTAGTGTCATAATCAAGGCCAAGGACTTGTACGCATATCCCCCCTCACGCTGAAATAACTAACTTGAAGATTAAGAATTGCTAGTAATCATAATCAATTTCACACACCTAACAATTATGGTGACCTCACTGGATAATGATTGGCACCACCAACAAATTAATTTTCCTTGGCCAGTACCGCACTTCACACACATCTTCAATATATGTTACCTTACATAGTCGACATGGTTATTTGCATTTATTTCTTTTAAAATTTGAAATTTTAATATCCATTTCTTCTGAAGTTTTTGGATATCCTCTATTATTATTTGATCTAATACTTTAATAAAATTGTATTTAGATGATTAAAATACCCATATTCCGACATAAGTTATAAACGAATACATGTCTAAACCTGAAATCTTGGTAATTATTCTCATAATAAAAGGCTATTTTTGGTAATTGGAGGCACCAAAAGTTTTCTTCACCTTGCTTCCTCCTAATTCACCTTGCTTCACTAATCATACACTCTTTTCCTGCATAAAAAGGAAAGACAAGGCAGAAGAATAAAGCAAAAGGACAAAAGACACAGAACATTATCTTGTCCATGCACAAACTCCTTGGAAACTTAATCCAAAATCAAGAAACATTTTTTTTTTATTACAAAAAAAAAAAAAGAGACAAAATTGTTTGCAGTTACCCCACATTCCAGTAATACCAACTCTCACAATCAACCGAACCAGAGATATTTTTTCTGGTTCTGCTATAAAATCAGTATGCACCGCCTCCCCTACCTCTCTCTTCTGTTCCTTTCAATGTCTCTCAACGGTTACTTTCCTCTTTTAATGCCCCTTAACGGCTACTAGTTCTTGTTTCCAACGCTCCACTTAGTTAATATTATCACCATTCAACATCCCCGCCAACAATACACACGCATATTCATTATACACAGAGTAAAGAGGAGAGAAAGAGGCCATGGATTTCAGTTCGTTCTTGACGTCGTTAGGGACGTCGTTTGTGATATTCTTGGTGTTGATGTTTCTCTTCACGTGGCTCTCGCGGCGACCCGGTAACCACGTCGTTTACTACCCGAATCGGATACTCAGAGGATTGGATCCCTATGAGGGATTCCGGGTGACCCGAAACCCATTCGCTTGGATCGGGGAAGCCGTCGCCTCTACTGAGGCTGATGTCATCAGAATGTCCGGCGTTGATTCTGCTGTCTACTTTGTTTTCCTCACTACTGGTATTTTCTTCTTTTTTTTTTCTTTTTTGGCGCTTAAGTGTAATTGTGGGTGGGTGTTTTCTTGGATTGGTTTGATGGGTTTACCGATTTTTTTTATCTTTTCTTGATATAATTTATATCAACTTTTCTTTGGTTTTGTAATTGTTTATTTTCTTTTTCTTTTTCTTTTTCTTTTTCTTTTTTGGATAGATTTGTTAATGTTTCAACATCATGGTTCGTTGACAGTTCTCAGTGGGATAGTTTAATGATACCATGAGAGTGATTTTTCTGAATGGTAACTGAAATTTCAGGCATTTGACTTTGGAATTTGTAGAATGTGGACAAGTGAGAAAGAAATTTATTGTTTTTATTTTTCCCAGATTTATTCTGTCTGATTAATTTTGATAATTAAGTCCATTGATGACACTTAGCGAAGTAAAATTGTTCGTTCACCATTGCAACTGTGCCTTTCTTATATAAATCATATGCGCATTGAGAAAATAGCTTCACTGACCATATAAGGATCAGAAATATGTGTTGTGGCAGTTGTGCTATATTGGACAGACAATAAGCAGCGAGGCTTTATTGGTTATTGCTGACATATGTTTTTGTAATGATTTGTAAGCAAAGATAATTCACCTAAAAGCATCATGCGAGTCTTATTTAGGAAGCATTGGCCAGACACTAGCCAATATATAAGGTGGCCAGGTTGTTTGCGATCCTTTTTCTCAAATTATTTTAAACATTTCTTGAACTGTTTCTCCCCTGCATATTCATCTGAATACTCATCGACACTTTTCTCTCCCTTCGCTTATAACCGTTGCTTGTTAATCTTGACTGAGGCTTTGACATGGCCGTGGTGCTTTCACCCTTCTGGAATAAGCGAGCATTTACGGCAGCTCTTCATTACTTTCATTTTTTGAATGTCTGCATACCCCTCCTCCTGCTGCCTGTGCCCACATCTCATCGATTGCTGTCTTTAATATGCTTTGGGTATAGGGAGTTGGCAATGTCGTTTATATTTCGTTTACCTTGCAGAAACACCACATTAATCACAACTCAGAAGCCAGAAATTGTTTTCTTTTTGTCACAGTGAAATAAATCTGGGACTAGTTTTATTGTTATGTGCATGTTGTGTCTTGATTTTTCATGTCTTTGGTTCCAATCAATCAGACTAATTTTATTTAGTTTAAACTTATTGTTTCATGCAGTGTTGGGAATATTGGTTTTGGCTGGCCTTATCCTTCTGCCTGTACTTCTGCCAGTCGCTGCTACTGCTCATGGCGTGATGAAGGCCAATAACAGCACCAGTCAAGGAACTTTCGATGACCTTGACAAGCTATCTATGGGGCATGTTGAAGTCAGTTTACCATTTCATTCATTCTAGTTTCCCTCAATCGATTTGCATTTATATTCATTACGGATATCATGCCATAATGTATTTAGAGATTTTTTTACCTTTACATTTCCTAACTCTGAAATTACCGCTGAATTTGTCTGCTCAATTACTGTTCATTTTCTCGTGGATCACAGGAAAAAAGTCCTCGATTATGGGCATTTGTGATAGCTATCTATTGGGTTTCTTTTGTTGCATATTGCCTCTTATGGAAGGCATATAAACATGTCTCCGATCTGAGAGCTGCAGCGCTTATGTCACCTGAGGTGAAGAATGAGCAGTTTGCTGTGGTTGTTCGAGACATACCTCCTGTCCCTGAGGGTCAAACTAGAAAGGAACAGGTGGACTCATATTTTAAGGCTATCTATCCAGATACCTTTTATAGGTCAATGGTGGTCACCGACAATAAGCAGGTATTTGTAATTGATGTTCTTTTTTGTTTTGCCATCAATTATTTATTCACCATCAATGTCTGTCTGTGTGTCTACTAGTGTTGTTTATCTGTTTATCCGGAAGAAAAGGTTGTAGATTCCTACTTTTTGTAACACTGTGGCTTTAAATTGAAATTTGGTTGTAACTTCGCATCTTTTGGTTATAATAGGTCAACAAAATTTATGAAGAATTGGAAGGATACAGAAAGAAGCTTGCACGCGCAGAAGCCATATATGCTGAGTCTAAAAAAACTGCTAATCCTGAAGGAACAAGACCGACTACTAAAACTGGCTTTCTAGGTCTTATTGGTAAAAAGGTTGATGCAATAGAGTACTATGATGAAAAGATAAAAGATTTGATCCCCAAGTTAGAAGCTGAGCAAAAGGTCACTCTGAAAGACAAACAGCAATCTGCAGCTGTCATCTTTTTTAATAATAGGGTAACTGCAGCAGCTGCTTCACAAAGTCTACATGATACAATGGTTGATACATGGACAGTCGTGGATGCTCCTGAACCCCGCCAGTTAATATGGACCAATCTTCCCAAAAATTTCTACAAGAGGCAGATTCGGCAATATGTCATCTATTTCATTGTGTTTTTGACCATTTTCTTTTACATGATACCAATCGGGTTCATTTCTGCATTAACTACTCTAGAGAACTTGAAGAAGCTTCTCCCCTTTTTAAAACCAGTTGTGGATCAACCTGCAATCAAGACAGTCCTCCAGGCTTACTTGCCTCAGCTCGCACTTATAATATTTTTGGCGTTGTTGCCAAAGTTCCTATTGTTCCTATCCAAGGCTGAGGGCATCCCTTCAGAGAGTCATGCACAAAGGGCTGCCTCTGGAAAGTACTTCTATTTTTCAGTCCTAAATGTATTTATTGGTGTTACAGTAGGGTCAACACTGTTCTCTACATTGAAGGATATTGAGAAGGATCCAAACTCTGCTGTCACTTTACTAGCAAAAAGCCTCCCTGCAAGTGCTACTTTCTTCGTGACTTTTGTGGCTTTGAAGTAAGATTGCTGTTCCCCTTTTTCCTTTTGACGATTGTGGTTTTCTTCCTTCTTTTATTCGATGTCTGTCATTTGCTTATCATGTTTCCCTGGCAAATGAGTGGGACCATTTCTTTTTACATTTTTTAGTTTCTCCATCGGCATGTTGACAAATTACATCTGGTGCATCATTGTTTAACACATTATGTCTCTATGATTGTTCCTCCCCTTGTATCTGTTGAATTTCTATCTTCTTTTTCCCCAAAGAATTTGTTGTATATTTAGTAGAAATTTGTCAATTGGCCTTACCGAACGATGTTGCACCATCAGTGTCACATAATAAGTGGATACAGGTGTGTAGTGTGGGAAGGAAATTAGATTACAGAATGATAATATAAAGGTAAAATCAACTTAAAATTTGATAGGAGAAGTGATAAAAGTTCAACTTAAGTTGTTAGATTGACTGATGTGTACTTCATAATACTGTGTGTGTGTGTGTGTGTGCTTCATTGAAGAGTCTAGATGCTGGGATTTACTGTTTATGCATGCACAATTTGATTTCATACTCAAAACAGTCTCTCTCCTGCTTTCAATGTGCTAGTAAACTCTCATTATGTTTCAATTCAAAATACTTTTTTTGAGTTACTCCTTCAGAGTTTCTTAACTAAAAGATACTGATGATCTACTGAATGTCCTCCATATTTTTTTGAGAGAAGTATTTTACTGTTATCATCTGTTTTTGTGATTTTTTAATGGTACAGTTATGAAAGGGCCTAATTTTTGAGAAATTTCATTATACCTTTGTGTAGTACCATGTAAGGAAGGGTCTGCGCTACATTGAAGTTCAACTCATTTGCTCTGTATGAAAAATGTGTTCTCTATTCCCTTACGGAAAGTTCTTAGTGCATGCTTGGAGCATGTTCCTAGGCCTTTTCAAGTAACTGGGTGTGACTCTGTTAACCTATATCTCTTGGTTCCACAATAATTACGGAATAATTTCTACTTTACCAGAGCTTTGGATTATAAGTGAACTTGAACAAGTCTGCCTCATTAATTTAAATCCATGTACTGTGGTCGGGTCAGCACTTCTTTTTTCTTTTCTTTTTTTATTTCATTTTTTTTAGACTTGACCTTTTATTTTGAGTGATGTTGAAATGTGGTGGATTTAAAGTAAATCAAACATCAGTGCCAAGATGTCTTTTCATCTTTTGACGTCTTAGATTGACTGAAATGTGACACTGATTTGGTGCCTTCAGGTTCTTTGTTGGCTATGGGCTTGAACTATCCCGAATAGTTCCTTTAATAATATATCACCTAAAGAAGAAGTATCTATGTAAGACTGAAGCTGAGCTGAAAGAAGCTTGGGCTCCTGGAGATCTTGGATATGCAACTAGAGTTCCTGGTGACATGCTGATTGTTACAATTGTTCTCTGCTATTCTGTCATAGCACCTTTAATAATTCCATTTGGTGTGTTGTACTTTGGGTTGGGATGGCTTGTTCTACGGAATCAGGTGATACTCCTTAATATTGTTGCTTCTGTTCAATTCCTGTCGTGTGAATGCATGGTCAGTGTTTTTTTGCTTTCATCAGCATCGGTGTTTTGTAAAATTTTATGCTCCATTAGTTTTTCAACTTTTGAGTTATATGTTGTTTATACTATTATGTATGATATGGGGAAGATGTGAAATCTTGATGGTTTAGTGGACAATTTCTGTTTATCAGCATCTTTGAAACATTGAATTTTCAGTTGTGTGCTGGACGACTACCCTGTTTCCATGATAACTATGGGTTATGAAGAGGTATACACGTTGGATATTGGAGGGATATGTATTACTTGAAACTTACAACTTCTCTGTATAGCAGAAAAATTATGTGCTAACAAGTTGGACCAAAATTTTTGTGAAATGGATGATTGGTTCAAGACCTAAGGTATATGGATAAGATCTGTTTAAAGTTAATAAACAGATCTGTTTAAAAGCTATATGGATGATTTGTTAAATTATAGTATCTAGAAATGCTTCTGGGAGTAGAATGGAATCTCTGCATAGAAGAAAAGGGTTGAAGATGCTGGCAGTTACATTTATTGACTAACTAGTAATTCTTCCATTACCTTTTGGTAATATCTGACCCCTAAATCTTACTGGCTCAGATCCTGTACTCCCGACTATGTACTGTCATTGAGTCTGTATATAATAGTTTAGGGTTCACAGGAAAATCTTATTTGGCAGAGCGATCAAATTTATAGTATTTCAAGCAGTAAAGCTTTTGAAGAAACTTTTATGTCTAGCAACAACTGCGCCTTAACAAAGTTGTACTTTTAGGATAATTTACTTAACTGTGTTTGCCTCTCTTTCCCATCAACAGGTACTCAAAGTTTATGTTCCTTCATATGAGAGCTATGGAAGGATGTGGCCCCACATGTTCATCCGCATCATCGCTTCCTTGATCCTGTATCAAGTCACAATGTTTGGTTACTTTATTGCCAAGAAATTCTACTACGCTCCACTTGTGATTCCGCTCCCTATTTTGTCCCTCATCTTTGTCTTCATCTGTACAAAGAAATTCTATCGATTTTTCCAGTCCACAGCACTTGAAGTTGCTTGCCGTGAATTGAAAGAAACTCCAAATATGGAAGTCGTCTTCAGGTCATTCATTCCACCGAGCTTGAGCTCTGAGAAGGCTGATGAGGATCAGTTTGAAGATGCTTTATCTCAAGTTTCGCGAACAGGATCTATGGCTTGATGTACATTTTGTGAATTCTCTCTCTCTCTCTCTCTGATGTTTGTAATTTCTGCCTAGAATGTTTAACTCACTGTTAGAACCTTTTGTTCGTAGTTTCCACTTAGGGTGGTTGTGGTGGGGTGTTGTCTTGTGGGTTCTTCTGTTATATGGGTATAGTAATGGTAAATTTTGTTTCTTAGGATCTTGTGTGAGGAGAATTTGTCATTTGTTCTTGTTTACTGCCAGAATTGGTGTGCATTTGTGAACTTGTCATTCACAGAAAACAAACACTCCTTTTTCTTAATTATTACAATCTTAGTTTAAGGTATTTTTACTGGTTACTGTGTCTTTCTCTGTTGCAATAGTAGAATGAATTTGAATTTGCTGCTGCTTCTTTTTCTTGGTCACTTAACTGGTAAGAGTTGACAACAAACTATGTTGTGCAGTTGAGCTTTTCAAAGTCAAAGTGTGTTATGGAAAGTGATAAAACGTTTATCATACCAATACACGTAGAATTTCCCTTGGTGTGGAAAAGTTGTTTAAGGTTTTAGTCAAATCTTTTTTTGACTATTATACAATAAGGTTTTACGGAGAGTTGGTAGAATCCTCATTTCCCAACTCATAATATTATTCTTACGTTGGTCGCTTGCTTTAGTTCTATATTTATATAGCTTGATTATTATTAATTTTTTTTAGATAAACGATCGAGTTGTCAAATAATACAGTTCGAATTAAATTATATATTTAAAACAGAGAGATTATTATTAAAATTAAACTAATTTTTTTACTAGGATTCGAATCCTAAACATTGTACTAATTGATGCACCAATATCGCCAAATAACACGTACAGTTTGGTGTGCACCAATATCTTGGAACTATATCACACTATTAATAATTATGAAGTTGCATTTTGAAGTCGTAAAAGTAAACACCCGAAGAAAATGAGGTTGCAATCCCAATATTTTTACTGCTTGGGGAAGCAATTTAGTTTGACTGCTTCTTAAAATAACTGTACTATATCTTTTTCTTTATTTGAAAAATTTCTTTACCTAATCAATTCAAAAAAATCTGCTAATTAGCAAAATTCTGCTACGTACTTTAATAAACATCTTTGATTGGTTCTTTAAATATGGTCTTTCACGTGTTCTAGTCTTGATGTGAGTGTAACCTCTCCTTCTTTTATCTAAATTTCTAATTTTCAAGTACGATCAAATAATTATCATTCAAACAAAAAAATTTAAGTTGTGCATCCATTATTAGTTTGGAAAGAGTGGCAAAAACAATTGTTGTGAGAGCCTTTAAGTCTATGTAGACATAAATTTTATGTATAAATTTATTAAAACTTCTGACTCTCTCTAATATTTATATATAGATAGAATTTTCTTATATTACATTACGTAAAGAATCGAACAACTTACCTCTTATAGGCAAAATCCAATTCGACAATCCATTTCCAAGTAAGGTCCTCGTCTTTTGTTCAATTTTAGTACAACTCGAAGCTTCATCGCTGGTGCACCGAAGCTCACTAGCCCGTACCAACGCGTGAACATTGGTCAAACCATCAGCCACTGCCTAACAATGAATAATGTAGTACTTTGAATTTTAGCTTCTTAGGACTTGTTCGTATTATTTTATTTTTCCAAAACGAAGACAAAGATTCCAAAGTCAAGACCAATATACAATTACACCTATATATACTGTCTGCTCTCAAAACCTCCAGAAGAGAACCCCTCAAAATGGCCGCCAGAAATGCAATTCATCCCCATCACAACCTCCCTGCCACCCACAAAAACCGGCTTCCGGCCACCGCCGCCTATCAAGACTTCACAATTGGCAAAAACCCACATCAAAAACCTTCTAACAGGGCCACCAAACTGGCTGAATCCTTGTCCAACATGTTGAATCTTCACATTGAAACCACAATCCAGAGGAGCCTCAACCGCTCAAATTTGAACGTTTTGAGCATTGAAGAGAAGCACAACACCCCTGCCATGTCCCCTAAAGAAGACATATCGGATAAATGGCGTGAAATTCACGGTTCGGGCGATTGGGGCGATTTTCTTGATCCTCTTCACCCCTGGCTTAGAAGGGAGATTGTCAAATACGGAGAATTCGCGCAGGCAACTTACGACGCATTCGACTTTGATGCATTCTCGGAATATTGTGGCAGCTGTAGGTACAATCGGCAGCGGCTTTTTGCCAAGTTAGGCCTCAGCAAAAGTGGCTATAAGGTGACTAAATACATCTACGCCATATCGCACATAGACTTGCCCCAATGGCTAGAAAAATCACACTTTGTCGACACTTGGAGCAAAGATTCGAATTGGATGGGCTTTGTGGCAGTCAGCGACGATCAAGAATCGCAAAGAATTGGCAGACGCGACATTGTCGTCGCGTGGCGTGGCACGGTGGCGCCGTCCGAGTGGTACGACAATATGCAACGGAAGTTGGAGCCCATTGGGGAGGGGGACTCAAAGGTGGAACATGGTTTCCTTAGCATTTACACCTCTAAAAGTGACACCACTAGGTACAACAAGTCGAGTGCCTCGGAACAAGTGATGAGAGAAGTGAAGAAATTAGTGGATTACTACCAAAAAAGAGGTGAACAAGTTAGCCTAACCATCACGGGGCATAGCCTAGGTGGTGCCTTGGGACTACTAAACGCTTATGAGGCTGCAAAAAACTTCCCAGGCCTTCCAATCAGCGTCGTGTCATTTGCGGCCCCACGTGTAGGGAACATTGCGTTCCGGGACGAACTTTACCAAATGGGTGTCAAAACATTACGGGTGACACTGAAGCAAGATGTGGTGCACCGAATGCCTGGAATAGTTTTTAATGAAAGTTTACAAAGATTTGATGACATTACGGGTACATTGGAGTGGGTGTACACACACGTCGGGGTGGAGTTAAAGCTGGATGTTAGATCATCTCCATATCTCAAGAAAGGGTTTAATTTGGTGGGATTTCACATGCTGGAGACATATCTTCATTTGGTGGATGGATTTCATAGTAGTGATTCGGGTTTTCGGGTGGATGCTAGAAGGGATGTGGCATTGGTGAACAAGGACTGTGATATGCTTGTGGATGAATTGAGAATCCCTCACAATTGGTATCAATTGGCTAATAAAGGTCTGGTGCGCAATCATCATGGTAGGTGGGTCAAACCCAAAAGAGATCCGGAAGATATACCTTCGCCTACTATGGAAACACACACCTGTAGTGTGCTTGAAATGCAGGACAGTTATGGGCTTGGATCCTTGTATGGAGTTTGAACTTGATTTAGAACACCAATTTTTTGTTCATGGAAACCTTATTAGAAGTAAATGGTGTATTAGTTTGTCTTTTGGAGAGAATATTATTCTCCAGATTCTTTGTAATTAAGCCTGTATTTTTAATGGCTTGAACGTGTTGCAATATGGATTCTATCATCCTCAATCTATTCAAAGTGTCACTTCCAATATAACAATGTAAGGAGAGCAACTAAGAATGCCAACTTGGTATCAGCCCACACCTGGAAATTTTTCTTTGCTGAATCAGTGATCAACTATATTCTTTATTTGTGTACGAGTGTATTCTATATGTCCAAATAACTCTAATACTTGGCAGCACTATAAATTTTACGAAGATAATATAATTATCTTCCCTTCGAATATTGGAATTGAACTTCACGCTACAAAAATTTCTACAGGCATTTCAGATTCATTATTTTTCTTAAGCAATTAATAATGTATTTTGAAACGTAAATAAAAATTCCCTCGATTTTTTGCTGTTCTTGTACTTGGAAGTTGAGGTTTTAAGAGCTAAATCCACGGATTAAAATCAATTTAGGGACTATAGAGACCCGAAAATTGCAACATTTAGGTACCAATTTCCAAACAACTGCCCATAACAGCATTACAGAGAAGGACTCCAACCTCCGATTTCTTGCCTGATTGTGAAATTTTGATTTGAGAAAATAGTCTATGAATAAGGGAGTACGCGGCAAAGTCACAGCCCATTTCTGGATAATAGCCCTTTTACTTGGGCTGATGTATGGGCCTTTTGATAACTTCTTTGGGCCTACATTGTGATCCACTAATTCTTTTAGTTTTTGGTTTATAGGTATCGCCTCTAAGTGCATCTTGGGATATTTGGGCTTTGTAGGGGGGTTCCTAAAATTAATTGTAGTTTTAGTTCTATTTTCTTCACACACTGTGTGGCTAGAAATCTTTACTGGATTTTTGGTGTTACTTTTTAGCTATTATATTAAGTTTGGAATTATTCCAAAGATTTTGTCCAAAGGCCCAGACCCAATACCTAAGATTAGGTATATTATACTTAGCTTAACGCCCTGCGGAATCTTACTTTTCATTGTGCAATTATAAAGTTTAAAACCCTCCATATAGTATTTGCATGGGATAAGTAAATTTTAAGCTGACATGACTAATGTAGTATCACTTTGATGGGTAGTGTTTCACGATTGAATTGTTAAGTGGGATATTGCCTATATTATAATAAAATATTAGGAGTATCGGAGGTTTGTCTGACGAAAATACTTCGACGCTCAAATCAGATCCGATATAGAGAAAATTTAGAGAACTTAAAAGTATATAATTATTTAATAAATTACATATCTTTTAATAATAAATGTTTGAAGTATTTATTGTTCTAATACATAAATTTTCGTAGGTTTGGACCTTATGACCTTTCTAATCTTTAATGGGCTTAATTTATATATTAAGATTCATTTATCCCAATAAATTGTGAGCTCTTTGACTTAACCTGTTGAGTATACTCGGATTCAATCTCACAACCCAAGAACTATTGAGCCTAATCTCGGATTCGATCTCACAACCCAAGAACCTATTGAGCCTAATCCATAAAACATAATTAGGGAGGAGGAACACTTGTCTTCACATACGGAGCTGAGTAAGGAAAGTTGAATCTTGTGGTCGTTCCTTTTATTTTTTTATAACTTAAATTTTATATATAACTTAAATCAAAATTTTATCTCTTAAATATTTGTATTGTCCTCTCATATATATTAAAATACCCGCATCCAACAGTGTGCGAACTTAAAAGTCAAAACAAACCACCTTCCCCCTCCCATAAAAATATACTTATAATTTACTATCATTTGATTCACATTTACTTCAAAGCTATTTACTCTAAATAATCACGAGAAAGTAAAGGGCCATTTATTTGTCCTTTATATTCAATTTTCATGCATGAGCGATCCAATGTTAATAAAAATATTCCAAGTCCAACTATATGTGCTAGCAATTAGTATGTCGTTTGTGGAGACATATACCACTTCAAAATTAAAATTATGGGGATTTGGAATTATTAATAATTCATTTCTTACGCACGTTTTCTCATCACTAGAAAAAAAAAATGAAATAAATAATAACAAATAGTGATTAGTGAAGTTGTGTATCAACGTGGGATGCTTAATTGCACTTGTGATGTTTACTTAGTCAAACCATTTCTTCCTATTAATTTGATTGGGACCGATTGACAGCAGACCGCTTTAGGTGCGCTCTATTTATCCATCGTATAAAATATAACCCACATCGTTTTTTGTTTTTTGATTTTTGTTTTTATCATCAAAGTATAGATCTATTGATTCTTTCTTAATTGATTGGATTGTAGGTGCAATAATTTATTTTATGGTTGGACGAGATATTTGATTTAAGTTTAAGATAGACCAATTGCACATGGAAAAGAATAGAAGAATTCATGATACAAAATATAACCCATGTCACATTTTTGCAGTTGAAGTCGCTATATCTATTGATTCAATCTCAAGTGATTCGATACTAGGTGCATAATTCACTTCATGGACGAAATCTCCTAATTTAAGTTCAAAATGTGCATGGAAAAAAAAATAGAAATAGCATGCGACTACTTTATGCATAATCCAATTAACTCGGGTATATAACTCAATCGGTAGAGCCAGTTTTTGTAATTACGAGTTGAATGCTTGTCAAATATTCAATATAAAATTTCTCATAATATATTATATGGTTGTGAATTTGAAAAATAAGTTTTTGACATGCATTGAATTTGAAAAGATAAAAGAAACTTAAAACAACAAAAGAATCATTTTATAATATCGTGACATCGACTAATTAAATTGGACATTTATGACCCTTCTTGTCCAAATCAAACAAGTCTAACTAAATTGCAAGCCTTTGGCCCATTTTGGTGGGTTCAGCTCGACTTCTTTAGTCTTGTGAGACTTAGGGTCATCTCCAATTTATTGTATTAAATTTGATATTTTGGTATAATTTGATCAAAATCATTTTCAATCATTACACCAAATGAATATTTTATTCTATTTTTTTATTTTTAATTAATACTTATTTATTTTTTATAAAATTATTTAATTATTTATATTTTATTATTAATAATTCTATTAAATAAAAAATTTATATATAATTAATATTGTATTTATTGATTATATTACAAAAATAAGAATTACAATTAATATCACAATAAAAAATACTACATTGCAAGTAATTTTATTTTAATGCAAGTAGTGTTATTTTAATATATTTATTTATTATGATAATTATTATAATTTATCGTAAATATTAATTATTTATTAATTATGATAATTAATCACTACAAATGTTATTGTAAAATAATAAAAAAATTAAAATTAAGAGTAGAACAATGTTTGGGGTAAATTAAAAATATATATATTATACCAAATTTGGTATAATACTATTCATTTACACTAAATTTGATGCAACTTTTGGTGTTTCATTGGAGATGGAATTACACCAAGTTTGATATTTTGGTATAGAATTTGAGGTGTGATCGGAGATGGCTTAAAATCAGATGTGCCAATGGATCTAACTCGACGGCCGATCAGATATTCATATTCAAATCTTTATGGGTACATTAAATAATAATTATTATTAATTAATTATGTAAGATACTTTTTCTATTTTAATGTGATATTGAAACTAAAATTCACTAGTATAATTTTGAGAGTAGGATAATTATATATTACTCTCTTCTTGATTTTGTAATTATAAATATTCGACTAAAAGTTGGAAGAAAAAAAAATCCAAAAATACATTTTTTTTATTGAATTTCAAATTCAATTAGATTTTTTAGCCTTGAACAATTGACCGAATAAATATACATATGTGTGTGTGTCAATTGGGTCATTTACAAAATCTTTTGCACTAATGTAACAAAATTGTTAAACTTCATGTACTAAAATAATATTTACTCAATTAATAAATATACAACCAAAATATATGAAACTTTGCCTTGAAGATTTTAGTCAACTTAATATGATAAGAAAATAATATTTAGGAAATTGACCAAATCATATTATTATTTAAAAAAATTAAGAAATAATAATCTAAATTATTATATGATGCCGGCATTTATATTTTAATAGATAATTTAAGGATCAACATTTGCATATGTAATCGTAACAAACTTGTGAATTGCGATGTATTTTAGTTTTTTTCTCGGGAAATTGCCCGATTGGACTTTAATATATTTCTATTTTTTACTTCACCATTTCTTAAATGATTTAATCCTTTATTTTTTTTAATATATATTTTATTATTAGTAATAAAAGAATAGCCATATGATCCGTGGTCCCGAGGGACAACGTTTGCCTAAAAACCGTGTGAAGACCAATCAATTCAATTCAATTTTATCACTCCCTCCCCCCACCCACCCCCCAAAAAAAATGAAAAAAAAATTAGAGAGAGAGAGAGAGAGAGAGAGAGAGTTGATACTAATAAATAAAGAAATGGAGAAAAAAAAAAAAAAGAATAAGATGAAGAAGAACGTGACTAATGCTCACCAACAACCCACTCTATTATACATAAACCCAACTTGCCCATCTACCTCCCTCAATTTCTCCTGTTTGTGGGGGTCTCTCTCTCTCTATATATATTACGTGCATCAATTAGTCTTCCAATTCATAAACCCGGAGGAATTGTAACTACTCCTCTTTCTTATTTATTCCAAGCTACCAAGTGAAAGTTCCCTTTCCTTTCACTTGTAGCAAATTAGAAAAAACAATCATCTTTTGTATCAGGATCCAAATTTTAAATCCATGGGCAGCCTTCAGAATCAAAAACCCGACGTCGGCTCAAGCGGAACCATTAAACCTCTAGACCCCGAAGAGTTCAGAAGGCAAGGCCATTTGGTCATTGACTTTCTTGCTGATTATTACAAGAATGTTGAAAAATATCCTGTCCGTAGCCAAGTCGAACCGGGATATCTCAAGGAAAGGATGCCCGATTCTGCTCCCTATGACCCGGAACCAATTGAAGAAATCCTTCGCGATGTTCAAAAGGATATTGTTCCGGGCATAACACACTGGCAGAGCCCGAATTATTTTGCATACTTCCCTTCCAGTGGAAGCATTGCTGGATTTCTTGGAGAAGTGCTGAGCACTGGGTTTAATATTGTTGGGTTCAACTGGATGTCGTCCCCTGCCGCCACGGAGCTTGAAAGCATCGTCATGGATTGGCTTGGAAAAATGCTTAAGCTTCCCGCTGAATTCTTGTTCTCCGGTGGAGGCGGTGGCGTTTTGCAGGGCACCACCTGCGAGGCCATATTGTGCACGCTGGTCGCCGCCAGGGATCAGATGCTGAAAAAGATTGGCAGGGACAACATCAACAAGTTAGTCGTCTACGGGTCCGATCAAACCCACTCTGCATTGCAAAAGGCAGCTCAGATTGCGGGCATCAACCCGAATAATTTCCGGGCTGTTGCGACCGCAAAGGCCAATGCATTCGGGCTAACAGCAGAGGGGCTCCGGGCAACAATCGAATCGGATGTTGAATCCGGGCTGGTGCCTCTCTTTCTGTGCGCAACCATCGGGACGACTTCATCAACTGCCGTGGATCTGTTGGGCCCGCTGTGCGAGGTGGCGAAGGAGTACGGAATCTGGGTGCACGTCGACGCCGCTTACGCTGGAAGCGCTTGCATTTGCCCCGAGTACCGCCACTTCCTGGACGGAGTCGAAAACGCTCATTCTTTCAGCTTCAACGCACACAAATGGTTCTTGACCACACTAGATTGCTGCTGCCTGTGGGTGAAAGACCCCGGAGCCCTGGTGAAAGCCCTGTCGACATATCCAGAATATCTAAGAAACAAAGCCTCAGAAACAAAGCAGGTGGTCGACTACAAAGACTGGCAAATCACTCTCAGCCGCCGCTTCCGGTCTCTGAAACTCTGGCTCGTTCTCCGTAGCTACGGTGTCGCAAATCTCAGGAAATTTCTTCGCAGTCACATAAAAATGGCCAAGAATTTCGAAGGGCTGATAGGAATGGACAAGCGGTTCGAGGTGGTGGTGCCAAGAAACTTCGCCACCGTGTGCTTCCGCATCTCACCAATCGAAATCGGAGGAAACCATCAGATTATCTCCAAGGAGGAAGCAGCCAATAATTTCAATGCCAAGTTGCTGGAGACCATAAACGAATCGGGTAAAATTTACATGACCCACGCGGTGATTGGCGGAGTTTATGTGATGCGATTCGCTGTCGGGGCGTCTCTGACAGAAAACAGGCACGTCATTTTGGCCTGGAAAGTGGTTCAGGAACATGCAAACGCTCTGCTAACGAGTTCGTGATTTACTACCAAAATGTGATGGTCAATTCAGAAATTTTTTTGGGAAATGTCCAATTCCAGAAATGAAAATTCTGCCTGTTTTAGTTTGTGAAATTCAATAATCAATATCTTCTCAATGTAATGTTTCTTGATTTGTAGTGTATAGATGACCTTCCATGTCATGTTCCGACTTCCGATCAGGGGAAAGAAATGAAAAATCCTTTTGCTAAAATTATACTTATTAATTACCAAAAAAAAAAGCTGTCATATGAACCATATTAAAGAAAGATTGCTATTTTATGAGATAAATGATATCAATTTGATTGACAGATGACACGAAGCCCACTACTACTATAATACATTCATTTTATGTGAGTTAGGTGGCCTCCTTGTGCCCCAGCTGCAACATTATAAGTCCACTCTAATAAGAAGTCTTTTAGAATAAGTCTTTACTTATTTTTTTATTTTTACTTTTCATTTTTCAAACATATAATTTATGAATTATTGGTCGGACATACAATAAATTTTCTTAAACAACACACTCCAAATGGGGTGATTAGTTTGACTGGATTGTGGATTTTCACCGTAATAAGAAAGGTAAACAAATAAGCTATTAATGGAACTGATTTTTGAATACTATGTCCAACTAGCATTAATATTACATGGAAATTCAACAGCTTTAGCCCCACAATTAGAGAAATCTTGCTGGTAAATTTCATTGAAGAAAATTATGAAACTAATTAAACTAGAAAGGTACAAAAAGAAAGTCCCTGGATGTTTCCAGGGGAAAAGAAGAAAACAAGTTCCTCTAACAGTTCCAGGAACAGTCGACTGAATTAATGTTTATATGACCATTTGTGATAGTTTGATATTCAGTTCAAAGTTATACTAAGATAATGAATGTGTAATTTGTTCCACCAATAAGTCTTAAAAAACATTTATTGATATATGGAGTAGTTGATATCATAAAACTGCACCACCAATTTGGTCTCAATAGTTTACAAATACATTTTCTTTTCTTCTTTTTCTTTTTTTTGGGGGGTGGGGGTGGGCGTGGGGGTGGGGATGAATTATAGACTTTTCTATTTATAAGAATCCCTTGGATGCTGCAGAAAAGTAGTATTCAAATCCTGAAAGGCCATGACTCCCACCAGCCATTCCCTCAGAACTTGTGCCCACCTACCTCCTCATTTACAGTTAAGAGCTCATTTTCTTAACAAACTGGTAAATTTATTTATTTATTTTATTTGGTGAGGATACTTTATTTTATTTTAGAATAATTGATGACTACTTCAAATAGCCTTAAAAAAAAAAAAAAAAAGAAGATTCAACGTAAACTAGCAGAGGACAGCTTTTATTGAGGGAAATATCTTACTGGCAATCTGCCAGCTAAGGAACTTGGACAGAAATTGATGGTTCTGTAATAATTATTAGCTTTTTAAGTACTGACAACCTCATTTGACCCCTAATATTCTTAAATTTAAGTTTTGTAGTGATTTCGCGCCTAAACTGTTGCTGACTTTTTGGATGATTATACCTGAAAGGTATGAGATTAACGACAATAAACATGCTTTATTTTCAACTAATTAGGGAAAACTTCATTGCACTCATGCTCTTGGTTTGTATTTTGTGTCAATCTCTTTCATTAATATTTATAAATTACAATGAGATATTCGACTATATAAAATATAAAAATACACACGCAAACCATTGAGCTGTTTTAAGAGGATGTTTAAAAGTATTTATAAACTTTTTAAAATATTTTATAAAAATTTGAAAACTTATAAAATGTGTTAAAAATTTTGATAATAATTTTAAGAAAAAAGCTTATAAATTCCAAAATACGACATTAGTAATTTATAAATTCTTTTAGTAAAAAAACAAAAAAAAAATTACTTATTTTTAAAATTCAAACGAACTCATCCAATTTGACAATATGTATTACAAAATTGCAGATTAGAATAGAATATATGTATCTCCAAATTAATAAAGACATGAGTAATTTCACCATAACCATGATTTGTATTTTTGGTCCCACAAAGAATTTTCATTGTGTTTGACTCCAAGATTGAATCAGGCAGCATTAAGATTAGCCTATAGAAGAAGCAAAGATGACTAATAATTAGACATAAGAAACAAATAAAAGTTAATAAAAAAGTTTTTCTTTCTTTATGACTTAGTGGGCACGTTATTGCTAGTCAATGTCGCGGAATTGTTTATTCATCAACTATTTCTCTTAATATTTTTTTTTTATCTCAGTTATTTATTATTTTAGTATCATAAAATTTTGACTATATAACGAGAAAATATTGAATTCGCAAAATATTTATTAAATCAATTTGACTTTTATCTTTTTTTTATATATATTTTGAAATGTAACAAATATTACGACATGTCGTGCTCATTACCTAATGCATTTATGAGTGGGATATGGGTTATAATTCACATTGTTTCACAGTCTGAACCCTCTCAAATTCAAGAAATTTTAGAAACTGAAAGTCCAAGTTGTATGTTATTGAAGTGGAGATGGGATGGCTCAACTAAATCAAAAAGCGTGAATCTTTAAAAAGTCGTGAAATAATTAATGCGTTCAAACACATTTTCAAAAAACTCTAAAGAATTTTAAAAACTAATGTGCCATAGATGAAGCCAGTTGCAGCTCCATGAATCAGGTGTATGGTGTGCTAATTATATTAGTGACAAAAATTAATCCAGTAAACTAGTATGCAGATTGCATCCTAAAAAATTGATCTTCTCTCACTACAAAAAAACAAAGAAAATATTAGCGACAAAAAGTCAATTTGTCACTAATTATAAATATTAAGTAATAAAAATTTATATTTTATTATAATAATATTTTTCACAATTTTATTAGTGACAGAATATATGTAAAAATTATTAGTATTGATAATTAGTTACAAAGGAACAAAATATTAAATTATAAATAATTAATGATACATGCACGTGACAATACAATATTTATATAGTTGTCACTGTACCATCACTGATTTGATATCGTTTGAAAGATAATATTCATATTTATTGAGAACTTATAAACCCTTAACATGCAACCACCAATCTCAACCCATCCAACAATTAAAACTTGGCAATGTCAATTTGAATAACTTTAATTATTAAATAAAAAACAAAATATTTATTATTATCTAGTGTCTTAGATTAAAATTCCCAGTTATATTAATCAATTTTCATCTTCTATTTTAATTTGCATTACATTTTATTTTCTACATGTTAAATATATAATAATTTTCTTATATATACATGTCGTTGTGTAACATATGTATACTTATTGTACAATAATGATATTGAATACAAAACAAAACATAAATTGAATCGAGAAACCAAATGCCTCAAGAGACAAAAAATTAAAAGCCTTTGTCCCTATTAGCAGTCAGGCGACATGGAAAACTTTAATGGCATTCCACAATTCTGACATACTTTTTCTTCAATTTTCTGTTGTTGTTGTTGTTGTTGTTTTCTTTTATTATTATTATTATTATTATTGGTTACAAAAAGGAGTGGCTTTAGTTGAATTGTCAGCATTAGAACATTCCTAACTACAACTTATTGTAGTACTACTGTTTCTTAGGCTAGAATTAATTTAGCATTAGACAAAATATTTTTGGATGATCACGATTAATGTAGATAAGTTGAGAATATAATTTACGTATTAGATTTATTACAACAATTGACTTACGAGACAACTAATTTGCTATGGCGTTACTGTGCAGGAAATCTTGCTAACAAGTAGTACATGCAGCTGCCACAAAAGAGACACCAAAAGATATGAAGCCAATCCATCAGAGATTTCATGAGGTAAGAGAAATCTGTACGGGTCAATGGCCAGCCACTCATGAATTGCTACTGAACAACTAAACAGTGATAAACCTTTCCTTTTTTATTTTTCTGTCTGTCGATACCAATGACAAACACAGAGTGATTCAACTACCGCCAGGAAAATAAAAATAATAACAAAAAAAACAAAACAAAAACAAACAAACAAACATTTTTGCAGAAATTTATTAACACGGAAGAAGAAAGAATGCTTAAATTAGTTTGTGCTCCACCAAAAAGGAAGATTGAGACATGGAGAACAATCATTTTTCACAACAATTTTCCAACTCCAATTTCACATTGTAAGTCTAGAAAGTTGGTCGAGCGTCCTTCACCTTTTCATTTTACACAAAAAAATTTTTTTACTACTTTTAGTGGAATCCTCCATCAACATTGACAAAAGGACAACTATTGGACATGCAAAAAAATGTTAAAATCAAAACAAATCTTTGTCATTTAAAAATGTTAAACATTTGGATACTATTAAACTTTGAATTAACAAAGTAAAAAATGAAGACACAAAGAAGAAAATATGTTCGTTCATTTGACTCGTATCTAATACATATTAAAGATCTATAATTACTCATATTTCATCTCCCACGAAATTATTCAACCTCTCACGCAATGCATAATGTGGACATAGACTACATAAGTGAATAACTAACTGCACACAAGAGACTCATAATGTTAAGTTAAGATCAATAATAATATGAAAATTTTATGTCACCCATTCAAATATTATTAAAGTGGAACTACGATAATGTGGTATGAGCACCAAGGCCATGGCTGCTCAGAAACTACCGCGATAATTATGACAATTAATAGTGATGGAGATGTCATCTTTACACTTTGAAAGAATATTGTTTGTTAGGTCAATCATACACTTATAACTAAAATATAATATAGTTAGGCCAATGAATTTGGATCAAAAGTTTAGCAAAATTGCTAGCTTGTTAATCAGATGCATTAATTTTGTAAGCAAAACTACTTTTTGAGGGACCCTTGACATGGACCTCAGACATAAACATAAATTAGGCAAGGTCTAATTGGCAGCTAAGTTTGAATGCAACCTTTATTCCACCTAACAATGTATAATTGGCATGTTATGTCTGTAGATCCACATTTTCTAAAGCAAGATTTTTTTTCATTTTTCTTTTAATTTAAAGAAGGACATTGACTGATCCAACTGCCCTCCAATTCCCCAACTCTCTTTTAGGTGACTCAAACTTATGATCAAATAAGTTGTATGTACAAGATGCTTACCAACGGACTATCTTATCTTTCGTCTAAACTAAGATGATATTAACACTATCATCATCTTATAGCACACTAAGGAAGAAAAAATATGAAGCAATGAATTTCCAACTAAAAAACTAAAGCTAACAAGAAATTTCTAGAAGAAAACTATTGTCAAATTTTATTTTTCTTTTTTTCTAAAGACTCATAGATATCAAGCAACGGCAGTGTATCATATATACATATATGTGATTAAAAAAATAAAATAGTAAGATATTTTCTAACTTATTTATTCTAGACCTGCTAGGTCAAGAATAATTAGTTCAAACAAAGAGAGAAATTATTCAAGTTCATACATGGTTCAATTTCTTCTGCACGAAGCTTCAGATTTTGCTAAATCCCTTCTCCACCTCTACAATGCTTTATGTATTTATTTATTTATTTTCAAATAAAGAACAATTTCGATTTATTATTATATATCAAACTATAGACGGCAAGAAAGAAAGAAACAAAGACAAACTATTCAATAGGGGCAGATTATTTATAGCTTTGATGTGTTTATCGACCGCCCACATTTTCCCCACAATTAATACTTCATGCATATAGAATAAATAATTAACACTTCCTCCACCGACTCTGCTTGCAGTCAAGCAAGCAAACAACGCACGTACTTATCGTTTTTGCAACTTAATAATATTATATCAAGAACTTCTACCAACAATGAAAAAGTGGTGAGCAAATGCCAATTACTTAAAAAGTCTTCCTAATGAGTGAGGTAAAAATAATATTTTTTACTTAAGAGAAGTTTAAGAAAAAATCTTATTCATTAAAAATAATTTGAAAAGAAAATGTAATTGGGACATAAAAAAATTATAATTGTTCTCAACGAACGTTTAAAATATTAGGTCTCTACATGTTAGACAGTTCATTTAAGTAACTCTTTGTGCGCAAAAATGTACAGTTTTTATTGAGAAATCGGAAGGCAGTTGAGGTATATCTTACGATTTACCCTCTCCAAGATGCTAGAAACAGGTATTTTGGAAGTTTAAAATTAATCCGACAAAATTAAAATATATGAATCATAAAAAAAATAACTATTAAATCTAAATAAAATCAGAGTTAACGAGTAGATATGAGTGATGATTCTTGACATTTCATATACGTCCATGATTTCGGACAGGAATATTCTATAAAAAAAGTAGTATATGATTCCAAAATATAAAATAAAATAAAATAAAAATAAACAAAAAGTAGCACGTGAAGTTTTTATGAGGATGGAGATGAGCATGTGGCACGTGATATTCCATCCGCCTTCCTAGGGTCTTTCCATCCGTCCACCTAATGGTCAAAATTGAATGTTAGATGCATCTACGCAACGCACGTGCGTCCTTATATAGAACGAATGAAGAAGGTGTGACAAACTTTCAGACGCAGTTATGCGGGACACACGTGATTGATTTTCTACGAAACCCCTTTTAGGTTCGCCGTCCATATTTTTTATTTTTATTTTTGGAGACACCTACCAAATTCATTTACTCCCTACACCTCCATTTCTCACTGTCTGGATTTTGCACATTAAATATATTTTAAAATATACACTTAATATTAAAAAAAATTTAAATAGAAAATTTAAATAGAAAATCTGGGTTATCACATATCCTTTTTACTCAAAAAACATAAATAATCAGCCCAATGACCAGAAATTCGTCTATAACTAAAGACTTAAACAATTATAAAATATTAGATTTGAAGGTAACAAGAACCTCCATTTGGATGTAGGTATAAGGACGAGGAATGGCAACATACAATCCGAGATAGATCAATATTACACCAACAAAATGTTGACCTTAATTAACACACAAGAGGGTAGTGTACCAATTGGCAACATGTGAATTAACCAGCAAAAGCTTGGAGTAAAAATAGACTAACTAGGCTCATTTTGTGGCAAAATATTACACTCAAAGACAAGAAGTTAACTGAAAAAAAAATTAAAAAAATCTTAGGTATGCTTCAATCCATAAAGATTTTATTTACCATATTTATACATAATGACTGAGATTTAGCAAATGATATAAACACCACTTTCTTAATAGAAATATTGAGCAAAAAGTCTTCATAAAGCTGGAGGGTTCAACATCTAAAGGAACCGCGCTACTGTAGTAAATATTTGTTTAATTGTTCTTAAGTAGTTCCTATCGATGTCGTGACATTAATGCACTATATTGTTTTCACCTAAAATAGATTTGAAAAGAACTGACAAGGAATAATTAATAAGTAAACATAGAAAAATATGACCCATATGCTCAATTTCTAGATATCAACAGTTTTCCTTCACTAATAGAGCATAACATCTACTAATTAAAATCACCAAGGAGTGAAAAACATCATCTTAGAATTTCAAATACCTTACAGAATTTCTTCATCCAAAACTAGCATCTTATATATTTTAAAGATTTTTTTTTAAACTTGGAAATGTACTAATATTTTAGCTTAAAAAAAGCTCGTATCGCCAAGAAAATTGAACCAAAATCTCCAATGTTCTCAGCGCCCATTAATTGTTGTGCGTGAATCTTCTCTCTCATCAGTTCTATCTTAAAGTCGGACAGGACAGATCGAAATTATGATGTTCTAGAAGGACTCCAAAATTTCTAATACAAACACATTATCTCGCATACAACCTTCGATGGGACCATTTTCTAATCAACAATAATTACATTATTCCATTCTATACACGAAGATACAAGGAATTAATTCAATACAATTTTCAAAATCAATTAAAAATAAAGAAAAATTCTAATCACAATTTCCTTTTTTAAAAAATAGTACTGCTATATAATTATAGCCACTGATAAGTAAAACTCCTCCAGCTCTTTGCAAACAACTGTATAAATTAGTTATCTTAATCACATCATCCAAAAATTTATTTTGAATAGATTTACTAATCTGTCGTACGGTACATAAATTCCAAATTATATTGCAATCAATCTCCACCAAATTGTTATTTATAAAAGTGTAATGCACATAAAAGCTCCCAAGTAATAGAAAAGGATTGTGACCTTAATTAGCTTTTCCAAGTCCAATCCCATGGGACAATACCATAACCTGCAAAGAATTGTGGTCCATTAAGAAATCAGCTCATTCATGACAATTAAGTGCGAGAAAGTTGAGCAACAATTCAAATGTAAGAATTCTAGGACGGACACATCACATGACTAAATATCACAGAAAGTTAGCACAAGAGCAAACGGAACTGTGACCACAAAGGAGTGTTTATTATAATAGAGCGTTCACAGATAACACACAATTTTTATGCACCAGCAGAGAGACAAAGCAAGTATAAATGCTGAAGTTGACAAGTTGTCTTGGTGAAATTGTCCTAGACTATATAAGTACATTATGATGTCATGAGCAATTAAATTCCCAGCCAATACAAACATCAATTATTCCAACTACAAACCTGTGTGCAAATTAATTTCAAGAAAGATTAAATCTTGAACTGGATAAGGGTGCACAGGTTTAAATGGAAGAACACTTGAGAAAGGATTTGAACAGGAATGGAGGTACAACCTGCATGATAAATTACTATATTTGAGTAACATAAAAAGATTTGATACTTCTACTTATAATTAATACAAAAGTTAGGTCACCCATTGAGAGGATTTCAAGTACTTCAAAACCATCCTAACATGCATGGTTGATTTGTTATTGTGGCTCCCATTCATAGAACAAAAACACAACTATAATGATATGGTAGAGTCTTAGATGAAAATAAAAGAAATTCCCTTTGCAGTTAAAGTAACAGGATAAAGGATACAGTAATTTCCAGCTAAATTTACAAGACATACTACAATGAGACAGTACCGAATATCCTCAAAGAAGCATATGTACCAAAATTTTATTTAAATGTTTAAATACATTGCAATCTCAGCAGTTTGGACAGTTAAAGACAAAACATTTGTCAAAGAACTTGAACTATATCAATTGCAGATTTAAAGTTTTCACATAATGTATAACTATTCACTCTAAGAGCAACCAAGATAGATCTCCCACTTAAAGGTGGAAATAAAACTTTTCCTACTTATAAAGGTCACCTAGAAATAAACCTTGTATGGGGTTTGCATGCTCCTAGATGACCTTGAATTGGGACATGGGAAGTAAGGAGGAGACAGATTTAGTTGCTGATTCAAATCATAGCTGACTGGTGATAGGAACAATAAGGACAACCACTTGGTCATTAGCAAGACATGTAAGGCTAGCTCAGAAGTTTTAAAAATCAATAAAGCCACCATTTAAATGTGTTATTTGGCTCAGATAAGAGTTAAGCCAGAACAATAGGATTATATACATCTCATTTTTGTACATAATAGTGTTCTTCGTGAGAGGACAGGTACGTGTATGTATGGATCTGTATTTACACACAAATAGCCTAAGTTTAGCTCAAGTAATAGTTAAGTGTAAACATCAATATCATTCAATTATATACAATGATGTAATATTTGTTTAGATTCAAGAATACAATGATAGTGGTAGGTATAGCGGTCATGCCATACAAGAAAACATTTACTAAACACGTCCTTTTTTTTTGGCACGTAATATATAGAAGGGTTTTAGAAACTTAGCATGCATCATATAGGAAAGTTTAGTGGTTAGGTTGATTTTAGCTAGTGGCTGGCCCACATGTAGCTTAATTCAATTTCTTGTTTCCACTGTACTATTTTTTTTTCCCCAAAAGAAAACAGAGAACAAGATGCTACCTTTAACTAGGTCAGAGAGGAGGAAGAAAATAGGAAAAAAGAAAAGAGAACAAGAGAGTAGATGGAATTCTGACAGTATACCTTCCCCGATTATATCCGTATTTCTAATTCTTTTATTATTAAAATCCCATTGCTGAAATAATATATCAGAAAGAATAATTAATTAAGAGCCACTACAAGATAACAGCAAAAATGTCATTTCTGTTTAGGTCAATGCTCAAGCATTGAATTGCACGACAAGTTTCACCAATATATCATCTCAGAGAATCAATGAATACCAAATTAAGCTGCAAATTTAAATAAATAGGATTGAGGCTAGTCTTAAGTTCTGGTTTCTGTTCAAACAGCGACAATGATAAGTCAACACCAGGCTCATGGCTAGGAGGCTTCTTAATACGTGTAATACTATACATGCTTTTATAATGATTATGGGAAGTCAACAGTGACTCTAAGCAGATTAAATCAGCAACAATTTAGCTTCGAATCTCAAGAACCGAGCAAGAAACTTCAATATTAACCTTCAACGTATTACCAATCCGTAAGATGGCCAAAAGGTCATTTCATAGTTCTCCAACAGTGTCTCAATTATTTTTTCCTCCATGTCTTTATTCTGGAAAATATATACTTGTGATTTTTATGGGCCCTTTCCTTCTCCATCACTGTCTATGCACTTTTTAAGCTTTTTCTCATCACTATGTTTGTTCATCAACTGAAAAGGGCCATCAATTGCTCTTGATGGAAGAGGTAGAGATTAAAGAAATAGTATCATGAGACCGTCATCTTTGGGCAACACCAGCCAATGATCATGCCACATAAGAAAGTGAATGTCACACTGAAAAACAGCATAATGGAGGGTAAGAAGTACAATACTTATTGCTTACATGTTTGCTTCACACGTCTGAAAACCTCCCTCCTGCACATTAAGCGGATAATGAGTGCCAGACTACAATTGCAGTAACTTCTTGCGGAAAGTTCCTGAAGACGCCCCAGTTTAGAATGATTTATATAAACACTTGAAATCCAGTTGCGCAAGTTAAACATGTGCTTATAGCAAGAAACTAATGACAAATGGGCAGAAAACGGACAGCTTTGAGAAAATAAAATCAAATATCACAAAAATTTCAAGCTTTAAAAAGAACACAATTCTACTCAACAAAGTCTAGTCTTTTCAATAATTATCTGAGGTTGACCACATGAATCCTCTTTTTACAATCAATTCGATCAAGTGCAATTGGTTGAGTCAAATCAGAAACAATCAAATCCCTCACTAATTACCTCATTCTGTGTGATTTTAGGTGAACTCTTGCTCTAGGTGTACCATTAAATTAGTTTCGTCGCCAAAATTCTGAGGAAGAGTGTATTATGCACACAAAAAGGCGGCCGTGCTAACTTCTCTACAAGAACTTGGAATGTCAACAGGTAGAAAGCACCATTTATTATTCCAGTGGTTAAACATGAGAGGCAGGTCTCCTTTTCACACAAAAATATATCGAAGAATCGGGAATATTTTTTTGGCAACAAACAGTAAGTTATTTGGAAACAGAATAGAATTCCTATAAATCTAGCAAATCTGCCAATAAATCTAGAAAGGACTGATAATTTATGAGGGAAAAAAAAAAAAGAAAGGGTACGAGATAAGTTCAAGTGGTTGAACATCATCATATTTAACATAATTAGGCCAAGGAACAGTCAATGAAGCTTAGTCCAAAGGAAAAAAGGACATATCTTAAGGTTCCATTTGTAAGAGATTTCAGCTTTCAAGTGCCATGATTGTGGGTTATTCTGCAGTTATACATCAAGTTTCATCTTCCTCAAAAATCATTTGGCATTACAGATTCTCCACAACACATTACTCATGTTGCGTTTATGATAAAAAAAATTTACCAAAAAAACAGTGAGTGTGCTTTCCTCCTGTAATCACTATAGAAAATGCTTGCTTTATCCATAATTGAAAAGTAACCATCTCTTTTTCCATAAAACCCTTTCTTAAAGTACTTACTTAAAGTACACGATGTGACTGACAAGGTTTCTTGGCCATTAGTTCATGGGGCAATTAAAAATCACACAAGATTCCTAAAATCTCCACTCATCTCCATGTCAAGTCAAAAGGAAAATTTAGTGAAGGATGGAGAAAGATTAATGAACTATAATCAACATTTTTCCTGAACAAAATAAGGCAAACAAACAGATAAAACTGTTTTATTCATCATAAAATCGTGATTTTCAAATTTGAAATCAAGTCTTAAGGGAATCTATCGCCTTGTTTGGTGTTATTTTGGGGAAACGTTTTCCTTCTCCCAGAATGGAAAACATGTTTGGAATTAACATTTTGGGGTAACACGTTTTTATTCTCCTAAAATACTTTTCAATCATTACTTCAATAAGCTAATAATATATCCTACTATACCCCTACTAACTATAATAAAACAATACTAAAACAATATTGACAAGGCATAACGTCTCCCACAAACCGTGACAAACAACAGAGATAAGACATCTACAAGACATCATATCATTTTTTTCCAAACAAAATATACAAACTTACTCTCATTCTCCACACATTCCCAATCCCACTATCCAAAATACATTTCCCCAATATAATTTCCCCGAAATGCCGGAAATAGGTTCAGTCATGTTATTTCAGTTTCTTTAGGGGTACAATAAGATAACATATGAATGAAAATTGAAGTTGCCTAATTTAGTAAATTCATAACACTAATACAGCATATCCCACAAAGCTAAATTGACTCAGACCCAACAAATTACCCTGATTTACCCGCACAGAGAGCATGTTTCCGTGACTGATTTAAATGCAAGTTGAAAAACTAGGTTCAAAGAGACCTCTAAATAAGTGGGTTACTGATGGTTTTATGAAGTCTCTCATTTACACATGACAAACTTTATAGGTGTTAGTGAGCAAAAATGACATTAAGTAAAATTTCCAAAGGCAATGTGAAATATTGTAGTATCTTCATCTTTATGCCACAGGGTCCTCACTTTCCATGTTTTCAATCATTTGTTGCTAAATGTATAAGGTGAACCTGAACGTCAGTTCAATGTTGAATACAAGCTGAGCAATAGTATCATGAGCATACTTGTACATTTCCAAATTCCTGATGGAAAATGCTTCTCTTATGTTACACAAACATAATTTCAAACAATCACACCATATTTCTACAACCCTTCACATTTTGTCAATCCTCATTTAGTTACATGAAGTTGAAACAAAAAGATTTATAATTTCAGCAACACATCCTTCAAAATGAAGATAATAAAAGAAATGCGCCAGATTCTACAGATCTCTCTCCATAAAAATACTGTCATTATATCCGAAACATACCAATCCAGCACTCTGAATTTACTCAACCTAACAAACATTATACAATCGATTTTGACCCATGGTACAAATGGAGTCAAGTCACAACCTAATTAAAACTGGCAAAGAACTGGAAAACTGACGTAGGAGATTTAAGTTAAAGGAATAGAATTACTGTTCATCTTTAACTATTCATTTCCAAATTTATTTAGAACAGTATTTTAATAGTTTATTTATCAAGTCGAAAGTTGATAATACCAGTTCCCTTCTTGATTGTTAAAATAACACTATTTGGCATAGGTTCAAAGATAATTTGCTCAGAGGTCTATAATAAGAATTCAATAGTAAGAAAAACTCTGTGCTTGTATTGCATGAAGTTATCTATACCTTCAGTTCATGTTGGTATTAGCTTATACAGTGTTCAAGGTTTCCACTGATTTTTTCTACCAATTTCCCTAGAAACCAAGGATTTGGCATTCATCAACATCAATTAGTTCTCTTACTTGTGCTCTTAGTCACACAATCTGCAACAGACAGGCAAGATTTAAGAATTCCCAGATTACAAGAGATCCAAAATGAGAATTTTGAGTTGATATTGCCTTCTGCAATTTTAAACAAACAAAAAAGTAAACAATATATACTGTTGAAAACCAATATACACTATATAATGTGAAGTAAACAAAAGCTACTATCTAAAGCAACACTGTGTATACATATCCAAAAAAAAAAATTCAAACAAACTGGCGGTATTCAAAATTAATTCAAAAATATGTACTTGCAGGGATGATTTTCAACATATCATTAAAAAGAATAAAAATTGAGTTACTTATACCAAGCATTCCTCTTACGGCTAACCCAATCCCCTGGTTCCTGCACAAAGGAAAAAGAGTTTCATGCCTTCCTTTCAGGAAGGGAGAACTATGGAAATCATATTGTTGCAACTCTTTAATTTCCAGAAGGGGGATATAAAAGTATATATATAAATATCTATATCTGAATGCAATATGTGTATCTATGTGTAGGTCTGCTTGTGTGTGTTTCCGAAGATAAAGCCAAAGATAGTCCAAAAGAATATACATATCCAAAAAAAAAAATTCAAACAAACTGGTGGTATTCAAAATTAATTCAAAAATCTGTACTTGCAGGGATGATTTTCAACATATCATTAAAAAGAATAAAAATTGAGTTACTTATACCAAGCATTCTTCTTACGGCTAACCCAATCCCCTGGTTCCTGCACAAAGGAAAAAGAGTTTCATGCCTTCCTTTCGGGAAGGGAGGACTATGGAAATCATATTGTTGTAACTCTTTAATTTCCAGAAAGGGGGTATAAAAGTATATATATAAATATCTATATCTGAATGCAATATGTGTATCTATGTGTAGGTCTGCTTGTGGGTGTTTCTGAAGATAAAGCCAAAGATAGTCCACAAATATCAGAGCACAAAATTACTGTTTCTCAAACAAACTGAGACACAAATCTAATTGAACCTACCAATGTGCAAACCTAAAAATGAACAGAGCTGAATCATGAGAACTTGAAATACAGATCAGTATAAGAATTTGGATTTCATCAAAACCAAAATAGGATAACAGACTACATTCTATCATTTACGATAAACGAGAAAGAATGCAGCCTTCAAATATATTTGAGCCAGTGTCAGCTTAGGACATTCATCAACTGATCAGTTTAAGATCAGAAGCATCTTTTACGACTCTAATATTCCTTTATCACTGGTTTAAACCTCGCGAGACAACTTACCACCGTGAGGCTCCAATAGGCAGTGAATAAACACAAAACCAATCAAAAAGGAGAAATCTGTGGACTACATAGCGAGCCCACTCCAAAAAAATTTTAAAAATGAAGAAAGTAGTAGTTGAAGAAGAAGATAAAAAGACAGAACATTTAAGTGCAGCAGTTAGTTCACCATGATGTTGGTGACACAGTATTTCCCGTTTGTGGTGGAGTCTTTAAATCGCAGAAGCATTGTATTGAGGTCGCAGGGACAACCCATTTTCAAGAACCAGAAAAGTATCTCATAAAATTGGCGGGTAGAGGTCTGTGATAAATAACATGTATAGATGAGTATTTCAAGACATCTTGACCCACAAAAAGCAATTAAGCTCTCATCTCTCCACGCATAATCCTAAATCAATACATCAAACAAGTGCTACTTATATACCTTTAAAAGCACCAGTTTGTGAGTCACAATTAGTAACTGTAATAAGCAACTTCTACAGTCATCAAATTCTACACCCACCACATCATCAAATAAAAGGAAAGGCTCAACAAACAAAAGAGCAGGTCTAAAACGAGATGAGTGAGTTCAACCACTCTATCGAAGCATAATAATATGTTCCCGGTGGTATAATCTTCTTTAAAATACAAAAAATATCCTCCATTAGACTAATATTATCCTAAAGAATCAAAATTAACTTGGGATTTCCAATTTTTATGAATGAAGAATGCATCTACATGTAAAGGATTTACTCAATACCACAAAGAAAACTAACTTCTTCTCTTAGTTGCCAACCATTAAAGAGCATCAAGAAGAGTTTGCATTTGGAACATGCTACCCCTTCCACAATCTGCGAGTCCAAGATCAATCATATAAGGGCGAGAAAACATACAAATAATTATCAAATTAGGAGTGAATAAATAACATATAAATGGAAACAAATGCTTATAATTGATTATATTCATGGGAATGATAAGCAATATATATATATGCATATATATTGGTAATTATGATATGAAATATATAATATAATTTACCATGCAAGAGAGCATACACTACCATTCAACTTGTATCTGTCCTCTCTTAGGTACCAGTCTTTCCAAACTTACAGTTTATCAAACACTTCAATAATGCATCAGTTATCTCTGTCTTCATGTGGCAATCTAGGGATGAAGTAAGACTGCTAGTCTATATGCATAGACAAATAATTTTGAATGTATGGTAACAATTCTGATAGAAGAAAAAGGAGAATTCAATCAAGAAGGAAAAAAATATCATGATAGACTAAAATGTTACAAAAGAATCTATCAAATAAGTACCAAAGAACTTTAAAATGCTAGAGCCAACAAATAGCAAAAAACAGAAAAGACTAAAACTCGGTTGTAAAGAAATAATCCCTGCAGCAACATCTGACTCATGCTCACAGTGAAGAAGTTTCAAATTACAGAGATAAGAAAATTCCTTGAAAATAAAATTTCTTTGAGCGTAAGGGGCAAAAGAAGGCACTTGCACATTTAATGGAGCAAGAAAAATATAAGCAAAGTGAATGCTCTTATCATGTATGCTAGATGTCCCACAAGAAACTAGAACGCTAGGCCAAAAGAAATGAAAATAACTGAAAACCCAGTTCAAAAAAAAGAATAACCGCAATTTGGTGCCAACTCATGCTCAAAATACACAACTTTCAAACTACAAAAGAAAAGAAAATCTGTGATGATAAAAGTTTTATGGGCATAAGGAATCCCAATATTGGGCTTGGACTATTAAATGGCAGAAGCAAATACACATGCCAGGAAATAGAACAAGTGAAAATGAGTTTAAATGTCATGAGTGAATCAGTTACCATCTACTAGTTGATGTCGCCAGTGTGGGAGCAAAGCATCTATTTCTCCACTGCAAAAAGCTCCACCACCTCTGCATAGCTTCAAGAGACCTGATGATAAAATAGATAGATACAATTTCCACCAAAATCAGCCGTCAGTGGACCACAAATAAGCAGGTTTATCTTCACAGTGTGATGATCAGCACATACACTGATAAAGCTTGTGAGAAATGTTCGTCTTAAGGTGGCCTAATGTCGTATTTTGGGAAACAGGAGATATCATCAAAAGTGCATAAATACGTATTGGTTGGAAAGACGAAACCATGACCTGGGATAGAGCATCTCAAAAAGTGCCACTTCTCCAAAATGTTTTAAAGATGACATCATTACTAAAACCACATACCCAAAAAAATTAGTTTCTGATTCAGTCCACGATTTAAATACAACAACTAAGACCACCGCATGAAGCCTTGATCTATGTACCAGTTGCAGCCTGAAGTGCATAGAACTCTTTCACCGATTCCAGATAATTACGGGAGTCAGACTTTATTCAACATTATGAACTTCCAATTGCATCACGAGCGTAACAATAAACTATATTTCTTGAAGGAAAAGGAAAAGAACAAATGCGTTAGCATAAAAAATAAAACTAAAATCAAATTTCCAACAAAAGCCTCCCACATTGTCATTACTCAAGCACACCAGACTTGATTTCATCAAAACAACGTTGATGTACGTACGGGAAAATACGAATTCATTCCTCTAGGAAAAATGTTATAAAATATGCATTCACTATTTTACACTCAATAATTTAAAAAAACATAAACAGATCCGACTACATACAATAGACGAGATTCTGGAAAGGGAACCTGATGAATCTGAGTGGTTTTGCCGCCGTCTCTGCTATGCTTGAATACCCTGGTAATTTCGCATATTCAAGAAACAAGAAATCTTCACTCACTGAATGCATGCAAGAAAAGAAGAGTACGGAGGAGACTGCGGCGGAGTAGAAAAGACACCTCCATATTCGCCGGACGGCGGAGTTTAGTTCCATAAATAAATCTTGGCATTCTTAATTATTCCTAAGGCAACATAACCTGGGTGGGCCCGAATTGACGGAAGGCGCCTTGCGGCCTTAGGGGTTAGGGCTCGCGATCTACAACTTCGGATCCCTATCCCGTATCTGGATCCATCTATCCATAAGCAGTGTATCGGCAAGTCGGGATCTAAATCTCAGATCTGGACCTTTTCATTGGGTTGGCTGATAAGTCGGTGAAATTCAACCGGAGTTTGAAAATCTGGCCCAATATGGACAATTGGGCGTAACTCGGTTGAATCGGGAATGTGAGTGAATCGATATTTTTATCGCTTCAAAAATACTTTTTAAACGAAAAAGGAATCATTTCAACTTCAGATACGTTTTAGAGGGTATTTGACTAAGTTTATTTAATAAATTTTATAAGATATTTTAAAATTTTATATTAAATTTTATTTGAAAAATAAGTTGTTAAAGTATTTGGATAAAATTATATTATTAAACTTTTAAAATATTAGTAATGATAATTTTATAAATAAAATTTTTAAAATTAAATAAGTTTGTTAAGATAATATCTTAATTTGAATATAAATTGGTGTCAACGTTTTTTTTTTTTTAACAGTTTATAAATTTTCAAATAGCTTATTTTATCTTATAAATTATTTAAAAAAAAAAATACAAAACACTTTTTGACAACGTATAAACTTATAAAATGTTTTGAAGAACTTATAAGTTCAGTCAAAAAAATTCATATGTTGTTAATTTTTTTTACCTTTTATTATTTTAACTATAATAATTTACGCCCAATATTGTACAATAACTATTATAATAAAAAGAATAATGTTTATAAGATGCAACAGTTGTTAATAAGTTTATTTAATGAGTAGATATAAAAATTATTTCCTTTTTAAAATAAATTTCATTTATTTAGTGGCACCAAAAATAATAAAATATTTTGTGTGTTATTCATTTTTCTTTTATTTTTTTCATTTAATGCTTTTCATAAAAATAGTTGAACTCAATAAACATGGTTCTACAGTGTGATTTTTGTAGTGTTAACAATTAATGATAAACTAATTATGACATGTTATTTGTGATTGTTTTTATTCTTTCTGCTTATTTTTCACAAGTGCACCTTTCACTCTTGTTTGGTGTTGCATTTCACTTCATGATTATTCAATATATTTAATTAATTATTAATTAATATTTTTTAACTTTAAAAAATATAAGTAACATTGCATTCACGAACTATTGACAATTTACTCAACTTGTTAAATTAGCATTTATTTTATTTAAATCACATTTTTTATTTTATTTAATCATCCCATATTATCAAATTTCAAAAATTATCAAACAATAATTTTTTTTTATCGATGAATATATTTTATTTAATTTATAACAAACGAGTTATTGTTCCAAGTCCAAACCCAAAAACAGCCCATTTACTAGATATATTTTGGTGTACGACATTAATGTCGAACAAAAATTGCTTATAATTAAATCCTATCAAATTGGTTATATTATTAGGTGACATTATGGATCTATAAAATAACATCCTGGTACGAAGACCCGATCCAGCAACAAACATGGTGTTTTGGGCTTAGGCCCAATGTTAATATAAAGACATATATTTTTAACAGGAAAAGGTCAAAGAGTCGCTCCGTTGTGTCCAAAGTACAGGTACGCGCCAACAAGGTAGCCGTTTTAAATGAAATCCAACCTTAATGCGAAGCGACTTTAGTTTCTACCTTTTGCGACTTTAGTGGTGGTTAGAAGAATTGGAAGGAATAGAAAGAGGCGCGATGAGATTCGAGAGGGATAAGGGCGGTGAAAAATGTATTGGAGTTGAGGCGGGAAATTAGAGTCATGCGAAATATTTTCGCGCGGCTCAGCAAAAATTTCAAAAATAAACATGATTTTCCACTTTCACGTACATACATTCACTGCTCACTTACCCCATACATATCACACACGCACACACAGGAGAGAGAGAGAGAGAGAGAGAGAGAGAGAGAGAGAGAGAGAGAGAGAGAGCAGCAGTAGAAGAGTTCTGGAAAAGAAAAATGGCAGACGCATTACATCTCGAAATAATGGGAAGGGAGCTCAAATGCCCTATATGGTAATATTTTCATATGGTTTCTTTGATTTTCAATCGAGTAGTTAAAGTTTCAGATTATGAGTTAATTTTTTCCTTTGTGATTTTTCTGTCAAACAGTTTGAGTCTCTTGAATTCTGCCGTTTCACTCACATGCAATCATGTGTTTTGCAAGTAAGCTATCTTTTACTCATTTTCTTATTTTCGTTTGTATATAGTCCTGCGTATTTAGGGCTAAATTTAACGTCTTCTCTCTCTTTTCAATTGATGCAGTTTATGTATCGAGAAATCCATGAAAGCAGCATCGAATTGTCCGGTTTGTAAAGTTCCATACAGGCGAAGAGGTATATATACCTTCACTTCTGAATCGGTATCATTGTTCAAGTCGGTGCAAAGGGATGCAATATTTTTGTACTTCTTTTCATTCAAATATAGCAGGTTATAAGTTGTGGTGACCAAATCATCCAGAACTAAATCTCAAATTGTATGCACCAATTCAATATTGCTTAGTGAATTATACTCGAAACTAATAAAAAACAGAAAGTGTTCATATTAGAGCTACTGAAAATGAAAAATAGAGTTTCAGTGGGATGGGAATTCAATCATATTTGAGTGCATTTATAGAAGAGATTACAACCGACTTTGTTCACTTCAACGTAACTTGCATCAATTCTTTTAACTGAAGATCAAATATGATATTTAGAAGAGACCTTCCATAAATTTCAGATATTTGATTTGATGAGTTTAATTATTTGACTCTTACAAGTATCTGTGCTTGATGATTATGGCTGTAATATGAAACAGACGAAAGGGATTTATCCCTTTGATTATTCTGCCTACTTTCTGTGGATGTAGGCAAGATGGCCCAAGTTTAGAAAAATGCAGTTGATTTGCAGGTGATCAGGAAACCATAGTTTTACTTTTTGTTACATGTATGGATGTTGTGTCACAGTGAATGGAAAGAGTGAAGATTTCTTATCAATGCCATGTTAAGTTGACACATTTTAAGATTTATTACTATTTTGTTGTTGGATGTGTCATTGTATATATGAGACATGAGGGGTCTTATACTCCTTGATATAACAGTTAACAAGTATTTTACTTCTGCCATGACAAGTTTAGCAAATAGGCAAAGGTGATTTGGGTTTTTCTCCATACAGTTCATTTTGTGGAACTGATATGCTAGATTATAGATTTGTATACATTAATTATTTTCTTTTAGCAGAAATTAGGCCTGCCCCTCATATGGATAACTTGGTCAGTGTTTACAAGAGCATGGAAGTGGCATCTGGAGTCAATATATTTGTCACTCAAGCTGCAGCTTCTACCAAACTATCTGGTAATGATTTAGAACCCCGGTTGAGTAATATTTAGCACGAGACTGAGAATTAGTTCCACTATCAAAAAGTTCTTGTTGAAACACAATCATAATCAAACTCATGCAACGCTGAGTGAATCAGTAGTTCCTCCATCAAAAAGCTCTTGTTGAAACAAATAACTCAAACTTGTATGCAAGGTGGAGTAATCAGTAGATTTACTTACTAGAACAAGTGTTATATGCAGTAATATATCTCTAGATTTTGCTTAATCATGATTTTATGCAAGTCTGCATAAATATAAGTAGACTTTCTTTCTGAACTTGTTTTAGGCAATGATTGGAATGCCACTTCTTTATTTTTGCTTTAATTTTAACATGAAGATTTTGAAGTGCATATGCATTACAAGGCATTTTTACAAAAAAAATAAAGGTGAATAATGCTATAATAATCTTCCAGTCTTCACTTTAAACAACATATCAAGTAAACCTGCTAATTTGTTTCATTGACTCATTGTTTTCTTTATATGTAGGTGAAGATAATCGAACTTGCGTTAATATATGTGAGGTCCAAGATAATGGCCAAACCCAAGTAGAAACTTTAGACTCTGCAGATCAGAAACAACATCGAAGAAAAGGATCAAAAAGTGCATCAGCGACCACCCAGAGATCTTCTGGGTCAAACTTTGTGAAACCTTCATTTCCTACCAAGAAAAGGGTTCAGGTGCCACTGTATCCAACTTCAGATGCCCAAATGGAGCATGAAAAGCTGGAAGGTAGAATTGGTGAAATTGATAGCAAAGAACCTAAAAACCATCCTGTTTTACAAAAAGACATGCCTTTTATATGTGAAAATGGGGAAACAATTTTTTCTCCATTTTTCTGGCTGAGAGAGGAAGAGGATTTAGAGAAATCAAGTCAGCAGACGGATGACAATCAGATCATGTATACACCGCCAGATGCTCCTTGCTTCAGTGACATCAAGGACTCGGATGATGAGGTCCCTTGTAAAATAAGCCCAGAAGTAAGTTTCTAAATCATTGATTATGATAAAGAGATCATTTTCACTCATAACTTGCTGTAACACATCGCCAGCTGTTTATATAAGTTCATGGTATAATAATCAAGATCATTTAATTTGTTAAAACCTTACTATCGGCTAACTGACTCAATTATGTCTTCTGAGGAAAAAGGTATTTTTATATTCCATTTTTGCTCTATACAGAGAGGAACCCGTATCTTATCAAACAGAGCAGATTTCATTGATAGTGAGATGTTTGATTGGACACAAAGGCCTTGCTCTCCTGAACTTTGTTCAAGCGCCCTGGCAATGCAGGTACTTTGATCATGAATTCAAACATGAACCTTTCTTCCTTTTCCACTCCTTCCCATTCTTGGCCAGGCTTTCACCTAATTATTTTGATGTAGATTGAAGATACTGCTGAACAGAATGGAGCACAAGGGAAGGCTGAGGCTGCCTTGACAGAAACAGGTACAGGTCCAAAGATTAGTCCCATCAACAGAAAAGGTCTGGGTAAGAAAAGGAGGATGGACAAAACCTCTGACAATAAAGGTGGAACAAGAGCATCTAATAAGAAAGTCAGCGATGCAACTGAGCCCAGAAAAAGCAAGAGAGCCAAGAAAACTATGTGTGAAGTAACGGCAGTTCATATTGAATCAGACAAGGTGACTTATCAAGATATGCAAGAGCGCAATAAAGACAATACGTGGATTTTTAAGGGAAAACCCAGAAGAAGTAAAAAGGTCCGTTCTGATGCTAGCATTCTGGAGAAAAATGTTCTAACCCTATCTGATGGGATAGAGCCTCTAGCAAACAGCAATAAAACTGCATCTGCTCATGTTTCAGCTTCTGAAAATCTTGAAAAAAGTAGTGAAGGAAGTTGCAAGTTAAAGAAAAGTGGTAAAAGCAGCAAAAGCTCCAACAAAACACTTGCTGAGCCACAAAAATTTGGTAGTAAAGTAAAAACTGGAAAGTTTGAAACTGGCAAAGGCTACATAAATACAGAGCAACACAATGAGTTTCCGATTTCTCGGTCACATACTAATTTGTTGCCATTAGGCAATGACAAGGAAGTTTCAGATAGGGGCATTACAAGAACCTATAAAGAAAACAGTAAAAAAATGCCAAATTCTCTGAAGAAGGTAAAATTCTCTGTTGAAGGCATGTCCAAGGACAATTGTGATGGTATGCCTTTAAGTGCAAATGATGAGGATGCGATGAGAGGTCAGGCATTTCAAGAAATTCAAGGTTCTACAGATCAGTTAGGGATGAAACTTTCAGCAACAATGGATAAAGAAAATTCCTCTCTGAATGGCAGAGTTTTGCGTAAATGCAATACATCTCTTAGTATAATCCATTGTGCTTTTTGTCAATCTTCTGAAGAGTCCGAGGTACATCTGCCTTTTATTTGAAATATTGCCTTTATGTTCCCCTCGTTTCTTCTTCATGTTATATTTTGATCTATTATCTAAATGAAGGTGGATTTTTTCTTTTTTCTTTTTCACTGAAAACCAAACTTTAGGCTTCAGGGATCATGGTTCACTACCTCAAAGGGAAGCTAGTGGCAGACAATCACAATGCAAGAACAACAGCCGTACATGTGCACAAAAATTGCACAGAATGGTATGACATTTGAAACAATTTTTCTGTATGTTGGGTTATGTAGGCTAGTAACATGTGGCAAACAAATGAAAATATCTAGTTTGCTTCACCAGCTCACCACCTTCAGGCTACTCATACTTTTTCAAGCTATGTTCGGTTAGTCATGAGTATTAAAATTCAAGGAATACAAATAGCAAATTACCAATCTCAATATTGTTATGAGATAATTTGAGAGCTCTTCATGTCTTTCATCTGAATTACATGAATTCTATTATGCATCTATCGGTTTGAAAATGAGTGAGTGATAGAAAATCTTGCGGGGTTGGGTTTTGAAGGAGAGCAGACTTTTGATCGTGTTATTTCCATTGTAAACTGAAACAAAAAATGGCTATACATCTTTTGCAGGGCCCCTAATGTGTATTTTGAAGATGATAATGTTATCAACCTTGAAACTGAATTGTCTAGAAGTAGAAGGATTAGATGCTCTTGCTGTGGCATCAAAGGGGCTGCTCTCGGTTGTTATGAAAAGAGTTGCCGCAAGAGCTTTCATGTTCCTTGTGCTAGGTTGACTCCAGAATGTCGATGGGATTGTGTAAGTATGAATGAATAAAGCCCATTTTTTTGGAATCTGAAGAAAGCACATGAATTAAATTTGTGTTGTTTACTACACGTGACAGGAAAACTTTGTCATGCTGTGTCCAATTCATGCTTCCTGTCAACTGCCAAATGAGATGCCTCAATCTCAATCCAGGCAGAAAAGAAAATCTGCTGCTGAAAGGTTTGTTGCTTTTTCCAGCATGGCTATTAGGGACTTTCTGCAGCCGTACAGATTTAATTCCACTCATTATTAGCGAATTGTACTTAATGACTTGTTTTTTTAAACAGAAAATCTTGTGTTCAAGTGAAAACCACTGATGAATGTAAAAGTGGTTCAACTTTGCAGTGGAAATCTCAGAAAAAGTTCAAGAACTTGGTTCTCTGTTGTTCAGCTCTCAACAATACAGAGAAGGTAAACAAACCAGTAATTTTATTTATTCTGTTTTTATTGTGTAAAATCAGAAGAAATATTATTCTTTTTATAATTTTTTTGGTGCAATTCAGGGAATTGTCACTGAATTTGAGAACTTGTCTGGAGTAATGATACTGAAGAACTGGGACCCAATTGTCACCCATGTAATTGCATCTACAGATGAGAATGGAGCATGCAAACGGACGCTCAAATTTTTAACGGGTGTCTTGGAAGGAAAATGGATTTTGAGTGTTCAGTGTGAGTAATTGTCTAGCTGTAAATGAGTTCTAAATTAACTCAGTATTTTTTATTAAAAGTTCTAAAGAGACAAATTTCAAATAATTTGATGCTGCAGCTTCACTTTATTTGGCTATTTAGTTTAATATCTATCCCGAGTTTGTGTTGATGCAGGGATTAAAGCTTGCATTGGAGCCGGAGAATTAGTTGATGAGCAGCATTATGAGATTTCAATTGACATTCATGGAATCAGGGATGGACCCAGGCTTGGAAGATTAAGACTTCTAAACAAGGTTATTTTTTTGCTATTGATGTAAATTCTTAACAAAATGAAGGTTCTCACTTGCATTAAACAGATTAGAAACTTCCATGTGAAATTGCAATGAGTAATGTTGAGGAATCGAAAAAATGGCCTATATGTAACCTCATTTAGAAATTAAAATTTCAGTCCGGATATATATATATACAAAAAGATTGTCTAACTGCAGGAGGATAACTTTCAGAAACGAGCCAGGACACCACGTTTTGGCAATAAATTTGCAAGCTTCTGTCTAAAATCACATTTCTTAACGGCTTTTCATGTTAGTCTTGGGGGATTTCTCATTTGTTTGTTTGCTTTGACCTCAGAATACACTCACTTTAGTATTTACAGCTAATTTTCCATGAAAAAAGTTGGTAATTTGATCCTGTCCTCTTCACCGCGTGTTCATTCTAAAGGTTATTTACATTTAGAAACCACAATACTTTGGAAGCTTTACTTGATTCATTTTTCTGTGGCTTGCAGCAACCAAAACTTTTCGAAGGATGCACGTTCTTTTTCATGGGTGATTTTGCGCCTTCATACAAAGGATATCTTCATGATCTTGTGATTGCTGCTGGTGGAAAAGTTCTGAACAGGAAGCCTGTTGCAGGAGACCAGGCAATTTCGTTGATCAGATGCCCTGCAACAACCTTCATCATTTACAGCCTTGAGCTTCCTGATCAGTGCAGGCCATCCATTGGAAGTTCGGTCTTGAACCAAAGACGTGCTCATGCAGAGGCTTTAGCCAGATCTGCTGGAGCCGTAGTAGCAAGCAATTCATGGATTCTGAACTCCATTGCAGGTTACAGATTGCAAAAAATTGGAGAATGATTGTATTGCTTCATCACCTAGCTTTCTCTTGTACACCAATACCACAGTTTAATTTATGTGTTACTCCAACTATTATGTGTTTAAACAGAGTGTTGAAAGCAGTTTTGAGCTTTTATCAATTGTTCAGGGGGTTGTTACTTGTGCACCATTATGATCTCCATGCTCCCTTCTCACTTTGGCAAGCATGTACCCCTTGTGTCACAATTGTTATTCAAAGAATCTGATGCGTCATTTCATCTAGAAATCACATTGATTTACATAGGTTCTCAGCCATATGACTCTGTACTTATGCATACAACTATTCAAAATACAATACAGGCTAATGAGCTACACAGATCATCAGCCAACTGCACGCATTCAAGAAGTCTCCTCTTCGATACCTTTCACCTGATTATGTCTTATCATACCGCCATTACTTAAAGCAAGATAAAAACTAATTCTGTCAGAATGGAAGAAAACATGGATAAAATTAAACTCAACCCTGTGCTTCAGGTCCTAAGTTACCTCTTCTTCTCATGCTAGAACAGGAGGCTTACAAGCATTGATCTCACTCTTTATTGTAATGCATTCTCCTTGCTGCTGATCATGTTTTGCAACCAGCATTTGGAAGCACTCAAACATAGTCTCCAAAGCCAAGATCTCCTCTTGAACATCAACTGCGGGATTGCTCCCTGAAGACAATGGCATACGTTCCTTAAAGCTTCGAACTCTTTCAAGGCTTGTCACAACTTTCGCCCCCATTTCATCCATCGTGCTACACATCATCATGTTCTCTTCTTGTGCTTCTTTGAGCTTCCTCTTCATCAATCGGTACCCATCAAGAGACCTCAGAAGCTGTTCTGAAAGAACCTTGTTTCGATCTTGGAGGGCTGCATTCCCCTGTGGTTCTCCTCCTCCTCCTCCTGATCCACCAACACATGTCTTGTCCTTGTGCTCCAAAGCACATTCTCGTACTTTCTCGAGCAATGTCTCATTTTGTGCCTTGAGGTCATTTATGAGTTCCTCCATCCCACTCAATTCTTGTACCTTTCTCGTCAGTTCTGCAGCCATTATCTCCTTCTCTTTCCCCAAACTAGAGCACATAATCTCGAGGCTTTTTCGTGCCGCCAAGCTCGCGCTCAGCTCTCTTCTCAGCTTCTCTTTCTCATCCGCCACCAGCTCGCCTCCGTGCCTCTTCTCCCTTGGGGCGTGGTTAGGCCTCAGTTGGTCGGTGTTGCACCGCCGCAGCTCAGCTTCTGATCTTCTGTTGCCAAACGATTGGCATTTCTGAATTCTGGTCCTGACAGTATCCAGGATGGTCATCATTGTTGCCACCCTCAGCATTCTCCGGCGGCCATTTTTCTCTTTATCACAGGCATCTTTGTGATCTTGGATTAGTTTTAATAGTAATTTTATATGTGCTGCCACCCCTGAACCACAAAAACTAATCTTGATCAATCAAAACACGAATCCTTATATATAACAGATGCATAGCTACATTGACCCTACATTCAATATGAAACTTAATGATCTTATTGCCTTCTCAATAATGAAAGAAAGAAAATCATGGTTACAAGCTAGGGACAAAGATGATTTACCTTCTAATGCCGAATCATCGTACTGTTGTTCTGAGGTTGTCGGAGCCGGAGCTAATTCGGGGGATGAATTTGCACCAACCCCGCTCATAATTTCCTCACAAGTGCAACCAAGAAACACTTAAAAATTTCTCAAAAGAGCCAAGAAAAATGGCTTGTCAATACAAATACTTTCAAGAATCAAGAATAGACGATGAAGGAGAGGGGATAAACAAATGCTACAAATAGAAGAAAAGGCTTCTTTTTTTTCTTTTTTCTGAAACAAATATCATTACCAATCAAGTAATACTATTCTCTATGTTTTGAGAGATCCAAAGAAGAGAGGTTGCTTTGCAGACCAACCCTCTGTTCTCTCCTCGTCTTTCTATATTGTGTATTTAATAATAATGTGGGAAAAGCCTGGGAAGTGGAAGAGCTGAGAATTGTTTGGGCAGTTAATGTTTGCGCAATTATTGGGAAAGTAAGACAACTTGGTTGGCTCTAGTTCGCTTTGACTTTAATAGAAAAATAGTTGGCTTCATGTGCCCAACTCAACTGCTCATACCCACTCAGCATTCTTCATACACAAATTATACTTTTATATTCCTCCCCCATTGCTGATGGCCCCATGCATGGGACGAATTAATCACGGACAATACCTTATCCAACCTCTTTTGAATGATATAAAAATGGTTTTTTATTTTTATTTTTCATCTTTGAGTCCCTTTTCGATTTTGTCATAATTCATTCTCAGAAATTGGAGATTGGTGGAAAGAAAGGGCAAATCTATATGGGGTTGCTCTGTCAGATACTTGTTTTCTTTGGTGTCGGATATTTTGTGAAGGCATACTTCTAGTTTTATTTTTTCTGGCTAACCTTCCCCTGCCTGCTAGTAGCATAAAGTCTAATAATAGTTCATATTCCACCATAGCTCGTTGGCCTGTTTTGATTTCAACAGTAACTTCCCTTTTGGCATATATAGACAGTAACTTTTACGTCTATATTCCAAGGTTTAAACAAATGTTGTAAGAAGGTGTTTCAATGTCGTCTGCGGGTTAAAGATTTTGAGGCCTTCTCAGTTCCCATGAATCCACTGATGATTATGGATTTGATGCTGAACTTCGATGATTGTGAAACATAATATAACTGGATGTTCTGACATTGATTGTGATGATTATCTGGAAATCAGTGTGTCTTGGAAGGAATATGAAGATGAGCTGTTTGTTCGACTGAAGTTGTCAACTAGACTGATCCAATCCCTTGGAGACCTGTCTAGCCAATTAAGCCATGCCCATTCCTGAAACAGTTTGGGATAGGTTGAATAAAATTTCTTAAAGGTAATCCAGTTCAGTTCACTAGCCCAGTGCTAGTGGGTCGATCCTAAACTTAGTCCAAGTCTCAATAGTTGGGCCTATGGGCTAGGTCACGAACTATTTTAAAAAAAAAAAAAAATTAAAAATGTATAACTTATATGATATATCTTATCATGTGATTTATGATTTGCAAACTCTATTTATTATAAATTATATACTAAGTTTGCATTTGTAAATTATAAATTTTATTATTCAAAATCTATCATCCTAAAATTTAAATTTAACTTTTATTTGATTAGTCTAAATTTATTCCTATAAATTTAAGTCTTTATTTTATGAATTATTTTATATAATTAATATACATTATTTTTATTTGACTATTGAGTTATACTAAGTTTATATTTTAATTTCTTATTTAGTATATTAACTTTATTTGATTAGTCTAAATTTATTCCTATAAATTTAAGTCTTTATTTTATGAATTATCTTATATAATTAATATATATTATTTTTATTTGACTATTGAGTTATACTAAGTTTAGATTTTAATTTCTCATTTAATATATTCATATGATATTTTAATTAGTATACATTCATCTTAAGTTTATATTTTAAATTTCATGATTTTTCTTAGTTCAGTATATTTATTAGTACAATTTTTTACTAATAAACTTACTTTCTAAATTTATATTTTATTTTTCATGCTTTTTTTAGTTTACTATAATACTTATAATTATTATTATCATGATTTTTTTTAGTTTATTATAAAAAAAATATAGTTTATTAATATAAATGTTCTTCTAAAATTTTTAATAAAATTGAGGTTTGCTTAATGGTTTGAGGGCTCTTTTATTTGCAATAGGTCACAAGTTTTAATTTTTCATATTACAATTAATATTTTTTGTTGGAAAACTATAAACAGCATATAATATAATAAAAAAATATATATATAATATTAAAATGCTCATAATGGATTTGGACGATCCTGAACTTGAACAGGTTGTAAAGTGGGTTTGACTTTTGATAGATCAATTCACGAGTTAAATTGAATTTTATCTACTAAACCCAATAAGGGCCCAACTTATATACAAGAATCAACTCATATCCAAATAACTCGTTACTTTTTATGAGACAGCCATGAGTTGATTTTTAGTAAGCTATCCGACTCAACTCATTTGATAACTATACATCAAAACAATTTCAAATTTAATATATATCAGTTACAAAGTTTGAGAATAGTTTATTACATAATTAATTATTTTTTTTAATAATAAATATTGAATATTTATAGTGTTGGTTTGAAAATTTTCATAATTTTTATGAAAATAGTCATCTATTGAATCTTATTTTAATTTTAATTAATAATACGAATATACCTCTTGAACTTAATTTATCGTGTTTTCTTTACGACTTTTGGGTAGATTTTCTGTATTTTATTGAATGAGACCTGCCCTCCGTTCCAAAATATTTGAAAATGTTATATCCTATTTCATTTAGTTGTTTGGCAATTAATATATCAAACTAACATCGTTGAATGGAAATTTCAATCCAAAGCACTCCACATCGAAAATCAGTACAAGCGGCTGAATCCAATGGAGCTCCAATTTAAAGCATTCTATACATAAAAAACAAGTACAAAGAGATGGCATAACGATTTGCTATCAATGAAAATAAATAATGAATAAATAGAAAAAAATTAAGATTTTGTTTTGTTTTATCTTTCCAAAAATATCTTTAAATCAAATATCTAACACAAATTTTCCTTCAAACACATTTCTTCTTTCGGCAAATTATTTTTAAAATATTATAATTATTTATTTTCATACATATATATATATTTAATTATTATATTTTTATACATATTTAAAACATTTATCAATAAAAACTATATATATTTTAATTTCCACATAAACATATACCATCTTATTCTCATATTAATATAAAAATAACGTATAAAAATAAAAAATAATATGCGATACCACTTATTATATTAACCAATCACAAGATAATATATATAATATTTTTTTAAAAATAAAATAAAATCAAACATAACTTATTTCAAAAATACAAAATCAACTATTTTAAATTAAAGTCAAAGGTACTCACCTTTCTTACTATATTTCCCCTAATAAAAGAACTTTCCCAAAAACAAAAAATATCAGTCTTAAGAATAAATCATTTAAGTTAAAACAAAGGCGCTGTTTTCATATCATTTCTGTTACCTCGCACCCAGCCAGATAGAACCCTAAGAATAATCGGCATGGGAAGAAAGAAATCCAAACTCAAAAAATTGAAAAACAAAAAGAAAACTCCGATGGCGGTTCGTTCATCCTCAGCCCCGCCGTGGATCGAATTGCCCAGAGATTTGACGGCGAATATCCTGCACAGGCTGGGCGCCATAGATATACTGGAAAATGCACAGAAAGTGTGTACTACCTGGCGGGCCGTGTGCCAGGATCCCGCCATGTGGCGAGTCATTGACATCAGAAACCTGGATTGCGTCCACGGCTCGCTCTACGACCTCAATATCATGTGCCGTCACGCAGTGGATCGTAGCCAGGGACAATTAATCGAAATTCATATTGAGTATTTCGGCGACGATGAAATGCTACACTACATTTGTGAACGGTAAAATTTTTCATTTATAATTTCGGTTGTTGCAAAAAGAATATGTGCAGCGCGATAGAAAATTCATGATTCTTTGTACTCTGTGCTTGATATTAGCTTCTTTTCCCAAAATTGGGTTGTTTTCTTAATGAACTTAGTTCCATTTGAGGCATTTCCGTGCGTGATGCCGTGTTTAATGTACTATATATGAGATTATGCACAGTGAAACTGTCAGAGTATTTGTTTATATGGATGTTGATAATTTTGTTGTTCTTGAGTTGACTCACAGTGGGTTTAACAAAGCTTCTGGAAGATTAATTTTACAATAATAGTTTTGATAAATTGATTTTGGAAGGATGATTCTATGAGATTGCATTTAGTCAAACCTACCATTTGGTAGTTTCTCTCAAGATGCGGAATTTTGTATTTGAAGTTGGAGAGCCCACAAGCATCTGCAAATTGCAGGAGAGGTTTTAAGGAGAAAATCCGGATAATGAGATTTGTCAGTATTATATTTGCTAGCTAAAGGACAATGAAATGAATGATAATCTAGAATGGTCTTTGTTTCTGGCACATTTTACTAAAGAAATTGCGGTCAAGTGTTGACAGGTGAATTAGCTTCTGATTTAAAATTGCCTTGAATTCTTTTTCTCAAGATTTTAAATTACCTTTGAATTCCTTTGTCGTCTTTGAATTCCTCTATGCTGTTGACTGTAGAATACATTCTTCTTTCCAAGAATCACATCTGGTCTAATGTTGTTGCTCTATCTCAACAGATCAAGTCATCTCAGACATCTTACACTTGCATCTTGCTATGATATATCAGGCAAAGCTTTGAGTGAAGCAGTTAAAAAACTTTCGGAGTTGGAAGAGTTGCACCTCATCATTATGCCATCAATCCTTGCTGGAGATATTGAAAATATTGGCATTTCTTGCCCTACGTTGAAGTCATTTACATATAATGAACGTGGGTGTAGGCATCCTCGTACTGAAGGATCAGAAGATGACGATCTTATGGATGGAACAAATCTTAATGAGTATGCACTGGCAATTGCAAAAAACATGCCTAATTTGTGCCATCTTCGACTTTTTGCAAATGAGATAAAAAATGCGGGACTGGAAGCTGTTCTTGATGGATGTCCACACCTTGAATCACTTGATCTCAGGCAATGCTTTGGTGTTGATCTAGGAGGGGATTTAGGCAAAAGATGTCAGCAGATAAAAGAACTGAGACGCCCTTTTGACTCCATTGCTGATTATGAGTGGTATGCTGGTGAATCATGTGATGAGCCCTACTATTCATCTGGGTATTCTGATGATTACTCTTTCGGAGATTATGATGACTACACTAACCCTTTCAGTAGCGAATACTTTCCTGATAATGAAGCGTGGTTCTTTGACCATGACTATATCTGAGCTTTGAACAAGTTGACAGTGAAGAGATTCATGGTGTTCGGTAATATTTTCCAACTTAGTTGTGTTTTAATACGACCTACAGCAAGTCATTTTTTCTGGTCTTTACTCTCTGGCAATGCTTCCTTTTTGATTGTCTGACTTGATCAATTGCCTAAGATATCGATGATAACTTTGTCTCATTTTTTTCGTAGGTTTAGATAGCAGGATGGAGGTGCTAATTGTTTTGTGGAAGATTCAAATGGTTTTTGGCAGTATGTCGGAGCTTCATTTGGGAGCTGGCCACTTTTTTTCTCGTATCTAGTGATAGGTCTTGTAGCCTGTAGGGCTTTTCTATAGTGACCCTTTTGACTAATTTTTGGTTTTGTTAAATCTGTCTGGCTTGGCTATGTACTCTGAGGCTCCGTCAGGTTCTTTCTCACCTCTTGTGAATGTTTATCCGCGAAAGTACAGCTTATGGTAGGCATGTGGTATGATTATGGTAAAGGGCTTCAATGAATGAATGAAAGGATCTCGTATTATTATGTGCTTATAGATTGTAGGGGGAGTGCCCTCCCTCTTGGTGCTTGAATGCGGGGTGCAGTTCTATTAATGTAGTATATTAACTACATTAATTAGTGTAAATTAGAAAGACTAGGTTGAATTATGTGTACCAGCTTCGAATGAATCTTCTTGATAAGCAAGCTTTGTTTATTCAGAAGGGCTTTATAGTTCTAACTTATCTTCTAAGTTTTTTAATATTCTTCTCTTTATTATTATAATTTTTTTTGGGCGGGGGGTTTGTGGTGGAGTGAGGATGTGATTAAAGAGAAAACCAAGAAATAGTCTTGGATCCTCTGGTGTCTTCCCAGTGTTATTTAACCTATTTTCCATCCAGCGACCAGCTTTTCAGCCCTTTTCTTTTCTCAAATTCCCGTCCAAATTATCTTAGTTTTATCTTGTTCCCCATTATTGAAATAAATCACGGGAATATTAATCCACGCCGATTATTGTTTCCACTCTTAATATTTTCTTAAGACATGTAGATTATGATATTTATGATTTAAACGACGTATGTTGTTGCTACTGGTCGAGTGCAAAGAATTTTGAAACGATGTTGAAATTGAGAGTTCTGATTCACAATTATCAACTTATAATTCCTTTGGTGGAATTGATTCCCTTGTTTTTCCTTTAAAATTAATTCAAATCTTGTTTAAGTTATAGATTTGTGGAAATATTATATCCGAACCACAATAATATACACTAGTTTAACAACATACCAGTCAATGCCATGGTTTCTTATTAAAATTAGGGAGGTGAAAAAAGGTGAAGCCCAAATGATAAGAGTAATATATAATACGTAATCTCTCAAAAAGGAGTTTCAATCCAAAAACTATTTAAAATAAAACAACTTCAAAGAAATGACAAAAAATAAATCTTACCACAGGCCCAATATCTACGGCAATCCGAAAACTCCTTAAAGAACTAGAAATATCTGCCCACTATCATCTCTTTGTCAACTCAGTTTCTGAAACAAATAACTAGAAATCAATACCTCAAAATATCAGTAAAAGTACGATTATTTATCAAAGATCACTTATGATATTCATATATATCTGTTTCAATTTTACAATAATTTACTATATCAAATTCATCATATTTTTAAAAAAGGCCAATAAAAATATTTTTATGGGTCCAAAATAATAAGGAATTGTTAAAAATAAAAATAAAGGGAAATCCTTCAGGTTAAATAGACGTGTTGGAAGCCTGGAACGAAATACTCCATAACCTAAAGATGATCATCGTAGGAAGAAAGAAGTTCCAACTCAAAAGGCCAAAAAACAAAAAGAAGATTCCGACGACGGATTCTTCATCCTCAGATGCCCCGCCGTGGATCGAACTGCCCAGAGATGTGACGGCGAATATCCTGCACAGGCTTGGCGCCATAGAGATACTGGAAAGTGCACGGAAAGTGTGTACTACCTGGCGGAGAGTCTGCCAGGATCCCTCCATGTGGCAAGTCATTGACATGAAAAACCTGGGTGACCCCCCCGACATGCTCTACGACTCCAATATCATGTGCCGTCACGCAGTGGATCTTAGCCAGGGGCAGTTAATCGACATTAATATTGAATATTTCGGCACCGATGAATTGCTATACTACATTTCCGAACGGTACACGTAGCAAAAACTGTACTTTTATACTTTTTAATAATTTGGGTCGTTTTCTTGATAAACCTAGTTCTGTTTGAGGTAATTTCAGAGCGTGATACTGTTACTGAATTGGATTAAACAGTAAGGCTGATTGTGTATTTGTTTATTTGGGAGTTGATAATTTGATTGTTCTTGAGTTGATTCAGAGTGGGTTTAGAAAAGCTTCTGGAAAATTATGTTAACAATATAGTTTTAGTAAATTGATTTTGGAAGGATGATTCTGTGAGATTGTGTTTGGCCAAAACCTACCATTTGTAGTTTCTCTCAAAATGTGGAATTTTGTGTTTTGGACTTTGGACAACCCGAAAATGAATCCAATTCAGCCGCCAAAAGATTCTGCAAATTACAGTGGAAGTTTTAACTTGGTTTGGAGAGCCCCAAACACTGCAGCAGGAGAGGTTTATAAAAGAAAATCTGGATAAAGAAGTATGGTAGTAGTATTATATTTGCTAATGATAAAGAAATGAGTGATAACCTGGAATGGTCTTTATTTTTCATTGGTTTTGCTGAAGAAATTGTGGTCAAGTTTTTACAGGGGAATCTGTTTATGATTTTAAATTTACTTTTTGAATTCCTTTCATTAAAATTTTCTTGCTATTCTATTCCTCGTTTGCTTTCACTTTAAACAGAAAGAATTGCTCCTAAATTTGAGAAATTTTCAATGTTCAGTCTAACATCATACTTCAAACAATTGCTCTCAGAAGGTGCAATCTGTTCGAACTAAATTTTTAGGGGCCTAACCATTTTGAGCACTGTACTAATTGAATGTTTAAACAAGCTGAATCAAGTAAGGATATGTTTTTCAAATTTTAAATGCCTGTGCCAAACACATTCTAAGTAAATGCTGAGATGAACTGACTTTGCATTGTTAAAAAAGACTTTCTAAAATTACATGCAGAAAACTGAGTCTTATCATCAGGTAATGAGTCTTGTTTGTGTGGTGTTGTCTCATTGACGAATGTCATATCATAAAGTAATGAGTCATGTTTGTTTTGGGCACTTTTGTTAGGATACAGAATAAACAGTTGGGCTTATTTGGGGAAGTGTAATTGAATCATCAAAAGAAGAAGATATATACTAGATTGAAACCCTTATCATTCATAAGACTTCCTTTCATATTGTGTTAGATCAATATCTTAGTAGGTGATTTGATTTGGCAAGCACAAATTTGTATTGTTGCACTATTCCTTTGAAGGTTGTTTGTTTTCATATGGTTTAATCTGTGGTGTTGCCTTTGGTACAACTTATGCCTCCTCTAGCCAAAACAATGGAAGTTGTTCTTGCTTTTCAAAAAAGTTTCATATGTGCTGTTGAATATACATTCTAGTAAGTTCTATGTTTCCATGGATCACTTATCTGGTACACTGTTGCAACAGATCAATTCATCTCAGACGTCTTAGAATTGCATGTTGCTATGGCATATCAGCCAAAGGTCTGAGTGAAGCAGTTAAAAGATTTCCACAGTTGGAAGAGTTGCACCTCTTTTTTATGTCATCAATCAGTGCTGGAGACATTGAAACTATTGGCATTTCTTGCCCCATGTTGAAGTCATTTACATTTAATGATCGTGGATATAGGTATCCGCTTATGGATGGTAATGAGTGTGCATTTGCAGTTGCAAAAAACATGCCTAATTTGTGCCACCTTCGACTTTTTGGAAATAAAATGAAGAATGAGGGACTGCAATCCATTCTTGATGGTTGTCCACAACTTGAATCACTTGATCTTCGGCAGTGCTTTGGTGTTGATCTAGGTGGGGATCTAGGCAAAAGATGTTCTCAGCAGATAAAAGTTCTGAGACGCCCTTGTGACTCCACTGATGATTATGAGTGGGATGCTGAAATTTATGATTGTGAATCATTCAACGACTACTATTATTCATCTGAGCATTCTGATATTTACTCTATCGGAGATTATGACGACTACACTAGCCATTTCAGTAGGGGATTCTTTCCCGATAATTATTCATCTGAGCATTCTGATATTTACTCTTATGACGACTATTTGTGAGCTTGGAACAGGTTGACAGTGAGGAGATTCATGGTGTTTGGTAACTCTTACAGCAAGTCATTTTTCTGGTCTTAGTCTTGACAATTCTTCCTTTTTGATCGTGTGACTTAAGATATTGATAATAACATTCTCTCATTCTCTTTGTAGGTTTAGGTAGCTGGATGGTGGTGCTAGTTGCTTTTTGGAAGATTCAAATGGTTTTGGCTGCCTGTTGGATCTTCATTTGGTAGCTGGCTGCTTCTTTCCTCATGTCTACTGATAGGGGTTTTTGGGCTTTTCTAGTGTGACCCTTCTGACTATTTTTATGGTTTTGCTTAATCTGCCTTGATCTATATTCTGAGACTCCTAATCATTCCTATATTCCTCAACTCTTGTGAATATTTATTTAGTAATTCACAGCTTATGATTTGGGTAAAAGGGCTTCAATGAATGCGACATTGGTGAAAGGTACTCAGTATTATACTAAGTGCTTATATGTTGTAGAGAAGAGTGGCTTTCCTCTTGACTCATCAATGACAGATGCAGTTTTAGTATATCAACTATGCTCATTTGTGTAAATTAGAAAGACTGGGTTGAATTAGGTGCAACTGCTTCAAATGAATCTTCTTGATATATATATACCCCGTTCGCTTACTTCAGATGATAATGGCAAGCTCGTATTATTTCAAAAATAATGGATTAGTTGTTGGATATGAATCCCACCCTGAGTGGGATCTTATAATCCTCATGCGTCCTACCAGCCTTGCATACACACAAAAATGTGAAACTACCCCAGATGCCCTTCCACGCAAATAAAGAAACCCAGAATTAGTAGATGACAGAGCTTCTTTCCTTTTGTATTCATATCCATTCCTTTTCTTCCGGAAACAGAGCTTCTTCCCCTACTGTCTGAAATTAACTTCTAAAAACAACAATGGAAGACTCAACTACATTATCAAACACGAATATAGACTTTTCCATTGTTATCGTCCCATCTTGAAGCCAATCGAAAAAAAGGATTCAATAAGATGATAATGTTGGGAATATTTTTTAGATTTGGATTTTGTTTACATGAAAATATTATCATATATCACAAATGCTTTTGATGCCATAATTTGTAGTTTACTTTAGTGATATGAAAGGAAAAGATGGGGCAATGGCGGTGCAGTGGTGGTGTCGGCGATGCATGGGTGGGGTTTCCTTGCAAGAGGATTGGCATTGCTTGGAATTTGTATTGTTTTAGTAAAGGTTATTTTGATAATATTATTTCCACACATTTATCCTATAACTTACACATTAAATTTTATTTAATATCATTAATAATTTAATTTATTAATAAAAATTTATCATTTTTTATATAAATTATTTTATATCCTATTCATTAAAGTAAATTCTCATGGTAAATTCAAATGGGGCCCAAGTTATATAAAGTTATCCATTGAAAAAGAAAAACAAGGATGTAACACACCTATCAATAATAATATAAAATTGATAAAAATATAGATAATAATTGTACATGATAACTGCAAAAAGTGATAAGAACAGTAAATGCTTTGGATTAAGTGAACCCACAGCCCAATAGAAGCAGATTATAGATGATAGACCACGTAAGACTAGTTTTCCCTAGCCCAGCTAGGCACAAGTTACTATGCACGCGGTACCTCACGTGACAACCTCTATTCCTTCTTGTGGAGTAAAAGCTAGGACAGAACTGGACTAAATAAACTCATTTAAGATCAATTTATTTAACATAATAATTATATCAAAATATTTTTTTATTTAATATAATATAAAATTAACTTGACCTAATTAATAAAAAAATATAATATATATAATAATAACTAAATTAATTAAATTTAATTTATATTTGACTCAATTAAAATTCATTCAAATTTAATTTTAATAGTAATTAAAATATAATTTTTTAAAACTTGTAAAATATAAAAATTAATTTAAATAGTAAGGTAAAATATATTTGTAATTTTAAAAATTTTATATTTTTTTATCTCTTCTTTTAAACTTATTAAGAGGAAGAGAGGGCGTACGACGCCGTCAGAGAACAGCAGCTTTTGACTCGGGACTCGTTCCCTACGCTACTGTATTGTGTTAGGGAAATTTTCACATTTCTGTTGAGATGTTGTACCTCAGTGATTGTACCTTAACTGATTCTCTCAAACATGACTTATATTTATTTTATTTTTTCAAATACTATGGTAAATATTCTTTTCACAAATAGGAATATAGGATATTTGTACATTTAGAAGATTCTAAAATTTTATAATTATAAATCAATGAGGCTTCACCCATTAGTAAAGATAAAGTTCCAATATTTTAGAGGTCATACGTTTAATCTATAACATTCATTACATTAAATACGATATATTCTTTTTTAAAAAAATATTAATTATACTTAATTAGATTTTAATATATATTGATGTGATAAATAATGTGTAGATCAATCTCTTCAGAAAATAAAATAAAATAAAATAAATCTACAATTAAAAAATATTTTGAGACCAGCAATGTGTAATATTATTTTATTTTGATAGTAGTTTGTCCCCTTTAAATATAGAATCTAGAGCCACAGATTTATTTATTTAGGGTATGAAAATTTTGACTTTTTCACATTAGTTGTTTGTTGGTAATCAAGGAATAATTTTTTAGATGAAATATAAATTGTAAGTTGGCTTTAGGTAATGACATCTCTGTTTACTTTAGTATTAATTTCTTTTCAGTTAATGTATGCTTTGATTTAAAAATATTGTCTGCATGTAATAAAAAATTGATATTTTCATATAATAAAATATTTTAACTAATTGTTTCTGTCCCGCAAAAAAAGAAAATGAAAAAGTGAAAATCATACTTAAATGAAAATTAATTTGGTGTAAGAACTCTTGTTTAATTATATTGGACTATATATATCCGTTCGAATTTATCTCACATCGAATGAACACGTGGATAATCTCATATAAATAATAAGTAATGGGTCAGTTTCTCTCCCCAAAAAATATCTTTTCAAGATGAAATCGGAAAATTTCAATCAAAAAAATAATATTTCATCGTAATCTTAGTTGTCTCATTTACATTCCAACATAGCTTAGTCCCTTTTTGTTCATAAACTAATTGCTTTCTTTTCTTAATGGCGATTGGAGGAATAACATATTATCAGACGGTATTAATTCAGGAAGTACATGTCCTCCTTTTTATAAGCAGGTTGTAGCAAGAAGTTACGATTTTTGTCCTAGATTTAACCAAACGTGCTTTGAAATAAATGACAAAAAATTGACTAATGACAAGCGATCACATGTTAATAGAGCTAATAAGATTCTCAATCTGGCTCTTCTATTAAAATTTTGATGCAATCAAGATATTTTTCTTCTTTTTTTTTCATAAAAAGTTTTATTACAAATAAAACTCAATACTAAAATAAATTTTATTTTTATTTCTTATAATAAAAAACAAGAGAAGAATGACCAGTATAACAATCATTCTTAAAGAATTTTCCTCTTTTTATAGGATGTACGGATTGGACAATAATTATCGTTCAAAGAGCGACTATATTATCACATTCCTATTAAAATGATAATTAAATTAAAGTTTCTCTACTATAAAAATAATTGATTTACATTAAAAACAATTAGAACCCATTGCTGTGGGAGGTAATAAACAATCATAAGAAGTGTCATTTAAATCCACATGTGGAATCATGAAACATAATGTTAAGTCATATACATATATATATGTATTGAAAATGATGAAAAATAATTGGAATCATTTTGAAAATTATTTAGTGGAACACAAAATTGAATATTGGTCCCACCAAAAATCAAAGTAAGTATTTTAAAAAGCATTGGCTTTAATGAGGAAAAGATACAATATCTTTCACATTTCTGATTCCTCCATCACTGCCCTGTCTTTTCTTCATCCTTATAATAATTGCCATCATTTCTCAACTTTTGCCTTCAAATTCATTGAAACCCTTGATATGTATCTCCTATCCTTAACTAACAATAATTGTGTCTTTTTTTGTTTTTTTGCAAGTTGCAGGCTAAAGTTATTTTCTCGTTTGTCTTGTTCTGAAGGCAGGAGCGTTAAGTGTCTATTGAATTTTTTGAAAATATTATTCATAATTTATGATGATTTTGAAAAGATAAAATAATTTATATGAAAATTTAATTCAAATGTTTAGAAGTTATTTATCGAATTTAACCGAAAATTGAATAAGAGAAATGTCGATCTTTTTCAAAATTAGCTTCTGAAAATTTTAGTCATCAAAGAAAATTATATATATATAAATATATATATTATATAAGAAACTCAATCTTTCATGTCTATTTGATTTATTTATTTTTTAAATAAATTGAATATTAAATAAAAAGACTGGTTAATATTAAATAAATTGAATATATCAAACTCAATTCATTCAAAAATTTAATTATGTAAATCCTTCATATATTGAAAATTCATAGGCCACACAACACAATTTTGATATAATTTTTTTTCTTTAATTATTCACAACTTCAAAGTGGCATAGCTCACCACGTGGCCCAAGCATCAAGTGCCACGTAGGAATGAGTGATGGGCCCCAGTGGGCCAGACGGTGTTTGGTTTTGTGGGGTAGGGTGAAGGACAAGAAGGGGACAGTGGGTTAAAGAGGGGTGGTGGGGCTGCCTGGTTGGCAGGTAGTTCACATGGACATCCCATGTGTTGTTAAATATCATACGCCCATATTATACAATCCTAAGTTCCATCACCATTTATTTATTTTGTTTTGTCTTCCTATGAATTGGAATGTCCAGTTTTCATATTTTAAATTTAGGAACATATCTATTATTAATAATTAATGTCCAGCTTTTTTTTTTTTTTTCACAAATTGACTTCATAATTACTGAATAGGTTCAATAAATCTAATCAGTCGACTGATCTAATAAAAAATAATTATATATTTTTATTATATTATATAAAATAATAATATAATATATTAATTTATTATGTAATAATTTTTAAAAATTAAAAAATAAATAACCAACTAAAAAAATATTTAACAAATTCAAAAAATAAATAATTATATACATATAACAAAATATCAAATTCAAAACTTTAAATTACCTCAAAATTTTAAAAGAATAAAAAAATAATTTGACCAATTTTAACCGGACCAACCTCGTCCGATTGTGAAAATGTTGATTATTCATTAACTTCAATGTGAATTTACCTTTTTTAAAAAAAATTATTTTGAAAAATTAGATATTATCTATGAACATTTTATAATATAAAAACATTCAATTATTGAATGTCAGAGGAATAATAGATTCTCACTCTAAAGTCACATTATATACACCCATACAACCCTAAATCGTAAGTTTCACCATGTGATGCTTTATTGTTTGATTGAAAATACTGCACTTTCTTGTACTTTAAATGATTTTTTAAGATGAATTGAAATATTATAATTATGATGGCCGTACTCTTAAAAATGAAACTTCTCGCAATATACACTTAACTTTTGTATTTATTTTTTTCTGTGTATAATTCTTAAAGCTCGATGCAGAATTAACATTTATTGTATCAATATTTTTATATAAATTTGAAAGAAATGTAAAATTTTAATTGCACATCATCAATTCTAGTTAATAAATTGACAGGAATCAATATCAAATGCCCTATTTTCACCCAAAAAAAAAAAAAAGAAAAAGGAAAAAGAAAGAAAACAAACCAGTGTGTATTTCTTTATTTTTGGAGGTCAACTACAGAGGAAAATCCTAGTAAGAAATGATTGAAACAAAAAAATAATGCAAAAACAAAGAAAGTGGGCAGTTTGACGTCAGGGTATGCTCTCCGGTTGTTTGAAAACATGATCCAAACGTTCCACATGATGCCGATTCCCACTGTCCCCCGGCGGCGCATCTTAGACTTAAAGAGGGTTCAAACCACCCCACCCCACCCCCCCACCCCTGTTACTAGAAGAATGACATTTGCAGAATCAAACAAACCTATTCCTGGAAGGATTTCTGGACACTTTTTTACTTTTTTGAAAAATAATAGCTGAATCCTCTACTCCCACTGGGATTTGGAATCCTATTCCGAAAATTGATTTTGGCACTTTTCCAGACTACCTGAAATTGAATCCCCTCCTTTTTTTTTTTTTTTTTTGGCTTCTTACTTATATTTTGCATCTCCACCTGTAGCAATTGGTTAAAAAATAGATAAATCAAAACTTGTAGTTTCAAGTATTGATTAAATTTTAATTAGTTGTTGTCACAATTTTGTTATTGAATGTCTCTGATTGGCCATAATATGCCCGCCCATTTCTTGTGAGAGTCCGAACATCATATCAGAAATATGAGTACTTATAGACATTCAAAAGGATTTCCTTTGCTCTATCTACTACTATCCACACCACTCCATCGGGGATGTGTGTGTTGATGATAAAGAGTCTCCTCCGCTCTTAAACTCTTATAAATAAAATACTTCCATAAGTTACTTTATATCATTCAATATGAGAATATCAAATATATGACTGAATGTATGTATAGCTATAGTTGAAGAAGTTGATTAATTAATCAACATTAGGTCTCTCTAAATTAAGAGCGTTGTGTATATAAATATATATTCCTGGGCTGTTGGACTTTTATGCACATCCACCCACCAAGTCAATTATAAACTCTCATTTCAACTCCACTCAATCATCATCATCATCATCATCATCATCATACTATAAAGATTGGCATTCAACTGTCATGAGAAGACAATAATAACGTGGAACCACTTATATCCCCGCATAATTTACGTCAACTTTCTCTATACATTTTTTCTTTTTCTTCCCACCTAAACATACTAGGTCATCCTCTTCTTACACACATCTTACGTTGAAAACATTACTATCTTATCAACCTAAAACCAAAATCTGCGGGAGCCCATGGCGACGTGGCACTCATCCCACCCACCACCATGAGACAGCAGCAAGGTCACCCATCAGATCAGAAGACATTGAACGGCGCCGCCTGCTGACGCAACGGCGTCGTCTTCTGTCTCCGGATTCCCGCTACACTAGGTGGCGTCACCGACCGAATCAGCGCGAAATTCAATCCCTTGAAAAACGGGTGGGTTTTCACATCCGCCGCCCCGCGCTTCGACCCAAGCCTTCTATTTGGATCCTTGTTTAACAACCCGGAAATCAAGTCCCGCGCGTGCATTTCGCTTGCACTACACGGCGCGTCGGAGGGGAACGTCAAGGGCTTTCTCGCAATGTTACGCAGCGTAGCTTCGTTGTTTGCGCCAGCAAAAGGAGTCCGTCCGTAGATCATCTCGTAAATAAAGATCCCGAGGGCCCACCAATCCACGGCGTTTCCGTGGGACCTGCCGGATGCCACCTCAGGCGCCACGTACTCGTGCGTCCCAACAAAGGAACATGACCGGGCCGCGACAGGTTCAGCCACGAACAGCCGGTTCGAGGCGAGTGTTTGGATTTTTCTGGACCGGAATAGCCGGTCGGAGATGCAGGAGAATGGGGTGAGTGAACGGGAGCTGTGTGCTGCTCTGGGTGAGGATGGTTGGTCAGGCGAAAAGTCAGGAGATTCGACGGCTGGGATTGCGTCGGAGCAGAGGGAGAGATCAAAGTCGGTGAGCATAATGTGACCATCGGATCTAACCAACACGTTTTCGGGTTTCAAATCTCTGTAAATTATTCCCAACATGTGGAGGTACTCTAATGCTACCAGAACCTCAGCTGCGTAAAACCTGAAAAAAATTCAACGACCAATTAGCAATTATATAAACCTTCCCCGAAGAAAATAATGTCAAAAAAATCTACTTCTTTGGCTAATACGAAGATGTTGAGAAAACCAAAGAAAAGTCTGCTGATTTCTTGCTGGAGAAGATAGAGAGAAATACCCCGATGTCATAAATTTGGTATCAGATTTCAACAATTGACCAAAACAAGAAAAAACCCAGATAAGGAAAAGTTTCGTTAATGGACAATTGCGGCTAAAATTGATTGATTTTCCGCAAAGACAAGACTTCATAGGGATAAAAAAAATTATGAAATTTTCCCAACCACGTTTTTCTTGAAACAAATTTTGAAATATCAAAGCTGCACAATTTCTTTATATTTTGCAGAAAATAGAGGTACATTTACATGTTTAAGAAAGAAGAACTAGTATGAAAGGTCCTTTTTAGAATAAGGAAACAAAAGCACCACAGAGAACCATACAAAGTGAGATAACTACATTATAATGACAAGTCTCAGTTCATTTATCCCTTAAAATTTAAAGAAAAAAAGATCCCATCTTTTTCCAAATTAAATACAATATATCTCTATATGCAACTAAAAAAAAAAAAAGAAAAGAAAATGCAGAAAAAAATTACCTAGCCGAGCTGAGAGAGAAGCGTTTCTGCGGCTGCTTATGTCTCAGAGAATGCAAATCGCCACCAGAACAGTACTCCATGACAACGCAAGAAAAATGAGAAGCCCCAAATTCTGCAAAAAGAGTAGGCAAAAACGGGTGGTCTAACAGCCGCATGATTTTCCTCTCGGTCTCCGCCCTCTGAGTTTTTTTCTTCAAAGCCAACACCTCATTGTCCACCACTTTCATGGCGTAGAGCCGCCCCTCGTCCGCCGCTCCACGGAGGCGGCAGAGGTAAACTCTGCCGATGTCTCCGCTGCCGATCTGCCGCACGAAGCTGAAGTCACGGAAGCTTAGGTTAGTTTTCAAGCGAATGGCTTGGAATGAAGAGTCCGACGAGCGGTGAGGCTTCAGCGGCGCCTGCTGCTCCGGCGAGCTCGTGGCTAGCTCGAATGACAGCCGGCTGAAGCTGGTGCAATGGCTTGTAGTCGTGTCGCTGCTCATTGAACTTTTGCTGGAGTACAATCCTTCAGAAATCAGCTCCTCTGAATTCCTGCGAGAGTCGTCTAACATTTTGTAGGCGATTTCATGTACAATGCGCTGAACTTTCAGAAACAATGGATTTTGCGGCTTTTACGCTAATTAATCTCTTTTTTTCTTTTTTTTTTTTATGTGGAAGAATCAGATACGAAGAATGGAAATGGGAATTTTTTGGCGATGAATGAACAGTACCAAAAAGATAACAAGAATCAGCAAAGTCAAAAATTCACACTCAAAGAGTGAGACAAAGGCTCAAGCTAAGGAAGAAAAGATTATAAATGGAGCTAGCTTTTCAGAAAGTAGAATTGGTTGAAGAGAAGAGAAGCAGGCTTTATCTGCGTATATATTAACAGCGAATTAGGGTTTCCGTACATTCAGAGAAAACAACAGACGGGTAGCTAGTAATGCTAGAGCCAGCTTCTGTTTAGAGCTCTGTGTATATTTGTGTGCGTATGTGAATGTTTATGATTTTAGGGAGAGAGAGGGGAAGGGGTTGGAAAAATTGGTCGTTGGGGGGTATTTAAGCAACATGGTACGGAAGGGAGTAATTTAATCTAACGAGTATATAATATAGGAATTTTTGTTTTGAAAATTGTTGTATATGATCAACTAGCCTTGACTCTGTCTAATTTGAAAATTGTTAATTAATTTACATTTTTTTTATTGAATTAATTATTAAAGGTCATAAAAAAGATAAAGATTGAAGAGTAATATACAGCATTATTGCTCTTTTATTTTAATTAAATGGACTTTGGAGGTTAAAATATAATTAATGACAAAATTGTAATTTTTGTTAATATTTGCAGAATCAGTACCAAACTTATAACTGGCAACAATTGAGTTCATGATTTACAGATTATGATAAATTTAAGACTTCTACTTTTAATTATTGGACTGAAATGGTCCATACCTCCTACAAAACCATTAGCTTGGCTTGTGAGTTTAATGCCCACATGGCATGTGCCACACACATGCTAATTTTTCATCTAATAATTAGCTATAATGCTAATTTTTGAGTTTGAATTACATTAAAACATAATGGGAATATTTATTTTTATATAATAATTGATTATTGATTAATTAGTAACTATTATTATTTCTTATATAATAATGTATATAAACATATCACTCGAGAAAAAAAATATATCAAAGTACAAGTGACTATGCTAAATGTACAATTGGACATTTTACAAATCTCCATAACGAATGGGACTATAATTTCAATATGTACCGTAAATTCTCGTTTGGCACGTGAGGGAACTCTGCGACACGTGCAGTGGCCTCTTATGAGATGCTTGATTCCGCTATTGCTGACGCAAGATCTGGCACGTGCGGGGAAGGGTATGAGGATACGGCACGTGTCAAAGGGGAAGGGTGTTGCTTATTTTTACTCATTGCCTCGTTCAGACAGAATGTACAGTACGCGTGATTTGGACTTGGTGCCCGAAAGTAACCTTTTGGTGGGAAATGTCGAGACTACCCTTGAAATGATTTTGTGGTTGGTATTGGTGGTACTGTTTTTGTAATTTTGGAAAAGAGTCGAAAAGGACCTCAAAGTAAGGGCCATATCCTCAGAGCAAAAGTTGGGCCAGGGATTGCAGATGGCAATAATATTTGCTGCAGATTGCTATTCTTCATGAAAATATTCCCTCCTACTCTCTCCCATTTATTCCTTTCTCTCTCTTTTTTTTTTCAAATAAATTTCATTTTTACCTAATTTCCTTTAAATTTTACGAGCAGATTTGTTGGAGTAATAAATTTTTTATTTTTCATTGCAAAATAAAACTTCATTTCCTAGAATAAAAATTCTTTTACAAAATTATTATCTTTGAATGATGGAGTACATGTATGGTTATAATTTTCCTTGTAAAAGCAATAATATAAGTATAGAACACAAATAATGCTAATAGTTCTATTAGTTACATCTTAACTATCTTCTTAATTACACTAAGGGATTAAGGTTAAAATAACAAGTATTCTTTATTCAAAATATTAAATAATTAATTTAGTATAAAGGGATTATTAACACAAGGTGTGCATTAAATTACTTCAATGATTTATGTTTTTATTTCAAGTGTATGTAATTAGGTTTAATTTTTCATCTTTCTTTGGAAATGAGATACTACTACATCATTAACTTCATGTAAAGGTCAATAGAATTTGACTACAACTAATTTCAGAGGTGAAATTCTTGCATGACAGATAGTAAAAACTAAAAATTATGTTGAGACATTCATAGCTATACCTTTTTTTTTTTTCAGTGAATCGATCACATATAAAAATATGTTGTAAATATGAATCAGCTAATAATTAATGGGACTCGACCCAATTGAATGAACAAATTTGTATGGTAGAATGGGAATAGTATGGAGGCGATGATTAGAAATTTGCCTTAAAATCTTATAGATGGACCGACAATAAGGCCCTGAAGTTTTTGTTGATGTTTTAACGTTATTAATCCCCTCAATTTGATTTCCCATAAGATTCTGCAATGATGTTCCAACCTCGAACGCGGCTTTCTCCATAAAATACATCTATATTGCTCTTTCTTTCCTCGTGGCCTGGCCCCATGAGTACCCCAAGGCAAGTTTTTTTTTTTTTTTTCTTTTTTCGAATTAAAATTCGAAAGAGAATGAGAGAAAATACATATTTGAATTTTGATCTCATTTATAAAAATTGATATTAGGTATCATTATTTTTAAGGAGTGGTGGTCTAATGCAAATTAAGGTAAAATAAATATATTTATATGTTTTAACAATCAATATATACAATTTGGGAAAATATTTTCCTCTACTTGTTTGGACTATTCTCAATTATATGGAATTAATGTACTTTGATAATCGTTTTGAATTATTTTTTAAATAATTAGAATGGATTTCAAAATATATTGAGGAATGAGATCATTAATTTTAAATTCTTTTCTTAAATCTAAATTCTTCAACCGTAATCTTAATGACTCTAGTGCTTGCCCAAACCCTCTTGGAAGTTTTACTTTTATCCCGTATTTGGACATCTTTTTGAGTATTTAACTAATTTGGACATTTTACATCATTACACAATTGAATAAATAAATACAAAATTCGATACTGCCATGTAATCCACCTAGTACGACAAATAAAAAAAAAATGGTTTTTGAGATTAAAATTATTTGCAAGAAGTGTGACTAATTATTTTTATCAAGTGATGAATAATACACTAATACTAATATTTTTTTCTCAAGAAAGGGCACTTTCATGGCTTCAAGTATATGAAAGTAAAGCCAATGTGGTACTACAATGAAAAAGAACATAATGGCCAAAAAACAGAAAAAAAATGGCATGCGTGACATGCCATCAACAATGGAAGCAAAAGGGTATTCTAAAGTTGGGTTTGGAAAAAAGGGGTCTGAGACTCATGATAAAAAGACTTGTAGGTCCAAAATCCATTGGCAAGAAAAGAAAATTTCTTAGTTCTTGTTATGGAGTCATTAGAGCAGAAATTTATGGCACTGAGTTATCATACCAGACAATGATGATCCCAACAGGTCCCATTATGGTAATTGAACCAAATAAATGACCTCTGAAAAGGCAGCCCAAAATTTAAAAAAAAAAAAAGTAGATTAATTTTGAACTGAAAAAAAAAAAAAAAATGCTCTAAAAAGGGTGGCCAACACGACCCCTATTTAAGATGCTTTGTTTGTTGTTTGCTTGTAAGGTCAATGCCCAGAAAAAGATTTTCCCTCCCAAAGGAAGAAAAGACAGTTTTTACTATTATCTCACATGAATTATTATCCCTAGAAAGGCTACAATATAAAAATGATGATACACAAATTATATGTTTATGGAATCTTTATTAGTGTGGGATGGTGCAAAGCTTTGTCAATTTTGGTTTGTAATCTGTGAGACATCTCCCAAAACCCCACTACAAAATTGGCACTTCAAAACCTTAAAAAGTGTGCTATAAATGACTATGAGGAGAATGAAGCTATTGATTTGCATGTACCTCCACTCATTTTTTTTTTTAATATTATATTTGATGAAAAGTATATTAAATATAAGATGGATAAATAATTATCATATTTTTTATAAAATAAAATATTCTTCTTATACACTCTAACTGTTCTAAAAAACTAAATATATTTTTATTCGTTGCAGAGATAGATTATATAATTATTTACTTGATATTATAACTGTAATAATAAAATATAAACAATAAATCTCAGACATAGAAAATGTGATAATAATATGCATTCTAAGAGTAGCTCTAATACAAGCATTTGGTATATATTATGAATACTAAACTTGTAAATAAAGCCACTCTTAAATGGTGAAGCTGAGGTTTCAAAATTTCTTAAATCCCATTAAACATATGAATTTTTTGTCTATTCATTATAAATTATTAATATTTGATAGTTGTCGATAATTAATTACTAATTAATACTTCCATTGTACCGATAATTGTAACTTCTTCACTCAATAAAAAAAAAATCTTAGGTATACGTATTAATTAGAAAGGTAGATTAGTAGATTAAGGTTGCTATAATTTGGTAATCCTAGTAGGGAGATTTTGTGGGATCCGTCGCCCCTTTTGTGGATTTGGCATCTTCTGATGTCTCTCTTTGTTTTTTCATAAGATCAATTTGGAAGTAATCAACTGCAATTATAGATCTAAATCTTGAGTCTACACATAATTGATGAGAGATTGAATTTACATGCTGCCCTTTTTTATTTTCCATTAACACCTTTTCTTATAAAAGTATTCACAATGTTAGTAGATCCACTTGCACTATCAAGTATGAGGATTTTTTATTTTTTATCCAAAATAATACTAAAGTCAATAATTGTGCGGTTAAAATTTTTGAATTACTGCAAATTACAAATCCAATCCTTCACAAAGTTATTTTTTTAATTATATATTTAATTATCGCATAACATTTTTTTTTTAAGTTCGAACCCTAAACATGAAAAGGCGGGAAGGGACAATATTTGAATTCCTACCTCGGAAAGGGATATAATTCAAATTTCTGATCTCGTCTAAAATGTGTGGTCAGATACTACCATTAGAATATTAATTTTTACGTCTATAAAAATGGATTTTATTCTTGTTGCTTTGAATAAAATATACCTAAAATTTCCCTTATTAGAAAATCCCTCTCTATTCACTTACAATTAAAATGTTAAATATTTACAAGAAAAATAGACATATGCAAATGCAACCATTTTCTTGTCAGATATATTCCTTTTAGTTACAAGTGGGCATGGTAGATAAACTATCTATCCTTGTGCAAGTAATGTGAAATTGAAGAAAAAATGTACATTTAAAATCCTATTATACAAATATCAAGAACAATTAACTAAGCAATCTTCATAATTATTTATTAAACCATCTCTCTCACATGGAATCTACTAATACACTTAAGAAATCACCAACTTATTTATTTTAATGGTGAGAACTGAGAAAACACAATAGCAATATTCTCGGTGTTTTGATAGGGAGACAAACGGACAACATATGTTGTCACATCGACAACTCCTACTAACTGTTCATAAATAAATTAATCATAATTATTCAATTGTAATAATATTAATTAGCATAATCACCAAATCAGTAATAACCCAAAATAGGAAAAAATAAAATATAATTTGTGAAGAATCCAAGAGGTGGAGTCCAACAATTTTTTTTTCAGTTTATTGGTAATAACAACGAAAGATATTTTCGAAACTGTTAGCTTTGTTTCCATGTCTGCTTGGCATCATGGCCAGAATAATAAATTCCTTGTTCATTTTATTCTTAGATTTTGTACAATTATTTCAGCAAATGTTTCATTTTGTTTATGTCTTTCTATGTATTGATTCTTTGACAAGATTTGCCAGAGGTTATAATAACTTAGGAAATGAGAAAGCAATTATAAAAATAAATTTAATTATTCAGATTTGATTAATTTTTTTAAACTCAACTCAAAATAAATTGAATGTAAATCAAGATTAATTAATATATTACAATACTTAAGTTAATCAATTTATACCCGTTTTAAAAATTTTCTTTCCTTCGCTGGTATATATATTAATTTGTATTCTATATAATATGTGCACGTGGTGTGTATATAATTAATTTTAAATATATATTTTAAGAAAATATTTTACTCACATAGCATATATTTATTATATAAAATATTAAATATAATACAAAATTATAATAAGAAAATTAAATTGACTTGGGCTCCAAATCCTCCATTCCATATTTTGTGTCCCCAACTTTCTACTTGTAACTCTTTGAACGCGATACTGAGGAGCAAAGGCTGAAGTATCAAAGGCCCAGAATATTTCACGCTTTTTGGGCCGAGTGTGGACCCTGTACTTTTGTTGTAAAATGGATTAAAATTACGCATTGTCGTGGGCCTTAACCTTGGGCCTTTTTCAACAATGTTCTGTTACATTACATTATTAATATTTGCTTTCTACTCTTCCCTCAATCTCAAAATACAGACTAGACAACATGAAATTAGCATGCAATGCTTCACACATACAACTTTCAATTCTCAATGACAGTTTATATAACTAAAGAATGCATATCTACCAAATAGATTTCATGCTTAACCCTTCAGATTGTTCATCAATCCTAACCAAGAGAGATGATCAATGCCAATGCCATGACTTTTATTCATACAGATATGCACAATCCCCATTCATTACATAAAAATCTCCTAATCAGGAAAAGAAAATCTTCGACGATGAAATAATGTACGTATATATCTGCAAACATTTTCCTCACCAACCTTAAGTAATTTGTCAAGTGAAAAGCTACAAAAGATAACAGAAATATTTGGCCGGGAGCGCGAAAATCCCGGTTACAGCTAAGTCTTTCATCTTCACAATGGCTTTCTTCTGAAAAAGTTTGCTGAGAAAATCACTTTTTCTACTTATTTAAACGCGAGTGTAGCTAGAGAAATCATCGTTCATTTCTCCTTGTAATATATCAGTCCAACGCGTTCAAGAGGTGGCTCTCTCCCTTATTCTTAGTTTTCACTAAATTCTTACCCTTTGTGTTGTGTTTCAATTTGACAAACACATTTAGCCGTTGTTTCCTATTTCTCTTGTTATGTGGCTTGAATAGAAGCTATTTTTGCATACATTTCTCATATGTTAGCCAAATAATAGTAGACATGCACTTTACTTTATAAATAAAGTGTTTCTAGATTTACATTTAGATCAAAAATTTCAAAATCATGAAATGCTTATTACTCTCATCTTTTCATAAGGAAGTATAACACATTGACATATATATATATATATATATATATATATATATTACTTGGCAGGAAAAATGGTTATAGGGAGTTCAAAGAAAGTGGTCGCGAGTCAGTTGGAGGAGGTGAGAAAGATATGTGCATTGGTGGTGGATGATGATCCCCTCGTTCGAAAAGTTCATAGGATGCTCCTAAATAGGTATGGTTTGGAGACTGAATCAGCAGAAAATGGGAAAGAAGCTGTCGACCTTTTCGTCTCTGGAAAAAGTTATGATCTTGTGCTTATGGACATGGAGATGCCTGTGATGGATGGATCACAGGTCATACATATACTTAACACATAAAACACATGCATGTGTGTTCATATATATAAACATAAGCATCGTTTTAACTGATATATAACTGTGTGTTGATAGGCAACTCAGGAGCTTCGAGCAATGGGGGTGAGCAGCATGATAGTAGGGGTGACTGCTCGTGGTCTGGAAGCAGAAAAGGAGGCATTCATGGCGGCAGGCTTAGATGCATGCTGGGAGAAACCTTTGAACGGTGCAGCAGTCATCGCTATGCTGGACGAGCTTGCCAAGAAATTGCTCTAAATGTTTATTTTTCCAGCATTTATCATCTTGCAATATTGTGTTGGTTTGAGTTATTTTAACTTGTTGAGTAATAGTTTCAATTTCTGTGTCCCAAAGAAATAAATAAAAGTAGTTAAATTTATTTATAGGGTGGAATGTGCCCCTTCCAGATGTGCATATGCATCCAATGTTACATACTACAGATCTGAAAAACATTTCTCATTCCAAATATGGCTCTCATGCACGAGGAGTTTTGAGTAGAAATAAATATTAAGTTGCGGAGTAAGGCAGAATTTAATAATTGAGGAACAAATAGTAAGACAGATTTTAATAATTGAGGAATAAAACCTGCGCATGAACTATATATAGCCCATCCATGGCATTATGACAACCATTGAGGGCACGAATGTTTATAGTTCTATAAATTAGTTCAAAATTTAATCGACACACAACCAAACAAAACAAAAAAAATTAGTTCAAATTTTATTTTTTATTTTTACAAAATTTTGTATTTGATCTATTTTATTTTTTTAATTTCGGTTTATCAAAACATACAGAATATCAAATATATAAAATTATACTCTTTTATATTCTATATACATATTTTGTTTTATTTTATTTTTTTCTACAATTAAAATTTTAATATTTAATATTTAATTATGCTTTATTCTTTTAAAAACATTTGGTTATCTGAGATATTGAACTAAAATATTGAGAGAGAAAAATTCAATAGCTGAAGTGTACCCAAATTTTGATTTTATCAAAATTATTGATGGTTATTTTGTAATTGAGCATAACTTGAGGAGAGATAGAGATATGCATGTAATAGTTGTGGACTGCATATTTTAGGTCCAAAGTACACTTTCGCAGTTTTGCTCTCAGTAATTATTTACTAATAAAAAAACCAACAAAAAAGGAAAGAAAAAATGTAATTGACCCTAATTTTTGTTCTAAATCTTTTTTCCTTTTCAGTGCGATATTTCACAAATGTAATTGACCCTAATCTTATTTCACAAATAACACAATCTTGATTGGAGAAAACATGCATGTGTTTGGCCATTTTTCCCAAAAAATTCCTCAGCACCAAATCTGCCTTTTTTTCCTCCCAACCTATGAGGGCAGCTCTAATTTCTGGAGAGGAATCTCCATTTTCACATAATCAAAATCCCTGTAAAAGTGGAGATTTTCCATTTTCACAGTGATGACTATCATTAGATCTTACCCCCCTCTCCTCATCCTCACAGTTGCACACACACAATACCCAATACTAAGTGAGAAAACCCATTCTAAGAACGGGTTTCGCCGGAGAAGCGTGCAGCTCCGGCAGCCACTCTGTGGCATTCCTATATTGCCCATATTTCTTGACTAAAACCTATGGGCTTTGTGCATATATGGGTTGGGTATACATTTTAATGAGCCTCCTGAGTTCTTAGGAGGAAGGGGAGAGGAATGACCTCAGACTCAGGCACAGCTTCTTGACGGGCTCCAACTCGGAGGTGACCACCACCTCTACCCGCGGAGAAGTAGAAAATGGTGAAGAATGTGGTGGGGAAATGGTGGCGGAGGAGAAAATCGATGAGCCTAGAACGAAGATGAACCAGAAAAGGAAGAATTAGATGGAAAAAAGGAACTTGGAAATGGAAAATTGAGAAATTTGAAAGGTTGAGTAGGTGCAAGGAAAGGGGCCAAGGAAACAGAACTGCTCATATTACTATTAAACTATTTTTTCCTTGGATTTTTGGCTCTCTATTTTTTAACTTTTTTCTGGGGTCAAAATTTGGGGTGTTATATATTACTAATAATGATACTTTATAACAATGTACATGAACTTGGCATTTATTTTTATTTTTTTTACCACCCCATAACTCAAAATCTTCCCAAAATTTTAAATTATGTATATAATAATATAATTGGTCATTTATATTTTTTGAAAAAATAACTTCATATGTTAAATACTATTCTGTTCTTAAAATTTTTGCCTACTTAATCAGTCAATTTTCACAATAACAGTAGAACTATTAAAGAACATAACAAATATTATTATTTCAATATTTTATAATGTCTAAATTGAAAACACACACATAATATAATTTAAATAAGAAAATAAACACATACAAACAAATAACTTACATTTAATAATTTTCTTCAAAGACACACATATATTCATATTTATGTAAGAAAAATCAGTCCAATCCTATAATATATATTATGCTTTCAGACTTCTGGTACATAGTCATATGTGATGTATCACGACTATGATGTATATCGCATGGTGTAGTACAATATTCAGATTATTTACATCCCCACAATCAATGTTTTATAATCAGAATGAAACGACTAGTTCAACCAATTCGACTAAATACCAATGTTCAGACCATTTTGATCAGCTGTAAAAAATTAAAATACGGGTTAAACCAGTCAAAATCTAAACGGGACAGAACTAATTGTGTTTTTTTCAATAAAAGTTTTAACTTGATTTGGTTATATATATAATTATTAAAATTTTGGATTTTATTAAATGAATTTTTTAATTAGATATTTTTTTTTTATACATAATAATTAATTTATTATATTTTTATTTTACATAATATAATAAAAATACTTAAACTACTATCCGACAAGAATAATTTAATCACCAATTCAATTAATCACTTCACACAACTATCATCTCACGAGAGGTTGGGCGTAACAATCGCAATTTTGCACCTTCAGTCGACTAGTACCATATTACATAAAATTATTGTATCTGTCTAGCGTTTACTACATAAACACTAATCAAAAACAATTACGGAAACAAAGCACAATAAAAATGTAAAAAAGTTAAGGTAAAAATTAGGAAATTCTACGCACCTAAACAGGTAAGTAACATGCAATAAATTTATGCCAACTGATGATTATGAACATTAAAAAATATATTAACTTATATTTGAATAAAATACTTGTCTTGATAGAAATAAACATATAAATACATATACATATATGCATATTTACACGTACGTATTCGCTAAATTTATGAAATAATTACATATGTATATGTAATTATACTTCTTATGAATTACATATATATCTTTATCTTAGTTATTGCACACAACATATAGGTCTGTATTTTATATACATAAATATATATATATATATATGTTTATACATGTCTGTGTAACTAAGCATACAAATACAGTCCAATGACATAATGCCAACTGCCTTAAAAGCTCTCAAAATTACCAACCAAACTTGTTTTTTGAGTTTTTTTCATAAAACAACCACTCATCTAAACACCTCGCAAAAAAATAAAAGGTCACATTATCTGTCAACGTTAAACTTTCTCTACCTAAAAAAACTCATCCAAACACATCTAATATGACTTCCCATTTCTCCCAAATTATTTTTTGTCATTTTTTCTCATGTCTTTCAATTGTAGACTTACTTTATGTTTCTTTTTATAAAAAAAAATGGATTCTAAGCACCATCTTTCAAAATTATTTCTTTCAATAAAATATTCGATGTGAATTGACTTACAATCTTTACCCACTGTAACATTTCCATTAAAATTCAACATTCCAAATTCTACTCAAGTAATGCACAACATTGCTAATGAACAAGGGGGCCAAAAAAAAAACTAAAAAAATGCGATTTAAGTACTTACTGATTCCATAACAGGGTAGCTAAGACCTGGGAACAAGTAGGGTAAAGGGAAGCCGCAACTTTTCTATATCTCATTGTCTTGCACAAAATTTGTTAATGCTGACAATGTGAGCTGTTGTGTACCACCTATTGTCGGTAGCTCACTCCATCACCACTTATAACCTCACCGATGCGATATGCTGAATTTTTGCCATGATCCTCTCCAAGAATTCTGAGGGCGGCCTCCTCCTTCACCACTAGCACCATCCCAATCCCCATATTAAAAGTTCGTCTCATTTCCGCATCTTCTATTCTTCCAGCCTTACAAATTTGTCACAAAGAAAACTAATTAAATTACATTTTTGCAAGGCTGATTTAGAAAATTAAAAATAGAGAGAAAGAGAGATGATTAATAGTAAGGAACGTGCAAGATACGAAAACCATATTAGGTTCCTAATCATGAAAAATTAGAGGAGCAAGATTTAAATCAAAAGTCCCCAGCTACAGCCTACACAAAATGATTCTGACCTCTTGAATCCATTTGAAAACAGGAGGAACAGCCCAAGAGTCCTTGCATATGACAGCTCCAAGGCCCTTTGGAAACACACGAGGTATATTATCAGTAAAACCACCACCAGTGATGTGAGCGATCCCTTTCACACCACCTTTGCTAATGATGTCAAGAACCTGTATTGCCAAATGCCATAAGGGAATGAATATATTCCCAGCAACAAATATTGCAATGCCATATAGTGGACCATTTCAAACAAAGTTCTAAGACATACCTGCTTAACATATATAACTGTGGGTGCCATCAGAGCTTCACCTAGAGTGACAGATGAACCAGGAAGATTCTCTTTCAAAGAAAGGCCACTTCGCTCTAGAACCCTGGATAAATTGACAGAAATATCATTAAAAAGAGAAGATAAACAGTGCAAGATTCAGTGGATTTGAAGCAGCAAGCTACAACAAACATCCATTTCAACTTGCTCTGCTTTCCCAGGTATTCAGAATAGATAATTCTTTTACTTCAAGTAACAAGGTGCAGTTGCAATGTTTAACCTTCTGACAAGGGAGAATCCATTTGAGTGAACCCCACTGGATGGAAGACCAATGAGGACATCCCCAACCTCTATGTTTTTCCCATCAATAACTGACTCCTTTTTTACTATGCCCACAGCAAAACCGCTCAGATCATACTCACCGTCTGCATAAAAATCAGGCATCTCTGCAGTCTGAAAGATACAATCAATCCATCAAATTCAACAAAAAAAGGACAAGTACTCACAGGCAGCTTAGTTTCATTTGTAAATCACATATCATCAGCACACTCATAAAAGACAACCAACTCAAATCAAAGACATGAACCACCAAAATATGTTTTCCTGATGCAACCCCACATTACAATTCACTTAAGAATGAAAACCTCCTAAATAACATAGATTGTGTACACTGTCAAAACTATATAACTGAATGGAATAAGACGAAAAAATATTTGCTTCTGGTGAATTGCAGATAATATGAGTAAAGATATTTTCAAAACACACTCCACAGAAAAAAACACTATGAATGGTCAGAATAGAACAAATAGCAATTCAGCACAAATACCTGCCATTAACAGGCAAAACCAATAGATGAAACTAATTTTAACTAAGGTATGAAATTTAGGAACTTCACAGAATGACTTGCTAATTATCAGATGACAGTTGGTCCAAATAATGCAATAAAAATTTAGTGCAACACTTGCATTTCAAATAACATTTTATTTACAGCAGCAAGCAGATAGAATTTAAAAACTGGCCAGAAGTACCTCTCCCCCAAGAAGAGTGCAATCAGATTGTTGGCAACCATCGACTATGCCTTTGATGACCTACATTAGTAGATAACAAGATGATTGAACTTCCTTCATCAAAAAAATATAATACAGCACCTTTCGGATAATAAAACAAATTGGGTTCAGATAGAACTGCCATACCTTTTCTGCAAGATCAACATCAAGACGGCTAGTGGCGAAGTAATCAAGGAAAAACAGAGGCTTCGCCCCAGATGTCACTATGTCATTCACACTCATGGCAACCTGATAAAAAAGTGCAATTACCACCAGCATTACTAACAAAGAATATGCAAAGACTAGCGGAATTTACCAAATCAATGCCAATAGTCTCGTGGATTCCAGTCTCAAAAGCCAGCTTAAGTTTGGTTCCCACTCCATCTGTACCAGCTACCAGATAGGAATCCCCTGGGAAGCATTGAATGTGATTAGATTACAATATAAGATGAGAAAGACCACCAAATTAAACAAAAACAAGAAAGACTAGATAAGCATATGGCTACAGTGAAGTGGACAAAAGAAGAAAATAGAAACATACAGAGAGTGAGGAAGACACAGGGGATGCAAATGTTATTAGCAAGCTAAGTCCTTTACAAAAGAAGTCTTGAATGTACAAGAACACCAATAACAAATGAAACATGTGACCAGTTTGCCAGTGCAGGCGATGTGTATGAAGGAATCATCCCTAGACCTGGTACGCGAAGAATCAGGAAGGGGACTGCACAAAATTCTACATTGAACTCTGACTATGGGAAATCCAATCCAACGATTGATGAAGGAAGACTGAAAATGCAATAAGTTTCTGAGATCATGAGGATATAATTTGAAGGACCTTTTTTAGTTAAAGAATCTTCGGCAGTTGTTTCGAACTAGTAGAAGTGTTGGATCAAATAAAATGTCAAACAACAATCTAAATCCAATCAATGCAACTCCAGAATCAGATGAAACAATTTCACATTCAAGAGTATAAGTGTTTTCTCTTCCTCTCTCGCCCCCTGGCATCACCAGAGCTCACAAACTTTCAGCAAATAAGAGAGCAGAAAAAAAAAAAAAGTCTTTTCAAGAATTAGTTGTATCTCAAGCCTCAAAATAAGACAATACAATCAAAAAATGACGATACGTAAGTACACAACATTCAGACAGAGTAGTTCATCCTATCTAGCGATCAAAAATCACAGCAGCACTACTATAGTTTATAGATTATAATCATAAGTAAAACATACAACCATACCCAAAGGGAAGAGCCCTCCAAAACCTCCAATTCCGGGAGCCATCTTGGCTATTCTCCTAACAAGTTCTGAACCAGCATCAATGTCGACACCAGCATCCTTGTATGTAAGTACCTCACCTTGTCTTCGGCGGCAGTTTCCACATGGTTTTTGGTACCACTGCAGGAAACTGAAAGTACAACAATGTCTTTCCTAGTTCCTCTTCTGTCTTTCACTTCTTTCTTGCAATTCTTGGACAAGAATGGCAAAAATCCTTTCGTTAAACTATCTTTACGAATCTTGAAGTTCGGATTAAACAAATTCGTGATACACTGAGATAGTTCTGTATTTGCTTTGCAGGACGTATTCATGTTTTTTCTTGAAGTAATAAACAAAAACCCTTCAAATAAAAAATAAAAAATAAGTATCTTGCTAAGTAGGTTATTCAAGAAATACAAAAGAAACCATGCAGTAGTTGAATTTCAAGAACTACCTCAGAATAGTACTTTTATTGAAGGAATTAACCGAACCCTTCAAGAAAAAAGAAAAAAGAAAAAGTAAGCCCAAGAAAGTTTTCGGTAGGTAATTCAAGACAATAAAACTTTCCTTGGAGGGACAGAATCCTTCAAGAAAGAAAGAATTAAAGCAAGATATCGTTCAGTTCATAATGCAACATTAATTGAAGAAATTTAAAAGAACGACTATGGTTTGAGTTGATGATTTTCAAGAAGTACCAAAAGAAAGAAGGGTTTGACGCTGAGGGCAGTCGGCGGCGGCTGCCAGAGACGATGGGGGAGTGATGCCGCTGTTAAAGTGAGGGTATTTGAGCGCCTTCTCCTTTCGCTTCTTTCTTTTATTCTCTCTCTGCTTATTTTTCTTTTATCAAATTTTTCCGTTTTTCTTGCTGTTTAAATTGGCCGAATATGGGTGGGGATGATTTTGAACCCAGCCCATAATAAAATAGTGCTGTATTCTTTTTATTTTTCATTTTAGGCTAAAGCCCAACTTTGGGCCCTTAATTGTGCAGATTGTATGCTATCAGCCGGCCCAAAAGAACTAATGCTTTAAGGAAAAAAATAAATTATAACTGAATAAATTGAAATATATCATACAAATAGAAGTTCAGGGAGAAAAAAAAAAAAAAAGAAAAGCATAACTGTGTTGACGGAGGAATGAAAAATTTTGTTGTATTTTCTGCATTGCAATAATGACTACTTGTGAATATTTTTTTAATCAAATTATGTACGTAGTGTAGTCAATACGATGCAATTAAGAATATAATATGATTTGTAATAAAAATATTAAGTAAAATAAATATCACAAAATAAATAGAAACAATATATTGTGTACAAATTGAATGAGCGAATGAGATGAAAATTCTATATAACAATGTGTTTTTTATTTTATTTTTGCATAAATATATTCAAACATTTAATGTATCGTATTATATGAGAAATAAACATAAAAATTATTACTTTTATTACGTAGAATTACTATGAAAGGGGCTAATAGGCTATGCATGAACCAGTTAATCAAAAAATCATCACAAAAAAAAAAAAAAAATCCCCAGTGTAGGAGAGAAAAATTACAAAAACTCAATACATAAGCATTTTAAAAAATACATAATATTGTATGAAATATCAATTTATTTACCGTGGTATTAAAAAACCACATAAATTACTAAAGCAAAGATCAATTTCAAATGCCCCATAAATATATTTACTTTTTATGAATTTTTTTCTGTTTTTCACTAGTTAAAGATATTTAAAATTACGTGCAACTTTATTTATTATTTTAGTATTGAGATCCGTCATAAAATTAACAGTTCTTGCAATCACACATAAGATATTAACATTTTAAATATGTATTAATGAAGTCTATGAAATATTTTATGCCCTTACAGGAATTCTTTTTTTTTTTTAATTCTAATTGACTTTTTAATAAAAAAATTATGGCAAAAAAAAAAAGCGCTAACACCAACCATTTTATTTTTACCCTTAGTATTACCTACCTAAGTTATTGTTTTTTTTTATATATAATTTTCAATTTGAAATGTAAAGAAACTAAATAGGTCATATTTTTATTTTACAGTCAGCACTTGGCTTGTCCCACTGGTCTACTCCACCTCTCTATGACACAACTGGAAAGCGAGGGAAAAAGAGAGGAAAAACAGAGAGAAGAGGAGAAATAAAGAAGAAAATTTTACTTGAAGAAACGCTTGATTCTTCACGTACTTCTGCATTAAATAGGGAGTATCATTACTACACGTCCTCCTCACTCTACCTCCCCTCCCCTCCCTCCCTCTCTCTCTCTCTCTCTCTCTCTATATATATATATATATATATATATTTATATGTACATGTATCATTCAAACACACACAGAGACAGAGTAACTTTAGCACCCGAGGGTGTTTAAGTTCTTGAAGTCATTGAGTAGCAGGTGAAGATCATTCATTACCTTTTTTACCATGAGAAAGGCGCTATGGGCTCTTCTGAACCTTGTGGCTTTCCAATATTTTCTGGGTAAGTTTCTTTAACTCTGCTTCCTTGTTGTTTGCGTTGTTACTGTATTCATGGCTTTCAATGTGTTCTTTTGGCGTCCCTTGTTCATTTTCTTCGTGCGATAAACATGATTTCAGAGGCAAAAACACCACTTGTTTATGTTGTTACTGTGTCAGTTTTTCATAAGCTTGGTAAAATAGGAATCTTGGCTTATTATCTATTGGAAAGCTCTGCATTCGATTTTCTTTTTTTGACAGAAAATGAAATTAACTGGTTTTGTTCACTCTAGATAATGTCTTCACGGTTTATAGTACTCTTTTTTCTTTCTTTTTATTCCGTCTCTTTTAGTAGATAGTCCATTCTTGCATTTTGATTTTTGACTTACTTGCATTCTTTTAGTAGATTCTTTCTATACATATGCTGGCTGAAGAAATGCAAGATATATTTAGTCATGTATCTTTAGTAAATATATGTACAGAAATGCTGTATATGAGTAGCAGCAGCTTGTATGACTTTGTCATAACCTTTTTTGAATCCCTCAATCACAGATTTTTGCCTATAATGATCCAAGTATGATTCATGAAATCTAGAGTTAATCTTTCTACTAATTACTAATTCTTTGACTCATTCATGATCTGATTTCTGTAGTCTTTACAACAAAGGCTATGGTACAAGAGAAGGCAGATGCAGGCATCCCAGTTACAACTCTGTCACCTCCAGAAGGCAACACCACATTCCTTGGTGGAACATCCTGGTGTGTAGCTCGACCCGGGTCCTCCCCAGTTGATTTGCAGGTTGCCTTGGATTGGGCGTGTGGATTGGGTAAGGCAGACTGCGGCCCGATCCAAGCCGACGGGCCGTGCTTCGAGCCAGACACTCTACTTTCCCATGCATCCTTTGCTTTCAACAACTACTACCAACAAAATGGCAACTCGGATATTGCTTGCTATTTTGGAGGGACTGCCGCTTTAACTCAGAATAATCCTAGTGAGTGTCACATTCGTGTGGAATCAGTAAATCTCAGACTACTTACCTTGCTAAAGTTGAATAATCTCCATTCTGATTTAAACAAATGTTGTCTATTGTCATTACAGGTTATGCAAAATGTCTCTTTGCCACTTCACAGTGAGTTATTTAATAGAATTTTCTATTGTAATATTATAGTTCATCTTTTATTATAGTTCATTGATTGTCACCAAGATACCTTTTTTCATTTATCCGGTGGCCTCTTTTGTTCAACCAACTCTTTTGTTATTGTTAAGTTTTAACGTGGTAGCAATCGGTGCAATGTATTGAAATATGCAATATAATATTGCAATAGAACAGCGTATCCAATGTTGCCACATTGTTAAGAATCAGCTTATCTTATCACGTTCGTCGATCTGTGTTTTGTCTTCAGGTCTATAAAATCTTCGTCGGCATCTTTGTCGCAATACATGGAAACAAGAATTTGGTGGAAGATTGATGTAATTATTCTGCTTCTGTATTTTGGCAGAAGATGATCCTTCTGTTTTTGCTTAGAGTACACAGATTGCCAAATGAGCTTGAATGGCTGATGCAAATGTTCCATCACTGATGAGATGGGAGCAAAAGGGTTTGATTTTTGGTGCAATCTTGGCAAGAGATGGCTTAAAGGTGCTTGGGGCTATTATTTGTAAAAAATTTGGCTTAAGTATGCTTTGCTGTATTGATAGTTTAAGAATCCTTGTCAATGTAAAGTGTTGTGTTTCTTTTTTGTGTCAACACGTTTGTGTTGCTCTTTCTTTTTCTAGCTTTCAACTATTCTAGTTTACTTGCACGGGAAATTTTAGTCTGAATTGGATTTAATGAACCCAAAATAATAATATAACATATAAGTTACACCTTAGATTAATGTTCAATATTATATGACAGTCAAATATTGGTTAGCTAAACATATTAACATTTGCCCCATGCTCCCTCTAAATCTTGTTGGCCATCTGAGGGGCTAATGTAACTCGTAACACTGCCTACGATGATCAAATTGGCTTTGCATTGAGATTGTTGTGGAGGTTTTGGATTGGAGTTAGGACCAACAAAATAAAGAACAAAGATTTACGTGTTCAAATGACCCGAGATAAAACAATTCTTGTAATTCCAAACAACAAAAGAGTAAAAAAATTGATTTGAGTATTGAACTTCGAGCTTGACCTTTATATACGTATACATATACATATATATATAGTATGCATTGTGATGATGACTGATCGTGATGGCTTTGGTCCCTCACTCTTATTGGCCAAAAAGCATTGCATTTGGCAATAGGCATGCCAGCCCATCTTGTTCGGAATCCATGTAGATTTTTACAATTATAAATGAGTTTGCTTCTCACTCCATGTGTACCTAACTCATTTAATTTTTATTTTATTTTATTTTATTTTTTAAGACTTGTTTTATATATATGTTGTATTATTTTTTATAACATATATATTTTAAAAAAAAAATAATTTTAACTTTTTTAAAATTATTAAATGAATCCTAAATTTCATCAAATACATCTCGCCATATTTGGCAAGCTGTAAGACTGGGGGCGTAGCAGGGTAGAAGAACAGAGCAATGTGGCACGCTCTCGTCCCAAAGTGAATCACCTCGGGCAGTGTACATGTTGGGATTCTTACAGTTTTAGCTTGCTTTTGCCCAGCCTTTTTCTCCTTGGCAAGATCCATCTGTGGGATCGAAATTGCTACCCAAACAATTGTTTGTTGCATTTTTTGGGTTTTTCAATAAATTAATTACATATTATTAAATTATGAATATTGATTATCAACAATTATAATAATAATAATAAACTAAATTCAAAGAACATAATATTTCATAGATTTTGGGCATCATCAATATATAGAATATGTGTTATTATTTACTTATGAAAAAACAATGCATTTCAAAATAACCTTGTTGATTTCTTTTAAAAGTATATATTATATATTACTAAGATAACAATTGTAATTAAACTAGGCTCTCTCCCTTCATTTTGAAAATCATGCATTGAAAAAGTGACAAACCATTTACTATTTGTATAAATTATGGTATTTTAACATATATTAAAATTAACATATACTCTTTAACAAAAATCTTAATATATAAATTTCGATCTTACTCATTTATTTTCCTAAAAAATGATGGATAGTTTCCTATACACGAGGATAAGCATATATAAGATGTGAATAGAGCTTTTGATTGTTAGAGAAATACAAAAATTTCAAAAGGAGATAGATATCAAAAGTCAAAATCTAAAAAAAGTGAATGTAAATAATTCCGACTTTATATTATTTTTTAATCCATATGACAAGATTAAATTGGTATTTTGTGAGCGAGTATAAATTAAATATTATACAACTAATAGAACAAAATTTAATCATTAAGAAAGATAGCTGATAATTGCTACATTGGACAGCCATTGAGAAAAATAAATAGGGTAAATTATATCATGTTGGCTGTATCGTGTTACTTCAATGTCACTATATTTTTTTTTTCCTGAACTTGTTTTCAATAAAATGCAAGGGTAGAAAAAACGATCTGCTTTAATTTGTGGGTTGACAATAAAATAATTCCAAAGTATAAAAGAAGAAAATTTATCTCGCATAAAAGATGAGAATATTAGTATCAAACATATTAGCTGATCATATGCACATATCCACCAATTGACAGCATCTGTCACACATCCAAATCTTATCCAATTGGGATCATCCAATGTTACACTGCCATCTCAGCAACAAGTATCTAAGTGTATCCAATGCTGCTACTCTGAGGCCACAGACTCTTCATGTGGCTGTGGTACACACCAGATTTTTTATTTCTTTTTTGCAAACTTATAACACTTCAGCTAGATAAAATTGTCAATAGGGAAAAGGAAGAGTGCATTTGATCAGTGATCAGTCCTATTTTCAGCCAATTCAAGGAAAAATGGCTACTGCCGTGATGACTTCCCTTCCACAGTTCAATGGGCTGAAGCCCCAAACACCATCAGTTTCTCCTGTGAAAAACTTGGTTGTTCAACCCATGAGGCGTAGAGGGCAGGGAGCTTTGGGCGCTCGCTGTGACTTCATTGGCTCGCCCACAAATTTGGTAACAATATTTTGGCAATTTTTCATTTTGGGATAACATAAAACTTTTTTTTTTTCATGAAATTTGAAATTAAATTTCAATGGTTTGGACACGCAGATAATGGTAACTTCGACGAGCCTGATGCTGTTTGCGGGTCGGTTTGGGTTGGCTCCGTCAGCGAACAGGAAGGCAACTGCGGGGCTAAAGCTGGAGGCAAGGACTCGGGTCTGCAGACCGGTGACCCGGCGGGTTTCACCCTGGCGGATACCTTGGCATGTGGGGTTGTGGGTCATATTATTGGGTTGGGGTTGTACTTGGCCTTAAGAACATTGGTGCTCTCTAAATTTGTGTTAATATTATATAATTCATCCGTTGTGAATCATTTATTTAATTTTCCTGGCAATTGATAAGTCATCACAGGTAGTTCTTTTATGTTCCCTTTAGAAATCAAATGAAGTAATTCCATATTTGTTTTCACTGAAATCCAATATCCAAACACAACAGGAAAAAAAAAAAATAGTATGAAAAGAGTTGCATTTTACTTTAGAAACTAAGCTCTATGGAAGAGTTGCTAGAAATGTTATGTGGATTTTGTAATTCGAATTATCCAATTACATCTTTTTTTCAATCGATATCACATTATTCTTAAATAATATAACCACGTAAAAAATAATAGTAAAAATTATCTATATAAAAATATCTGTCAATGGCCCAAGTAGACCCGACCACGGCCGGGTACGGTTCATCTAATTCGTGAATCGTGTTATATAGGTTTTGAACTTGTAACCTCCAAACTATTAATAGAACACTCTAACCAACTAAGCTAATGAACCATATATTTATAATTTTGAATAAGTGCATAAATAAGTCTCATGATTTGTTTTTTCATTTTTTTCCCCTCAAATTACTTGTCTTGTTTTGAAAATTAATATAATTGGTGTTGTGTCTTCTTTAAATTTAATTAATTAGTTTCAACAAATTACAAATCAAGTCCTATATTTAAGCATTCTACATTTCATCTTAATAATAAATAAAGTTTTGGAAATTATCTAATTATGCTACTTTACAATTATTTTAATAATAAGTAAATCTGTAATTTTTTAAAAATATTTAATAATGTTACTTTACAATATCTACTGTTTATTCCCCAACTTCTCATTTAATATTATTAAATTATTGTAATGTTTAATCGATTTTATATGATAATATTAACTCCAAAAACTAAAATTTATAAATTGTGTTTTATCAATATAGTGTAAATGAAAAAATTATTTTTTAGAAATTTTATAAATTAATTTAGTCACTTTTGTTTTGGATCATATGCTTAAATTTTAGTTATTTTTTTTTCAAATTTAAGTTTATTTTTTTTCATTAAGTTCAAAAAGTAACAATATTTTTTAAATTTAAGTTCAAAAAAATTTTAAAAAATAAAATAAAATATAAGGGTCGGAACCGGAACCGGCGGTTCCAGAACCCGGACCGTAACCGGCCTTGACGGTTAAGGTTAAGGGTCGAGATTTTCTTGAACCGTGGAACCGGCGATTCCGAACCGTAACCGGCGGTTCCTGAACCGTGGTCAGGTCTAGGCCCAAGTCCCCTATAACATACTGTTCGAATGTATTTTGTCTCAAAATCAAAACACAAAAGAAAGTGATAAATTAAAATATATTGATAAACCGAGAATTCTATAGTGCAATCTCTAATTCTAATCACTTGATTCTTCTTTTTAAAAGAAAAATTTGTGGAATTTGACAACTTGGAAGTAAAGTCGGGCTATAATCTTCTCTAAAATGAATTTAAATTTTCATCACATTGATTCGAAAGTTTAACGCTGTAATCTCAATTCAAATATTATAATTTTGAATCAACAATTTATGAATTTGAATACTTTAAGGTGAAATTATCACTTTAATCTCCTTCACGGTTGAATCAACAATTTATGAATTCGAGGGCTTAATGCTATCATCTTAAAACAAATACTAAAATTTGGTAGGCACATTGTGAAGAACAATTTTAATTTACTTATAACATTTTGGATTTTTTTAAATTTAATAAAATTTAATAGAGAGAATTTTAAGACTTCCTTCAATATTTCACTAACTTGAATGCACTTGTTTTCAAACAAGAATTTGTGGAATTAATTAATTTAATAACCCCATACATTGATACACACATTACATATTAAAATAAATAAATTATTTTAATTACCCCATGTTCACTGACCCACCTAAATTTTACATAATAACCAAGAACCAATTTCTAATTCATTCTTCAGCGGGACTATAGAAACTTCTCTGCCACATTGAAATGGCCCGACAGAGGAAGTTTTATTGTAGGACTAAGCCCACTATACTTGGCCCAACAAGATATCATCCAGGCTTACTTACATATAAAGCCCAATAAGACACGGCGTCGTTTGATATATCACTTCAACCAAACAACTCGTTTGCCCCTTATAAATGTCACCCTCCCTCAGGTTGAATGCCACGACGCCGTTTACTCATCACTCCTCTGCATAAATTGATAGGCGTCCGTGCGCGCAGTTTCTCCCTACTTCGATCAATTTTTGCTGAACCTTCTTCCTCTTTTTATCACGCGAACAGTGAGTGGAGTCTAGGGTTCTTCATTCAGACTGAAAGGCGAAGCCATACACACACAGTAGAGAAATATGAGTATATGGAATTATGTGGTGACGGCTCACAAGCCGACAAACGTTACTCATTCATGCGTCGGCAATTTCACTGGTCCTCAGGAGCTCAATCTCATCGTTGCGTAAGTCTTCTCCACTACGCTATATCTATCCCATACATACAATAGTGCACTTGACAGAAAATATAAAGTTCCTTTATTTCTGGCTAATTGGTAAACGATTATGGCTTTGATTTTGTGTCTGTTAATGCTATTGCGTTATCGCTATGGAATTTAATATTTTAGGGTTTTCTATATTGAGTATCTAATTGTTTCTATGCTGCCCAAGTTTGAAATGTATTTTACTATTTAGTGATTGCAATCCATTTACAGGAAATGCACCCGAATAGAGATCCATTTACTCTCGCCTCAAGGTTTACAGGTACGATGCTCAAGTTACATTAGACATTTATTATGAAACTAGTTTGCATGGCCTTTTGTAACTCATTGAAAGCCGATTATAAGAAAACTGATGCTTTTTTTAAGAAATTATTGACCTTCCATGACACTTTATATCGCGGGGTTCATATTAAGTTTTTTTCTCTAAATTATTCGTGAAAAGCCCTTCTTGAGATGGTGGTTAACGGAAGTTCTAGTGAGAAAATTGTGGGGTGGGGTTGAGGGAGATAGGGAAGCAAGCCCTGTGCTTGGGTGTATCTACTTGTTCTATGTTTAGTCTGGGATGAGAGCACTGCAAGTCTAGTAGGGGGCAATACAGGCCATCCTAGCCTAATAGAATAACTCAATTTCCACCTAGAATTCTTTTATCATGGGTGCTGTGGAATCATAATTCTAATGTATGGATATCTTTGCAGCCTATGTTGGATGTGCCAATATATGGGAGAATTGCCACGCTTGAGCTCTTTCGCCCACATGTGAGTATTCAAATTGATATATGAAACTTTGGTTTGATGACACTCCATTCTTATTAAAAACTCATGTAGTCTGATTAGTTTTGTTCTCATGTACCTTGTGAAATAGAGAAAAAGACATTGATATCTAACTATCCGATTAACTTGACGACAGGGAGAAACTCAAGATCTCCTTTTCATAGCTACTGAAAGATATAAATTCTGTGTTTTGCAATGGGATGCTGAGACTGCAGAAGTCATTACAAGGTGTGACACTATATTATTAAAATTTTGGATGATTATATTTTGGAAGCTCTAATTATAGTATGCTGATATGTTGACACTGATATTTTCAATAATTCCTCAAACAAAGTTATATCTCAATCAGATCACACCTCAAACAAGGTGCGATCCAAATAGTTTCATAACCATGACGAGTCTCTGCCCAGTTAACAAATGAGTTGGCCTGAAATAATTTACTTAGAGGCAATCCAAACGAGGGCTTAGGACTAGTCTTTATTTTCCAGGTTATCTCATTGTCATTATTATAGGTGTTGCTCTACATTATTCCTGAAAGGAATTTACTTCTTTTTTGTTCGGGTGGCTTCCACCATTGAAATAGGGCAATGGGGGACGTATCAGATCGAATTGGTCGCCCCACAGACAATGGACAGGTATTTCCTGTATGCTGGGGATTTTCATGTTCATTCTTGATATCAAATTTGTTTATTTAAGAAATTTAGCCAGTTTATGACTTGTTTATTAATGTCCTCGTAGATTGGCATAGTTGATCCAGATTGCAGATTGATTGGACTTCATCTATATGATGGATTATTCAAGGTATTTGTCCTCATGCCACTCAAATTTCAGTAATTTCTCTTTTTTTGTTTCTTTTGGAGGGTTAAAACTGGTGTTTTCATTCTTTTACCCTGTAGATTATGAGCATTTCTGTTTGTTTTTTAGGTCATTCCATTTGATAACAAAGGCCAGCTCAAGGAAGCATTTAATATTAGGTATTTTTTTCCACATGACAAACTCTAGTAATGTACCATGCTGGAAGTAAAATGGAGCCTTCTTATTCCTGAAAATATTTGATTTTGTGGCTTAAACTTCATTTGTCGCCTGTTGTATGGCTGAGTATACCTGTTAATTTCTCGTTTCTTTTTTCTGGTTAACTTCAAGTCCTGCCTTTCTCTAGTTGATGCTCTGCTGCTGATGGCAAACTTTGTGTCTTTGTGTTCATTATTGAAAGAATATGGAGTCTTTGTGTCTATGCTTCGAAAGCATAAAATGATATTGATGTAAATTGGATGTTGGAGCTTGTTGCATCTTTTTATTTAAAGTGATGCACAAAGGGTGTTGGGAATTGTGTCAGTCAACCAAGATTGACTGACGCACTCTTTATTATATTAATAAAACTAGTTTACATTACAAGTATACCCTTTAATACATCTTAGTCCCATTGTTTTTTCCTCGATGTAAAATTTTCTTTTTGTAGCAAAATTAATTGGCAATCTCTAGTTGTACATACCCTGACCTCCAGTTCTACAGAGCAAGTATTCTCTATGATTATGTTGTGTCCTAATTATGCAAGTTTTTACTGTGCAAGATAGGAGCATTATATAATATTCATCTTGTCATTGTGCAATGGACTGGGTTTCTGACTATCCTCTCTAACTTATATACTATTTCATTTGTTGGTTCTTCAGGCTCGAGGAGCTTCAAGTTTTGGATATCAAGTTTTTGTATGGTTGCCCAAAGCCAACCATTGTTGTACTTTACCAGGTTTTGATTTACTTTTGCACGTTTACCAATATTTTTTGGTGTGTATGTCTTATCTTCTTGTGGTCTTGCCATATGTCGAGGAACCAATTTGCTTATTCCATACAAGTTGCCTTAAGCCAGTGATCTATTTTTATACATATCAGATCTTGGCTAGTACATGTATGCGTTACTCGACGTTTTCTATATTGATTAATTTTATCTTTCATGATTTCCCTTTTGAGATATGTTTCATGGGTTAAGACGGTCCAAGGGTTAAGACGGTCCAAGTAATGCGCTCAGCAAAGAATCTCATTCTATGCTTTAAACCATATACCATTTTCTTGTCCAAGTATGATGTCTTTGACAAGATTACTTGAGCCTTTTGGAGTTTATATATTGTTTTCATTCACACACTTCCATACTTATTATTTCTGTTTGTTCTTAGTCATGTTTTTGGCCTTTTTCTTAGCATCCTATTCCTTGTCATATATCATTGCCTTGATTGGCAGGATAACAAGGACGCTCGTCATGTGAAAACATATGAGGTTGCTTTGAAGGATAAAGATTTTGTTGAGGGTCCATGGTCTCAGAACAATCTTGATAATGGGGCAGATTTGTTAATCCCAGTGCCACCTCCTCTTTGTGGTGTCCTAATTATTGGTGAAGAAACTATTGTGTATTGCAGTGCCTCAGCTTTCAAAGCAATCCCAATCAGACCTGTATGTTACATATATCAGCTGCTAGCTCTATGCCAGCTCATTTTAATCATGATCCTGATCCTTGTTCATGTTTTATCTTTGAAGTCTATCACAAGAGCTTATGGAAGGGTTGATGCTGATGGTTCACGCTACTTACTTGGGGATCATAATGGGCTTTTGCACCTCCTCGTTATAACCCATGAAAAGGAGAAGTAAGTTTACTGTCTTGTATTCCATTGTTTCTCAAATTAAGTATATTTCACTTTGATTTTCAAGTTTTAGGCTTATATTCAACTGTTTAAAATGCCTAAAATGTTTTTTTATTTGTGATCCACTAGAGTAACTGGACTTAAAATTGAGCTGTTGGGGGAATCGTCTGTTGCATCGTCAATATCATATCTTGATAATGCTGTTGTTTTTGTTGGCTCAAGTTATGGAGATTCACAGGTTTGCAGAATATATCTCCTTTTGATCTTTCCAATGTAGCTATCTTTCCTAGGAAATAGATATCTCTGTTTTTATTATGATATTGCAGTTATGAGAGTGATTGTTAACTGCTGAAATGAAGTTTTTAGTATGTTCAATTTCTAGGATTCAGGAGATTGAAATTTGTGCCTTATGCTTGTCTTTCTGAATCACTCTTACCTGTGTCCTAAGATCTATTGTATACACAGGCACCCTTCTTCGATACATAACAGCGTTTTTCGATAAGTTGAATCATGATTTCTCCCATATCAGTTCACTCCGTTTTTCCTGATATAACCCATGTTATATTTTGGCATATTCCCTTGTTAAGTCATTTCATTTTCTCCTAAGTTACGGCCTTGATATATTCGCAGCACTGCAAATAATTTTTCTTCAGCCTCCTTTTCTCTTTTTTTATGTATTTCTGATGTGATTTTGCTTTATTTGTATCATATATTTAAAAGTTTATATTCTTTTAAATTTTATGTCCCTCTCATTGATATAGACTACTGATTTTGTATGAGAAAATATTGTGCTGTCCTGGTGTCAGGTCTTTGAATATTCACAAGAGATAAGAGTGCCTGATCATTTTGTTGTGGATCTGATGCTTGTGAGGAAAACAGAGAATTCAAAATGCTTGTTCAATGATTTTCTGAGATATAATGCAACATAATCTTGATATCGTTTGTCAGATTGCCTCTTTGATTTCTGCATGATGACAGTTTTGCTTATTTCTGGAAACCTTTCTTGTGCTCTCCTTAATTTAATAGGGAAAGTGAGTAGGAATTTGTCAACTTGGAATATCTTTTTGCAAGAAATCTCTCTTTTTATTTCTAAGCATCTTTATGCTGAGTCACATCTTGATTTGCACGTGTGACTAAATTTGAAGTGAAACTATCAAATTTGGAAACTTGAGTTGCATAATCTATGACTATATAAATGTACTTACTCAACTTCTATTTTATCATCTGATTCCTTGGTAATTCTCATATAGATTTACTTCTCTATATCTCGTTATATATAATCCAGCTCATAAAGCTTAATCTTCAACCGGATGCAAAAGGTTCTTATGTGGAAGTTCTTGAAAGGTATGTCAATTTGGGGCCAATTGTTGACTTCTGTGTGGTTGACTTGGAGAGGCAAGGCCAAGGTCAGGTTGTTACTTGCTCAGGGGCCTATAAAGATGGTTCTCTACGCATTGTGCGCAATGGAATCGGAATAAATGAGCAGGTATGATCTTGATAAGTTTCATCTTGCCAAAAATTTCTTTATAAGTTATTATCTCAGTATACTCTATTTTTAATTTCAATCATAGGCATCTGTAGAGCTTCAAGGAATCAAAGGAATGTGGTCATTAAGATCAGCTACTGATGATCCATATGACACTTTCTTGGTTGTTAGCTTTATTAGCGAGACACGTATTTTGGCAATGAACATGGAGGACGAATTGGAGGAAACTGAGATAGAAGGTTTTTATTCGAACGTCCAGACATTATTTTGTCATGATGCTGTGTATGATCAACTTGTGCAGGTATGGTGGTTGCAGCATTCAAAATCCTTTTGTTGGCCTTCTAAGATTTTCTAACGCAGATTTTTGATAATTTTGTAGTGTCTAAATCCTTACATATCATGAATTCCTGAAAATAAGATATGACGTGTGTGATCAGCCTCATTAGTATATCTTTTGTGCTTAAAGAATTGCAATAATATCGTCTCTGGGCAGTTGAACGGAGATATTTTATTCTCTAGGTGAAAAGTAGAGGAAAAAAATAATGGATGGGCATTAATTGGTGTCATCCTCCATACAAAGGTTAATCTATTTGTATTGTTAATATCTAACTCTAACCTTTGTATTGTTTATATCTAGCATAAACTTTATCTGAAATCTACAACTTTTGAGAGTTCATTACAATCAAGAGGTTTAAAAAAACTACTTCTAGTCTTTGAGTAGATTCGTTTTTCAAAAAAAATTAAATATGGATTCTTTTCAAAGAATCTTCTAAAATACATGGTGTTGCTATATCCTAGTTCTTTTCCTTCCTATTCCTCCGTTCATATGGGTAGTATATTAGAATGCTGCAGACGAACAAGTAATATACTTTCCCCACTTTCTTTTGCTAGAGTAGACTTTATAAATTTCGATTCTTGGTATTTGCAAATGGAAAATACTATCAGAATGAAGTCATGGCGTTAGGATCACTCAAAAATAAAGTTGAAGTGCAACTGGGGAAATATGTTTCTCTTTTTACCAGGAAGTAAAGCTAATTACTCAGTAGTACAGAAGACTGTGGGTGATCTTGGTTATTTTTCATGTTGTATTTTATTTCCTTTTTGCTGGTAATGTAACATTGTCGTTATTGTGCCAATTATGCTGGCTAGTACTTTTCCAGGAGATTGCATGGAGGAACTGCATACCTGATTTACTTTTTAAGTTATTGCTGTAGCCGATTTTTAAGTAGGAAATGAATAATGCAGGTTACTTCAAACGCAGTCAGATTGGTTAGTTCTACCACCCGAGAGTTCCGTAACGAATGGTTTGCTCCGGCAGGTTATTCAATCAATGTTGCCACAGCCAATGCCACTCAGGTATATAACCAACTATAACTTATAGGATCAAACTTGAAATGAATGTCTGACAAGAAGCTAGCGAAGATCATAAACATGAAATTTAGTTCTCACAAGGATTTGTATAGATGATTTACTACAGCAGTTTGTTTGTCACCTGGTGCACTGCAGTGATCATGTTTTGCACGGGAATGTGTATGAATTTTAAGCCACCTCTGCTAGTTTTGGGCCCATACATTACTGGCTTTCCTTGATTATATAATCCAATCCCATCTGCGATCAAACAACAGGGGACCGTAGTACCCACACTTGATGTAATATAATAGAATCTTGAATAATAATGGCTTTAAGGGGATCTGGTCAACCAGTTGGGTGGGTGTTGAGCTTTCTCTATGTTTTCTCTGTGATTTCTGGATATTGTGATGGATATTTGTTGTTCTCAAGGCCTGGTATACTGTCAGTATTTCTCCTTTTACCTTAAAGAGTGAACTTTTTCTCCGGCTGTCTTCACTTTACTATCAATATTGCTAGAGTCGTCCCAAAAATTCTCTTCTTATTGTGCTTCCTGCAGTTTGCTACTTTCATCTGCAACATTGCCAGTGTTTTTTTTACTGGTTCAATATGTCTGAGTTATTTTTTGAGCTTCCTCTTGAGTGTAAGACATTTGCTTTGGCAGGTTTTATTGGCTACTGGTGGTGGCCATTTGGTCTATCTAGAAATTGGTGATGGTGCGTTGACAGAAGTAAAACATACCCAGTTGGAGTATGACATCTCATGTCTGGACATTAATCCAATTGGTGATAATTCAAATTACAGTCAACTAGCAGCAGTGGGAATGTGGACAGATATCAGTGTTAGGATATATTCACTTCCCGACTTGAATCTTATTACGAAGGAGCATTTGGGAGGGGAGATAATTCCTCGTTCTGTACTTCTGTGTTCTTTTGAAGGGGTTAGTTTTATTCTTAATTATGTTAACGTCGGATATAATTGTACATTGATTCTCTCTTCTGTGTATGCATTTTTGCTATTGAGAAATTTTGGGCTCTTGGATATTGGTTGTCCTTAATACCCCAAAATGAATAGGCAGTCGTTGGCTGTTTGCATATGCTTTTTGGGTTAAAAGAATTGGGCTGGTTCTAAGAACATGGTGCAGTTTATTTCATTTGTAAGTTTTGCATAGAATTTTGATTCATAAGAATGCATACAGCAGGGTTATTTGCCCATAATGCACATGATACCCATGTCCCTGTTTAACTTTCTTAAATGGGCTCTTGAGATAAGGTTGTTATGCTAGTTACAAGGTACAAAAAAGGCACCCCTGTAGGGAGGATTTATCTTTATGTCTTTTACTGCCCTAGAGTTCCCTTTGGAGTATCAGCTTTTTGGAAAAATTTATATTAAGTTCAGTATGAGATCCATGTTATTGTCCTCTGAAAAATTTACCGAATTTGTATAATTTTCAGTCCAAGTATTTATTAAAGGACACTATACAAGTACTTTGACTTTTTAAGCAGAAGATGTGGGTCTGAAAACAGAAAGAGGCTTTAATATATGCATGAAAGTTCTTCTGAGATCAAGCTACAAGCAATCCTGATGGGGCTAATATAACACTGTTGGGTGCTTTTTAATTTCAGATATCTTACTTGTTATGTGCTCTTGGGGATGGACATCTCTTGAATTTTGTGTTGAACACAAGTAACGGTGAGCTGGCGGACAGGAAGAAAGTGTCTTTAGGGACCCAACCCATTACACTTCGTACTTTTTCATCAAAGAATGCCACACACGTTTTTGCTGCTTCTGATCGACCGACTGTCATTTACAGCAGTAACAAGAAATTGCTTTACAGCAATGTAAATCTAAAAGAAGTCAGTTATATGTGCCCTTTCAATTCTGCTGCTTTCCCTGACAGGTGAAATATCATTCCGTTCTTGTGATATGGTTGGATAAATCTTGGTTAATGTTCTGCTTAACTCTGATTTAATTGTAAGGTGATAGATTATAAATTGTCAACTTCTAGCTTTTGCATATTGTGGGACTTGAGTTGAGGTTGGAGGGTATTAATTTCCATAGGGAGTGAGTTGTGATGGGGGAGAGCTCAAGTTTCTTTCTCTGTTTCTGTTAATTGACATCTTATGTGGCGTAATTAAAGCTCTGTTAAGAAATTTTTCTTCGTCAACAGCCTTGCAATTGCTAAAGAAGGCGAACTAACAATTGGCACCATCGATGACATTCAAAAGCTTCATATACGCTCTATCCCGCTTGGGGAGCATGCACGGCGTATATGCCATCAGGAACAGACCCGGACCTTTGCCATTTGTAGTTTAAAGTATAACCAGTCAAGTGCAGAAGACTCTGAAATGCACTTTATCCGCCTGTTAGATGACCAGACTTTTGAGTTCATATCAACTTATCCACTGGATCAGTTTGAGTGTGGTTGCTCCATTCTAAGCTGCTCATTCTCTGATGACAATAATGTGTACTACTGCATTGGGACTGCATATGTAATGCCAGAAGAGAATGAACCTACCAAGGTTAATTACTGACTCTCTCTATCTGTGTTTGCCCACTTGCATTACTGCTTGTATGTTATGGTGCATGTGCTTTGTATGTCCTTGTTCTCATTTTCATTGTTCATTTTTCTTCCATATTCTTCTTTCCTTCCCCAAAATCTTTTCCCTAGGACTTATGGAGGTTGGCTTCTTTGGTTTCCAGCTTCTTTTCAGTCCACATTTTATTCTCTTCTCGAGCCGAACTTCTGCTGCCCTTCTGCTTTTACCATTGTTAACTTTTCTTTTTGTTTCTCCTTCAAATAACTTCAGGGTCGGATATTAGTTTTTGCTGTAGAAGATGGAAAACTCCAGCTTATTGCTGAGAAGGAAACTAAAGGGGCTGTTTACTCTCTTAATGCCTTCAATGGGAAACTGCTTGCTGCCATTAATCAGAAGATTCAGTTGTATAAGTGGATGCTCCGTGATGATGGCTCTCGTGAGTTGCAATCTGAATGTGGACACCATGGCCACATACTTGCCCTTTATGTACAAACTAGAGGAGATTTCATTGTTGTCGGTGATCTGATGAAATCAATATCTCTGCTGATTTACAAGGTGAACGTTTCTAAACTCCGGAAGTGTGGGCACAAATTTTTAAAATTATGTTTTGTTTCTCATTCCCAAGTTTTTGTTCCACCTGTTTGATTTTCTACCTTTGTAATCTATTGGATTTCCTTGTCCGAGCCCATTCTCGAATTTGGCACCAATTGTCTGAAATTCTTGGTTTGCTGTTTATGTGCAGCATGAAGAGGGTGCTATTGAGGAGCGAGCCCGTGACTACAATGCAAATTGGATGTCAGCTGTTGAGATTCTGGATGATGACATTTACCTTGGTGCTGAGAATAATTTTAATCTCTTCACTGTCCGGAAAAACAGTGAAGGGGCAACAGATGAGGAGCGGGGACGCCTTGAGGTGGTCGGTGAATACCACCTTGGTGAATTTGTTAATCGATTCCGACATGGTTCACTTGTCATGCGATTGCCCGATTCTGATGTTGGCCAGATTCCAACTGTCATATTCGGTACTGTCAATGGAGTCATTGGGGTCATTGCTTCTCTCCCTCATGAGCAGTATGTCTTCTTGGAGAAGCTGCAAATGAATCTGAGGAAAGTGATAAAGGGTGTGGGGGGGCTGAGCCACGAACAGTGGCGATCTTTCTACAACGAGAAGAAAACAGTTGATGCTAAAAACTTCTTGGATGGTGATTTAATTGAGTCCTTCCTCGATCTCAGCAGGAATCGGATGGAGGAGATTTCGAAGGCAATGAATGTTCCAGTGGAGGAACTAATGAAGAGAGTAGAAGAACTGACTAGGTTACATTAACTCCATTCCTGCTTCGATGTGCCTTCTACGTTTCCACCAACTCATTCAGTCTGTGGCATCAGAAGTTGCTACATTTTCTGACTACGTCTTGTGTGGCTAATTTGCTGTTATCTTCCTTCCCTTGTTCCTTATGGAACTCTTGTCTACTTATAGAATGTTCATAGGATGAACATTCCGGCATGTGAGGGTTGTATAAAATATATTTTGTTTTATTTTTTCAGAAATACTGTAATATTGTGAGGTGAAAAAGTTTAGAATTGCATCCGTTTGAGTGAAAAAAAACATTTCGTTGGACACGTTTTCTTGCTTTTAGATTTTGTCCCCTATATATTTGCCCAGTGGTAGGAGTAAAAAGTCATTGTCTTTTTCTTCCTTGTGGATGGCTCGTAGTGGTGTCATTATGACTATCACTGTTAGTTCTTCGGAGAAGCAGCAAAGTCTACTACCGTTCCCCACGTGTTTCTCCTTGCGAAAATTCGCTTCCAATCGTGTTGCATTTTGATTCCAAAACTCTTTCTATACCAATTTTATATTTCTTGATTTTGTGATGTATTTTAAGTGTATCATTTCATTTAAAATAATGATATAATGATAATGACGGTGTGATATCACCGTTCTTAAATCTCAATCATAAATTTAAAGGTCAAAATTCTTAGATTTTCATAAAATCAAATGAAATCTATATGCAGAAGGCTACGAAAGTTTTTGAGCTCTCTCAAGTCTCAAGGTAAGTCCAAAGACATATAGTAAGACATTAAGCACATGCAAGAGTTATGGCAACTTCTAGAGAACAGAGGAAGTAGACAACTCAAAAGTATTTAACACGAGTTTTAATGTTTTTGCATGCATGCATCACGTACAATTTTAAAACTTAAGTAAATAATATGAGCCTATTATGTCATTTTGTTATTAAAGTTCACAGCCTGAGAGGTGGAAAATAAATGCTAATTACTTTTTTAAGAGTTTCGACCACAAATTTAGAGTCCCTTATTCGAAGCAATAAAACTAATTTCCTGTTTGTTTGATACAAATCAACTATAATACGCCGAACTTGATAGCTATAAATTTAATTACATCATATTATTTGAACTAGACAATAAACTTAGTAAAGAAAAAACATCTATTTTATTTTATTTTATTTTGGATGTTAGGTTTTCATATTCGCGATAAATGAATTTCCCATGCAAACAAATATAAATCCTAAAATGTTTTTTTTTTTTAAATTATGAGGATTTATTTTCATTTTTTTGGAACTTGGAAAACCACATCCATTTCTAAAAATTTAACGCCACGTGATTAAAAAACTTACTATAATTATTTTGAGTCATATATATATATATATATTTTTTGTTTGATAACCCAGATTCCTAGCTTGCGCCAGACTAATTCTGGACCTCCTAGACACATGTCCCTAGCACCTAGAAGGGGGTAAATCGCGGGATATGGCTCAACCAACACCCAGGTTCCCAACAAGAACTGTACACTTCTGCGTACAAGGAGCCCAACCCACAGTGATCGCTCGAAACACCTCAGTCGCAGGGTCCCACTAACAGCCCAGTGATTGCTTCATACTGAAATGAATCCGCAGGTTCCCACCAGGATTCGAATCTCCACCCTGCCGTTGGAAGCAAGTCCAAGTCAATTGTTCCGCCAGTTGAGCTGTGCCCCGGGGGACTATTTTGAGTCATATTTTACTTCTACGGTAGGGCCATTAGGGTAGTGGATTATCTTTCCTTGTGTATATTTACTTTCCATAATAATAACGACCAATTTAATTTAAAATAGTAAATTTAAAAAATAATTAAACAAATACCGTGGTTGGCAGGGAGGTTAAAAAAATAAATGAAAGCGTGTTTTAGAAGCGCAACAATTGCGCTTCCTATCAGAAGACGCAACCCGAGGTTGCGCATTCTGATTGCACTCCTGTTGCCTCCTTTCTTCCTCCCCTCCCCTCTTCTTTCCTCTTCCCTCTCCCCCTCCCTCCCGTGCGCACCTCCTCCCCATTCCACCATTATTAAACCTCCACCTTCCCCCCTCCTCACTTCCTCCATTTTCCCCACCCACCAACTTCCCCCATTCTCTCTCTCTCTCTCTCGGCCTTTCACTTGAGTTTTTGATCGAATTTTGTTTTTGTAATTTTTTCTTTCATTTTTTGGATTCTCCTATTCTCGTCTATTTTCGCTTCTTTCAGTAAGTAATATTATTATTATTTTTTAAAATTTTTTAATTAAAAAAATTACTAATTAACATTTATATATTTTTGTTCAGGTTAGTACGTGATATATTAAAATACGACGCAAATCATATTGTGCGTGTGACTTACAGGTATCATATTTCAATTATAATATATATATATATATATATTATTGTAATAATTGTGAAGTAAATGTATTATTATATTGAAAAAATAGATTTGATTGTATTGAAATGTGATTAATATTATTTTTATAATGATACATGCAAGTATATTTTTAATAGCATATTTTATATGTGGAGAAGCTAATGTTTGCAAATTTTTTTTGTATATTATATTTGTTATTTGTTATTTGACTTGAAAATGTGAGTTAAAAATTATTGAACTATTTAGGGAATCTTTTTTACAACTATGATCATCTTAATTAAATATTATGTCTTTGAAATTATTATTTAAAATTAAAATATTAATACTTTTTTTGATGTAGTTATGGCAAATAGAAACAACATTGATGTTCTGGTATACTTTGGTGGTCAAATTATACAAGATGTTAATTCAGTGATATATGATGGTTCTGCAATTGGAGTGAGGAGAATGTCTCGTAGAACAAGATTTTCTGAATTACTATTGAAAGTGTATCAGATTACGGGTGTTGATAATAAATAATTCTTATTGAAATTATTTGATAAGTACTGTTGCGGTAATGTGTCACAACTAATATCAATAATGAATGACGAAGGATTAGAATTTTTCTTAGATCCGGGAAGAGAAAATTAATTTGTAGAATTTTATGTTGAGGCAGAACAAATTGTTCACAATATTGTGCCTGAGATACCAACAACCAATGAGTATTATCAGTATACATCATTTTTAAGAGATGATAGTGTGTTTGAAATGACTACAGTGACGTAATGTATGACAAGTGTTGTCATCAATGAGTTTAATGCAGGTGCTTCAAGCGCTGGTCAAGAGCATTTTCAAGGTACAAATACAGAACCGTATAATGCATACACTGATGAATTATTTGACCCACTTGTCGACAGTTTAGGTGCTGAAGAACATATTAATTTTGAATCCGATGAAATTACTGATGAAGATGATGGTGGTGGTGGTGATGATGATGGTAATGGGGTCGAAATTGATGATTTGAAAGAGATGTATGAGCAACATTATGAGGGCAACTCATCCCAACATCAAGTGCCAGTTTATACATCATTGTCCTCAATAACAAATGAATATGACTCTAATCATACTATACAATTCTTCACAACATGTTACCCAGAAATAGTTGTTGATTCTATTGATATTCCAAATAGAGGAAAGTTTTATAACTCTAGTGTTGGAAAGTTTGAAAAGGGTATGGTATTCAAAAACAAAAAAAATCTCCAAGTTTCAGTTAAAGATTACTCTATACAAGTTGTCAGACGTGAGTATCGGATGATTGAGAGTACACCAAAAATATGAAAAGTGGAATGCAACCATAGTACATCGACCACATGGTGTAATTGAGGGCTTCGAGCATCATTGAAAGCAAAGCTCGGTTTATGGAAAATCACAAAGTGGAGAGGACCTCATACCTGCCTTATGAATTTAGTATCTGTGGATCATCGTAACCTATGTAAAAACATGATCGCAATGTTGCTTACTGGTATAGTTCAGTGTGACCCGACTTATGAGATTAAGTATGTCCAACAAAATGTGAAAGAGAAGTATCAGTATTTTATTTCATATCATAAGGCCTGACACGGTTTGAAATGCGCAAGGGAAAATGTTTATGGCACTTGGGAGAGCTCAGTTAGAAAATTGTCTAAGTATTTGGGAGTTATACAAAAATGAAATCCAGGCATAATTATGGAGTGGCATCACATCGACACCGAATTCGCAGAAAAGAAAATATTGAAATATGTATTCTGGGCATTCAAGCCATGTATCGATGGGTTCCAAAATTGTCATAAAGTAATAATTGTTGATGGAACACATCTTTATACAAAGTATAAACACAAGTTGTTGATTGCTGTGGGGATAGATGCAAATCAACAGGTTTTGCTTCTGACTTTTGCAGTTGTTGATGAAGAAACATTTATATCTTGAAGATGGTTTTTGCATATGTTGTCTATGTATGTTGTTCGCGGGATTGAGGGTGTCTGTTTGATATCTGACCGACATAGTGGCCTACTTGGAGCTGTTCAATACATATATGATTTTACGCCACCTCGTGGGGTGCATCGTTTTTGCTTAAGGCATATGTTATCTAATTTCAACAAGCGGTTCAAGAGTATTGTATTAAGGAATTTGTGTTATACAGTTGGTTCACAATTGACAATCAGACAATTTGATAAGGTAATGGAAAAAATAAAGACTCTTAACGATGATGCACATACATACTTAGAGAATATAGATAAATGTCAGTGGACTCTAGCTTATGATAGAGGATGGCGATGTGGCATTCTGACAATAAATATGTCAGAATGCATTATTTGAAAGGTGCACGACAGCTTCCAGTCACTGCTATTGTACAGATTGCGTTCTATCGTGCTATTAAATATTTTCTCGATCGACTATCCAAGGGTCGTCGAATGGTGGAGAATAACCAACCATGGCCTGATAATATATTACAAAGGTATGAGAGTTGGCAGAATCTATCTATAGAGCATATGGTACATGTGTTTGATTATACAGATCAATCCGCGTATATCATAACACGTCGATCAGGATCATCCAGGAGTTTTACACATGTCGTAAAACTGAGGTCAATGGAGTGTTCATGCGGTAATTGGAGTCAATTTGGAATACCTTGCTTGCATGCAATGCATATTTGTCAGCATTTTAGAGTTAATCCACCAACACTCATGAAATTGTACTATAGCACTGCTTTTTATGTAGATACTTACAAAGGGAAGTTTGAGCCTTTGCCAGATGAAGTTTATTGAGATGCGCCGAATTTTGAGTTGTGGCATAATCCAGCATTGCGGATTCAGAATCGTCGTGGACGGAATACTACTACTCAAATTCCTAACGAGATGGATTGGCCTCAGACACGTGCTAGACAACAAGCACGAGCAAGGCAAAGGGTCAATGTAATAGAACGTGGAACAGCTTCATCTTCCCAGCATAGATGATATCATTACATTTAGATTAGTATTTGCTTTTGTGCGGGAGTAATACTCTTTATTTGTATAAAATAATTTTATAATGATGTTATATTTAACTATTATTAATGATGTATATACAATTTCATGTTATATGTTAAAATTTGTGTTTAATTATTGTTAACCATATGGTTAAATTTCATATTATATGTAAACATTCATATGATGCTATTAAAAAAATTATCCTTGACACATAGTGTTATTCATTTGTAAACATGATGGATATTGTTTCTGTATATGGTCCACGGGATACGACAGTTTTATCCTGACAGGCTACTCACCGTTCAGAGAGTGTATTTGATGGTGCGGTTGATAGGACACTTACAGTTAGGCACGCAGGCGCACCATTTTGGAGTCTTCATGGTGGAGAGGATGCATTGCATCCTCGTGTAGTTCATATGCTGTATGATATGGGATTCTATGGCGTCTACCGATGTGGACACTTTGATATGAACTTTCATTTTATTACTGCTCTAGTCGAGAGATGACGACCTGAGACTCGTACATTTTATTTTCGCATTGGTGAGATAACTGTCACACTACAAGATATTGCAGTTATTTGGGGTTTACCAGTAGATGGTCAGCCTGTTATTGGAGTTGATCCGAGGAGATCTACCGAGCAGTGGCAGGATTATTGCCACAATTACTTAGGATTTCGACCCACTTCACAGCAGTTTAGGAGTGGGCATATATTGTTGAGTGCCTTGAGGGGTTATCTTGAGGCTAACCCAGTGACAGATGACACTCCCCACGATGAGTTGGAGCGATATGCACGCGGCTGTGCATTGATTCTATTCGGTAGCATTATATGTCCTGATTCATCAGGCAATGGAGTGTCGTTGCTATATCTACAGAGTATGGAGCAGATTAAAGATGTTATTTATTTTAGTTGGGGCAGTGCAGTACTGTCTTTCATGTATCGTGAGTTGTGCACTGCATCGGATAAAGACAAGAATGTTATTAGTGGTGCGATGGTGCTTCTACAGGTAAACTTTATATAAGTATTGTTACTTTCTTATGTTATTATATCAATATGTTTGCCTTGTACTATAGATTAATATATACTTTTGCAGATATGAGCATGGTCTCGCATTACCATGTTGATGCCAAGACGATTACGTTCGTGAGTAAATATGGGGCCACTCATCGGCGCTAATGATCATGAGCTTCCACTTTTTCCATATGGTGCAAGGTATAAGCCCATTTATTAACGCTAATGATAATGAGCTTATACTTCTACTATTATTTTGTGATTATTATTTTATGATTATTATTTCATAATTGTTTTTATATACATATAGGTGGATGCAGTAGTACAGCTTCACGCGTACAACGAGTCATTCACTCAGGATTATTAGGGATATAGTAGATAGGATGACTGATAGAAAGTTGAGTAGAATTTAAGACACTTGTTTAAATTTGATTTGATTTTTCTTTTCATATATGTACAAATAATTCAAATTTATGTATTTTATAATTGTAGTTTATATGGGAGCCATATGATATGAGTTCACCGGATATTATGGTGTTGGGTCCAAAATATAATACGCCACTGTGGAGATCTCGTTGTCCATTGATCAACTACGCTATCGTGGAGTTCCATCATCCAGAGCGGGTCATGGGCCAGTTTGGCATGCGCCAGTACATTCCACTAGATATACTAGCGTATGAGCATACTTTACATGATGTAGACCGCATGGGACGCAGTGGAGAGGATTGAGCTCAATATCACCGGGAGTATGTGTCGCAGTGGGCAAATAGACATAAGTTTATTATCGTTAACCCTCCCATTATTGGGTCCGATAGTATTGAGCCTCGCTATATGGATTGGTATGATGGCATTACACGCCGTCTGATATCACCATCCTATTTGCCTGTGGAGGAGGGGTACCAACCTTCACACATATCAGATTTGGAAGCTATGGTAATATATTCATTAATAAAAAAATTTATAATGTGTATGCATCATGTTTATGATATTCTTTAATATTATGCATTTTTTACACGTATTTTAGAGTATGGCAGTCGAAAGGATTAGATTCAGTGCTGATGGCGCGAACTAGCAAGATATAGTTTCACTTATGCAGTTGAGGAGTGAAGCTATACACGCCACTGATGATCTTAGACGCCTACTTCGTAAACAACAAGATGCTGTAAATATACCAGTGCCATCACCACAAGACACAACCAGGAGGACGAGGAGGCTTACTAGAGTAGTAGATGATGCGGGTCCCTCTACCTCGACACGGGGTACATTTACTAGCCATACTTCTACATCTTACGACATTCCTTATCCACTTATGTCTAGTGTAGCAAATGAGGCAGGTCCATCCACCTCGATACATCGTGTATCACACAATTTGGATAGTACCGCCGACTATTATGTGCCTCAACAGGTACAACCGGATGATTCATTCACTCCGTATTGGGGTATGCCACTATCTACGACGTCATTTTCTACACTACTCAGTTCAGATTTAGATATGACGCAAACACCGTTTGTTCAGCAGCATATAGGATACGATTTTGGACATGGAGATTTTACTGTCTCGCCTATTGCATTTCCACATTTAGACAGCGATTATCATGATCATGGAGAGTCAACCTCCATAACTTTATCAGACCAATCACATGATATTGCTGCTGCTCATGGTGGACGTAGAGGTAGACGCCAACGCCAACGACGTACGTGTGGCACTGGTGGTCATTTTTAGTATTTTTTTTATTCTTGTATTTTTCAAAAATTTTAAATTCAATACTGTAATTATTATTCAAAAAAATTATTTGTCTGATTTATGAAATAAAAATAGTATTGTTATTATTTTTATTAAAATATTTACATACATATACTAAAGTAAAAAAATTTAAACAACACAACTTTATATTATTTATTATTATAATAAAAATATTTACTTAAATACATGTAAATATATATATATATATATTTATCTAAAATATATGTATAAAATATCAATCATCCTTAATTACATCTCACTCCTTATTTCTCCACTCACATAAATTTATATATTAATCATATATAAAGTAAATATATATATATATTTTAAAAAAATATAGATATAAAAAATATATTAAAATTTGAAGGCGTAATAGTAACTTGCGCCTTCAAACTGAAAGCGCAATCCAGGGTTGTGATTTCAAAAGGCGCAATTTACTATTTCGCCTTTAATCAGTGAAAAAAAAAAAATAAATAAAATTTGAAAGCCCAAACGGAAGTTGCGCTTTTAAATTAAAATCGCAATTCCTACTTGTACTTTCATTTTATTTTTTAACTACTCGTTATTCACGGTATTTTATCAATTTAAATATAAATTTATTATTATATATTAATTGACTCAATAATAACCCCAAGTCCACATTGCAATTTGCAACCAAATGTCAGCGGTGACGCTCGGTTTTGTCGGCTATAGTCCAATGCAACATCATCGTAATTATTGAACAATCAATATATGACAAGGTTTTCAAAGCCACGGGAACAATGGTGAGAAAAAGAAGGAACGGAAGAACCTCTTTCCTTTCTCGTTGAAATCACCTTCAAAACCAAAGGGAAAGAGGATTTCAAAGAAGGAACCTTTTCTGGGTCCAAGAAATTGGAAAAATTAAAGGGTATAGATTCCATATTCCTACTCCCCTGCAGCCCTACCAACCCTCATCACATATTTGGTCATTAAAAAGTCTCTTACCCTATCAACAAAGGAACTTTTTTCTGCCCCAGAAATCTTGGCTCACTTTTCATATATACGTACAAAAGACCCACTTTTGGTTCCATTCTACATTTTCTCTGGCTCGGTATCTCTCCCTGATTTATTGTTTCTTGTTTCGTTGTGCGTAAATTACCTTTGTTTCGTTCTTTTTTTCTGGGTGTGGGATTTATTTCGTTGTTTCTTGGTTATCTTGAGATCTTCTTTTTTGGTATTTCGCGCTCTTTTCTTTGTTTTATTTGTTCTTTAATATGTCTTATTTTGAGATTTTTATGTGCTTCTTGATTATCTTGAACTGTTGATTGTTTATATTATTCGTTTTCTCTAACTTTATATGTTCGAGTTTCAAGATTTGACGTTCTTGGCGTGATAATGAGGAAGGTTTAATCAAAATTATTCTCTGAGGTTGGTGCTCGTAGAAATTAAAATATTTAAATGAAGGACGCAGTTATGTGATGATGGGAAGATTCATGCATAAGAATGAATTTGTTTTTGTTTTTTGTTCTTTTTTTCCTTATATTCAGTTGCATTATTCTTTACTTTCTTGCATAATGGCTTAAAACTTTGCTAGATGTCTACTTAATAGTTGAAAAGATGAAAGGAAAAATCTACTAACAGGGTATTTTTCTCTTCAGACATATCAAAACTAGATGTTTCAATTCGATATAGTTCTTGTCATCTGCAATCAACTTTAATGCGGTTTCTAGGAAAATAAGGCATAAAATATTTTGTGGGAAACGGACAAACAGATTTGCTGTTGGTTTGACATATATATGATAGATAGTGTGCCCACTTTATCTGTTTCTATGTAATAAGTTTGACTTGACGAGGATTATATACTCTGGATGACCTTGACTTGAATCTTTGCAGGAACTCTATTCAATCTCATTCTGATTTGCGACACTAGAAATCAGAGGAGAAGAAATATGTATTTGTAGATTGAAATAATACTAGTGACAAGAGTGTTTTAGAATGGGTTTTAAGCCATTTGAATGGTATTGCCAACCAGTCAAGAATGGGGTTTGGTCAAAAGCAGTGGAAAATGCATTTGGAGCTTACACCCCATGTGCAACTGACTCTCTAGTGATCTGCATTTCACATCTGGTTCTTTTGGGGTTGTGCTTAAATCGGCTATGGCGATTAAAGAAAGATTTCTCAGTTCAGAGATTCCGCTTAAGATCAAATTATTACAACTACGTGTTGGGTTTGTTGGCTCTGTATTGCACTGGAGAGCCTTTGTTCAGATTGGTCATGAGAATTTCAGCATTTGATGTGGATGGTCAGCATGGTCTTGCCCCGTATGAGGTAGGATGCTCTCTTACTGTACTATTGTGTTTGCAGGGTATTCACTTTTCTTCCCAAAGACTTCATTACAAAGTGATCTCTAACTTGATTAGTGATCTTCTGAGTTCAATATTTCAAGATTTTTTTTTCCATTGAGTGCTTAGGTTCTCAACCTGCATTCATTTGGATTAATAAGGTTGCACACTATCTGGACACAATAGGTATTGAATTCTCACAAATTTGGTTGAAATGTGAGAGGGCTGTCTGATTTCAGTTTCTTAAAAAGTTAACTCGACTTGGCTACAGGACTTCACGCATTTAGTTCTTGTTGCCTCTGTTATTCTTGATATCGACAATCACCATCAAAACATAATGGAGATAGTGACAGCTTTGATTTTTGAATTTGCACTCGCTGTTTGTGAGACCCTACTAAAATCAACCTCAGTCTCATATTTGTACATTTAATTTTTCTCTTGCATATTAGTGACTTCATCTGATGAAAAAACTTACTACATAGACACCAGCTACTAGGTTTTCTTACAGACATCATCAGTTTTAAGTCATCCTGCTAATTGGTGTTGCACTGGAAATCTGTTTCTTTATAATATGATCTGATTATGTAGTTGGAAACTTGCCTGAAATTGGATACAGTGAAAACTTCAGAGAAGTGAAAAGAAGAATCACATTAATTGGTTAAACAGTGGTTTGCTCCGTCATCAGGATGATATGCTTAGCATAGCTTGGTTGCTTCTACAATGCTTCCAGTAGAAAAATGACTGTGGAGAACATGGAGAATGACATTTATCAGGAAGGAATTGACGAATTGGATTTCTCTGTTCACGGTTTTTCTATCCTATTTCTTTCTTTATTTCGTTGTTGATTTGTTGCCACTCATTATCACATCAAGGAAGCATCTCTTTTTCAATTAGAGTGAATTGTGATTCAGCTCGGTGTGTTCTCATGATACCATTATCTGTTTCATTTACTTCACTTTACCCTCGTTGAATTCATACAATGTAATCATGCATCAATTGTTCGTTTACTATTAAGGTGGTTATTTTAAAATATCACAGGACTTGGAATAATCTCTTTTATTGAACTTCAGTGTTTTTAATTACCCATAGATTTTAATCAACTAACATACTAGATGAACGAATAGAAATAAAAGTGGAGAAACTGCTCACTGCATTATGCAGTGAGCCAAAATTAATTAAGCTTATAATTTTGGTCAAAATATCAGGGAGATGTATCTCTTGCTTATATTTGCTAAATGCAATCTGTGATTTTATTCAGGTTGAGCTCATGCAACTTGCTGTTGACAGGGGTTATATTTATGTCTATAGGTCGTTGCTCTCATCATTGAGGCTGTGACATGGTTCTCTATGCTTGTGATGATTGGACTGGAAATGAAGGTTTACATCCGTGAATCTCGTTGGTCTGTTAGATTTGGGGTTATTTATGCTCTGGTAGGGGATGCTGTTATGCTGAATCTCGCTGTTTCTGTCAGGGATTTTTACGATTGGTTAGTTCTCTGAATATATTCTTGAATGTGTCTGATGAAGCTAATCTCATATTCTTAGGGGAATACTTCTTATTCCTGTTGTTTTTGTTGCAGCTGCCAATACTATGTAGTACCATAAATAACTAGCATTACATAGCCATACTTTCACATTCTAGTTTTCTCTGATAGTTACCGCATACATTGCTAGAGTTTATGGTCTTTGTTATACTGTAATTAGGTTTTCAATTATTTAAAACCAATATTGAGCTCTGCATTCATATTGCATCTTGATTCCCTGATGCGATATTTTTACTGATTATAGAGTATAACTGCTCACATCTGGTTTAAATTTTCCTTCTGCGGTTTGATTGAATTATTTTCTCTGACCTATGAGCTATGTTTTCTTTTCCTTTGTGTACAAATGTGATTTTTTCTCTGCATAATCCTATGTGAAATTAAGCTTTTTAAAACATGAATGTGTAGGCTTGGACATACCCTAGATCTTGTTGTGCGGAACTCCATGAACCAGTATATAGAAAAAGTTAAACTTCATGGCTGCCAATCAATCACGTGAAGTGATTGATCAAATAGTACATGTCCCAACAATGTGAATTGGTTCAAATCTATTCACTCCTGAGTGGGGATGAATTGTCCACTTCTCCCTCTTTTTCTCTTTTGTCATCTTAAAAAGGATATTTGTTTCAAAGCCATATAACCCAGTCTTCTTTCTTTTCTTTCCCATTCTTTCAGACAAAAGGCATAAAAAACTTAGGGGCATTGTTTGCTTGAGGAAATCTTTATATTTTGTAATGATGTTAAAACACTGAATCTCCTCAATATCAGGATAAAATTCTAATTTGCAGTTGCATTTGTGACCTTCAGTGAACTTGATAAATTGTTGTATTTTCAAGTGCTATGTATGGATCACAAGAGGACCTGTAGCCAAGTATTTGAGGCAGAGGTTTTACCTGAGTAGTATGTAGGTCAGGCCAATGAGTTTATGTGTATAACACCAGGACAAAGGGCATGGTGAATGAGGATAGGTGAACATGAACATATATGGAGTTTTTTTTAGTGAAGGTCCTGCTTGATGACGGGTCATCTCGAGATGGTGTTCATACTTTGTCACCGCTGTAAAGTTCAAGTTAACATTTAGTTTAAATCTTACTATGGCGTTAGGTTTTGTGAAAGCATTGCCAGACTCAAGCTTGAATATAACTAACTGTAGTAGAAATTGGATTAGTTCAATTTACACGAAATATGTTAGGAAGAGCTTGTTTCCTGACAACTGAAACAGAATCTTTCCAATATCCATCTACAATTATTCATGACTTTTACTTTGATAATTAAGTCTGTTCCTACTCTTTTTATTCTTTTAATTCTTTTTGTTATTTAGGAAAAGTTATTTCCCTCGAACTATTTGTTCAACATGGTAGGATTTGCATTTGCAATCGGAAAGGAGCATGACTTATTTAAAATAAATATTTTATAGTTGCAATTAGGCACTATCATTCATGTTTGTATCTTATTTTTGCAGGTCTGTTTTCTATTTGTATGTCAGTGAAGTGGTTGTCCAGGTTTGTTTCGCTTCTACTTTTTCTTATCCTCCAAATATTAATATGCACTTGGAATGTATGAGGAATTATGTCTTTGAAATAAAACTAAAACCTCAATATAAGCTGAGATTAGCTTCTCAAGGCCATACTTGCAATGCTTTATTTCTGATGTGTTGACTATCAATTTGGGTCCTGGCTAACGCCTGTTGCAAGTTCTTGAGATCGCAGGAGGCATTAGCATGTGCAATACAAAAAATGAGTTGACTTTGAACCCAAAAACAAAAGGGAAATAAAGATGAATTTTATCCAATTTGTGTGGCCTAATTAAACTCGGCCATCCTTGGCTAGGTTCTATCTCACCTCCTAGACTGTGTCGGGACAAATCATGGCCTAAACTGGCCATCCCAGGCTGTTTGACGCCTCTTGAATGCACAGCGATTAGGTTATGAATGAGCAAACCGTGACCAAGGCTGAGGTCTTGAATCCCGGTTCCTTTATCTGCTTGTCTTTATAGAACTTAAGTTTATTGTCCTTGTAGGTTTTGTTTGGTGTCCTCTTGCTTGTGTATATCCCTGATTTGGATCCTTATCCGGGATATTCTCCATTGCAAACTGATTCTGTGGACAATACTGCCTATGAAGAACTTCCTGGAGGGGAGCAAGTATGTCCTGAGAGGCACGTCAACATATTTGCTAGTACGTACTTGCAAGCTGTACTCATTAAATGATGCTATTATTTGTTACCTCCATTGCCTTGATGGTTGATATTTTTCAGATATTGGCATGTCATTTCATCTGTAGCTCTGTGTGTGTGTGCAGTGGTTATTTTATGGGATCCCTATATCTCTTCCTGGGAACCCTTTCTGTGATACTCGATTTGTCTCTTCTATATTGTGGTGCTTGGACAACTAGGAAGCCGTCAAGTCTAATTCCCCTCTTATTTTTAAATCTTTTCCTCCAATAAGTGTAATAGTTTTCTGTTTTACTATTGAACATGTTTCCTCCAACTAATAATTGGTTAATTGCTTTCTTCCTCAGAAATCACGTTTGCATGGATGAATCCAATCATGCAGCTGGGGTATAGAAGGCCTCTCACAGAGAAGGATGTCTGGAAACTTGATACTTGGGATAGAACAGAAACACTTAATGACTCGTATGTGCATAAATACATATCTAAAATTCATTTTTTGTGTGTGTGTGTTTGTGTGGTCTAACTATTATTGCTGAACTCATGTTACAAAATCCCTTGTCCCCTTTTCTTGAATGAATTCCGCAGTTAAAAAAAAATATTACTTTTGATAAACTGTTTAGGTTCCAGAGATCTTGGGCTGAGGAGATTCGGAGACCCAAACCTTGGCTTTTAAGAGCTTTAAATCGTAGCCTTGGTGGAAGGTAGTCTTGGGAGCCATTGCTTGGAAGTTGTTGGCTCATATAATTTGAATCTGTTCAAACAGTTTTTCATAGTGCTTAGTTGTTTATTGACAATCTTCCTCCTTTCTTTGTTTTCCATTGATTTCTCAGATTTTGGTGGGGAGGCTTCTGGAAGGTAGTGAACCAATTTTGGTTTCTCTTATTCACATTTGTATAGTAAGGCCCTATAATTACATTTTTATCATTTTATGGTAGTGTTTATACCTAATCAAAAACTAGAAAATACTGCACTCATTTCCCACTTGTACCTTATCACAGCTGTAGATCAAGAAAGCAAGATTATGGATTTGGCCTTTCAATATTAGAAGTGACCATTATATATATGCAGGCATATATATATGTACACGAATATATATATATATATATTGTGACAAGAAGCCATTTTCAGTGCTCAACTTATTCACTTTTTCCACCCTTATTTTCTAGTGCGAAATTGGTCTTTCAAAGTTCATAAAACTGTACTCTATTGGTATTTGGGGAACAAACATTTAATTTTATTGCTTCCGGGTGAAGTCAAAATGATAAATTCATTGAGCTTCATTTCATGTAGGTGAAATATATGGTAATGGGAACTTGCTCCTCCAGAATTTGTCGGGATTTTGTGTGTCAATGTGATATGCATCAGCATAGCATCCTTATTTTTTGGCTTATTTCTTTGAAACTCCTTTTTCATAACAAGTTATGACTCTTGTTCTAAATGTAGACAGGGAATGATGTTTCACAGCAGATTTTTGCGTGCTAATGTGATATGCATTAACATTTCATCCTTTAACTTTTGGCCTTTTATTTTATTACGAAACTCCTTTTTCATAACTTCTGATTCTTTTTCAACCTGTAGATAGGGAATGATGTTTCACAGTTTATTGGTCCCCTTGTATTGAACCGTCTTTTACAGGTTAGTTTTATTCCTATAGATGCCTTGTTCAGGATATGAAATGTTCTTTTTTTTTTAATCTTTCCATGTGGTCACTTATCCAAACCCCCCATGCCCACTTCCACACCTCACCCAAAAAAAAAAAAAAAAAAGAAAAAAGAAAAAAAAAACCCTCCTCTGCACGCACGAAAAGAAGCTCATTTATGTTACTGGTGACATCCTCCACAGTCTATGCAACGAGGGGATCCAGCTTGGATTGGTTACATCTATGCATTCTCTATTTTTGTTGGAGTGGTACGTAATGAATTCTCCGTTTTCCTTGTCATTTTTTGGAATGCCATACACTGCATTTGTTCCTGTAGATGTTTTAGTCATTTGGAGTCGTGCTTCTCAAATTTGTTTGCTGGTAGTTTTGAGGTAATACTGGATATGTAATGCCTATGCATTGGGATAGAAGATGCGTTTAGATTTATGTCCTTTGATGGTGGTGTCATACAGCCACACTGGAGGGTATGCAACATAATAGAAAAATAGAGCATACCACTGAATGAGAGAGAGGATTCGGAAGGATCCAATATTCACCTTTCAGTAGCTTAAAAAACAGTACTGAGTATTCAAGTTGAAATCTATCTTATTCATAATTTTCTGCAGCAGGAAGTTTCATATCTATGCTGCTATAGACAAATGAGCCTTATAGAGACATATTAGTACCTTTTAGAGACAGTTATTCGTTGTTGGGTACTGATCCTAATCAAGGCCCTCCATTTCGTTGTTTCGGCACTGGAATAAATCAGGATGAGATATCCAGAAAGTTCAGCTCTATTGATGGAGGGATGAGTCCAGATGTTGTTCACAGTTCTAAATAATCATATCTAATTTATTCCTTTTTGTTCTTAAATGATTTTTGTGTAATATTTATCTGGCACAAATTTTTATTTCCTTCCCCCACTTCTTATAATATGATATTTTTTGACAGCTTTTATATCTCCCATTTTTATCCCCTACCTTCAGGTATTTGGTGTGTTATGCGAAGCTCAGTATTTTCAAAATGTCATGCGTGTTGGCTATCGTCTGAGATCAACTCTGGTAAGCAAGTTTTCTTTACCATCCTATGATCTTCTGATCCCTATTATAGAAACTATTGCTTGAATTCGAATTTTAGTTTGTATCCTCCAAATATGTTTGTATGAACATGTTACTATTTTTTTTGTGGTTATTTCTCTTTTTGTTTCCCTCTTTTATTTTGGGATGTGAGTTGGCTTGGGGAAAGTATCTTGAGATTTTATATAGTTCGGAAGGTTTACAGTTCTAAAGGGAACTTTGCATGTGGTCAGCTGTGATGTTCCATCACCATAGAGGAGTCTGCTATTCTTTTCAAAGGTTTTGAGCTCCTTAATGCACTGCAAGGCTCTTATACATTTGGAACATATTTTCTAGATTGCTGCAGTTTTCCGCAAATCTTTAAGGCTGACTCATGAGAGCCGCAAAAGGTTTGCATCTGGAAAAATTACAAATTTAATGACAACAGATGCTGAAGCTCTTCAGGTATATATATATATATATATATATTTTTGTACTTTAGAAGCATGTGTAATGTTTCCTCATGATTTCTTATCGATGCTCAAATACCATGATAAATTTGAAGATTGGAACTTATATGATTCACGATGTGCAATATGTTCTTTAAAATAGTAACGACTAATCTTTTTGAAAGGTAAAACAATACCGTTTTAATCTATGATATGATTTACGAATGGACTACATGCACAAAAAGATTTTAGCTATCTATAAATTTGTCTGCACAAAATTCAGTACAGACTGTACAGACTCAATTTTTGTTTACGATTACCAAAAATCTCGCTGGAAGAGAATATTTTTTATGTTTTGTGCTAAAAATACATGTGGTGGCTGTGGACTGTTCATTTGGATAGAGTGCAGTTAACGATTAATTCAGCATCTTTTTCTTGCTTCTCAGTGTTTATGGGATAGGGTAGTATCTTTAATAACATTGTGAACTAAAGTAGGAGACTCTGTTTTCTTTTCTTCCTTTTTGCTGGGTAAGGTATAATTAGGGGGGCAGACTCTTTCAGTGCTCAGTTCTCAAGGATTACGCAATGCAGGTGGTTCAAAATGTTTGAGTGGTTTCTATATTTTATAGCTCTGTGAGGACACCTTGTCCATACATAGTTTTGTAAACGGGATTGGATGTTGCTGAGCTGAGTTGAGTTGTAAATTGTAGATGAAGCCACCTTGTCTGTTAATTCCAAAACTATCTTCTTCAATAATAATTATTTTATCCCTCCACTGGAACAATAATTGCCCCATACTGGTCCTCAATAAGTTTAAAATCTGTTTATTTTAAGGTTAATTAAAATCAGTAGGATAACTAAATGAGGGTGTGCATTTAACACCCTTGTTCTAGGACAGAAGCTAACATTGACTAAATATTCTTTTTTAAAGTTCGACAATATTATTCATTGCTTGATTTGACTCTACATTCATTGCTTTTTGCAGCAAATATGCCAATCACTCCACACTTTGTGGTCTGCTCCTTTCCGTATCATTGTTGCCTTGGTTCTTCTTTACCAGCAGCTGGGTGTGGCCTCACTTCTTGGTGCAGTGATGCTTGTTCTGCTGTTCCCCATACAAGTATGGGAACCTTATTTTAGCAGCTCAAGTTTTGGTTATTTTCTTTCTCCTGCAAATTATCTCTTCACAGTATCTGGATGCGATAGGTTATAACTTTCTGAGCAAATTTATCCAATCTTTTCTTGGTTCATTCATCTTGCCCTTAAGGTAGTAAAGAAAATGGATGAGGATCTCATTGAATTGTTCTATGAAGGAGACTCTCACGAAAGAGAGACACAACACTAGTCCTGCCTGCCTATTTCAGAACATTGTGCTAGGCAGCTTTTTGATATCAGCAAGAAGGAATTAACATCTTGTTTGTTTTGCAGAGTGTGATGTTATTCATTTATGCAGGTTTTGGAAATATGTTATCATGTTTCTAGTGTTGTTGCTTCTATGTTCTATATTTTAAACTCCATTAAGGATCTATCGATAGTTTCCCAGTAAAAATTGTTTCGCTTTAAAGTTTCAAGAAACAATCTTTAGATATATATTTTGTCTCCCTTTCCCCGTATAATGTCAATTAGTTCCTCTTTTTGCTCGCTGAAAAATTTACTGTGTCTATACTACATCCTTCTTTCTTAGAACAGTGAAAGGCAGTGCAACCAAATCTATGTTGATATCTTTCTTATAGCAAGCCAAATCATTTCTTAATTTGGTTGGATCTTATGAAGAGATTGAAGATCTTATGACTAGTAGGTGGGAGGATGAATCTTAATGACTAAAGACTTTGGTTGTCCATGTTTAGAAGTTTATCATGAGAAATCATGTGGATTCTCATTCACTAGTATTGATGCGTTTCGGTGTGCCAGAGCTCCAAAGTGTTGGTAGTCATTTTCTATAATAATGAATCATTGACAGGAATGTGAAGGCTAAAAACATTGAAGCCGTGGGGATAAAGATTAAATGGGCCTGAGATCAACTAGTTTATCTCTGATATTAACTGAAGAACATATTTAGTATCTGCATCAATTCAGGAATTGCTTACAATTTTGATAACGATACATTAGTTCATTACCGTGAATGCCCTTTTCGTAAATTCTTACTTGGTGAATCTTAAATTGAATGGTAATGCTTTTAATTTTAATTAGCTATTAACTGGTGTCACCTTATATTTCTTTTCAATTTGTACATGTATATATGTCTTCAACAAAATATTGGCCAGGGGTTACCTGTCATATTTAGTTTTCAATATCCGTCTCTCTGGTTTTGGGAGCCTTAGCTTGCTTGTTTCTAGAATCTGTGTCAATTTCTTGGATGTTGATTGGAATAGTTTTAATTTGAAATTGACCTATCCAAACAGACACTTATTATTAGCAAGATGCAAAAACTGACAAAAGAAGGATTGCAACGCACTGACAAGAGAATTGGGCTCATGAATGAAATTTTGGCTGCTATGGACACTGTCAAGTAAGGTTCACAAACTGAATGATGTCTCAATCTATGTTATGTTATGCATTTGTTTACAAGCATCTTTTCATGCCAAAATGGATTCAGATGTTACGCATGGGAGGATAGTTTTCAAACAAAGGTTCAAAGTGTCAGAAATGAGGAGTTGTCTTGGTACCGGAAAGCTCAGCTACTGGGAGCTGTATGATCTTCATCTGAAAGCTATTTTCATTTACTGTTAATCATGATGAGTGCATTCAATTTCATGCACGTGTAGTTGAAACAATTTTTTTTGTGGAGGTTAAGTGAGAAAATAGCATTATGCAAATCTTGTCGAGGCACTTTGTTTCTGTGGAGATCAGATGCATGTATATTGAACTGGGTTGCAAGATGGCATCCTCTAAAAAAGTTTGCCACCATTAAATGGGGATACTCAAATACATAAAACAATTAAGGACAAAGTTTAGACTGTTGGTTGCATACTACATATGTTTCTTCTTTCTGTAGACTTATTAGTGATGTGTTGATTTTTCAATTTTCAAGTGATGTTTGGTATCTATCATCTTTCTTTCTTGACCTGAGCCTAGTATGGTTGCACATCTGTATTTATCTTTCTTATTTCTTCTTTTCTTCCTCTTTTTATGATTTTTCTCTGGTAATCCTATATTTGAATTGCTATGGTATGACACTATTTTTGTGTATTTGCAGTTGAACAGTTTCATACTTAACAGTATTCCTGTAGTGGTGATTGTGATTTCGTTCGGGGTATTCACTTTACTTGGAGGAAATCTGACACCTGCAAGGGCATTTACATCTCTTTCATTGTTCGCGGTCCTACGATTCCCACTGTTCATGCTTCCTAATATTATAACACTGGTATCTTCTTTCAATATTTTCTCCCATAAAATCTCACCAGTTGAAATTTTCCTTTAGATTTCACATCATTAATGGTACCTGAAGACTATTCCCTGTGTAAATAATACATTTTCTATGAAGTTTTCTGATTACTTTTTGAGTTTCTAAAATCTGTCTTTGTAATGATGCTGAAATTATATTTTAGAGTTCAACTCATACCATTTTCGGCACTAACAAACTTTAGACATTGAGTTATTTTTGCTAATATTGACTTCAAATTGTAAGACAAATGGTAACTGTATATGATTTCTTTAGGATTTTGAGATTAACTGGAAAACTATAGTCTAATATCAAAATTTTTAATATTGGTTGGCTAATTGTGACCCTCCTTTCTTTTTTCTTTTTTACTGTTTTGGTTATTTTATACAGAAGAATCCTATAGTTCACATATTTCATATGCCTTTTCTATCATAATTTTCCAGGTTGTTAATGCAAATGTCTCATTGAAACGTCTGGAGGAGCTTCTTCTAACTGAAGAGCGAATTCTTCTGCCTAACCCACCCAGCGAACCAGGATTACCAGCTATCTCAATCAAGAATGGATACTTTTCTTGGGAGGCGAAGGTTTGTGAATTTATTCTTGCTCTTAAAATTGCAATTACAGACCCTGCTTGTTGGCTCGTAGAACTCCAGCACGTTGTATATTTATGCACATCATTCAAGAAAATATATTTAATCCTCTCAAATTCTTGTACAATACTTTCTCAACAGTTAATTTCTTTTCATTGTTGGTTTAAGTTTTGGAAAATTCAAGTAATAATCAGAGGTGTGAAAGGTAGCTGAGGACATTTAAGAACTTACAAGGTGTTTTGCAGTTACTTATGAATCAAATACTTTCTGTTTTTGCCTCAAGTAATATCCTTTTCGTACACTATGTCGATTGTATTTTCCAGCCTCAGGCAATACTTTTTGCTGAGCACTCAATTATATGAACACCTTCACCTCCTGTTTTAGACCTATCACCTGTAGGTTTTGCCCCAGTTAATGGGCTCAAATTCCTCATGTCATGAAGAAGGAAAGTTATACTGATTCCATTTCTCTATGTTTTCCCCCGTTTTCTGGTTGTATTGTTTGTGTGGTGTTTGTGCTATATAGCTTGCACCTCTTTGGTATACTATTTATTGAATTTCATTCATTGAACCAGAAACTAAAATTAAAATAGATCTGCGCTGTTTTTCTACTTTATCACATCGACACAACTTGAAGTCCTTTTTCCTTTTAAATTTGTGATGTAGTTGGTAGCTGTTTAACTGGTAATATTTCTGGGTCCTGCTGAGATTTGTTATTTATTATCTATGACAGTCGGAAAGGCCAACGTTGTCAAATATCAACTTGGATATACCAATTGGTAGCTTAGTAGCTGTTGTTGGCAGTACTGGGGAAGGAAAGACGTCACTTGTATCAGCAATGCTTGGAGAGCTTCCTCCAGTTGCAGATGCAACTGTTGTCATCAGAGGAAAGGTTGCATATGTACCACAAGTTTCATGGATCTTTAATGCGACGGTGAGTTAAATAATGCTTTGTTTGCCCATTGATATTGATGCCTTATCTGAATCTTTGGTTTGTTAATGCCACGAATCTGTTTTAGCGCTGGCCTATGCTAAGTGAATTAGGCTGTAATTTTGGATTATTTAGCACACAGGTTATTCTTAACTTTGGTTGACTTCATTAGATCAAAATTTTTGTTTCTTAGGTCCGTGACAACATACTGTTTGGTTCGCCATTTGAACCTGCAAAATATGAGAAGTCAATTGACGTGACCTCCCTGCAGCATGACCTGGATCTACTGCCAGTAAGAATGCTGAGAAATATCATCACGCGGTTAACTTGATTGATTATTCTTGATTTGTAGATCTTTGTTGCCTGAATTGTTGCAACCTTGAATATTCCTATGTTAGGGTGGTGATCTTACTGAAATTGGAGAACGTGGGGTCAACATTAGTGGAGGGCAAAAGCAGAGAGTTTCCATGGCTCGGGCTGTGTATTCTAATTCAGATATCTACATATTTGATGACCCTTTAAGTGCTCTAGATGCTCATGTGGGGCGTCAGGTAAGTGCTTCAAATATATGTATGTGCCCTTCAAAATATCCCAACTTCAACATCTGCAACTTGGTCCTGAAACAATCATTGTTATTTGGCCATTGTTTTTTGTAGCATACTTTAAATGCTTTTGGCTGTTGTTTCTGTTTTTTTGCATGTTTTAATGGAAAAAAAGTATGTTCTATTTTCAAGAAAATATATGTGGAGAGTTGATGAGTGCAAACATTAATATAACCATGAAATTTCTCCTCTAAAAAATCGATGCAAGGAGTAATAGTTTAGTCTTTCTTCATGATCTCTACTCAAGTCTGTGATATAAGCTATAAAAAATTGAACTCTCTGGTTTTTGTATCAATTGTCATTTGTGCTCTTCTGCATCTTTAGGTTTTTGAAAGATGCATCAAAGGAGAATTAAGAGAAAAAACAAGAGTTCTAGTCACAAATCAGCTACACTTTCTATCACAAGTAGATAGAATTCTCCTGGTGCATGAAGGTACGGTGAAAGAGGAGGGAACATTTGAAGAGCTCTCGAGCAATGGCATTCTATTCCAAAAACTGATGGAAAATGCCGGCAAAATGGAAGAATATGTTGAAGAAAAAGAAGATGTTGGCAAAATTGATGATACAACTTCTAAAACTATTGTTAATGGTCTGAACAATGAGGTGTCTAAAGATGCGAATCAAACAAATAAAAAGAAAGAAGGCAAGTCTGTTCTGATCAAGCAGGAAGAACGAGAAACCGGTGTTGTGAGCTGGCATGTTTTGATGAGGTACAAAATTCTGTCCTCTTTCTGATGTGACTGAATTTGAGATACTATGTGGTGTGCAATTGCTATTGGATAACAATTTTTGCTTGCTATTAACAATTAACATATTCCTCGACTTTCTAAAGAACAAGGTATTCTTAGCCTTGATGAAATAGTGCGTAGTAGCTCCCTGAGGTGAATGTTATGACACATTAGCCATGTGGCATAAATTATCATTGATTATTTAGATGCATATTTAAGTACCCACTTTTATTGATTGTATATGAAACCTATGTGATTGCTTTAATGAGCAAGTCTAGGCTTTTTTATACATTTTTAGCTCCATGTGGGTAAAACATTGACCTCACTAACTAGCTTTCATGCTTTTGCCTGAACCTCCTTCATGCTGTATTTTTTTAATTGCAATGTCTGACCGGTCATTTTGAAGAACTATATTTCGCGGAAGGTCCTATGTTATTTTAATCTGGCCTGGTGTTGTGTTTAATTTTTTTTTCTTGCTTTTTATGTTTTCATTTTATGTTTAGAGATGGTTTTTTCCTAACCTACCTGCATCAGTCGATATCTCCTTCCCATTTCATGCGTTGCATTTTTTGTAAGCCTAATATAGGCTCTCTATCTTCCAGCCAGATAAACTTTTGTTCTGTTCATTAGATTTGCACCTCTTGAACATGAATATGTGAGAGTTGGTTAAAAAGAATCAAATGCAAGAAATACATTTATGAGTTAAGAAAAGTGATTAATAAAAATGATATCATTATACTGGATCTTTTAGTATGCCATATGTTATGTATCAAATTGTTATATTATCCGTTCGACCTGTATGTAATAGACCCGTGGAAACTGCAGATACTCAAAAACCAAGCATTTAGTTTACTGATTTCTATATTATTTTGATTTTTGTTTGAACTGGTGCAGATACAAAAATGCTTTGGGAGGTACATGGGTTGTTATGATTCTGTTTATGTGCTATGTTCTAACGGAAGTCCTGCGAGTTTCAAGCAGCACATGGCTAAGTTATTGGACGAATCAAAGCAGCACTTCACATAGACGACATGGGCCAATATTCTACAATTTGGTCTATTCGCTTCTTTCATTCGGTCAAGTAAGTTTTATGCAAGGCACTCCTTTTTTTAAATTGGATTTATCTTATAGGTTGTGCTTGCTTATAATGATGTTCCCCTCTTCTTCGCATTTGCCTTTTCTTTTATTTTCTTTTGCCATAGCAGCATGAAGAAAAGTAAAACCTTGCTGGTTGCCTAAATCTTTCAAATTTCAGGTTTTGGTAACGTTAACAAACTCATTTTGGTTGATCACTTCGAGCCTTTATGCTGCCAGACGATTGCACAATGCCATGCTCAACTCTATCCTTAGAGCTCCAATGGTCTTCTTTCACACAAATCCACTTGGACGAATTATCAATAGATTTGCCAAGGATCTAGGTGACATTGATCGAAATGTTGCTCCTTTCGCAAACATGTTTCTGAATCAAGTGTCGCAGCTTATTTCAACATTTGTGCTAATTGGAATAGTGAGCACAATGTCTTTATGGGCCATTATGCCTCTTCTAGTCTTGTTTTATGTAGCCTATCTATATTACCAGGTATGCGGAGTCCATTTTATTCTACTCTCTATCTCTGCCTTTCAACATCAGATTGCTAGTGGTTGTTTTTGCTGTTTCAGTTTCAATGTGATTTCTGATTGGGTTCCTACTTGTCTTGTCATAGGCATTGTATCTTGGATTATCTCTTTGTTATAAATGAAAGTTCATAACTTCGAATTCCATGCTATACCTATAAGCCAATTTCCTTGAAGTGATTATTGATTGATATTGGGCATGTCTAAAATGTTGTATTTATTTGGCTTTTAAATTCTTAATCACCAACACAACACTGTTGATTTTTTTTCCTGAACCTATGTCCAATTTGTTATAGATTGTTCAAACTGGACAATGAAACCAATATCAATTAGTGGTATATCTAGTCAAACATTTTTAATATACTTCCAAAATTTGTAGGCAATGCATTATGTCCAATTTTGATGCTTAACTTGTCCCAGTTTCAAGTACCTTCTGTGAGTGCTTCATGCTTTTAGACATTATGGAAGCCACAGCCCACAAATTTGTTTGAGTTTGCTTCTTATTGCCAAGGTTTTTAATCATGCATTATTTTGCTTGCAGAGCACAGCCCGAGAAGTGAAACGCTTAGATTCCATTACTAGGTCTCCTGTGTATGCACAGTTTGGAGAAGCACTGAATGGTCTGTCAACTATACGTGCATATAAAGCATATGACCGAATGGCCAACATCAATGGGAAGTCGATGGACAACAATATCAGATTCACTCTTGTTAACATGAGTGGAAACCGCTGGCTTGGAATTCGTTTAGAGACAGTAGGAGGCCTTATGATTTGGTTTACTGCAACCTTTGCTGTTGTGCAGAATGGAAGGGCAGAGAACCAAGAAGCATTTGCCTCTACGATGGGTTTGCTTCTCAGTTATGCATTAAATATTACAAACTTATTGACTGGTGTTCTAAGACTTGCTAGTCTGGCTGAAAATAGTTTTAATGCTGTTGAGCGGGTAGGCACATATATAGAGTTGCCCTCAGAAGGTCCAGCCATTGTTGAGGACAATCGTCCACCTCCTGGGTGGCCTTTAGCAGGATCTATTCGATTTGAAGATGTTGTTTTACGATACAGGCCAGAACTTCCTCCTGTTCTTCATGGAATATCCTTCACAATTTCTCCAAGTGACAAGGTTGGAATTGTTGGAAGGACAGGTGCAGGAAAATCAAGCATGCTTAATGCTCTGTTCCGAATTGTTGAGCTGGAATGGGGAAAAATCTTGATTGATGATTCTGACATTTCAAAGTTTGGATTAACAGACCTCAGAAAGGTTCTTGGCATCATACCACAATCACCTGTTCTTTTCTCAGGTTTGCAAAATCTTGTAATAGTAATTTAAGAAATGTTGCAGTAAGTGGGCTCTCCAGTATTTAGTAAGGTCTGAAGTGTGAAGTAATTTGGGTAAATCTTCGCTTTGATGAGACACAACTCATGCTTTGTAAATACAAGTTGTGATGCATAATGCACTTCCATACTAAATTCACAGCTCAGATTGCATTAATTCAGCCTGAGTGGTGGCATGTCAAGAATAATAAATGTTGAGTGCTTTCCCATGTCAAGTGGGTGTTTCTCCATGCTGTCACAGGGTAGTATTGTTGAGATACATGGCCTAGAAGGGTCATTCGTAAATCTGAGTAATGTCAAAGGCATATTAGGGAATCTTTGTGATAAAAAGCTGGCAAATTTTTCACTTGGTGATGTACATTCACATGTACTTTATCTCATCATGTGACAAGGCCTTTAATGAATTTAAACATTAATTTTATGACTTAGAAGGATGATTGGTTTAGTGTCTCCTTTTCCCTTGGTTAAAGGATTTCGAGATGCTAAAATGTTAATGTTTACATTTTTTAGACGCAGTCCATTCTTTGTCTTGTGCCAAGTGTGACTTGAGTTTATATGGCTTATTTCATTTTAGGAAGCAATTTGAGCTAACCCCATCACACCCTTAACCTGATCTTATTTGTTTTAGTAAAATTAGTAAAATTCTGGTCAGCATTCCTTGATCAGGAAGTCTAATTCTGGAAGAAATATGAAAAAGTGAAAGATGGCAGTGCATTTATTTTACATTCTTTATAACTGGATAAAGTTAAGAGAGAATTTCAATTTGGAACAGAGTGGGTAATTTCAAAGTCGGCATAACTGTACAACAACCTTGGTTTGATTTCTTTGTTTACTTTCTGTCTTGTGTGTATTTTTAACCTGACGATCCCTTGTTATACTTTGGACAGGAACTGTCAGGTTTAATCTCGATCCTTTCAATGAACACAATGATGCTGACCTGTGGGAGGCTTTAGAAAGAGCCCATTTAAAAGATGTCATCAGGAGGAATTCTTTGGGTCTGGATGCGGAGGTAGATAAATTATATCTTTGGCACTGATGTATTTAGTATTTCAATGAAGTTAATGTGTCAACCAGAAAATTAGTGCTCATTTATACACTCTGAACTCTTGGTCCATGTCAATCCCACACAGTAAAAACTACTTGTGCAATAATATTATGATTTATGATCAAATTTCTTTTTATTACTTTCATGAATGCAAGCAAATAAAACTGTGTTTCCATGCATGTTAAACAGAACTTTTGTGATTGATGGCACGTGATCTTGTCCCCATTATTAGGACTGAAAGATATTTGATTCTGATGCATACAAAAGCAATAATTTCTCTCTGATAATTTTTTTTTCCCTACATGCGCTTTTCACATATATCCTTAACCAGTCGCTCTTGAACTTTCTCTGGGAACTATGTTTTATTTTGCTCATTACTGTCTGTCTCAAGGTCTCTGAAGCAGGGGAGAATTTCAGTGTTGGACAGCGGCAATTATTAAGTCTTTCTCGAGCATTACTTCGCAGATCGAAAATTCTCGTTCTTGATGAAGCAACGGCTGCTGTTGACGTTAGGACTGATGCACTCATCCAAAAGACTATTCGCGAAGAATTTAAATCGTGCACAATGTTAATCATTGCTCACCGTTTAAATACCATCATTGATTGTGACAGAATTCTTCTGCTTGATGCTGGTCAGGTATGGTGCCATTAAATTTTTTGCCCTTTGTATCTAATCTTGGGGAGAGTGCCTACCCAGAAGTAGTTGCATGTGTACAATGGGTTCAAAAGATACAGAGGAGAGAATGTGTGGATTAGTTTCCTGGCTTCTTGAAAGATTTTTAATTAGTGATTTGACATTCCTTGCATCCAGTGACTTCTGTGCCTCATTTCTCAGGTTGTGGAATTTGATACTCCAGAAACACTGCTACAAAAAGAAGAAAGTGCATTCTCTAAGATGGTCCAGAGCACAGGGGCTGCAAATGCTGAATATTTGCGCAGCTTAGTACTTAGTGGGGAAGGGGATGGCAAACGAGAGAGAGAGAAGCAGCTGGATGGGCAAAGGAGATGGCTTGCCTCTTCTCGCTGGGCCGCAGCTGCCCAATTTGCACTTGCAGTTAGTCTCACTTCATCACAGAATGATCTTGTGCAGTTAGAAATTAAAGATGAAGATAGCATCCTTAAGAAAACAAGGGATGCCGTAATTACTCTCCAGGGAGTATTGGAGGGGAAGCATAACAAAGAGATTGAAGAAAACCTTGATCAGTACCATGTTTCTGGGGATAGATGGTGGTCGGCTCTGTACAAAATGATTGAAGGTAGAACTTGCTTACAACTGGCATTATATACATATCATGGAAAGCCATTATGCATGGATGTGCAGGTTTTTTTCTATGTTCATGTGCAATGAGTTCTCAGTGATTATCTATAATTTTACTATAACTGGTTTTAGTTTGTGCTTTATAATATGTGGCCAAAAGAGCAGAAGAGATTAAGTTGTTCCAGTTGGATTGGAGCAATTTGTCACACATAGCTGATGAGAATTCTGTTTTCCGTTGCCTGTTGTCATCTTTAAACTAGGTTTTATCAATTGAATGGCATCCATATGAATTATGTCTGCTTAATAATTGCAACTTCCAACATCTTGCCATTGATGTGCTACAACTATTTGTTCTACCGTAATGAAATTTTTTCACATCCATGTGATCTATCAATTGCCTTCTCAAATCAAATGTCAGTATCTTCACCCGTCATGCTGCTTATACATGCCACATTGTTAACTGCTTGACTTTGGACTTTTTTCCTATTTTGAGAAGTTGGACCAAGTGAAGTGGAATTATAATTAGGTAGAGCGAGATATATATTTTATTGTATTGTTGTTGCGAAGCTTATTTGGTGAACTTGTACTTTGTGAACATATGCAGAATAAATATTTCCTCTTTTATTCATGTTTATGTTTTTGTCTTCCAGGCCTTGCTGTCATGAGTAGACTTGCTCGAAACAAGCTTCATCAGGCAGATAATTTTGAAGATAGAACGATCGACTGGGACCAAGTTGAGATGTAGACTGAATTTTGGTTTTGTTGACATTCGAACAAGGATTTGGACTTAAATAAATCCTACCCCAAGCCAGGAAAATGTTGCTCAAGCAAGATAGGCATCTAATTTTGTTGTGAAGCTACTATTGGCAATTGTAACTCAATATCACTGTTATTTATCACTGAATTTCATGGCTGACTTTGATGGGACCAAAGTTTGCTTGCATTATTGATAATTTGCCTCAAAGAAGTGTCGTTTGAAACAGAATATGGCCAACGATGTCCAATATCTCCCAGGAATATAAAGATGTATTTCTTTTCATATCTAATGTTGTCATGTTTTTTATAATTCCAAAGGTTGACGTTGGCCAAAAATTTGATGAAAACACAATTATACTTTTGTCATTGTTGTTTTGACAAATTCAAAGTTTTAAACCACTTGAGAATTGTGGAAATTGATAAACATATCCTGTGTGGTATGTTAGGATACACACAAGTCCTAAGAATCATAAATTTTTGAAGTTATATGTGACAATGTAATTAAGTGCGATTTAAATTTTACTTAAAAATATTAGTGTCTACTATTATTAGAGGAATTATTGTAATAAGAAGTTCCACTACAATAACCAAATATTATTGCATAATTATTAACCAATGAGAATTGATATTGTCGCCTATAACATACAATCATAGCACTCTAAATACTTTGTTTGTTTTGTTGCTTAGGAAAAACAATAGATAAATGAGTGTTTGTTAGTGATTTTTAAAACGTTTAATATCAATTACTTTAATAAATTTGGAGTCTCGGTTCTCCAATTTAAAATCTAGTGGTTTGGAAAATTTCAATTATTATATCGTGGTTGCTGCCCTATTCAATTTTTTTATTTTTTGTATTATTTTTCCTTCCTTATTTTATTTCCATTTCAATCCTAACCACAACCCTAACTCCCTTATCAATTTATTTATTTGGTACCAAAATCATTGTTCTATTGTTAATAGTCTCTGAGCCCTGAGGCTATTACGAGCAAGCTTGGAGAGGGACACAATAGTAATTTAACTTTATGTGCAAAAAGATGAGGAAGTGTTTTTTAATTATGGCAGTCGTCAATTATTGGACAACGGTTTCTCACAGGGGTGCGCCCGGATTCTATAAATAGATAAACTAATATAGATAATTTCATCATGGAGTAAACACAAGTGATCGAGGAAAATCACTTCTCTTCTCTCTCCCCTCGTGAAGCCTAAAAAACTGTTTCTTCTATACGTAGATTCGTAAGCGATGACGCTTGCTACTGGGACCTGTTCTGTCTTGTCCCTTGGTTATGTCTATTTCTTCTGTGTCGTTTTCATCATTTCCCGTTTTGTAGCTGTTAATCTATTTGTATATAAATTGGTTAAGGTCGTCGATCACTGGGATGAAGTGGTGGAGTACTTCAGCCTTCTACTTCTCATGCAAAGAACTGAAGTTCTTGGTCTCTCGTTAAACAAAGAACTCGATTCTGACCAAGTTGTAGAACTGAAGTTCCAGGTTTCTGTTGGCTCTTGTTCTCTTTCTGCCGCATTCGTTGTTTGTACTTGTGTTGGATGTTGTTTCTTTAAAGTTCTTGATGGTTTTCTTGGGGCTTTCTTGATATAGGAGAATGTGAATCTGGGATTTTCAAGTTTTACAGAATTCACATTGGCTGAATTTGTGATTCTTGTATGCTGTTTCGCTTGTTATATATTGTTATATTAAGTAGCATTGATTTCTTGAAATTCTTGATATTTTGGCGGGAAATTTGAATATGGGGTTTTCAAGAAGTTATTTTTCTTTTGGATGTTTAGCTTTGAAGTTCTTGATGATTTCTTGACTTTTCTTGGTTTAGGAGGAGAATGTGGATTTGGGATCGTTGATTTTTTAAGAATTTACACTCGCAGAGTTTTTAATTCTTGTATATTATTCTGGTTTTGGACGTTGTTAAAGTAAGAATCTGATTTCTTGAAATTCTTGATATTTTGGAGGAGAATGTTAACATGGGTTTTTTAAGTTCTTAAAAATTACAATAGCAGAGCTTCTCCTTGCTCTTTATCGTGTGATGGTTTCCCTCAAGAAGTTATTGTTCCTTAAATTCTTAATAGTTATGGGAGTATGTGAATCTTGGTTTTTTTCAAGTTTTCAAGAACTACTTTAATAGTATACTTTACTTGGTCAAGCAAAGTTTTTTCCAGGTTAAAGAAGTCAGCAATGTTCAGATGTACGTTAAAATCATTCATGATTTCCATTTAACTGTTTGAATTATCAATTATATTTTTGTTGAAGTATTAGCAGTTTTCTTGTTCCTTTTTCCCTCTGGATGAAATTGGAGGTCTTCTAATCAATGATATGATTCAAGTAGCAACTAACTTCATGCAACTTCTGTAGTTACTGGGAAGACATTTTTATCTATATGCGGGTATACATTGTGCTTGAAACCATACATAGGTGTTGTATCTTCACTGAATGACCAAGAGTTTTTGGCAGGAACAGGTGGCCAAATTTTTATTGGTTGCTGACCAGAAAGATGGGTTTTGAACCCTTAGTCTGGTTTTGCCGGCCAGTGGCAAATGGGGTTTGGGCTGAAGAAACAGACAGTGCTTTTGGTGCTTATACGCCTTGTGCCATTGACTCTGTTGTGGGAAATGTTTCTCAGTTGGTTCTTCTGGGCTTGTGCTTATATAGAATATGGCTCATCAAGATTAACCCCAAACTCCAGCGGTTCTGCTTGAGATCAAATTTCTACAATTATGTATTGGCCATTTTAGCCAGTTGTTGTGCTGCTGAGCCCTTGTACAGATTGGTTATGGGCATATCAATCTTCAATTTGGATGAAGAGACGGGTCTTGCTCCTTTTGAGGTATGCAACTTCTCATTATTATGCTCTAATGCTTACAGGTTTTTTCTGCACTGCGAGTAGTTTCTTAGTATTAGTTTATTTATTTTTATGATGATATGCAATCTACATTGGTTGAATATATCTCTGTCACTTTTTATCTCTTTGGATTGAAGAATTATGCTGTTTCTTGATTATACATATAAAGCATTCATTACACACACATACACTCCCACACTTCCCACCTCTGAATGGTTTATGTTAATCTTTTAGTAACACCCCTGCATGGATAAGAGGTTAAAGAAATGTATTATGCTTATATATATGCATAAACAAGCCTGATTGCAGTATCAAAACCCAGATATTAATTATGATCTTCAGCCATTCTTGTTTCACATAAATGCAGCTATGCTGTTTATCAAAACAGCTGCTTTTCGTTCAATGCAGGTGGTTCATTTGGGCATTGAATTTATCTCATGGTGTTCTATGGTTCTTATGCTGCTTGTTGAAACTAAAATCTATGTCAAAGAGTTCAGATGGTACATCAGGTTTGGAGTAATATATGTGCTAGTGGGAGATGCAGTTATTTTCAATTTTATCCTCCCACTCAAAGATTTCTATGTCAGGTTAGTCTCTCCATCCTTACTTTTTCGAATGTGCTTTGAATTCATTAACAAAGTCACAAACTCTATTTAAATCATTGTGACGTTAAACTGTATTTACAACTGTTGTTACATAGCCAAGCTGTTATGCACCGGTACTTGGTATAAAAACTACTTCACTAAGTTGAGGGTAGTATGGGACGCATTAAATTCTGGAAATTTGGTAACATTTGGAACTTGTAGAAAAGGGAGAGTGAGAAACAAAAAGAGAGGCAGTATTTATTGGTTGGCTTGGTATGTTACAAAGTCTTCAAACACAGAGCCATGGAGAGCAAAAGCCCAAAAGGGTTACTGTATTATTCTTTTCATCACTACTTTTGAAGATTCAGTTAATAGAAAGTGATGCACTATCGCACTGATATTGGTTAAGATATATTCTGTATGCTCACATGGAGTGGTAAAACTATGGCACGACGAACAGTTAATATTATCAAAGTAGAGATAGCTTGAATTAGGAAAATATTTCCCACAATAGTTGATAATATTTGGCTTGTTGATTGAATTTCCAAACTCCTTTCTGAGCCAACTTAATATACTAAATGCTTATGTGAACTACTAAATAAATTTCAAACTGTAGTAAATAGGATGAACAATATTTTTGTTGATAAGATATGATTTCTTCTTTGTGGAAAATAACTCTTAAGTTGGTTTTCAGCAAGGAGATTATTTGTGAAAACTTAATGAGATAACTGACTGACGATGCCCAAAGCCAAGTAGAGAAAGAAGATATAATCCTATCCGACTTCTCAACCCCACAAAATGATAAAAGATGCACAAAAAGATCATTTAGAAAGCCGTAGCATCATCAAATAAATTAACAGAATCGAATTCTTAGCATTCAAGTTCTAAAGTTTTGAAAATGCTGTTCTGTGCTTAGCAATTAATAGCGTGTCATGATCAGTTCCTAGGATCCAGTTAAACATGGGTAAACCATGTCAACAAGATTGCAAGCATGGTATTATATATGAAGAAACATGTATTATCTTATTCAAGAGTTAAATGACGGAAAATGAAGATTCCCAGCACCTTAGACATGCTGTTTCTCTTGGAGGCATTTGTTGTAAGAAGGTAAACTGGTGGGGGTTGGGGTGGGGAAAGGAAAAATTGAATGCTTAGAATCGTAAACGGTCAGTTATGGTTGTGATTTTCTACAATTGAATAGGCAGGCTGTGTGTGTCTCTCTTAATGATAAAACTGGCAATTAGAATGTGATTTACATGACTGCTGTGTACCTGATGTTTTCAAGCTTCATGCACTAATTATTTTGTATATTTGCAGGTCTATACTGTACTTGTGTATCAGTTCAGTCTTCTTCCAGGTAGATTAGCATCTCTTTGCCCATGTGGAGGGAATTCATTATAACTTGTTTTTTTCCTTTTCCTTAGATTGTGGCCATAATACAACTGACAGCAGAGTTTGAGGGCAAGATGCAATTATCTGCTGTTTTAGAGATGCTTATAAATTGTGCAAGATATAAGTTTGATCCTACTCTAATTAATAAATCAAAGAAGTGAGAACTATATTTAGGTTCGCATTCAAAAATAAACCTCTATGGTTATCTTATCAACTTATGAAGTTGATATATAGCTTGATAGAGGTAAGAAATTTGGTTGAACAATGTTATTTTGCTTGAAGAGGTGAAGCTTCTAGAACCTCGTTGATATAGGACGAGATTCGATTCACTTAGGACAAGATTCATTATGCGTATCATTTGGCTTTGAATGAAGCTATGTCCAAGTCTCACTTCATAACAATTGCAACTCCGAAAAATTTGAGTTGAGATTGTGTTATGGAGTCCAACAAAGCACAAGTTCCATGTCTGAATAACTGTTCTCATGCAGGTTCTGCTTGGGGTACTTCTTGTTTATGTTCCGAACTTGGATTCATACCCAGGCTACATTCCACTATTGGACTCTGTTGATGACACCAAAAACGAAAAGCCTCTAGGAGAGCATGTTTGTCCCGAAAGATATGCCAATATATTTTCCAGTAAGTCTAGACATATTAGTTTTCTCATGGCTAAGTTTATCAACATTAGAAGTGGCTTACTTCTAAATGAAGAATATATGATTCTTCATCACCTGTGGCTCCCTCTTGTATCTTAACATTCCTTTCACAGGTTTATCTATCCATAGTTTTGATTGCTGTCTTTCTGATGGGCCTTTCTAGTTGACTTGTAAATAGTCTTGATATATAGAGCGTGTGGATAAATGGTGCAGACATTATAGCATAAAGTCTTTCCTGGTTGGTTTTTCCTATTAAAGTAAACTGGATCTATGGCAAGATATTACTATCCTCCTTCGTTATAATTAACATTTTTGTCATCTGTGTCCCTCTATCAAACAATAAGAAACAAAAGAAGAAGTATCTCAACATAAAAATATAGTACTAACAATAATAAAACATGATGTTCCCCATTACCTTCTCACCAATATTATTCTCTTCCTTGCATAGGGATTTGCTTCAACTGGATGACTCCCCTTATGCAGCAAGGGTACAAAAAACCCATCACCGAAAAGGACGTCTGGAAGTTGGACTCATGGGATCAGACTGAGACATTGAGTAGAAAGTTTGTGTCTAGATCATTGTCTGTTCTCCTTCTATTACATGCATTTTAAAATATCTTCATAACCTCATAATTTTTAACATCTTTAGATTCCAGAATTCTTGGGAGGAAGAATCTCAAAGATCAAAACCATGGCTTTTGCGTGCTTTGAATCGTAGCCTTGGAGGCAGGTATAAAATTTGATGCTGGGGTCGTGTCCTTGATTCTATCTGAATTTGAAGAAAGCTTCTAAGCTTCTAACTAATCCTTGTTTTTAAGTTAATAGATGCCATAGCTATTTGATGACACGGTTGGCCATGTTTATCTCATGCCTGCTCCATATTTTTTATACAGGTTCTGGTATGGAGGCTTCTTCAAAGTAATGACATGTTCCCATTTCTTCTCCCATCTATATATGGAAAAAGTCAATAGGAACTGGCTCTAAATCCAATCTGTTCCATTGGAATTAGCACAGGATACTACTGCTTAGAAAAATCTAAGAAAATTTTATGCCCGCAATTCTTAGTGGTATTAATATTACAAATATTTCTTTTACATGTGTATGAATGTCATTAAAGATATTCTGCATAAAAATCACAGAAACATTGTTGGAGAGTATTTAATCCCCTCGTGCATTGTTTCTTTCCCCCCTTTCCCCCTCCAGTCAGCTGACACGGGGATTCTTAAACTATTATTGGACTAATGAATGCTTTTTTGGAAACCTGCAGATTGGTAACGATCTTTCCCAGCTTGCAGGACCTGTTTTACTGAACCATCTTTTAAAGGTACTCCAGAAAATGCAATTTCGTGTCAGTATTGTGCTGCATTCCATATATGAATGTCAAATGTTTTATATTTGCTTCAGGCTGGTTCATTGTTCACTTTCTAAAAGGAATCCATAAATCTAATGACCGCTGCTATTACGTAACCTGGTAACAGGATACATCCATGTTGGTCTTTGTAAATTTTTTAGATTGACCATGCATCAAATTGATTTTTATAGGCTAAAACTTCTTGTCAGATTTGCTCGGAGATAAAACTTATAGTTGATTATCCAAATTGTGCATTTGCTCTTAATAAAAAAAATTGTGTAAGGCAAATACTTTCTTTCAGATAAAGTTAACCTTTCCACAGACAGAGAGAGAGAACATAGGTTACTTTCTGTTGATAACATAGCTCTTCTGTGTCTCAGCGTATAATTTCTGTCTTTCAATATAATTTGCGACAGAATTCTGGTTTTTATAATTGAATTTATCCTGCTTGCAGTCTCTAGAAAGAGGCGATCCAGCTTGGGTTGGTTACGTCTATGCGTTATCAATTTTTTTCAGCGTGGTATGATTCCTGGTGTCAAAACTCTATTTTCTCTATATTGGCAAATGTGATATTTCTGGAACTAGCTTAGTCCCAGAAAGAAAGATGATACCTGAGTTGTGTCTCGACTTAACTTAAATTTTTTAATGTCAAAGGAAATGACAATATAGGAACATGCCTGAAAATATTTAAAGTGAAGTAGGAGAAACATAAAAGGAAAAAGGGGAGTTCAAGTTTTTCAAGGAAGGCTGAATTGATACAACACTTCAAATTGATGACAATCCTTGATTTTGTTTATACTGAAAAAGCATTCACCAAAAGGATTTCTCAACTTATTTTTTCACAGAGAGTGGCTTTTCAATCTTCAGCTAACAGATAATTCGTTGTAGTAATTTTTAATTTGACAACTGAAGTTACATGGTTCTTCATAATTTCTAATGTAAAGCAGTTTCTTCATATTATTGTTGACATGTAAAGCAGTTTCTTCATATTATTGTTGACTTAAGCTACCACTTGTCAAATGAGTTGCAGATATTTATCTTTTCCCTTTTCATGTTAAGGTCATGCTTGAATGTATTTATGGTTTGTTGTTATCTGTCATATTTACGATGACTATAACTTTCTTTTCTGAATGTCTGCTGATAGAATTATTCAGGCACTCATTTGTTGCAGGCTTTTCTGCTCATTTTTAGAAGTTGAAGGACTGAATGCTAATCAATTGTGTCCTTCAAGCTAATCAATTGAAAATTTTAGATTGTGGTTTGTTAACTGATGTGAGAATTTTAATGGTTTCAGTCACTTGGAGTGCTTTGTGAGGCTCAGTACTTTCAGAATGTCATGCGTGTTGGTTTCAGGCTAAGATCCACTCTGGTAATTTCCACGATTAAATGAATATGCATATATTTGTGGTTTATTTTCTTTAGTCTTGGCTTTGGTGAATCATTTCCATTTATCATATGAATATTTAAAGAAATATTGGGCTCATAATGCATGCCTCTGATTTCTACTTTTTTCCAAGAGAACATGAGTTAACCCTTTTATTTCTTCAGAATTGGGTCATACTGGATCTGTGGTTTAAGTTTATTATGTTCTCCTATGTCACAGATTGTTATTTTTTGAATGTATCCTGGTTTGATGCAAAAATTTGCGCAAGGCAATATCTATTTCAAACTCCAGGATGCATCGACGGAAAGTATCAAGTAATGAGGCATAATTTTATTTTCGTGGATATATTTTTGTCTTCTTCTGGGAAGTAAATCGCTGAATAAGCTGTTTAGAGTGTTCAGAATACCAACAAGCGAAGAGAAGAAAGGAAAATGATCCATTTTGATTGAGCAAATGTCATGTTAGTTGTTGGCCTAGTGAAATTGTGCTTGCTACAGCTTGTCCCACATAAAGTGATTATTATATTCTGAGTCCAGAATGCCTTCAATAATTCTAATTATTGTTGAGTTGGATGCTCTTTCATGTTTGAGCTTTGCATGAGATTTATAGACGTGTTATCTCATGTATTTGATTCACATTTCAACCATTGGCACCAGTTTTGGGCTGTGGTTCGGACCTAAATTTAAGCAAGTGGCTTTGGAGGCTGTCTTTTCCATTGGGTTGGGTCCACAGTCCAGGTTGTGATACTTGGTCCTTGTTTTGTGGTCTTTTCATGCCGTATTGCGCCTTTCTTAGTTTGGCTCACCATGTGCATTGCATGTCTGCGAAAACTTGTTTCACATCGATAAAATATCACCTCCCAAACTGGTAACATTAAGTTAGGATGTCTGTCATGCATTGACCACTTGGTGTTAAATTGTGATAATAGTAGTTGGCACTATGGATGAGTATAAAACATTTATATACGTGAATTTGTCAATTTGGCTTTCCAAAGAGATGAATAAGAGATAGTATACCAAGCGTATAAGTTCTTTGTTGCATATGGAAGTCAAAATGTGGTTTTTAAGGCATATACTTTGGCTTGTTAACATTTTTGTGTAAGCTTGTTGCTGACATCCTCCTCCGTTATACCTTGACAAATCTGTATTGTTATACATAGGTGGCTGCTGTATTTCGCAAATCCTTACGGCTAACACATGAAGGCCGTAAACAGTTTCCATCTGGAAAAATAACAAATATGATGACAACAGATGCTAATGCACTTCAGGTATTCACACAACTATACTAAGATGCATTTATTAATGCTAGTCTTTAAATTAACAGAAGTTTAACATATTCATCTTTATTAATGTCAAAACTTAGTTGATTGTATACTTATTTACATATGTTATGTCTCAGTTGATTTTTGAATTCCTTTGCCCCTGTGATTAGACTTTTTTAACTAGTTCCTTGTATTGTTCAGCAAATATGCCAACAACTTCATGGTTTATGGTCGGCCCCATTTCGCATTATCATGGCCATGGTTCTTCTCTACCAGCAGCTAGGTGTAGCTTCACTTCTTGGTTCTCTGATGTTAGTCCTCATATTCCCTGTCCAGGTAACTAATTTCCTTCTTACTGCCTCTTTACCAAAAATATGTTCCTGTTAGTAGTTTACCTCTAGACCATGCTTCTGTCTTCTTATCATCCTGTTTGTTTCTCTTTTCAGTTATCTTGACCCTATTCCTTTCTAGTTAAGTTCTTGTTTTTCTTTTTTTTTTTCCCCCTATCTCTGAGAATGCATTTATTAGATGGACCATACTAATATAACATTTGCATATAGTTACTTATATTGGCAAACAGACTTTTATCATTAGCAGGATGCGAAGACTATCCAAGGAGGGATTGCTACGTACAGACAAGAGAGTTGGCTTAATGAACGAAATTTTGTCCGCCATGGATACCGTGAAGTATGCGATAATTTGATAGCCCTGTCCATTCTTTTAATTCACACTCATAGGAGGTTGATGGTAATGAATCGAGTTTTGATCAATGAACAACAGATATTATGCATGGGAAAAGAGCTTCAAATTGAAAATTCAAATTATGAGGGATGATGAGTTATCGTGGTTCAGGAAGGCACAATTACTCTCAGCGGTATGACGTGATTCATGATTATTAAGAATTCCAATTCCTGGTTTACAATACTTGTTAGTTAAAAACATAATAACAACCAAATACAAGGCGGTATTATTGTCAGAACCACATTTTTATGTGCTTCACAAGTCTCTCAATTTGGTCGCAGACATTTAAAGTTTAGAGCTACGTCAATAAGCTTCAGGAACTGGATTTACTTTTTCATGACGTGTATTTTGGGCAATACTTGATTGAGTTGCCTTGTTTTATCCAAGTAGATATGCTTCTGTACAACTCTGGTGCATCTCTTCTTCAATGACAGGAATCAGAATAAACTACTTGAACAGAAAACTAGAAATTTGTTGATTACATCAGTTTGTTAATACAGATAAACTCCATTACCAATCAACAACGTGATGAGTAAAGGATTTTCGTTTCTCCTCTCATATATTTAAATAAATTGAGAAAGAGTTAAATGTTGTATGTTTTAGTTGAAAAACCAATAACATAGTAATTATTTCAAGATCTACATATTACCTATCATGTTAGGAATTAGTTCATTGATGTTAATGGATCTTGGCTGACAATAAATTTTTGTTCCTTTGAACTTTATAAAACTTGATGTTGTGTCCATATTTCTTGTGTGCTTTTGCAGTGTAATACTTTCATACTAAACAGCATACCAGTTCTCGTGACAGTGATTTCATTTGGGATGTTCACATTGTTTGATGGAGATTTGACACCTTCCAGAGCTTTTACATCACTTTCCTTATTTGCTGTTCTGCGATTTCCCCTGAATATGCTCCCGAATTTGATTACTCAGGTTTGTTCTTATTTGACTTAATTTTCTGGTGAGTAAATTTTTGCATTGTCTGGACTTCATATTCATCTCGAATTGTTGTACCGGGTTGGTTTCTGAAGAATGCATTGATGTGTTTTTCTTTATCTTATAGCCATACTTGTCTGAGATGTTAGGTGTGCAACATTCCCACCCTAACAACTAGTACATTAGTAGCTCCCATTTCTCAAATTTTTGGTAAATGCTAGGTTTGAATTAATATAGATAGAGATGGACCAAATGTTGTCGAACTATGGATTAGATCTTGAGAGTTGCTCAATAAATTCATTTCTTATCAAGAGCAAGGTCTATGGACTAAACCATCGGACAACCAACCCTGTTATATTACCAGCTTTCTTGCCTATATTCTGTACTTTGTAATCAGTCATTCTTTTGCCATTCATGCGGCATATATAATAAAAATCAACTAATGCATAGTCTGCATGAAGTGTGAATAATCTAGTTTAAATGTATTTCATATTATGTTAACAAAGTATCATTTTTGTTTAACATCTTGACACTGCACTATATTTTCAGGTTGTGAATGCAAATGTATCTCTACAGCGACTAGAAGAATTATTACTTGCTGAAGAGAGAACTTTATTACCTAATCCACCTCTTGAACCAACACTTCCTGCCATCTCAATCAAGGGTGGATACTTTTCATGGGATTCGAAGGTCCTTATTTTATTATCTCCCACATGTTCTCCAGCACCCATGCTCGTTCTTATTTACTGTGTCGGTAGTTTATATACTTTTTACTAAATCTGAGAAGAGTATATATGATTTCTTGTGCAGAATCCTATCTGTTTCCATAGTGTCTGATGTACTATGATCCCACTTTTGTTAACTAAAATCTTCTTGCAATTGACATGATTATATACACATTTTACAATCCTGAACGATCACGTTTACAGGCTGCAAGACCTACGTTATCCAATATTAATTTGAATATACCAGTTGGCAGCCTAATTGCCGTTGTTGGTGGCACTGGAGAAGGAAAAACCTCGTTAGTGTCAGCAATGCTTGGAGAGCTTCCTCCTCTGGGAGATGCAAGTGTCATAATCAGAGGATCTGTAGCTTATGTTCCTCAGATTTCTTGGATTTTCAATGCTACAGTGAGCTTTAAAAGGACCTATCCTTTTTTCATGTTTATTGCTAATTGGCTGTAGAAGTTCAGTGCCATGAGTCTGTTCGTCATGATCTTGATAAACACAGGCACACAAGCACATGTTAAAAAATTTTGGTTGAAAAAGATTGTGGTTTTGATCAATTATATTACTAATTCAAATATTTACATTACAGGTATGTGAAAATATATTATTTGGTCAGCCTTTGAACCAGCAAGATATTGGAAGGCAGTAGATGTCACTGCATTGCGCCATGACCTTGAATTGCTTCCTGTTAAGTGTCTGAGGATTGTGTTTCAATTATTATTGACATCTGGTTCATTTGTTATTCTACAACATCTGTGACGCAAACTTCTCATTCTATTGTTTCTTCAGGGTCGTGATCTTACAGAGATTGGTGAAAGAGGAGTGAATATTAGTGGAGGACAAAAGCAAAGAGTTTCAATGGCTAGGGCTGTGTACTCTAACTCAGACGTTTACATATTTGATGACCCACTAAGCGCTCTAGACGCACATGTTGCTCGACAGGTATCTTAGAGTTATCAATTTGAATAAACTAAGATTCAAAGCAATTTTGTAAGGTGGTTTTGAAAAATGATTGAACTATGCTGCGTGCACCATGTTCACATAACTGTGTTTAACTGGTTTTTCTTACAGCCATAATGCCTTTGTATTTGCATATTGGAATGTCATTTTTAATTCAAAGGCCCAATTAAGTGTTGGTTCTTACATTTACCTATTGAAAATCTGTTCTGTCTATAATTTAAATCTGATAAGAAGTTTAAAACTATTGAATTTCTTTCAACCACTTCCTTTGTATAAGAATGTTTTGTATAAGAATTTCCCAGGGTTGTGGAAGAGTTTTTTGGACTTTTATGTTGTCGATGTTTTGTATAAGAATGTTTAATAGTTTGAATTTTTTTCTGAATTGAACATCTGCTTCAATCCAGGTTTTTAATAATTGCATTAAGGAAGCACTGGGAGGAAAAACGAGAGTGCTTGTCACGAATCAGTTACACTTTCTTCCCCAGGTTGACAGAATAATTTTGGTCTCTGAAGGTATGGTGAAAGAGGAGGGCACCTTTGAGGAGCTCTCCAAGAATGGTACACTTTTCAAGAAGCTAATGGAAAATGCAGGCAAAATGGAAGAACATATACATGAAAATGGAGATGGGATGAATCTTTCCCATGAATCGTCATTACTTTCTTCTGCTGCGGATATACATGAGGTGCCAAAAGATGCAAACTCAACTAGCAAAATGAAAGAAGGCAGATCAGTTCTTATCAACCAGGAGGAGCGAGAGACAGGGATTGTCAGCTGGAATGTTTTAACGAGGTGATGACTGATGCTTATGTTTCCAGTTATATATGGCAAAAAGTGCCAATTGTTTATTCAATCTTGTCTTAGGGAATGGTAGATGATGATCATTTGCAATACCTTTTAAACTTATCCAATTTTGTAATTTGGCATAATTCAGTAGATACTGCTTGTACACCTTTGGACTTATCCAATTGGTATTGATATAACATGTTGCGTAGAATACCTATGACACAGCATTGATTTGTTTCTTCTGACTTGCCACTTTCTCAGGTATAAAAATGCTTTGGGGGGCTTGTGGGTCGTAATGGTATTGTTTACATGCTATATATTGACTGAAATTCTGCGAGTTTCAAGTAGCACATGGTTGAGTGTGTGGACAAAACAGAGCACTTCAGAGAGTTATGGCCCTGGTTTCTATATCCTTGTTTATGCAATATTGTCGTTTGGTCAGGTATTTGTCTAATTTATATTTGGCTTGAAGGTCCTCTTTTCTTGTAGATTATAGTTATTCATTTGATATTTTTTGTGCCTTTATCCTTTAAGACTATTATTTTTATTGTACTATAGTAGGATTTCTTGTTCTTTTGCGTATATTGCATGGAAGAATTCATCTAAAAAGTATGACAAACTATTTCTATTTTTCATGGAATTTCCATATAGAGGTCAAGGTGACCAGAACTATCAGGTGTTTTTAAACATTACTATCTTCGGAGGAGTTCCACAGTAAAATGCTATTGTATGCAGGTTCTAGTGACGTTGACAAATTCATTTTGGTTGATCACATCAAGCCTTAATGCCGCTAAAAGACTTCATGATTCAATGCTATGTTCCATACTCAGAGCTCCAATGGTATTTTTTCATACTAATCCTTTAGGACGGGTGATCAACCGATTTGCAAAGGATCTTGGTGATATTGACCGCAACGTTGCCAATCTTGTCAATATGTTTCTAAGCCAACTATGGCAGCTGCTTTCAACTTTTGTGCTCATAGGAATTGTGAGCACTGTATCTCTATGGGCCATAATGCCCCTTCTCATCTTATTTTATGCAGCGTATCTTTATTATCAGGTTGGTCAATCTCCTCTCTCTCACTATATATATATATATATATGAGTGTTTCCTGAGTTGTGTGCCTCTGTACGTATTCTTGTTCTTTATTTATCTTACCTTACATAAACCTGTCCTGAAAACATAACAATTGGGATTTTCAACCGCTTTTTCCTTGAACTGCTTAAGACGTAGGCTTGGGCTTTCATAAGACTCTGGATGGAAGAACTAGATTTGGATACTGATGTAGGATGGAAGACTTAAATTCAACAAAGGAAGAAACAGAAATATCCAGGATGGATTTGAGAGTGACTGGGATTGATGACAAAAATAGATCTTATAAAACAAATTTACACTAGTTTGATTGGCCAGATCAAGAAGGCCAATTATGCAGAGCAAAATGAACATTACAACAAGAGAGTAGAGTTACCGGTGAACCAAGACAGAGCAAATTACATTTCTATTTTCATTAATAACATCAGTCTCATAGTTCTCTTTGTAGCTTTCAATTTCCCTATTGAATAGAATGCTATTTCATAAGAGTTGTTGCCCTCCACCACCACCACTGCCCCTCTTCCCTGACGAGAAAATACATGTATGTTTTAACTTGAGCATGCTGGCAGCTTGTTACTTTTTTTACAAGTTCAAAATTATTTGAACAGGGGCCATTCAACAAGCATTGTATTCTCCCATAATTGCTAATTGTCATAATACAAAGTTGTCAAAGTTCATAATTGACTTTATTTTGATCAATAAAATCAACTGCAGAGCACTTCCCGGGAAGTAAAACGTCTGGATTCCATCACCAGATCCCCTGTATATGCACAGTTTGGAGAAGCATTGAATGGGTTGTCAACAATTCGAGCATATAAAGCATATGATAGGATGGCCAATATCAATGGGAAGTCGATGGACAACAATGTCAGATTTACCCTGGTTAATATAAGCTCAAATCGGTGGCTTACCATAAGATTGGAAACTCTCGGAGGTGTCATGATCTGGTTGACAGCAACCTTTGCGGTTATGCAGAATGACAGAGCTGAAAATCAGGTGGCATTTGCATCTACTATGGGTCTGCTCCTTAGTTATTCTTTAAATATTACAAATTTGTTGAGTAATGTCCTGAGACAGGCAAGTAGAGCAGAAAACAGTTTAAATTCAGTTGAACGTGTAGGCACATATATAGATTTGCCATCTGAGGCACCAGATATAATTGAAGGAAACCGTCCTCCTCCAGGATGGCCGGCATCAGGATTGGTTAAATTCAAAGATGTTTTCCTGCGATACAGACCTGGGCTTCCTCCTGTCCTGAGGGGATTGTCGTTCACTATCTTTCCACACCAGAAGGTTGGCATAGTTGGACGAACTGGTGCTGGTAAATCAAGCATGATCAATGCATTATTCCGGATAGTGGAACTTGAAAGAGGAAGAATCCTGATCGATGATTTTGACATTGCAAAATTTGGATTAACAGATCTACGCAAAGTTCTCAGTATCATTCCGCAATCCCCCGTTCTTTTCTCAGGTACATATCATCCTTAACCTTTTCATCAAGTTGTTGGTCAGGTATTATTTCGCATCTTGACGATTATCTCATAAAATGGGAGATTATCATCAAGTTCATGTTTTTGGTCAAATGGTATGTTTCTCTCACTTGCTGCTTTCAAAAAGCTGAAGTCCATGACTTAAGTAACTGACATTTTTTGTAATATTCTTCCAATTGGATATATTTCATATTCACCTTTGCTTAGTCGTGCACCAGTGATTTTCTTGTGGAAGATTTCACACGAGTTTTCTTGTCCCATGTCCCTTGGAATATGAACTTCCACTAATGATTTTTTATTTTATTTTATTCTTCTTGGAGTGCTCTTTCTAACAAAATCAATGTGGAGCCTTCTTTTGCAAAATATCTGAGTATCTATTTTCTAGTCATGTACGAAATACATGTAAGCATTAAGTAGTTCAGTACTCAGTCTTGTTTACTCTGTTGATTTGGTAATGAAGTGTATGTGTTGATTAATAATTGAGCACTTCCCTCCTACAGATACAATGGTCAGAAATAAAGTGTTTACCCATTACAGCATATATTATGAATTCTGCATGGTTATAGTGATATGAGAACAAGAATTTGCTGGGGAAAGAGAAATGATATGATTTTTCCCTAAGCAGGCTTTTTTATGAATATGCACTAATTAATATTTGCTTTTGCATTTTTGAATTGTTTGTGATGACTGGTGAAGAATCTGTAAAGTTACTGTAGGTACAGGAGTACTTGTGTGTCACCTTATGTTTCTCAAATTGTTGCCATAGGTACTGTTCGATTTAATCTTGATCCTTTTGGTGAACACAACGACCCAGACCTCTGGGAGGCTTTGGAGCGGGCACACTTAAAGGATGTCATCAGGAGGAGTGCCTTTGGTTTGGATGCTGAGGTAAAAGGATATATTCTAGTTTGTCTGCCACTTCATAGAGATTTCAAAAATTTACAGGAAAAATAAGACATAAGATGTAACTACAAATGATTGAAATTGTTAAAACAGTTTTTTTTTTTTTCCTTATTTGAGAATCAAATGAAGCTCTATACTACATTTTGCGTGAAACTTCAATAAAATCAAATTATAGTTGGGATTTGCATTGAAGATGGTAGTTTTATTGCAGGTTTACAACTTTAGTAATGATTATTTTGGGGAAAAGTTCAATAATAGGATAAGCTAACAGCAAAATAATTGGCTCATGCATGCCTTACAGAGAAACAGATGTTTTTCCCAATGTCTATTAATATGCATGGATAATTTGATTATATAACATAAGCCTACCAGTTTAATATATATTTTATTAATAAAAAAGGCTTTTGGGATGTCTCAAGGTTTTGGAAGGGGGTGAGAACTTTAGCGTTGGGCAAAGGCAACTATTAAGTCTTGCTCGAGCATTACTTCGGAGATCAAAGATCCTTGTGCTTGATGAAGCAACCGCAGCTGTTGATGTTAGGACTGATGCAATTATACAGAAAACCATTCGAGAAGAATTTAAATCTTGCACTATGCTCACTATTGCTCATCGGCTTAATACTATCATCGACAGTGACCAAATTCTTGTTCTTGATTCTGGTCAGGTACGACTGAACAATAGTAGGCTTCTCTCTTCATATGCTGTTCGAGTTCTCATCATTAGGTGAACAAGAACTGAGTGGTGGACTTTGTCAACTTTCTGAAATTTATTGGACTTTTCTGTTGTACTTTTTAGTTGTTTTTATTTTTGTTGTCACTGAGAAGTCGTCTTTCATATACAGGTGATTGAATATGATACTCCTGAAAATCTTCTCGAAAGTGAAGCAAGTGCTTTCTTTAAGATGGTTCAAAGTACAGGGCCTGCAAATGCTCAGTACTTGCACAGCTTAGTTGTAAGAAAGGACAGGGAGAATAGGTTCAAAAAAGAAGTGCACATTGATGGGGAAATGAGATGGATTTTATCTTCCCGCTGGAATGCTGCTACACAGTATGCTCTTGCTCTCAATCTCACCTCTTCATTAAAGGACCTTCAGGTGTTGGACTCTGAAGATGAGAACAATGTAATTAGCAGAACAATGGATGCGGTAGTAATTCTGCAGGACGTTTTGACGGGGAAACATGACAAAGTCATTGAGGAGACACTAGATCAATTTGAGGTTCCAAGATATAGATGGTGGTCGGCTTTCTACAGAGTAATTGAAGGTGTGTGTTCTTGTTTTCTGCATAAAACACAGCTTTCTATTGCAACATTGGTTGAATATGACGATAAATTCCCTGCATTGAGTTTCACAATGGACAGAGATATGATAGTGGATAATAGCATTTTCCACTAAAACAACTAAAGTTTCTTTGTTTCCCTCCTAAATTATTCAAATTCTGGTTACTTTTGATGGTTAATGAAGATGCCGACTTTCCCCAACAATTTACAAATTTATATTGAAGATAACAAGATGATCATGCCTGGATTGTTTTGGCTGAATAGTGTTGATATTTTTATCGTTGCTAATATTCATTTAGTTGGGCCATATGTGTCGAAATTGGAACTTGCCATGATGATTTCCTAAACACGAGACATTTTATGACTATGCAAATTGCTAACATTCTCTAATTTCTGTCTTGATCAAGAAACATTATGGTACTGCATCAAATTTTAAACCTGTAATTCATTGTAAACAAAAGCGTGTTTTGAGTTTCTTTGGTTGATCCAGATTGATATTTTGCGTTCAGGTCTTGCTGAGATGAGCAGGTTGGGAAGAAATTGGCTCCAGCAACTCGAAAATGGTTTGGAAGATGCCTCAGAAAATTGGGACGATCTTCAAATGTAGTATAGTAGTTCCAACTGCATGGGAAACTGGGGCCGAAAAAGAGGTTCATTCGACATCTACTTGGGCTTGTTTGCACGGCCTGCCCATGATTCATGATTTCCTGCCTGATTCATATTAGGTACAAACAAATAAAAGCCTGACTTGCAAGCTTTGATTCTTGAAGTTAATTGGACATGCATGTACATAGCTCTGAGAAGAAAAGGTGAACCTTGGCAAGGAAATTGCAAGGGAGCTTGAGTTTGAGACTTTGAAAACAGAAACTGGGGACTGTGGTAGCAGATCCGAGGAACTCCCCATGAACTTGTCCAATAAGGAAATAATAGATGAAAGGTGAAAGATGATACAAGAGTCTGGAATCTTTCAAAGTCTAGATTAGAGCATGTAATGAACAAAATAGTAGGATATGCTTCGATTTGCTGGAGCTGAAGAGTTTATTAATTTATGTAAAGTATCTATTTGGGGTAAGGCTAAAAAGGGATAACATCTAGTTCACCCATAATTTCCATCTCCGTTTGTGTATTTGGACTGGTAGTAAACTATCTTCAGCTATGATTCCCAATTTTAAGGTGAAATATGCTTCTTCCGAAACTGACTGGCAGTGATTGGATAGAATTAACATGCGTCCATTTGCGCCCTCCATGTCCACAGGGTAAATTTGAGAAATGCCTAAAAGTGCAGCGTCCTAAAATTTACACCTTAAAGTACTGATGAACATTATGTTTTCCTGGGCTTTTCACATTCTTCACTGGGACTAAATACACTTTACCCGGGTCAAAGAGGCCAATCATACACTTATACCACTAAAACCGACGGTCCTATTTCAATGATGCTCCTCTTAAGGTTGGGCAATTTCCGAGTACAATCTGTGTGGGTAGCCTGCATGCCTCTAGTGCTGTCCTCTGAATTCATATATTTGAGTTCACATTCAAAAGCGCAAAAATTTCAAACAGCAGAATGTACAATACTTTTATATTGCATTTTCAGCACGTAACTAGGAGTAAAACTACCCACTTAAATTCCATAAGCTGGAGTTTGCAGGTCTTCGCATTCTGATATCGTGGCATCACTGAGAATTGCCTCAAAGCTGTGGGCATAAGCACTTGAATACACCATTAGTGCTTGAAATACCTTGGGGAGGCTTGTTTGTAGGTTGTTCAGAATCATGACTCTTGTCATTTTAACAGAATTCACGTATTTAGCCTTCTCATCTTCCACTAATATCTTAAGGGCTTCAACTTTGGCACGCCTAATTGCTAAAGGATGCTTAGAAGTCAAGACGGAATTAGCATCTTCAAGGGAGAAGCTTCCCCCAAACTTCATCTCCACTTCTGAAAGCAAAGCAAGCTCCCTTTCCAATTTCCTCCCAAGCTTCTCTGATCTTTTACGCAAATTGCATTCTTCTTGCTGCTGCACAACGATGGAGTGAACAGCTGACAGCAGACACTTAATGGCCTCAGACACCATCTGCAGACAAAACATGGTGACATATAATATCCACATTACAAGTTGTGTACAAATTTCATTTAGCCCTAGCAATGAAGAGAAATACACATTAATAGTGAGTTGTCAATCTATATGATTCATGCCTATTGCATTGACTGAGAATTTAAGTTTATTCTATTTTATTTTACTGAGTAATAAAGTCTATTTGTTTTATTTTAGTATCGGGGAAAATTGTCCTGTATCATGCATGTTGGAATCATGCTCTGCAATCCATACATGTGCCTAATCCCAGCACCATCTTCTAGCACAAGCAGCATGCAGCATGTCACTTCCCATACACAACACACAATTCTCGGTAATTTTGTCCCAGGCCCCATAGTCAGAGTTTGCTACCAAGGATCATAAACAACATGGTCTTTGCAGGTGTCAATCACCTGAATGTTAAGAGAGTGCCTCCAATATGTTGTCCAGGGAGAATGCAGGACTGAAGAAAGTTATGGGTTCACCTTATATTATAGAAGCTTGTATGATTTTGGCTAGTAAGAAAGTTGAGTGGTCTTCTTCAAGAGAAAAGGAAATTGACAATGTACCTTATCAGGTAATTTATCAAGTGCATGCTGCCATTTTTCGGTAAGGGTATGTACTGTTGATGTGTTACCACTCTGTGGACTGTCAATATCTTCAAGGCAGTCAGTAAGTTCGCTCCACTTGCAGAGGGCCCTTATGTACTCCCGCTGAAATTTGACGAGTTTGCAAAAGCTGTGGTACCAAGAAGTGACTTCTGTGTGCAGCTGACCTGCAGCCTGCTGATGGGATTCGGTGGTAGGTTCCACACTTTGCTGATCTGTTAGATGATTCAGCTGCTGAGAAATATGATTCTGGGCTTGATGACAATTATGCATAGTTTGCCACATATGCATCAGTCTGAGAGTACAAGAGACACAGCAGTTTGTATTAGAGGGCGCTATATCTCATAAGAGCACAATTAAGAATTCTTCGTATGTCAAAAATGAAAACCAAAACCAGTCATTTTGGAATCATCTTAAAATCAAGTCAATACAAGTGAAGCTTGATTTGAATGTAACCAGAACCATAAGAGACATTTGCCAGGTTTTCCATTCTCATAAATTTTAAATTTTTAGTGTATTAATATATATTACTTTTCCCTCTCTACTTGGTGGATCATAGTTTAACAATTTTGGTTTAAGAGAAAATCAACCTACAAATCTAAGCTTTCCCTAAATTCCTTTGATCCTGATAATTGAGAGAACATGTGAAAAACTCAGCTTTAAAGTACTTTTTCAGGAGTGACCAAGACTTGGGCTAATTTAAAGGTTGTGGTCCACGCAATCAACTTAATCAATTAATTTACATGAATTATGACTTGGAATGGAAACAAACTTGACTTTACCCTGAAGCTAGTGTAATCAACTGAGGGTGCAGCTCCTTGTTTATGAGCATCAATATGGTCGAAGAAGACCTTCCAATTGATTCTTGCAGAGATAAGATGTAAGATTGCAAACTTTCAAATGTTGAACGAGTTTTCTCGGCCTTGGTCCAGTCATGCTCTTCCTCTTGTCTCTGCAGTAGTAAAGATTTTCTTCCATACTCCACCTTGGCGATTTCTTCCTCCTAGGAAAGAAATACAAAAGAAAAGTAGATGATAATCAATGCATGATTCATACAAGAAAAAATATATGAAACATTCCAAATAGAAAACACAGTAATTTTCACTATGTCAAAGTTCATAACAAAGGGCTAGGTCAACTATTTAGTCAGATAATATTGAGCATGTTCCCATCTGGTCTAGAGAAATAGGTAGGCTAATTCCTTGCAAAAGTAAACGCTTTTATTTACCTACATTGCATTATCATTTTCTCTTATTAATTTCTTTCCCATACATTCCGTTGCACGAGGCATAGTCATGAATGATTTGAACTACTCATCTCATGAATGTTCTCCATGTGGAAGACCATAGTTCCCGTAGAATCACTCCCTCACACCCATTACATCACATAGTTTCAGGTCAATAAAGTAGGTAATCCTGGGTTGCCTGGAGATGTACACCTAGTAGTAAATGCTTGAATACAGTTCCATAATTTAGAAGCTGTGCAGTCCACATTAGCATAAGAGTATTAGAAATTAAAATAAAAAATACTGTTATTTACTTGTGCAAGTATATTTATATAATTTACTTAGCACAAATCACCTTAACATCCTTGTAGAGTTTCTGCTCCTCGGAATAAAGTTTCTGGAGAGTAATGCAATGAGCTCCAGGCTTACAGGGTTCACCAGATCCATAGAATTCTCCCATTTCTCTAGTGGATTGAAGTGATTTAGAAGTCCAACTCCATGTCAGGGCACTAAAAACTTTTGCTGAATTGCTTCTCTTCCCTGTAAATGATGCAGGTATTGTAAGCTCTACAGAAGTCTTTAATGATTCAGTTGATGTACAAGGAATATAAGCCTCCAGTACCCGTCTATGCACAGACATGAGCACATGTAGTAAAACATGGCACATAACAACAATTTTGTGAGCATAAAAACTCGTAAGTCTACATGAGCAACTTTATGCCCCATACCTCAGTTGGAATGGGTCCGCTAAGGGGCAAGGGAAAAGCTGATCACTGTGGATAAATGAAAATATCTGTAAGACATACATCTCCAGGAACACGTTATCCTTCATCAGGCAATCAAAAGAAAAATGACATTATGAAATGTATATGTGGGAATAAAGAGAGAAAAAAAAATCACAAGCCAGGTCAAATATGCACATATAGCAATTAATCTATAACCCTAACTAAGAGGGATTAGAGTAGTTACTCTTATTCTCTTTGATACTCTGGTAAAGGAAAGTGCCTCCCACATCAATGTCTATGAAAACAGCTATATCCTTCACTACAGCAGATGCTTTCAGGAAATACTCATCCAAGTCCTTAACAGTGCCAGTCAAGGTCTTCTTACTCCTCCAAACTACCATAGCCATATCTGCAGTGTCTTTTGTGCGCCAGCTCATCATTGACAAATTATCATCAACGAGTTCAGCAATCCGCTGTTTTGTGGGGAGCAGGTTAACTTCAGCAGCAGCAAAAACTGCCTCCTCGTCTTCTTCTATGAATTCAGTATTTGTATCCGCCCAGTTCTCCTCCTCAACCTGCTCCACTGCTTCGCTACTTTTTTCACACTGAGGCAATGCAGAACCAAAAAGGTCCCAATATTCCCAGGAAGAACTAGGAAGTGGAGGTGGTGGAGTATGACCACTATCCTCATCAATTTCAATGATTTCTTCTACAGCAGATTGAGTCTGTAGTGGCTTATCAAACTTCCTTAAATCAGGGCTAAAGGTGGGCGGTGGTGGAGGTGATGGTGGCAAAGGGGGAGGAGGGGAGGGCGGGAATCCAATACCAGAAGTAGTCTCCTCAAGCTCCAGTGATTCAGACTCAGTAAACTGCCTAAGGGTCACTCCAGTATTTCTCAATGATCTCAGATATGCTAACTGGGCATCAGCAAATTGTTTTCTGTATCCCAACAACTGTTTCGTCAGCCTCTTCCTCTCCTTGGAAATTCTCACCCTCTCTTCTTTATCAATTCTTGATGCAACACAACCCATTTCTCCAAATCTGGAGATAGAAAAGAAACCCTCAACAGAGGATGAATTTTGTACTACTATGTCTTTAGGTCTTTAACATTCACAGTAATAGTAGAGCTGAATCAGTATTGGTAAGAGATCGCAAAGCAGACTGAATTTCTAGATATTCGTACACTTGGTGGAATAAACACAGATAATGCAACTTAAAGCTCAACTTGAAGTACTCCAGCCCACAACGTAATCAAACGTGTGATCCACACAGCATATATGCTCCCAAAGAAGCATGAAAATGGCATGTAATTACAATCCTATAACTCTCAGAAACTTCACTAACTTTCAGGCACCATATGCATGTATGTTTTTACAGATTCAGACAAAAGAACATCACAGAAAATTACCCTGCTCAAAAATTCTGCCAAGCTCACATACCAAGAAAGTTTACAAGAAAAATCCTCCAAAATGTGACAATTCCGCAGATTTGACAAACTACAAATCAGAAAAGATGGGTCAGAACACAAAACCCCATTTGCTGAGCTTAAATTTGCTACATGCAATGCCGTTTGATACCGTCAATAAACATAAGACTGGCAGTCAAAAGAGAAGTCCCATTCCCCCTTCGTTTGGTCGGAAGAATCCAAGTTTGTAATGTTAAACCTCAAATATATCCAAGTGGTTGTTGTCAAAACTCAATATTTTCGCCAAACTGGCCACGGAATTATCCAGATAGTAATTTTTATTTTTTTTAAAGAACCAAAGAGAAGACAAAAAAACAAAAGAATGGTACTGACACAGAACCGTCAGAGACAACAAATGTTGAAACAACTTGCAGCGTTTTCAGGAAAAAAAAAAAAAAAAAATCAAGAAGAAGGGGGGAAACAACCATAACAAAAAGCATAGAAAGAAGAATCTTGAATGTAGAAATTGATTCAAAAGGATTTAGTCAAGTGGGGTTTCTTTGTCAATGACTTAAATGCCATAGAAAGAGAGAAACATCAAGAAAATACAGAGAAACAAGAGTAAAGAGAAGGAGCTCGAGACCCAAGAAAAAGCATCCAAAGCACTAGAAAGCAGGAAGCACAACAATTTCTTATTTCCTTATTTTTCTTTATAGACATGCTTAAGGAAAAAGATTAAGTTTTTGTTTGTTTGTTTTTTTTCCAAATGATGATAATATACGAACTCCTGTTGAAGGTTTGGAAAGTTTTTGTGTTTATGGTTCAAATTTATATATTAAGGAAGAGCGTTTTTTTTGTTGAAATTTTCAAGTAATACTTATTGTACTAGCTCCATTGTCAACAACTCAAAATATTGATTATTGTGGTCTTAAGAAAAACATAATAGATGGTGATTCATATTGACGTGAAAGTGTCTTTTCTAATATGATAAAATTATATGAGTTTTTACATAGCAGATATATAGGAGACGATCATTCAGACATATCGTTATTTTTTTTTAATTAATTCAAAAATATATAATAGAAACTAACTTAATAATCACATAGTACTTGTTCGGTTCATTGATATAATTAATGACATTTAGCAGGTTCCTGAACGTATAAAGAATTTTTTTTTTTTTTTTGTGAGTTAAGTTATCAAATTCATTATTAAGTTATGAAATTAATTAATAATAATTTAACAATAGATCAATTTATAATTTACAAACATTAAATATGAACAATAAACTACTATACAAGTAACTATACCTACACATTTATTGGAATTCAACCCTAGAACCTTAGAGTCAATTTTGTTATTTAAATTAGGCCTTATTAATTAAAAAACTTATTATAATGACACAACAAAATTTATATTGCAAAACAAACACTCATAGCATTTGATTTTAGAGCGCATGAAATAATTTGTGGACACTACTCAATGCTCGTGAGTGCCTTTTATAATGCAACTTTTTATAGTGCTTTTGTACTAGAGTACTTCCTATTTTGCATATTTTCATCAATAGTTCAGAATTCAACATAAATCAGAAGAATACAATTAGTAACCCTAAAAAATATAATCAGAATATTATGCAAACTCTTTTTAAAAAAAATATGATTTTTTGAGCATAGAAACATTTTACTTTAAAATATTTGCCTTGTTACAATAATAATATTTGATTTAGAAACAAATCAATATATCTTGATTTGGGCCAAATCGATCTCGAATTGAAGTATTTGAATTCTAAAAAATTTACATTACTAATATACGTTTCCTTGTTGAGGTTTACACTCAACTGAAACCTTCCAAAATTTAATTTAGTTCGAGTCAAAATATCAATACGTGCTAGTAGGCAAAATGAGCGCGATATTAAAAATTATTTTGTGATAGTTAATCATCGAAATATTTATACTAATTTATCCATATAGACAATAAATGATAGAATTTAAATATTTCAATTTCATCTGCCATCCAATTACATCATCTCCATACATTAACAGTCGAACTCTCGAATAAATAGAAGTTTGAGTTGGTCTGAGCTCTTATATGCAAAAGGATGCATATTTTTAGACTATTTTGGCATTTTGATAATTTGTTGGGGTAAAATCATCATGTCAACATTTTATACAACAATATTGGTAATATTAAGAATCTGTACCATGATATCACAACCCCACACGGCAAAAACTAGTCACCACCAACGCTTGTTATTTAAAGACACTCTTAATAGTGAAGGAAATAAAACTTTATATAATTAACATTACTTTATTTCCTTTTAGGGCTAATACATATTATATAGCAAGCTTTTATGAGGGCCCTTTTATCTTTTTATTATTGACAAAAACTCCCAAGGACAATGTGTAATCCAACTCAAAATCCTCATCGTTTTTGTTTTTTTTTTCTTCTCTCTCTCTCTCATATTGCGTGCAAACCAGATGTATCTTACGATGATTTCCTAAACTTTTCTTGCCATGCTTACCTTTTTCACTTTTTGTTTTTTGAAAAGGTGTATAGAATAGAACATGGAAAATAAAAAGATGAAAAGAATATATATATATATGTATATATAATAAGTAACATTGTTTGGTCAAAATAAAGATAGAGCAGATGTCAAAATTGTAATGCTGAAGTATATAGTTAGAGAGTCAAATCTCATATCCAAAAACAAGAAAATAGATTTGTTTTTTCAAAATAAAAAGCGTAGAAATTGTATTGCCTTGCTCATAATACGAAGCAGTAGGCTCTTTTTGTAGGATGACAAATTTGGAGCGGATTTTAAAATAATAAACAAGTTTTGGAGTGGATTTTGATTTTTCGTTTTAAATTTATTTTTTATTTTATTTATTTTATTTTTATTTTTATATATTTATGTAATATTTTTTTAAAACATATATATTTTAAAAAAATTTAGTGATATTAATTTTTAAATATATATATATTTATATTTTATATTTTAAAATTATAAAATAAATTTAATGAGTTTAATCCAAACCTGAGTTCGTAGCAGATTGGTCCAATTCCTTAAAATCTCTTAAGGGATGAGTTTTGATTTTTTACAAATCTATTCCTAACCTACGTGTTATCATCCTACTGTTTTGAAACATGGCTTTGGGCCAATTCAAATTTTTGAGTAGTCATTTTTATTTATTAATATTACTTAAGCTTTTTATTTTTATATACAAATGATGTTTACCTATCTAAAAAAGATGAAAAAAAAAAACACTGCACAATTCGAAACACGAAACAAATAATTTATATAACAAACAACACTTAATCTCATAATTTTGTGGATATATGCTTATAGCTATCTTTTGTCATGCTTTACATACTTGCAATAAAAGTTTGCCTTTTCTGAATTGTTGTATAAATAATTCATGCCTTTCATTTTATAAGTTCATATATTTGAATATCTTTTATGCTCTAATTGTTTTAGTATCCCACCCTTCTTAACATATGAAATCCCATATTGATATATAGGCTATAGCATGCTTCAGATATATATTTTTTTTCATTTTGTTTTCATCAATTATTTTAATATATATATTTATTTATTTGGGTTTGGAACAAGGAATATTTTATTGTTATTGCTCAACTTGTATTTCTCCTTCTTCGTCCTGTTGAAAAATATTAGTTTGTTTATTACATATTCACTTAAAATATTTGCAAAATAACTTTCAATTTTCGTTTCACAATATAATTAACTCTATCTATATTTGTATACATTATTAATATTTTGTCATATAGTTTCTAAAAATGAGCAGGATTTCTGGATAGAATTATTTATTTATTATATAACACCATAATTGAATTGATTTTATTTTATAGGTACTTTTTTTTCTTCTATTTATTTCAAACCTTTAAATTACGTAAATATTCCGTGGGGCAGTTGCTAGCTAGTTCTTCCATATTTATCATCAATTTTGAAAGTGATTTCAATTGTCACTAACCACGGGCCACCTCTCTGGAGATTGGGCCCTAATGAAAACTGAAGAGGCCCGAACGCAATTGAATTAATGAAGTCCCATAGACATGAATTTGGGTTGATCATGTTAAACTCTTGAATCTCGGAAAGACAATACTAGTCCATCTTGGCCGTTCCTTTTGTGTCTAATCTATAAATTAATCGTCTATTAGGTCTAGTTTAAATGATAAAATTCATGTTTTAAAATTATGAGAATTTTGTATTCGAATTCTACGTGCATATTGTTTATTTTTATAATAGTTGTTCGTTGATTATTATTTTTTATTGGTACTTATAAATTATTCATCCCTTGTAAATTATGAAAATACTTATAAACTGATGAAGGTCCATTGATTTGGATGGATTGATTGGAGTTAAAATTTCAAATTTATAATAACAGATTTATTTAGTTGGTTTGGATAATTTCTTATTACAATGAATTTTAAATAATTAAATTTTAATTTTAAATTATTTTTTAATTTATTCTAATGAATTTCATAATTCAAAATCTACATATTATATAGTCATTTAAAATTATTTTTTTAAATCTTTCCATCAAACACTACCTTCAGTCAATATTTTGCTCAAATTCTTCATGGAAGTCAGTCCTTAGTATTTTAAAGAATTTGACCGTCTCTATTTTTTGGTTGATGTTGGTATCTTATTCCCTGCAGCAATGTTTTTGGAATATAATTATATTGGTGGGTTCGATTGTTAACTAGTAGATCTGTTTTGATTAGTTTTAAATAATTATTTTTATAATTTAATCTGTCAAATTATTTTTTTTAAAATTTTGTTGAGGAAGCTTAGGGGATGTTTGGTTTTCTTTTCAGGGAGAATTTTTATTTATAGTATTTTTAATTGAGTTTTATTGATTTTTCGTGTAAAATTATAAATATGTTTGGATAATTATTTTTAGATAGGAAATTTATAGGATTGAATATGAAATTATGTTTGGTTTATTATTCTCAACAAAATTATTTTTAAATTATATGTATATAATATTAAATAATTTGATAGCGATAGGGTTCACAAATAATATTTTATATAAATTATATATTTTAATAAAATAAATTTTAAGTGGTGGGTCATACAGTAATGATGTAGTTGATAATAAAAATATATTAAAAAGTATTAGTGGGTAGTTGTGGATCTCATATTATTAATGTAGATAGTAATAAAAAATATTAATGAAGGAGTGTTTAGTTGTATGGAGAAATGAAAAAATTGATTGATATTGTGTAAAAATATATTTGAAAATTATGGGAATATGGTTGATAAGTGTTTTAAGTGGAAAAATTATAAAATAAAATAAATTATTTTTAATGAGATTGAGTAAAACAAACATGATTTATGTATTTAGAATAGTAAAAAATAAGAAAATTTTCACTGAATTGAAAAACAAACATTCTCTTTAAATCTTAAACTTGGTATTTTTGTTATATATATATATATATGTGTGTGTGTGATTATTTAAATTTTTAGTTTTACTATATTTTTTTAGTTTTTATATTTAAAATATAATACATAATAATTAATTTATTATAGTATCATTTTACATAATATAATATAAAAATATAATTAATTTTCATTAAATGAATTAAACCAATAATTGAACAAATATAATATTTTGAGCCATTAATCGACAATAAAATCATTTGATCACCTTAAAACATACTAACATGCATGCATTTTTTTGTGCTTCACTTGTCGATATATCATTTTTCGTGGACTAAATATAATGAAACAGACAAAAACAATAATTTATCAAGGATAAAACTCATGTCAATACATATAAGGTAATTAATTTACATTACTGTCAAGTTGACATCATCATTATAATAAGTTGCCAACTGCCAATCCAAATGACTTTATAAAGAAGCTAAGGAAGCATCGAGTCATTTTCCTGACTTGGAAGTTTCGGCTAATAACTTGGATTGTTCTTAATTTTAATATTTTGATGCTTTTATAATATATGGTGCACAACGTTGCATGTATGTACGTATAGGCTCATTATATTATCTATTTGCATTTGCCAATGTAAATGCACCTACGCCATAAAGTTGACTTTAATGTTTTATTTTTTTTGCAAAGAAAAACATGGAATACAATATCGATAATTATTTTGCTACCGCATATTTCAAGTTCATAACCTTTTGTACAAGTGCTAAAGTCTACGTGGATCAATGTTACACAATAGGGATTGAGTAGGATGTTCATTCATATTATCATACTGAATTTTGGTACGTTAAAATATTATAGTAAATATCGAACTAATAGATTCGCTTCAATAATTATTGTATTTTTTTGGTAATTATTTTTTTTTAAATAAGAAATATTAAAAAATTAAATATTATAATTATAATTATAATTTTCAGTTTTAATTTTTTATATTTGGCAAGTAAGATAAATAAACATAGTATAAAAATAAAAATAAAATATAAATATATATAAATAATAATTAAGTACGATTCGATAAACTGAAATTAAAAATAAAAAACGTACCAAATTTTTTATTTCGATTTACTTCAATTGATTTAACAAACTGTAAACACTCTTAGGATTGAGTCAAAATTTAGAGGCTAAGATAAATATTTTGTTTCATATGAAAATGCAATTTTAAAATATAAAAAGGACAAAATTTTAAATTCTATATAATTTATATATAAAATTTGATGTTATAAACAAAATAAGAAAAATAAGAGAATGACCGCTGGATCCAGTCTCCGTACTTCCTCCTGATGTCCTTCCAAGAAAATTTCTTATTGATCTCTAATAATATCATAAAGTTTTTATATTAGTTTTCAAATAAAAAATGAAAATAATAGAATACAGAAATCAACACCGAGTTACTCGTATCCATAGAAGATAGTAGATACAATGAACGGAAATTGAAATATATAATTTTATTACAACAGATCATAACTTTTTTTGTAATTTAACACTTAATAATTGAGAATTTGAGAGTGGTGGGAGAAAAATTGGGCCAGATGAGTAGCCGGCTGGGCCAAGCCGATCGAGTCGAGTCATGGCACTAGTTAGATGAGCAAAACTAATCGAGCCAACACGGCGGGGAGAGTGGAGACCATCTTTTTCTTCTTTTTATCATTGCGTGTGCGGGACGGTCGCGACTCGTGATTGGCTTTCATCAATGGCGCGCTAACTTCGAGGCGACTCGTAGCCTGAAAGGCAGCAGCCCACATTAATACTATATTATCTTCGCACGCTCCACCCCCATTTCTTTTTTCTTATTTATTTCTTTTTTCCAAATTTTTATCGGTTCAATAAATTTGTTTTGTTCAATCCAACCCCCGAGAATGGGAGTCACTCAAGCATATGAATTTGTGTGCTAGAAATGATAACAGTGTGAATTTGAATAAGAACTTACTTCCCATTGATGTAAGTTTAAACTCGATTAATTTAGTTTTAGGGCGTGAAATGAATTTTAGTAGATCTGCATCCACCCCACTCAATATTATTATTATCTAATGTAAAAGATATTATATAATTATTAATTAATTTAATTTTATTGAATTTTGAATAAAATTATTATTTTATAATATTATAAGATCAATTCAAAAATTATTTTTAAATTTTAATTTTAATTCAAAAATATTGTAATTGATTTATATGTGCCCGATACAAAAATGTATTAAGAATAAATTATATTAAAATTTAAAAAAATTGTATGTAGGCAGATTATATAAATTATTCCGTGAGACATAATTTAATTATGTTAATATCTTATAAATGAATGTTATTATTACTTTTAATAACTAAAAAAATATACTTTATTATCATTATCAAGTCAAAAATATCAAAACTCAATATTTATACAAGTAAAAAAGTAACTAAATAAGGTTAAAAATACTTAAATTTTGTTTTTAACAAAATGGGGTGTCCACACGGGTAGAAACCACTGAATTTTGGGTTCGAAGCAGGGTGGGTCTGATCCTCAATCGAGGCAGGACGTGATGGGTCTTGAGTTTAATTTTTTTTTATGAGAAAGATTTATAATTTAATTAAATTCGTCCCAAACTCATTTTACTGTCATTCCTATACATGCTGCATAATTATCATTTTAATAATTGTATTGTCATTCTATAAAAAGGTAACTACTGATAAAAATATAAATAATACAAAATTGTCGTTACTCATATGTGTTAAGTGAAAATAATTTTTATTTTATTATAAAAATAATTTTTATAATTTTAATATTTACAAGAATTGTGTAAAAATTATCATTATTAACAATTATAATAAAAAAATAAATATAAAATTACTATTATAAAAAAACAACTTAGTGATAATAAATATTAATTGTCAATAATTTATATGGTCACTGAATTTTTATATACACTCATTACTAATTATTTATAGTAACAATCTAATCATAATTTTGTTATTACTAAAATTTTAAAAATTATATTAAAATAAATAAAAATTATTGTTATGTGTAGTTAGAGATAATTTTATTATTTTTTCTTGTAAAACACGAACTTATTCAATTTTTAAATGACAAAATTTGTTCGCAAGACATCGAGGAATAAAACAATAATTGGGTGAGAAAAGGTCTTTTTTAGCATCGAATTTGCTAATTATTTAATTAAATACAAAAATGCCGACAATTTGCAGAACTCAGCACTCAGCACTGACCAACTTCTTTTCCTAGGCGAGAAAAAAAAAAGAAAAAAAGAAAAAAAGGAAAAAGAAAAAAAGTGCTTTTGCCCCCGAATTTGCCCCTTTTTGAAAGAGAAGTTTTAGCACACAATTATAACACAATAAAGTTCATCCACCAACTTGAAATTTTGACATTGTAGGTAGATAACAGCAATAATATGTTTTTGTCTTAGTTTGACATGGGCAATAACTAAGGTCTTGCCAAATATCATTAATTTTTTTTTGCTATTGAAACTATAGCACCATAATTTAATTTCGACTAAAAAAAGTTTAGGCTAAGGACTGTCACTTACTTTTATGTAATATTTTTTATGACAATTTAAATTAAATTAAAGTGGTATTTTAGCTTAATAGGCCGGTTGAAACCACAAAAATACGATCACATTTGATAATAATTATTCATCCCTCAAAAATAATATTTATATTTAAATGAAAAATAAATAGGGAGAAAATATCGTACAACCAAATTTTAATAAATAAATATCATAATTTTTTCATTTTCTATAGTTACTAAAATCCACTTCAAACTCATACGCTACGAAATTCTCTAATAAAGAGTTAAAGAAACCTACGCATCCACATGGCCTAGCTGGACAAAAACAGATAGCTGTTACTTTCAAAAATCATTGCAAAAATAATAATTTAAAAAAATAAGAAAATTCAAGATTATTGTTTTTGGTCAAGGTTAGGGAATTAAATTGATCATAATGGAGTAATACTTTATTATACAGAATTTATAAATGGCTACTGGCTTTTAAGAATTAGGAATCTCTATGCAATAAGTATGTTTCAAGCGAAAGGACCCACAATTATTATAGCGACAATTTTTGTGTTTCAGAGCTGCCATTAATTACCCATATTGAGTTTTTCCAGGTTCTTTCAGACTGAATAAGAAAAAAAAAAGAAGCTCTTCAGACATTATAATAATATGGACATACAAAGATTAGACAAGGAAAAGCTTTTTTCTTGTTTTCCCTTAAATTGTACTCAAGATTTTCTTTGATGGGACTGAGGAGTTTTGGTGTCTCATATGTCACAAAGGGTTGAGTTTTGGAATCTTCTAGTGGTTAAAGAAAGTGGTGGTTTGTGTCAGAACAACTGGGTTTGTTTTTATTTTTGGAGGGGTTGACCTAAATTCGGTGTCTGATTCGAAAAATTTATAGTATTTCCTTGAAGGCATTTTGCTCTGGGACTGAGATTTTGGGTCAGTTGTCAAATGGGTATGACCTGTTGGGGTGGTTTCAGGGATAGAGAAATGGGAGAGGAGTAATACTTTGGGGGTTTTGGTTGAGCATTTTGCTGCATTAATTGCAGTCTTGATGAGAAAGCTGGAGTCTCTGTGAATTGGGTTTCTGCAATTTTGAGCTTTTCTTGAGTATTTTTTGAGTACTAGTTCTGCTTTGAGTTGGGTGTATGTGAATTAAGTTTCTGCAGTTTTGTGGGTTTCTGCTTGAAGGAAGGAGCATTTGGGTTTCTTGCTCAAAGATCTGAGTGAGAATTGCTGAGAAGCTTGGATTTGAAGTTTTTGAGGAAGTTTTGCTGTCCAAGGTTTTGAGAACTTCTGAGATTTGGGTTTATGATTTGTGGCTGCTCAAATTTGAAGTGCATTGGTCTTGGTTGTGGAAATTATTCTAATTTCTTTCTGAAGTCGCAATACTGAAGCTTCTTCACTTGGCTTGCATATTGAAGAGATGGCTTGTATGAAGTTGGGATCCAAGTCTGATGCATTCCAGAGGCAAGGGCAGGCCTGGTTTGTTTCTTAACTTAGTCAGTCTTCATTTTATTTGTTACTTTGCTATTAGCAGAATTTTTTCTCATATGCTTAAAACTTTTTATTTGCCAACCCAACTACAATCAATCACCTCTACAGATCATGTTATTTTCCTTCTTTTTGGGCTTTTCTTTCTGAAAATGTTTGTTAGATCCATGGAATCTTGCGTATGCATTGTCTCCCCTGTATCTGCATCATCACGGAAGAACTTGAGCTTAATTGGGTCTTCTAACCTTGAAGTTCTCTCTCCCCTTCTCTCTGGCTCTCCCTCCTGCAATTGTCTGTGAAAACGTAGACGCATCTAAAGTGTAGACCCTTGATTTGAGGTGCTGAGGTTGTTAAATGTCACTACTCCGACTTGTAATTTTGACTCAGCACAAGCTTGAGAAGACCCATTTGTATAATGGTGTGGACTTACTGTCAGAATGACTGGATGTGTTTTATGACCTCTCAATACTATATTAGAGATTAAGGGCGCTTTGTGCACCAGTTCTTAATATTTTTATGGGGTAGCCACTCTGTGATTTTCTCTATATAGAAAAATTTGTATAAAACGTGTTTTGTTTTGTTTAACTTTCTAAATGAAAATTCAATCTTTTGTGTCTTTGTTTTGCTTCTGCTATATCTGTTTCTAGGCTGGCATTTTTGTGTGGATGAATTGAGTGCAAGTCATATCCACTTTAAAGAATTTGCCACAAGGAGCAGTGGCAAAATCTGTGCCAGCAACCCCTTTACATGTTACATTTTGGCTGGTAAAACGGCAATGCTTGTTGGTTTGTGAAAGAGCCCTGAAAAATAGTGACAGCGCTTGACATTAGTTTCACATCACATGTTAAATTGCAAAAGTACACATTTTCTTTCGTGGCCTCCAGGGAGAGTTTCATTTGTGCTCCTAAATCACAGTGTTCAATATGCAGAAGTCATGATGGAAGTGATAGTAGCTCTGAAGTTACTGCAGTTTTGCTTTCAAGTAAAATTGTGTTTCACCTCCTGATCTTTTCTCTTCTTTTAACTGTAGGTTCTGCACAACTGGTCTCCCTAGTGATTTAGTTGTCGAAGTTGACGAAATGTCCTTCCATCTTCACAAGGTATTGCTTTGGTTTTTATTGATATTGGTCGCTGACTCTTGTAAATGGCCTAACAATGTAATAATTCAGTTCTAATTATTTTATTTAACTCATACTTCTGATTCATTTTTTATAGTACTCCATATGAGAAGTTATCCTCTAATTAGAAGAGATGTGAAGGAAACCATCTTGCAATATTTGTTATTCCTCTATGTGGAATGAAAAATTATCCCTTAAAACCTTTTACAGCAGAAATATTAATATAATTTTGATGTATTGCAACTCATCACTGTCTTGCTAAAGTCCATTTGTTTATTGTAGTTTCCCTTGCTTTCAAGAAGTGGGGTTATGGAAAGACTCATTGCAGAGGCATCTGAAGGAGAAGAAGGCTGTGTCATTAAGCTTCCAGACATTCCTGGTGGAGCAAAAACATTTGAACTTGTAGCTAAATTTTGTTATGGGGTTAAACTGGAACTTACTGCTGCAAATGTGGTGTACCTTCGATGTGCTGCTGAGCATCTTGAAATGACCGAGGAGTATGGGGAGGGCAATCTTATTTCTCAAACTGAAACCTTTATCAATCAGGTGATTTTGCGAAATTGGAAAGACTCTTTGAAAGCACTACAGACCTGTGATGATGTTCTCTCTTGTGCTGAAGAACTCCATATCCCGAAAAAGATGCATCGACTCTTTGGCTGCCAAGGCATGTACTGACCCAAATTTATTTGGGTGGCCTATGATGGAGCATGGTGGCCCCATGCAGAGTCCTGGAGGAAGTGTGTTGTGGAATGGAATAAGCACGGGCGCTCGACCAAAACATTCAAGTTCAGATTGGTGGTATGAGGATGCATCAACTTTGAGTTTACCTCTTTACAAAAGGTTGATTTCGGCCATGGAATCTCGGGGCATAAAACAGGAAATAATTGCTGGGTCCCTTAATTCTTATGCGAGAAAGTACCTACCAGGTCTAAACCGGCGTCAGGGTGCCAGTGAGTCCAGCAACCGTCTTGTACCAGTGGGATTGGTAGCCTCACTCTCAGAAGAGGATCAGAAGCTTCTGCTTGAAGAGATTGATCACTTACTTCCAATGCAGAAGGGTCTAGTTCCAACAAAATTTCTATTTGGTCTACTCAGAACAGCCAAGATTCTTCGAGCTAATCCCTCCTGCATATCAAACTTGGAGAAAAGAATAGGGATGCAGCTTGATCAGGCCACTCTTGAGGATCTCTTGATGCCAAATTTTTCTTATTCCATGGAGACTCTGTACGATGTGGACTGTGCTCAGCGTATTCTAGAGCATTTCTTGACCATGGATCAGGTAGTTGGTGATGCATCCCCAGGTTCAGTTGATGATGGCCAATTAATGGGATCACCATCACTGACACCAATCACAATGGTGGCCAAGTTGATTGATGGATACCTAGCGGAGGTTGCCCCAGATGTTAATCTGAAGCTCCCCAAGTTTCAGTTTCTTGCTGCTGCTGTTCCAGAGTATGCACGGCCTTTGGATGACGGTCTTTATCGTGCAATCGACATTTATCTGAAGGTAATTTTGCCAATCACTCGCTTTGGACTTGTGCAGCATTTGGTGGTACAAAATTCTGTATAAGACCCATGAATCTTATTGTTGTTTTCCCATGTGCAGTCTCATCCATGGTTGGCAGAATCTGACAGAGAACAACTCTGCAGGCTGATGGACTGCCAGAAACTCTCCTTGGAAGCTGCACCCACGCAGCTCAGAATGAAAGGCTGCCTTTGAGAATAATAGTCCAAGTCCTCTTCTTTGAGCAGCTGCAATTGAGGACTTCCATTGCTGGCTGCTTCCTAGTCTCTGACAATCTCGATGGTTCAAGACAATTGAGAAGTGGCTTGATGGGGCCGAATGATGGAGGCTGGGCCACGGCTGTGAGGGAAAACCAGGTCTTGAAAGTGGGTATGGATAACATGAGGATGAGGGTTTCTGAGCTGGAGAAAGAGTGTTCAAACATGAGGCAGGAGATCCAGAAGTTGGGTAAGGTGAAAGGATCCAGCACTTGGGGGAGTGTGTCTAAGAAGTTCGGCTTCCGGTTGAAGTCTCAAATGTGCAGTGCTGAAGAGGGATCTGTCAGTAAGCAGAACAACGGCAACGTTAAAATTGAGAAGGCAAAAGACAAGCACGGAAAGGAAAAGAAAAACTTGACTTCAGATGAATAAAATTCCTTGATTGTTTATTTCTTTAACTTTGTTTCCATTTTAGTCTTCTGGTGTGTCATTCTCAATTACTCTCTTTACCATTCTTTGCTGTTACCCTGTAACTTAGGTAGACTGCAAAATGCAATCGTGTACTTTTATGTATCTTGTAACAGTTTCTCAATGTGTTGAAGAAATTTCTCTTTTTCTGGCTGAAGTTAATATAAAAACCAGTCAAGCTTTCCCCCTTTGTGATCATCTTGAATTTTGCTGTATGGTTCGGATATATGCCTCTCAAATAAGTATTACTATTATTATTATTATTATTATTTTATATGAGTTTGACATGTGCTTAATTAACACAATAATCCAAGCTAAGTGTAAGACTGAGCAAATTATGTTAAATTACTTATAAGACGAATGGATTATGCGATATCCGTTGACCTGTTTTTTATTATGGCCCAAGTGGTTAGAACATATGATTACTTATTATTCAAGTAATCTCTGCCAAACATGTTATGAAATAACCTGTTTTTTGATTATGGCCCAAGTGGTTAGAACATCTGATTACTTATTATCAAGTAATCTCTGCCAAACATGTTATGAAATACGAGCAAGATTATTAATCTATTAGGTCAAAATACGTTCACCTTAATTACAAATAAAGGAATTAGAATTTAACAATGTATGGGGTAGTTTAGTCTTTTGACAAATTGAAAAGTTAAAGCTTGGCAGATATATCGGAGCCTCCATGATCCACAACAAAATTTGCCCGTACGTCAACCCAACTTTTGTCAGAAAACAAGCCCACTAAAAGTTACCAGGCCCAATGCTAAAGCCAGCCCATAAATTAGTGTCGCCAGCTTGTCTCGTGTTGGTTACTCCAATTTTCAGCAGTTTGAACTACGATATGGAGATTTTCAATTGATTGAATCCCATAAAACGTGTACTGTAACATCGCCACAGCAGAGAACCGCAGGGAAGGGGTCCGGCCCACTACATATACTCGTATCTTTCAAAAACTGACGCGGTTCTCTTGCTCGTGGCACTCACAGTTCCTCTTTCCGTTGGTTCTGCAGGGAGAGACAAGGAACTCCATTCTCCTCTTAACATTTCTTCAACACCCCTTTCTCTTTCGATGCAAAAAAATTCAAGATTTCAGTGCATTTTCAATCCTCGTGTTTGATTGTCAGAGACCTTCCTCTTTTTCTGATTTTCTTCAATCTAAATCCTCTCCTCCTCCTTCTTCTTCTTCTTAACCCCTGTTATTTAATACACTTTAAGTAATATACGAATATAAAGATAGGAAGATAGATCCAGTGAATTGAGCGAATTGAAATCAATGCATTGCCGACTGGTAACAATGGAGTGGAAAGAAAGGCCAGATGACAATGAGTTTTCATCGGGTAGGGGTTTGGGCGGGCGCAAGTACAGGCCAGTATTTGCGCACGATCACGATCGATCCGTTCTTGAGATGTCCTCAATCGACCCCGCACCGGTGGGGGCGCTTCTTCTTCGGCTTCGTTTCCCAATCACAACGATATCAAGTAATTTGGATTTCACTTTCTTCTGTTCCTCTTATGTTTGGATTGTTGTTAGTTTTGTTTTGTATTATGGGCATCTCGTCAAGCATGATTTATGTATCGATTGATTTGCATATAAGCATGTTATGTTTATTTTTTTGGCCTGAGCGACTGGAGCAAGGCACAATGGCTAGAACTTGTCCTGGTGGTTCTTAGTAGTGCGCATAGAGGATTTACCTTGTGTTGGAGTAAAACTGAAGTTGATAATGTCCTGCAGTTCTGGTTCGTGATTTGCTCAAAGTGATTATACTTGGTGTAGTGTGGTTCCTTGCTTTTGTTGCACAACGTGATTAGCCTGTTTATGTTAGCTGTTCTTGATGCATAAGATCAACTGAACCTTGTTGATATCCTGCTCAGAGTGAAAGGCCGTCTACTGTTAATTATTCTTTCTGGTACTTAAATGCTAAAAAAATTGCGTTATTGGAGAAATATTATGAAGCTACAATCAATTTCGGGTGACAACTCGAGATAAGTTGCAGAAATCTTATTTGGATACAAATTACCTTCACATTTCATCATTTAAGATGAGTTTGAAGCACATAGTCTAATTTTTCATAATGTTGCTGCCACGATGATGAACAAATTGCTGACTATAGTGTCAAGTTCTATCTCCAAAATTGTTGCGCCTTTCTGAACCCTATTAGTTCCATTTTTATTTTTCACCCTACTGCCGGCTTTGTTATTTTGTCTCTTCTATTGCGATTTATCTGTCTCCTAATGTCGTATGCTTCCAACCTTTGAAAGGGTCACAACTCTCCAACACATGATGCATGTCTCAAACAATAAGCTACAACCAGAATTTACGAATTATGGGGATTGGAGAAGAAGATTATCCTCTTACAACATTCCTCTGTTGCAGTGCTCATTGTTTCTTGAATATACATGGGCATCTTTGGAACATTCTACTGATGGTCTTCTTTTTTTTCTTTTTTAATATGGAAATGGCCAAGTTCATTTTTTACCAATATTTAGTTCCTAAAACCGAATATTTGCAATCCTGGTACTTGGAACCAAACATGTAACCATGATGACAACCCTGCCTGAGCAATATAGGTCCTCATATGGTTTTCTTCAACAAAATATCAAATTAGTGAGCGCCAGCTGCATATTCTTGTGGTTCTCCTGTGTTTGGTGCTTCTGTTGTGGAGCCTTTGTAACTGGCTCTATTAATAATTGCTATCTTGGGATATTTTTGCACATGGAGTGCATCTCTTGGTGCTTATTTGATCTCTTTTCTAGGAATTGTTTTCTTATTGCATATCTTTGACAATAAAATATTATGTGTGTAGTACTGACCCTTATGCATTTGTAGAAAATGCAGCCCAATCTGGCTTCTGAAGGAAGAGATGAATCACTACCTAATCATGCCTTACCTTTTGGGGCTTAAAAGGTAAGGTATAACTGATTATTTTGTCACACATATTTCATTAGTTTGTAGCTGAAAAAGTTGGGGCATCAATTATCAAAGTTTCTGGATAATCTTATTTTTTCTTTTATGATCACATGCGATTGAAAGATGAAGATAGTTTCTATGACTGGAGTTGTTGATAATACTTTGTATTGAGTTTTCATTAGATAGTCTGAATAGTTAATTGTTTTGATGAGTGTTCATGTCCCAGTATGGCAGGTGACCAGATTCCAGCACCAACCAATCCTAGAAATGGAGATAATGTAACAATAAATGTTGGGCGTCCAATGCCACCAGTAAATATTATCAAGTCTTTTTTAAACCTGTTCTGTTCTTTTGTTGTACCCTATTGTTTGATGAGGATTGTCCATGCCTGTTTTATTTGTTCACATGCTTGTAATACTTTTTTTAAGTATTTTTTGCCTTTAGTCTTTTTAAGATAAGGAGCAGCTTCAAATTGGACTTGTCTTATTGTTATAGCTTTGGTGTTGATGAGAAAGTACGTGAATAATGGAAGGAAGCAGGGGAGAAGAATGATAGGCATCTAATGAATTGGTATGCAGGCGTATTGGCTAGATTTTTGCCTCTGTTATTTATCATCAAAAAGTTTGATAGCTGGTCACTGGTATTCTACTATAGAAGTGAGAGTTTAGCCAGTGTAATGGATGATATCCATTGTCTCAAATAGTTTGATAGTATATATATGAGTTCCCCCCCCCCCCCCCCCCCCCAGTGATGCCAGCGTAATATGTCAAGGATGGACCAAAGGAACTATGCCATCTGTATTCTGACTATTACCATTTTATTCTGTCAGTGCTTTGGTAGGTCTCTTTTCCCTGCTGTAACTGGAATTATGGCTGGTTCTAATCGGTCTGCCTCACTTGAGGACACTCAGCGTTCCATTCCTGTTGGGTCTTTAGCTGCAACTTTGACAACTTCAGGCCTATATCTGGTTTCTGTACTTCTTTTTGGAGCTCTTGCAACCAGGGAAAAACTTTTGACAGACAGGTAGTATATGCAAATTCCATTTAGCTGTGTCTGCTGCATTTGGTGCAAATCTATGTTTGCTTTTCTCTTATTCCTAATTTGTTCTGTGGATTTTTGTAGCTGTCTTTGTAATCATATGCTGCACGCGGGCTATGTCTATGTGTCTTTGTAATAATATTAGAAAATATTATTGATGCTTACTGTTTTTCTCTGTCTCTTTTCATGGAAAAAAGCATAGAGATCTGAATTTATTCATCTGCGTTTAATTAATCATTGATTTAAATTTGATTCCTGTTATTTAAGAGGAGACATTATAAGTTATAGCATGACAGGGAAGGAAATTTGTTCATGTGGTGGTCAGAAAGATCTTATCATTATTGTCGTTAATTATTTCTCGTTTTTATTTTTATTGATTATTATGACTTTCCGGGATTTTAGAGCAGATACTTTGAAATTAATCGATTCAAGATTTATTCTTATGAGACTGGAAAACGAAATTTGGATGATACATAGAAGCTGTGTTCAGGTCCTCATGCTTGGCATGCAACAGCACCTTTTCTAATGCAGAAGATCAATGCCCTGCAAATTAACATCATGGAGGACTCAGTTTCAATGGTTTTAGCATTATGTACTCTGTACTTTGATTCGCTAACTTCTGTGGCTGCTATTTAGGAGTGTGCACTATATAATATTTTTACCTAACTAGCCAATTTTGAGGGTGGTAATGGGGCGAGGGCACATTCAAGGGAATGAGAGTGCCAACTTGCACAAGAATTGGCTTTTGCAACTTTCATATGAACTAAGGTTTATCCATCTTTTTTTCATGAAATTGAAATATCCATCAAAATATATACATACTATCCATTTTACCTACAGTTTGATGGTAAAAAGAAATGTGTTCAATTTACATAGAAAGCAACGAATTGGATTGCAATTATTGCTTTGAGTGCACAAAGAGGTTGTCATACTGTTTAAGAGTAGCAGTGATCACATATTGGGTGTTCACATTATCAGGAATGTTGGTTAGGAGTTCAAATATTACACATATGCTTTGTAGTTGGCCCTGGAAGTCTGCAACTTTCTGAAACTACCATGCTATTTCATTCATTAGCATTTGGAGTGAGTGTTGTCTCCTATTTCACAGGTACAGTGCTTCCTTCAAATATTCTAAATAGCAGTCCCAATACTTGTAGTTGAAAATGTCAAGAACTTGAAAGATAGGCTGGTTGCAGTGCATTTAACCTATACATCTTATAATTGAGCTTAACTGAGCTGCTTTTGCAGGTTACTTACAGCTACTGTTGCTTGGCCTTTCCCTGCTATGATTTATATTGGTATTATTCTCTCAAGCTTGGGTGCAGCTCTACAGAGCCTGACTGATGCACCCCGTCTTCTTGCAGCAATAGCCAATGATGATATCCTGCCTGTTCTTAATTACTTTAAAGTGGCCGATGGGAGTGAGCCTCATATTGCTACTTTGTTCACAGCCTTCTTCTGTATTGGATGTGTTGTTATTGGCAATCTGGACCTTATTACCCCTATCGTAACAATGTTTTTTCCTTTTGTGCTATGCTGGTGTCAATTTGTCTTGCTTTCTTTTGGATCTGTTAGATGCTCCCAGCTGGCGTCCTCGTTGGAAATTTCACCACTGGAGTCTCTCCCTTCTTGGAGCATTACTTTGTACAGGTTAGTTCCATGTCACACAACATAAGCTGTGGTCATCATTGCTATTATATTGATGCAAGATTGACACTAGTTTCGAAGATGCAGGAGGAAATTGAATTTCCCCATGCCCATATATTTCAAGGTTTGTTCAGCTCTCAAGTGTAAAGAGAAAATTACACGTGTTTTTAGTTTCTTGAGTGAAATTTTGAGGTGGTCTTAAGATACATGCTTGATATGACCTTGACCATATGTCTTGAAGTCCGATTCATGAGCTCACTATCTGATTTAGATTTTATGCATGTGGACTAAGGCCAAACGTACATGTGCTGCTAGCAGTATGTTAATTTGAACTAAGAAAAGCTTGAAATTAATGCAAGTAGGTTGAGTTGCACCTTTTAACTGTGCTGTATTCATGCAAATAACAGTGGGTTAAAATGCAGCTTCCTTCAAGTGTGGATGCATGTGGTTTGGATTATTGATAAGTGGGTCCAAAAGAAGGTTACTTTTATGCCCAGAGTGGGTTAATTGATAAAACACTCAGAGGGAGAGCTAGCATGTAAGAGCCAAAAGAGCATGCTCTCTCTCTTCCCTACCAGTGCCACTGCCACTGCCACCTTCTCTTTCCTGCTGTCTCGCTCACTCAAGCTTCTTATTCAATATTCTGGACCATTCTGGACAATTGTCATTGCTACTGTCATAGCGAACTGAAGTTATTTTCACTCAACAACTAGTTTTTACTGCTTGCTCTCTTTCTTTCACTTTACTCCATCCATCCTTGCTGATGTTTTACCATATGAAACAATGAACGAAAATCTAATCGGGAAACTTTTTCTGAAAAGAAAGTCTTTTGGAATTAATTGATCAAACTTTGTCAAGTTTATCAGATCTATTAATGACCGTAAACAGTTATAGGAAATTTTGTGTAGATATAAATGTGTATGGATTAGAATAAATTAAAAAAACTGGTTCGCTTCTTGTTCCTTTGAGAAAGGGGGGTATGCTTGAGATAGTCTTTGAGCTTGAGAGTATGACATTATTTGGTTGTACTCCATCAGGATGTTTGTTTATATGATCATCTATCTGACTCATTTTGTCTGCCGCATGTATGAATTTCAAATGGAGGTGGCAGTGAGATGAGGCGACTGCAGTTGTGGTTATAGCAAATAAATGCATATTCTCATTTTTTTTTTAATTTTTAATTTTTAATTTTTAATTTGTAATTTTTTTAGGGGGTTTGATTTTTGGACATCACTGCGTATGCATTTTTGTTTGCTTATTCTCTTATAATGCCTTATGAAATGTAAATGTTTGCTTCATTTACTGTTAGTAAGGTATATGTGTCAATTTTTTGCTCGAAGTTGTATTTGAAGAAAAAGAAAATTATGTTTGGAGGAGTTGATCTGCCCCATTTGCTGGCTGTGAATTGGATCATGTTTGGTATGAATAAATTTTGATTCCATCCATGTTCGACCCGAATTCGCTTTTACCACCACTTGCCACCTCTAAATGCAAGTGGAGGAAAGCAGTAGGATCGGGTAGACTGTGACTTCTGTAGACTTATACCTAAACATGCAATGTGATATATTTTTCAGTTACTTTTCTATTCCTTGTAACACAATTATATGACCTTTTACTTTTATTTTTCTTTTGCAGTGATCATGTTTTTGATTTCTTTGGGCATTCAGTGTGGTGTCTCTAGCCTTGGCAACCCTCATATATTATTATGTGAGCATCAAAGGAAAAACTGGGGACTGGGGCGATGGTTTCAAGAGTGCATACTTTCAACTTGCTCTTCGTAGTCTGCAATCATTAGGAGGTTTGTGTGCTTATCTTGATTACTAGTTCAATCTCTTGGAAATATTAGATACAGTAATATTATATCCTTTTACAATTCTCTTTTTTCTACATGGTTCTTGAAATGCTGATACTTCCTCCGCTTTTAATGTTATATTTTTTTAATCAAGCATGTTGCTGTTTGTGCCACCATCTCATATTGCAACTGTACATGCAGCAAACTAGGTGCACCCAAAGAACTGGTATCCTGTCCCCCTCGTATTCTACTGGCCGTGGGGCAAATTGCCAGAGAATGTACCTTGTCACCCTAAACTTGCAGACTTTGCCAATTGTATGAAGAAGAAGGGCAGGGGAATGTCCATATTTGTCTCTATCCTAGATGGAGACTATCATGAATGTGCCGAGGATGCAAAGGCTGCCTGCAGGGCACTTAGGACATACATTGAGTACAAAAGATGTGAAGGTGTTGCAGAGATAGTTGTTGCCCCCACCATGTCTGATGGCTTTCTTGGCATTGTTCAAACTATGGGCCTTGGCAATCTGAAACCCAATATTGTGGTAATGCGGTACCCTGAATTATGGCGGCGAGAAAATTTATCTGAAATACCTGCCACATTTGTGGGAATAATAAATGACTGCTTCGTTGCAAACAAGGCAGTTGTTATTGTCAAGGGTCTTGATGAATGGCCTAACGAGTATCAAAGACGGTATGGCACTATTGATTTGTATTGGATCATACGAGATGGTGGTCTTATGCTGCTCCTCTCCCAGCTCCTTCTCACGAAAGAAAGTTTTGAGAGCTGTAAGATTCAGGTCTTCTGCATTGCAGAGGAGGATTCTGATGCGGAGGAACTCAAAGCTGACGTAAAGAAGGTCCTTTATGATCTTCGTATGCAAGCTGAGGTAATTGTAGTTTCAAAGAAGTCATGGGATGCCCAAGCAGAGCAGCAAGATGAATCAGCGGAAGCATTCACCGGTGGCCAGGAGAGAATTGCTAGTTATCTAGCTGGAATAAGGGAGAAGGCTCAAAAAGAAGGGACAGCTTTGATGGCTGATGGAAAGCCTGTTGTCGTAAATGAGCAGCAGGCTGAGAAATTCCTATATAAAACTTTGAAGCTGAATTCGACAATACTAAAAATACTCAAGAATGGCTGCAGTCGTCCTGGTGAGTCCTCCCCCTCCACCACTTAACCATCCGGCATATTTTTAAATGGAGTATATGGACCTGTTGGTTGAAAATGTACCAAGGCTTCTGATGGTCCGAGGATACCGTAGAGACATGGTCACGTTGTTTACATAGTGAGTTACTCGTATAGACTAATTTACATCTTTATTTAATTTTTTTGCTTAAAATCTTTTTTCAGTATGTTTCTGTTACCTATCCCTGCACCCCCCCCCCCCCCACCCACCCCTTCTTTTAAGATGGTAGTTTGCTTGTTTATATCTTATTTTCCATCCCTTTTCGTTTCATAGTATTAGGGGTATACCTTGGCCCATATCTCTTTTTTCAGTCCAACAGAATTGTTGTTGTAGAAAATTTTGTAGTTATTGAAAATTTCACCAAGTTGAGTGGTTGCTGGTACATTCAGTTTTGATGATACAATCTTTTTCTTCTCCTTGGAACACCAAGTGAAACAGGTGTTTTGGAAAATTACTCTACTCTACTCTACTCTCTTACTGCCTTGGCTTTCTGAATTCTGAAGATATCATAATTGTTTTTTCATATGGATTTTGCAGTTATGAACTTTGTAGCATCAGAGATCAAAATAAATAAATTATGATAAATGAATATATATAATCATGCTAAAAGACAAACACGTAGATACAAAATTTATTGGATGGTGTAACCCTGAAAAGATGAATTTTGCTATCTATACTCCCATGAAAAGTGAGAAAATATCCAAGTAGATTTAGATATGAAAAGGACAAGCTATAATACAAGGAGGACCTGGCTGGAAGCCAATTAATTATTATGAACTGCTATTTTCTAGGAGTTATTGGAAGGAAAAAAGAAAGGCGTCCGTGACCATCCTAGCAGGTGGATGTATACTATTTTATTTTATGTTTGCTAAAACCGAATGTAAGACAAATAAAGGCTGGAAATACACAAGCCAAACTTTTATTGAAAATGACTAAAATAAATCCTGAAAAGGAATATATATATGTATATAAATATATTAAATTTGCCTTGTTGCCTAGAAATCGATTGTTTATTTACGATTTTTATGGCTTGCTCAAGGTAAGAATATAGCCCCATCTCACCACCAGCTAGTCACATTAATATTTTTCTGTTATCAATTTCTCATACTTAATAGGGTATTTGATCCTTAAGATTTGTATAGTTATGATGTATTGTTTGAAAAGAAATATATATATATATATATATATATATATATATATTTGAATTTGGATAGGTCTTGTTCCACGTGTCTTGCCTAAGGGCTCCCTTGAACCTTGATAAACTCATAAACTTGGTGGTTGGTCTTGAAGCAACTGCGAATTCGGGTCTCTATTCTAGACTTTATCTTCAATATGATGAATAATTGCTAATTCTTTTTCTTATTCTTTGTATTGTTGTAAATAATGGACTATTTGTCTTGTTCTTGAGTTCTATATTCTTTTTCCACGAGGACATCAAAGTCCATGTTCATACTTCATTTCATCCATAATTGTTATCTTCGACGTATCCTTACAAAAAATAATCATATATTATCAAGATTTTGGCCTATGTTTAGTGGCTTCTACCTTCTGATACGAAGCGTCAACCTTTTCACTTGTGAAATGGTAAACCCAATGACTGTTACTCCCCAAAAGGAACTATTAATGACTTTGATTAGTTGTTGGAAATCATTGGATTTTAAGAGATTGAGTGGGTTTTCACCTCCTATTTTCCTATGGTTTAATGATCTTAAAAGGTCAAGAATATTGCCCATTTCATTCAAGAATTTCACTGATCAAACTAACAAATGCAAAAAGTTTGACTTTTGCAAAACCATTGAAGGAAGAATCGCAAAATGGGACAGCATTGATTAGTCATAGGTTTAGCTGTGTGAACATGTGTACTAGGTTTTTCCATAGGGTACACGCCACAAAATCCGTCCCATACTCTCCAACCCCATTATCTACTATTTAAGTCAAGAAAATAATACTATGCTTGTTTAGTGAGCTAAAACCAACTTCAACGTGGGCGCCGGAGTCAGCGCCAGCAAGTTTGAAAGGTAAGAGAGAGACAAGAAAAAAGAACACCACTGATATTTGCTTAATAAGTGGATGTGGTGTTATTCTACTTGCGATTAATTATTAAAAAAATATTTAAATTTAATTTATTAATTTAATAAATAAATTATATTTTTTTATTTGATAAATTTTAAAATTTGAATTCTACTCGAATTTGATTAATAAAAAAATAAAATAAAATATATGTAAAAAGATAAAATTATTTTAATTTAATTCTTATTCAATTTAATTAAAATTTATTTAAATTCAACCAATCAAACTTAATTATAATTTTTAAAATTAAATTAAAATTCAAACACACTTAAATTATACTTGTATTGGACCCTGATGGATGGGATCCCTTCTCCATATAATACTTTATGTGTGAATCTTTTACAATTAATGACTTAACCGTTGACTGCCCATACAACAATAATTAATTATATATTTTGTAAAACAAGCGTGACTTTCATTTGTTTCCAATTTAGTTGGTTTAATACTATATAAATGATTTTTTTAAAATCAAAGGCAAAAAAAATTAATTGCAAGATGTAAATCATTGGGGGTAATTTCGTCTCTCTATGATAATAATCTTGACAGCCAGCTAAATTCAGTGGACCCACCAACCGAATTGACCGGCCGAATCGTTGGGATCGAACTTCAGCCGTTGGATACGCAAACCGCCACTTTGCAAAATTCAGTGGACCAATCACACAATATGTCTGCTCCCGCCCGCCATAGTATGAATCTGACTGCGATTCTTCTCTCTCCTCTGAATCTCAAAGATCCAAAATGATTAATTTACTAATATTTTACGGATACGAAATCACACGATATTATCAATTTCTGACCTCTTAGTATGCGCCGAATTTACACATGTAACTTTTCACCTTACACGTGTTATATATTCATATATAACGAAATATAAAATAAAATATAAAAAGTGAAACAAAAAATTCAAAGCCCTTACCTATATGAATGTATATTGGAGAATATTCGTATAAAAGAACAAAGTTTTTATTAATTAATTGTATTTGAATTGAATAATTTGAATTTAAAATTAAGAAAAATAATTGTAAATAATTCTAAATTTTAAATTCACTTAAAAATATTCAAAATATGAGTTCAATAATTTAAGCCTTCGTTGTAATATAAAATTATCCGTACAAAATTAACGAATTGATCATTATGAATTTAAATTTTTTAATTTGAATATATTAATCTAAGCACAATATAAATTAATTGATATGACTTATGAGTCCCTTGCTCACTCAGCAAATATTTTTTTTAAATAGGGATGAATATTAAACTAATCAAGACTTTGAGAATCAAGGTCAATTGAATTTGACCAAGTAATGTGATGGAATAACTATTTAAAATTTTATATTACAAATCTTATTAAATTATTTTATTACAAAATAGATTACTTGTTTAGGTAAAATTTTATTCATAAAATATAATGACAAATGCAACGCAATAGAATTTAGAATAAAAAATCTTACTTACTTCTTAGATGAATATTTGAGTTAAAACTAATTGCCTCTCATTTAAGTCGCTAATGTTAAATATATAAAAACTTAAAGTAATTCAAATCAGTTATTGGGAAAAAAAAAAGGAAGATCTTGATAAGATCAAACAAAAATTAAAATCTTTCTGACCTTCCTATTTTGCTCCAAAAAATTCTGTCGTTTCTTGTGAGATGCGATGGTGGTGCCTTGAAATAGGGCAAGCAATCCATGTATTATTATGTTGCAATTAAACTACACCTATATTCTTTTTTTTTTATTTTTCTGATAAATTATTTTTAATAAGTTTTAGACTGACAATCATAATAATTTATTTGTGAATTCCATGTTCCATACCACATAAATGGTACTAAATCTTTAATTTTCACGAATACGAAACGGGATAGATATCAATAACTTCAAGTTACATATTTTTGAACCAAAATTTTGAGATTTAAAGTATAAAATTTGAGAAATCAAACAGCTGGAACCAGCACCTAAAAAGTCATATGCAAAGTCAAAATTCAAAATCGATTTCACCGTCATTGTCTCTATTTGTGGCTACTGTATAATTTATCATCTTTCCCTTAGAATTTATTCTTACTCGTACCCAATTAACAGACACATAAGTCTCAACGTCGCACATCACACTACCAAAATCACTCTTCTTGCATTTCTACCATCGCCGGAATTTGTCGCCGATCGCCTCCTCCGCTGATCTCCGATTCAGGTTCTCTCTCTCTCTCTCCCCTGTTTTGTTGCAAGGATTCTGTGAATTTTATATTGTTTCTTCTGTATTTTAATGTAGAATCTGTTGTGAAATTAAATAATGTTATCAATCTGTACGTATATGTGCGTTCACATTGTAGTTATGAGTAATACTAGGCAACGTTGTCGATTGGTGAGATTGCTGTAATGGATTTCGATTGATTTAATAATAATTCATCAGTTACCCATACGTATGTATGTATATATATATATTATATATATATACATATATATCTATCGCCGTCTTTCATATGATTTGGTTGATGGAGATTTACTGGGACTCTAGTTTCAAAATACGGCATCTTCGGCCGGAGAGTGGACTTTTCTAATCCCAGTATTTACATATAAATACAGTTACATCTCCATATAAACAAGCTTCATTTATACTGCCATTTCCTAGTTTCGAAAACTTTTCTCATTTTCGATTCAGGTATCTTTTCATGGTCTCCTTTTTTCATGTTTCATATTTCTAAAAAGTCTGATTAGTTTCAGGTGTTGGATGTTCTCAAAGCCTGTTTACATTTATGTTATTTTTCCTTTAAGGCATCGCCATTTACGTATCTTTTTGGCCTGTTTCAATGCCCTAACAATTAGTAGGATTTATATTCTAAATTCAATTTTTCAAATGCTTAGCCAGACCTACCTGAATCGTAGTTTGTTCTCCTTAATTATACAATCAGTGTCAAATTTTACGCAGCATTTTGATTATTATTCTTCTTCTTATTATTTTGAATTTGAAGGTTTTAGACAAATACAGAGGAAAAAAGATGGGGGCAAGGACCGAAGCCAACGGAGGAGAATCGTCGGGGCTCACGAGGAGGAGGGGGTGCACGTGCACAAAAGACGATTTTCTCCCCGAGGAGTCGTTTAAGAGCTGGGCAAACTACGTCAGTGCATTGAAACAGACTCCGGCTCGGCTGGTGGACCGGGTTCTGACCCGGTCGAGTGTGGAGGCGGAGCTGGAGGTGAAGGCGCGTAGTGGGCACGAGATGAAGAAGTCGCTTTCGTGGTGGGACTTGATGTGGTTCGGAATGGGTGCCGTCATCGGCGCCGGAATATTCGTTCTGACCGGCCTCGAGGCGCGTACGGACGCCGGCCCCGCCGTCGTGCTATCCTACGCTGTTTCGGGACTCTCCGCCTTGCTTTCAGTCTTTTGCTACACCGAGTTCGCTGTGGAAATCCCTGTTGCGGGTTTGTATATATATCCAATTTCTCCTTTTTTTTTTTTTTTTTTTTGTCAATTTTAAGAAGTGCCGTGCATGTGGAACTATGTAAAATAAAGTTTAAATATATGACAGGATTACAATAGAAGGAAATAATTGTCAGAGTATTGGGTAGACAATTGAATGAGATATTTTTCAATACAATAGTAGTAGAAGAGGAGATTCATCTTTGTAGGAAAAATTGTGTAGTTTAATTTGAATTTAATGGCTTAAAAAAGGCTATAGTTCTTAATTGTTATCATCAACAAATCACTTCAATTCAACATGTTTTTACTATGATCATGTTGTGCTGGTTCAAAATTTTCTAACTAAAAAGAATATAAAGGAGTTAGTGTAATGGGTAATAAGTAAAGTTATTCTATAGGCAGCATGTCATCCAACATAAGTCATAACCAACCATTAAGAGCTTCACCAATTCATGTGTTCATGTGATAAGATCGGTTATTCTCCGATAACAATACACCACGATTCTAGCTATTTTTCTACAATTTTTGGTCCCTACTTGCACCTTTCAGCGGTCAATTCCTTTGACATATTTACGCATAAAAAGAAACAAGAATTGACTCGGTGCAAGTTGCCAATTTTCATTTGTACCAAAGAAGTTGCTGTTTTGACTAGTCAACATTTTCAGGCTGAGTCACTTTAGTGGGCCAGATTGAGACCAAGATGGTTGGGCTTAACTTTCCAAAACAATTATAGAAAGCTTTTGATCTATATTGGCCCAAAGCATTTTCCGTGTGTTTCCTATCTCATTTTCAATTTTGCAGGTGGTTCATTTTCCTACTTGCGGGTGGAGCTTGGTGATTTCGTGGCCTTTATTGCTGCCGGAAACATCCTTCTCGAGTATGTGATTGGTGGTGCTGCGGTGGCACGTTCCTGGACGTCCTATTTTGCCACGCTCTGCAACCACAAGCCAGAGGATTTTCGTATCCAGGCACATGGTCTAGCGGATGGCTACAACCAACTTGACCCCATAGCTGTTGGTGTCATCATAATCATTTGTGTAATTGCAGTTCTCAGCACAAAAGGCTCCTCACGTATTAACTACATTGCCTCCGTTGTTCACTTGATCGTCATTGTCTTCATCATTGTAGCTGGGCTTATTAAAGCAGACACAAAAAATTACACTCCTTTTACCCCATTTGGCGCTCGCGGTATCTTCAAAGCTTCTGCAGTTTTATTCTTTGCCTACGTTGGTTTCGATGCAGTTTCCACCATGGCTGAGGAAACCAAGAATCCTGGCAGAGATATCCCCATTGGTCTTGTGGGCTCGATGGTGATCACCACTATCATATACTGCTTGCTAGCAATAACTTTGTGCCTATTGCAGCCATACGGAAGTATTGATGTTGATGCTCCTTTTTCAAGGGCATTTGAGATGGTAGGGTGGAGTTGGGCTCAGTATATAGTTGCTGCAGGAGCATTGAAGGGCATGACATCCGTTCTGCTCGTTGGTGCGGTGGGACAGGCGCGTTACCTTACCCACATTGCTCGTACCCATATGATGCCCCCATGGTTTGCCAAAGTTGATTCCAAGACTGGAACACCCATCAATGCCACCATCGTGATGCTTGCTGCTACTGCAGTAATTGCTTTCTTCACTAAACTCGACATCCTATCCAATTTATTGTCAATCTCAACACTCTTCATCTTCATGCTTGTAGCCCTTGCCCTTCTTGTTCGTAGACACTATGTTAGTGGAGAGACATCACCAGAACACCGCAACAAACTAATCGTCTTCCTTGTCCTAATCCTCAAATCCTCAATTGCCACCGCTGCTTACTGGGGAGCTAGTGAAAAAGGTTGGATTGCCTACTGCATAACTGTGCCCATTTGGATCTTATCCACCATAGGACTCTGGTATTTTGTCCCTCAAGCCTGTAAACCTAAGCTTTGGGGAGTTCCATTGGTGCCTTGGTTGCCATCAGCATCCATTGCCATTAACATCTTCCTCCTTGGATCAATAGACAAGGATTCATTCATAAGGTTCGCAGTATGGACTGTACTCCTTCTGGTTTACTATTTCTTATTCGGACTGCATGCATCATACGACACTGCCAAGTCCTTTGAAGTGAAGGCAGTACAGGACCGGACATATAAGAAGGTTGAGGAGGGACAAGTATCATCAGCTACTAATTCTGGATTTGATAGTGTGGATGGCAGAAATACCCCTACAGCACCTTCCCTCTAGATTAATTTCCAACTAGTCTTTCTAGTGTGCATATGCTACTTTGTTTCTGAAGTTGATCCTTTTAAGCGTGTATGTATTTTCATTTCATCAAGATGATATATAACATACACTCCGTTTCATGTCTCATTTAAAGTGAGATTCAAGAGCAAGTGTCATCACACTAGAGAACGATTTACTAATAATACAGGAAGGGAAGGCATAACACGTTTCTATACATTCCAATTACTGACTCTCAATTCTAAAATTAAAAAAAAAAAAAAAAAAAAACAGAACATCATTGGTGCATGCACAGAAATCACACCATATAGCCCTCTACAGAGAAAACTCATTCGACAATGTTACTGCAACAACAACAACCAGGAAGCAGACGCCTCCAAATTTTAACCCTTCCGCTCAATAAAAAGGAGAGGAAAAGGCAAAAGACAAATAAATAAACACAAATTATATCTAATGAAATAAGTTATTTAACATCTACATAGCATGGCGTTATGTCTCTATTTTGAGAAGAGTATTCAGTGATGTACTGTTGAATCGCTGTGCAAGACCTCGAATCACAAGGACAATGACATCGCGGAGATGCCGGGTCTGTACCATCAAATCCACTTCATTCTCACTGTCTACAACAATTCTAAGACGATGTTGATCATTTCGGAATAGCTCAACCTACACGACAAACGAGACATGCATGAGCTAGGAAATGCAGCACATGATATCTCTTAGATGATGCTAATATTCAGATATACATAGCATGAGTCTTTCTGCTACTATGAGAAACCATGAATACAGGTACAATTAATTGATGCATCTGTGTTACTAGGAAAGTTAAAAAAAACACACTTGTGATAAATGCATTCATGTCAACAAGCACACATAAGTTCATATTCAGAATATATAGTTGAGACATAAGTATTGTGCTGACAGACAACTTTTCCTCTGCCAGATTTGCAGCTGAAAACGAAAAACATCTGTAATTGATTAATAAGCAGAAGGTTCATAAGACCAATTTCACCACTGTTCAATTAACTACCACACAAGGAGGCCAATAAGGAAGGTTTAGTTTGCATATATAACTCATGTAAATACAAAAGTACAGCGAAATGAATACTTTAAAGATTGACAGTGCTGCATGGAACAGACGCCGACTATAATCTAAAAGAAATAGGCAATGTTTAAATTCACACAACAACAGAGTTGGGTAACAGAAGAAAAACACATACATGGAAAGGAGGAGCATAACTTCCACGAATTTCTGTTGTAGGAAATGAAGTTTTGGAACCGGGCTTTACAACCTTGACTCTTTTTCTATTCACTTCCAGGATTCTTCTCTCCAAACTTCCCATTCCAGGAACCTGCAATGTACAAAATGGTGCCATACTGAGACTGAGAATTTTATATATTCTTGATGACACCGAAGCTGGGTAAGAATACTGGAAAAAAATAAGTACCCTTTTAGGAGATCGATCCTTGTCGCACAGGACCTGTACCAGAACCACTTAATACATAAGTTTGGTGAATATTAGACATTTAAGCATTAATATCAGCGAAGTATGGGAATTCTATATTCTTGTGATTTACATAGTTATTTATGAGATCAAACACCTCTATACAAAAATAGTTTATGAATAATGCAATATCTGTGTACTTTTGCGAATCTAATGATGGCAAATAAAATTAGAGCTGTCAGCACAACTATCCATTCCTTAATGTATAACTTAGTAGGATCATAGTTACAGAACAGCGATTCAAATGAGCTATTTGAGAAGAGGAAACACCTCAAACTTCACAGATCCAAGATCTAGCTTCTGCTTCACTTCTTTAAGAACATCAGGCTCTGCAAGTCGATGAATCAAATATAAGTAATCAAATTAGATGAAAGTAACTTAATAGGAAAAATATGTATCGTGATAAACTTATATTCCAGAGATAATTTGGATTTCATTAGTAATGCGGATTCGGAATATCACACATTGATCAATCAAAGAGAGGTTCAAACACTAAAAGAAAGATCAATGCTTATGTAATAATTGACTCTCAAAGGATGTCCATAACTAGAATTAGTCGGGAGAGTAGAAAATGAAAAACAGAATGTATTTACCAACTGCAATTGGGTCTGTTGATGCAGAAACAGGTTGTCCCTCAGCCCCATCATCTCTTATTGGTGTATAAATAGCAACTAGCCTGTAGCCTACATCATCAACATTAGCCTCATACATCCTTCCTGTCTCCCCTGCAGCAACAAACCAACATGTGCAATGGAGACATTAGGATGAGAGCACAGAACTTTAAGTAAATACGTAACAGACTATCAGTATTTGTCGCCATCAACCACCAAAAGGAGAACTAAAATTCTTCTAGTGCTCAGAATTGGCATCGGCGACTTCAGTAGAAAACAGGGTTTCTATGTCACTTGGCAGAATACAAAATTTTAAAAACAGAGATCATAAAAAAACTCAATAATTTTACATATTTGTCCCAAGCTTTTTCCATATTCCTAGTGCACTTCTTCTTTGCGATCAATAATGGTAGAATCAGCCAAGACATACTATACCAGGAATAGAGATGAGGTCAGGACTTCCAACCATTGATCTAAGCCACTGAATCCTACTTTTGCCTTCCTTTCCCCCGCTATAAATGCCACGTACAGCATATAAATTTGTGTGGAACCCTCGACCCTCAATTTCCAGCTTGTCCATTCTGGGAACTCCTGAATACAGTAGACAGCAAACACTTCAGGAACCAATGATATAAGTGAACACTTCTTTATAAAAGTAATCTCTCTTAAAGGTGTCATCCAAAAATGTAATACAAGGGACTGCGAACAATGTGGAATGAACTACAAGGTTCAATTAATTATAAACAAAAATTCTAATGCATTTTTTAGAGCAAACACCTGGTAAAACTGAAGCAGTTTCAGCATATGCCGGCTCACTTGATCTTCCAAACACATCAGTAACTATGCATTCACATCTCAGGTAGTGACCTATGTCCTCAAACCGTACCTTATAGGAGCAAGACCTCTGTGATGGGAATGGCTCAAAGGACTTTTCACTTCCAGTTTCAGATGAGAAAAACCTACAAGATTGGCATCAGATGTCGGATGACATTCAAATTAGCGGAGAGCTTAAATTAAAAATTAGAAGTGGACAGGAGAGAGACATCTCAATTCTTTCCCCACTAACAATCTACAAATGGGTCAAAAAATTGAATAACATTCTTGGTACAAAGATTAGATAAACCTCTGGACTATGACAGCATGTGAACAAATATGGATATAAATCCATCATGGTTAGATAGCATGTGCTTTAAACATATCAAGCAAGTTGGACGTGGAGATTACCACTGATATCTCACTTCTTTCTTGTACTTCCCCCAAACAAGTTGTTGATTTTCGCTCTTCGGAATAACTTCTAAAGCAGTCAATACTTCTCCTTCAACAGCTTTACCAGTAAGAGCTAGCATCTCAATTCTTGGCAACTCTGACATAAAAAGTGCAAATTTGAGGTGCAAATTCAGATAAATCTATTGACTAGGACAAGAAAATGGCTCAGGGATGGAGTGCGCAGCATCACCGATAGAGATGACCTAATTGCTTCACTTCATCAACATAGAAAAAGGTTCACTATAAAAAGAACCCACCATCTTCTTACATCAGTTTTTAAAGATGTAGGCATAATTTCAGTAACAAGAGAATTTATATATCAAAGCTTACTAAATAATCCTCCATATAATACACAAAAAAAGACAAAACTGAGAGATATTTGAGATAGAACAACACAAATAAATGCTACTATGGACCATGCTATTTTTTCCCAGGACAATAAATCAGAAACTATCTCTACTATTATAAAAGCAAGAATCTCTAGAATTTTTTTTAAAGGTTTTGATATATCTAATATAACCCTAATTAATAACTGCTAAATAGCAAAAAATGAAAGCGTAATTAAACTTTATCAGTTTTTTAGGGGTATAGATTGAATATAACACTAAGGTTTTTTTTAATCACTCTTCTTCATAACCTCATAATCTGTATTCTTTCCAGCATAATTTTTTGAATACTTTGAATTTTTAAAAATGAAATCAGCTTTATATAAAACTAGACTTTGATAGCTTTTCAACCATATGTCATAGCATGTAGAGGACTTCGTACAAAAGAGTTATGCTGGTTTAAAGTTGACCATTCTGCATAGCTATGGATTTATAAAATTTTCTTTATTTTTCTCACCAATTATCCCATTCCTATTATGATTATAGGGGAAAGAAAGATGAATTCACATTAAAAATTAAGAAAAAAAAAACAAAGATAAGGTTAATCGTAAGAGCTTTGACGCAAATTTAAAAAGAATTAATGATAACATATCCAAAATAATTTAGATTTTATTAAAAGCTTGAGTAAAAATCATTTTGGCACCCGGATTTTGCCAATAATCTCAATTTGAAATATAAATTTTTATGATGCTCCAACTGATACTCAAAATATCACACTCGTACGTTTTGGACGGGCTCCATCTAATTTTTCATCTAGAACTTCTAATAATGATAGATACCCTTTTAAATTTAAATTTAATTTCAATTATCCATTTAATTGATAAGAATAATTTAGTTTACTTGAGGTTTTTTTTTAATTAAATGTGATAATTTCATGGTTTATTTTTCAACTTTTCTCATGATTAACAATGAATATTACATTAATTGGGAAAATTGAATATCATCACAAATACTTAGAAAAAGTATATTTATCAATATTGAACAAGTTAAATTACTCGATTTGGTCCTATATAATGCATAGCAGGCACTGTGTCCTACATTTTGAAAATTGTACTTAAAATTATTTGTAGAAAAACTTTTAACAATTCTTCTTCGTTTCATTATGATATTTTAACCATTGGTCTTTTGCACTGAATAATTTGATGTGCATACTTAGTATTAATTCAATGTCTACTAACTCTTTCTAATTCTACATTTCTTTAAATGGTATAAAAGAATAATATTAGATTATACCATTGTATTACGTCGAATGTTTGAAAATTTGAACTTACAAATTTGTATTTCATTCATTATTAGAAATTTTTTCATTATGGAATAACTATACCTAAATTATAGACCTAGTAATTTTATTTACAATTATATTCAATACAAGTAACTTTGTTTCAATAATCAATATTTTATGGAATAAATGTCATCTTCGTACATTTAGTTTAAATTATTTTTAATTAATTTTTATAAATTAGATTAGTTAACGCTTTCAAATATTTAATTATTCTGTTAAGTTGAAAAAAAGGGTATAAGAAAAAATAATTTCAAAATTTTATTATTTGAAAAATTAAAGTACAAAAAAAAAAAAAAAAAAAATCAAATTTTCACTCAAGCATATTTGAATAGGTGAAAAGATAGTGAAGTTCTACAAATATTGGTTAATCTAAATTGGTTGCTTTGGAATTTCTTTTTCAAACAATCTTTTGAAAAGAAAATATAACAAAAATCATTCTGTGAAAAATGATTTGCGAGTATTATAACATATTTAAGAAAAAATATATATCAGGTTTATTTAGATTAAGAATGGAAGTTGTTCATAATAGTTTTATTTCTTTCGAGTTTAAAATTAAAAATGCTTGTTTTTTAAGATAGATATATTTATAAGAGATCCTATATCCTTCAAAATTATGAACAATTCCTAAGCAAATATTTAGAAACAGATCCTCAATCCATATAATATCAATTCCCTGAATTTTACGGAAAAAATGCATTTTTAGTCATGTCTACTTTCACTTTTAATCGTTTAAAATGTAGGCATGGCAATTTACACATAGCATTTCACAAATATTAGCAAATTTAGTCCAAATTTAACTGGAAAATATGTATTTGGCCAAAAATATCACATGGACGGAACATGACATTTGATTTCGGGGTTTTTTGTGAAATGGAGGAAAAATTGCTAATGTGAACTTATGTAATGGTTGTTTTTGGAGGGAAAATGCTAAAATCTCTCTCCAAATCAACTTTCACTCGTTTTCCATAAAAAACAATGAAAATGAGCTGAAAATTTACTATTTAACTTTTCAATACGATATTAATATATATACACAACATTTTTATCCCTTTAAGATAATGTTAAAATTCTTTAAAATATTTCCCTATATAATCTAAAGATAAGAGTCAATTAAAGAATATCGGCCAACACTATTATAAAAAATTATGAGATATATATATATATAGTACATTTTAAATTATTTAAGCATAATAATTTTACTACAAAAATTGTTGATCATAAATAAAATAAAATAATTTATTCTATCAAAAGTCCTATATTATTGCCTATCATACAAGAGATACTTAAATGACAACTTAAAAATATAATTACTTTTATTAAATTTAGAACATATATGAGAAAAAAATGTTTTTTATTATTCGTATGAGTTGAATTCTAAAACGAGAGAGAAAGAAAACCTTGATTGGAACAGTTCCGTCCAACTCAACCAAGAGATTTCTTCATTAATTGCACACTTTAATGAATATTTTGCAACTAGAGAATAGAGTCATTTAATGTTTCACATTCTATATAAAATATTTCATTAGTTCTAGAATAAGTGTGTTGTGATGGGTGAGCATTAAAGTTACAAATCGTGAGAACACAACCCTTTCAGAGCTCATTACCAACATATAGCTGCCATGGAACAGCAAGTTTAGATTAATACCTGGCAAAATTACATCAGTCGGCTCAGATAATCGAAGTTCTCCAATGACTGAATCCGAACGAGCTGGTGTATATCTGCAAGATGCATGAAATGTTTACTTGAATAAATTCAGTCACCAACAAATAACAACAGTTGCAGAATTTAGAAAGCATTTTTAAAATAAATTGAATAAACAAACACAATGCCACATTTGAATGTGTAAGCTCAGTGTACTTATATACATATACACACATCACCCTTATTTTTTAATTTCAAATAGATATTCTTTTAGTTCCACATTCTATAATAAGATTAAATAGGCCTTACTAAATTTTCAACATTAGAGATTCGGAGGGCTTCAAGAAGTATATAAGGTCCAATTACAAACTCCAGGATGGCATGGTTGACTTTTTCTAAGAAATAAGAAAAGTTAAGTTTTGGTCACTTTCTTCCAACAATGAATTGATCTATAGACTATAATCCACTCAGACTTTCCGTAGGAAATAAGAATTGTCTCACAGTGTGTGAGGTGTTTTTTCATTTTTATTTTTTATTTTTATTTGTTGGCTCCGGTCCAATATAAAACATCTTTTCATATGTAAGACCATAAGCATCATCCTCAAGTGATTACAACAAAATAATAAGAGAGCTAGATTCATTACCCAAACAACACCCTGCAATTATAATCTTCATCTGAGACTTCATAAGTTTTAGAATTAGCTCCACCAATAAGAACAGTCGTTCCATCATCAGATTCTCTATACCAGCTAAAAAAGCTTGCTCCTTCATATCCACCAAAATATTCTCCTTCTCCATAATAGGTGCTTGAAGACAACTTTTTCACGCGAACATTAGAAACCATTGGAAGAGCTGTCACATAAAATCATTTCTACGGGTTAAGACATATAGATCAACTAAATATATAAATGATTGAGCCATCATATCTGTGTAGGAGAAGAAAAGGTTAAATACTGACAATACCTAGGAGAGAGATCAAGAGAGGATAGTAATAAACTACAATATGCTATATACATTTATTAATCTCAAATACAGAAGAAAAAGCACTTATAAGAGGAGCATTCATTAAATATATTAGCCAAGGAACCATTTTGTAGATTATATGACTGGACAGTAGGGAAATAAGATTCTACCTGGAATAACTGGAGACTCACAAATTGATACCAAAGCTGTACCACATTTCCCATCTGACCGTGTTGGCAGCCAATACAATGCTAGATAAGATCCCACATCTTCAAGGGATGGAGTATACATTCTGAGCAGAAGTAATTAATTCAGTAAGATAGAATATCACGAATTTCATAAGTTGGAATACATAACATCAGAAAATACTTACAATGCCTGTCCACGTATATCAACATTTTCACATTTATTTGACAGTTCCATCAGGGCAGATTCATGAAGCTTATTCTTAGTTCTGAACCAAATATATTTACCAACTCCTTCCTGTCCTCCAAAATACCTTGTTTGAGGGACCACTTCCTGGCCCTCGCAGCAATCAGGAATCAACAATTCAACACCCAGAGGCTCGCCTGTATTTAAAAATTATGTTTTTAGACCTGAGATCATAAGTTTCTACATGTATTGCATTATAGAAGAGATAAATTGGTGATTAGAAAATCGCAGTGGTAACAAAAAAAAAAAAAATAGTAATAACAAGACGAAGAAGTAAAACAGAAACCAGGAGAACAGGAACTCGTGTGTCTACCGTTCCATGTGATTTGGAAATGTTAAATTCCATTTGTAACCAAAGGCTGAGAGCAAGCTCAACCAAATGAGTACCGCAAGGCACATGTACAAGAAAAAAAAAAAAACAAGGTGAAGGAAGACTTCAACACTAAGGAACGCATACAAGAAAAAATAAACATTAAGTGGTATCTAAAGCTGAAAAAGTACTACATCAGTTAATGAAAAAGAATGTGAAAAAAGTTTCAAAGAAGACAAAGATGATTATTGTAGAAATGCCTACTCACCAGGAGTAACAGGACAAGAAACTAGTGTCTTCGGGCAACCCTTCAAGCCATCAGCACGAACAGGTGTATAAACAAGTTCCACACAGTCTCCCACTTCATCAAAAGTTAAATCTAAAAATTCTGCATTGAATAAATCCAATTTATCAGATCGTGAAAAACAAAGAAGATAGAACAAACAAAAGCAGAAATATAATCACCTCCAACATTAAGTTTCTCTTTGTAATCATTGGCCTTCACCCTGAACCACTCGTACAAGCAATCCCCCTTCACCCTGAAAAATGAAAATCATTACATCCGATACATTGAAATGAAGTTTGCAAAGAGGCAGTACTTGCAGTATAAACAGCGCTTTCAGCAGAGGCTTACCCCCCACTATAAGAAGCAATGAAGCTCAGTCGCGCTCCTTCAACCAGGGAACCATGAAATTCAAGCGACCGGCATGTTGGGGGTCCTGGAATGAGAAGAACTTGCTCAGTAGTTTAATTTTCATGTGGCGGGAGAAAAACATTAGGATGTTTGGAGTCATTTTGTGGTGTTTTAGGTGGGAATGTATTTTTTAGGGTTGTATCAGGGAATGAGTGGAGAATGAAAATGTTTTCGATTTTGGTTTTTTTGAAATAGTTAACGTAATGTATTTCTGAAGAAAATGCATTTAATTTCTTTTCCGGACAAGAGATTTTCTACTTGGATGTCATATCACGTAAGATTTTTGTCTTGCTAATGGTGTCACATCAAGCTTTTATCTTATCAATGTTATTAAATTATTGTAATGATTGAAAAATCTAAACATATTTGGGGAAAGAGCAAGATATCTGTTGGGGAAATAAAACCCCAAAAGGAAATAAAAATGTTTGGTTTCATTTCTTGGGGAATGAAAAAATTCCCCAAAATAATATCAAACATTGCCTAAAGTTTTTTATAGAAAGGAAAGAGAAATCCAGTTTTCTAAAAAGGTTACCCGGCACAATTGGTCCAACTTGTTCAGAAAGGACAATAGGACCTCGCGCCCAGTCACTTCGAATGGGCTCGCAGGAAACTGATATGAAGAAGTCAATATCATCTACAGAGAGCATATATGATGAAGAAGTTGCACCAATTATTTCATTGTGGGTGCCATTTGAACTAGTCTGCAACAAAAATTTCTACAGTTTAGCCTCTATGAGAAACAGCAATTATGTTAAATTTTGTTGGGAAAAAATGTTCTCAGAATTATCAGCTATAGCTATAGTGAAACTTTATAACTTCACAAGCACAAAAACCTAACGAATATGCTAATGGTACTCCAAATCAAATCAAATACCCGGAACCAGCGGTATATTGACTCTCCCTCTTCACCACCCCAGTATTTCTTTTCTACATTTAGAGTAGTGCCTTCAACAGCAGTTCCAATAATTTGTAAAGAAAGCAATCTTGGGCTTCCTATTAATGGATTAACAAGGAGGGAAAAAAATGTCAGAATTAATCCACAACAGAAAACAAAAAACTTTTCACTACTGAGAGCTTCAGAGTCTTGTATCAAATAGTGTACAAGAAAGGACCAAACTAGGCACTTGACATCCATGCCAAAAGTAAGATACAACGTCCTAAAAAATCAATTATACCAAGGAAGAATCTTGAAAAGCATTAAAGCAATCAATAAAAGTAGAGTCCTCCCACATCAGCACATATCAGTGTTATTAAACATCGAAATTCAGTTGTTGACAGATCTGTGGCTTGGAAATTCAGCTGCCAGATTTCAATGGATTTGCTCCTCTGTGATGTATTATCTTGAAAACATAAGCTGCTATATTAGTCAATCTAAAATTGACATAAAATTTGTAAACTTAAGCCAATGATTCAACAAACAGAAAGGTAGAAGGAAAGATGGTTCAACAAGCAGAGAATATAATTATCCAACTTTTGAACAAATTGAGCGTTCAGGGAGTTTATTCTTCTGCGGAGAAAAGAAATTGAAATACAGAAAGAAGCAACCCAGTGGAAGACCCAAAAAGCAACAGAATCCTAAGTCATCAAAACACATTCACTGTGCGCATCAATTCACAGCAATAAAGAGAACCGTCCAAAGCTCTTCCCTAAAATTGTCACTGCAGGCTGAAATAATCCAGCCTGCTTCTACAAATATAACCACACATTTCGTTTTCAGTTCTTTCCAAGTGCTAATATAACATAGCCACAGTTAGCACTTGAGAAAGATTTAACTGGTAAAACAAATGCAAACTCCCATACAAAATACAAGTGGAACCAAATCTCAATATCCAGAACTTAAGAACTTGCTTTTTGTAGTTACCTGGACGAACACGTTCTTGTCCAATGCAAGTTCTTGGTTCACCTGCAATACCATCATTGCGTACTGGGATACAAGTAAAAGATATGAATTTACCAATGGCATCTTTTGGAATTCGATATTGAAGAAGACCTGAAACCTCCGGTATTAGAGTACCAACATCGGTTTCCACCTGCAGGAAGTCAAGGAATATAGAAGTTAACAACCAAAAGTAGTAAAGGAAAATCTAAAATCTATAAATCACAAGACATTGTTGTCACCTGCTTGAGGAAGACTTAAAAGCTACTCACGCTTTAATCATGAATAAATATTTTTGCCTAATTTTCGTATGATGCAAGGAAGAGTTTTCATTATTATGAAATTAAAAATAAAAAGGTAGGGTAAAACATAGAACAAACTGATGAGCTAAGTTCCTTCAAGTATGTGAAATGTTTAAAAAGAATATATGCGCTCCAAAATTTTGTTTTCTTTGGAAAATTAGCACGTTAAACTTTTTCAGGGTGCTTCATATCATATAAAAGAGAATGAAAAGATTCAACCTACATGGCGTAGCAATTAATTTGTTTAATGCACAAATATATCATTTTAAGGTTGATTCATACTTCAGGTGATAAGTCCTTTGCACGTGGCTAATAATGCTAGCAAGATGATGCTTGAATTTACGCTCTATCCAAACAGTTATTATAGTCACTGATGTTTATTAAATTTCCTTTCTATTCCCTTCTAAGGCGCTTCACTGATAGCAAAAGACGTAAGATATAGGGTTTAGATGTGACAGTGTGCAGTAGTAATATACCTCATGAAGATACCAATTATAGATACTCTTCCCCTCATGGCCGCCAATATAGCCATATGATGCTGTCAACACTCCCCCTTCAGAGTAATCACCGGTTATAGACAAAAAATTAAGACTGGGGGAAGAGCTGCAAAAATTCTAGTACATGTTAGTAATCATTTAAAAACAGTTCACGACAAATATTTCGCATACCGCTGAATCTTCACAAGTCTAGTAGTTAAAAGACATGCAAATCAAGCAAGAATCACCTTAAGCAAGGCCTGAGCTATAATATTGGACTTACAAGCATAGTTTCAGGAACTAGCCATCGGGCTAAAATGCTTAAATTCATAATAGCATGGACAATTTACCAAACATTTTATGAAAGTCACACTATAAGATTACAATTCATCTAATTTCAGGCAATGTCGAAAATTGGGAAAAGAAAATGAAATTGAGTAAAAAATAAAGAAAATAAACGTTATATAATCTAAATCAGTTAAATTAGAGTTTCAAGTGACAAAGATTGGTTTTTTAATAACAGTTGTAGTGCTGTGACAACCAAAAGCCATACAGATATTCATTTATAATAGTTCAAAGCAATGATTATTCATAAGGTTCTGTTTCAATCGTTTATGATCAAGTTGGCACATTTCACTGACTCCATCCCCATAAAGAAGAGTTAACAGAGTAAATATGTATTCTGTATACTTTTCCAAGTATGTTCCTTGATGTATGACATAAGGTTATATCTGGTACGTAACTTTTTCACCTTCAGTATAGAAAAACTACAAGTGAGTGGTAAAGAATAAATCGAAGTAAGAAACTAGTTTGGGACAGTGCAAACTGATTTTGGAAATCAAATAAAGAGAATGAAGACAATCAACATGATCCAGATCAGCTATTAAGAGATAAATCCTAAGGAGTTGCATAGGTGAGAAATAACCCTGAGGAATTATAGATAGCGCTTCTTTCATTCTTCTCTTTCTCAATTTGTCACCTGCTCTTTGAAATAAAGTATGATCAATTACCTCTAATATCTAGTTCTCATAAGAACCAAATCCCTCAATTGTCCGGTTCTCATGAGGAATTAGTTGGGGATATAATGAACAAGAGAGAGACATAAGAAGTTACTAACAGTAAATCAAAATACTACAACAATTACAGTGCTTTCGCAACTTCTGCACTCTCCTGATTCCTTATCATAATTAAATGATAAAATTTGAACAGACTATACTCACTCTCAACAGCTGTGTCAGAAATCACATAAGCTGGTTCACCAGCTTCACCATCCGGAGTCGTTGGTGTAAATTTTGCAACAATGTATTTGCCAACAGCTCCCAAAGGTATGCGAAATGCCTACATAAAGCAAAATGCTAAACCGAAAGTATGCATCCACAATACGAGTTAAAACAAGATGCTGCTAAGCACATCTTACCTTAGCAATTTTGGATGTACTTAATGCTTCAATACCATTTTCACCCTCAAAAGTAGAAGAACTGGTTTTGAACCACTGAACTCTACTAGAAGCTTCCGTTCCTCCAGTGACAATACCAGTCGCAGTAACCTTACTTCCCTCCTTCAATTCACCAATTATCTTCACATTTGTTACTTTTGGTGGAGCTGTTATTTGAATAAAGAAAAAAGGAAGAAAATGAACAGAGCAGATTAAAAAATGACAACTACAAGAAAAATAAAATAAAATAGTGAACTCACCAACCAAAGCATGTTCAGGATAGAAGAGTTGATGATACTTCAGAAACAGAAAAGCAACAAATAAATTTAAGCAACTGGTGCACATGCTTTTTTCTGAGTTCAGAACTTTACACCAAATAAATCATGGTTTATCAGGATCACCAATTTAATAAGGAAAGGTATATTTTGTGCATTCAAATTTACGATATTTATCCAGTAGCAACTACTAAAATTTTATCCAATCTTATTTACCAATTTACCTCTGCCTACGCAAATTGACAATACATAAAGTTTATTAGTAATTGATTGTCAAAATAATCATAATCAGGTCTAACAATCAGAAATATTCCAAGTAAACCAGCTCTGGCATAGACCTGAGGATCTTCAATAGCAAGGAGAACAATAGAACTGTATGAAACTCCTTGTTTCTTGGAAAATAACTTGTTTCATTAAGCTTCTATTATAAATTCAAGAAGGCATGGAAAATAAGAGAAAGACCAACTATAATGAGTTATAATATATAAACGATTCAAAAGAAGTATTTGTAGTGGGAAACTTCAGTAAGGACTCGTCCATTGGAATTGTAGAAATAAGATACTAACCAAAAACAAGCTTGCACAACTGAAAAAGAGCAAAGATATATTTATGCAGACCCAACAATAATAGTCAGTACATAAAAGCCAACTAAAAACTTTTGGAGGCAACATTTAAAAAAAAGGAAGTAGTTCAATACCAATATTATTGAGAAGAACAAGCATTTCATATGACTGAAACATTGCCCTAATTATTCTAACAGTAGCCAACTCACAATGAAAATAAGCTGTTACATACCCTGCTTAACTATCTGGGACACTACAGACATAGACTTCCCTTCCTGCCCTGAAAATAGTCGAAATACAGGGAAGATTATATATTGCTGCAAACAAGAAGACATAAAGCAGGCTAGAAGAACTGCAAGACTTGCATGATGAAAGAACTGACCTTCAAAGTTCACAGGTACATAAACAAATGCCAAACAACATCCAACATCTTCTTTTGTTAAAGTATATTCATTTGTACCCATTAACACCAATGTATATTCTCTGCAAACAGGAGAAAAAGTAACCAGCTAACTCAGTTTCTATGGCCAAAGAGAAACAGATTGATCACCTCTCTCCCACAAGAAAAATAAAATCCAAGGAAAACAGAATGAAAGCAAGACTTGCACGATGCAAATGAAAAATAAGCTCCATACTAATTTTATTCACTAACAGGGGACAGCTTACCCAGAGAACAAACAAGCGAAAAGCATAATCAAGAGTCAAGATCATAGAGACAAGACAGACCAACTGATTGAGCCAAACCATAATTGAAAGTGAAAAAAAAACAAGTGGTATAGACCAATTGATTCACTTCATGACAGAAATAACACAAAGCAATGAACACCAACCCGGTATCCTTATCCTCACGCAACCATTCAAACGTGCTGGGGCCTTCTTTTCCTCCAAAATACTCCCCTACCCCTCTGATTGTACTTCCTTCAACAACATCTCCAGTAATTTGTATGTTACTCACAGATGGAGGAGCTGCCAACGAAGAGCAATAAAGTACTTAAGAAAATAATTGATTGGTTAAAAAGGAAAAAGATATCGAATCTATAATAAAGTATTAATTAAGGCAGCCAGAAAAGTTAATTTTGAAAATTTAAAAATTAGCATGCCGGAATACTGCAAGAGGAAAGTTTATGTCAGACATGTTACACACTAATGTATTTATCCTGGACATAGATTCCGCACTTCCTTAAGTACAAGTCATATAGTCATCTAAAAAAGTAGACAAATGAGCAGTCAAAGCTGCAGTTGCAATGTATTTCTTGCAGAACAATCAAAAGTTTCAGAGTTCACAATCAATGTTTGAAGGAGCATTGTTCTATGTTTGAAATAACCTTGTTATATGTTCATGCTATTAATGATTCTTGGTGGAAAGAAATCATAAACAGGACCCAAAAGATTACAAAGATAATATAATAACAAAAATGCAATTTCAAGTTCTTGGCATGTCAATTTCCAGGAAACATAGATGCTTCAAGGTTGAGAAGCAAAATGACTAGAATATATGCAAATACATGCATTGAATCAGGCATGATTTTTTGTTCTTTTGTCAAGAAAGGTGCACCCACAGTTTTAACAACCAGATCAGCTTTCAGATGTTACACTTCACCTAAAGTGTCAGTGTAACTCCTCAATCATGCTATGGTAAATAAGGATGAACGCCACATTTATCAACCTCGCACCTGCTTTTACATAATCAGTGATCGCATACTGAGGTTCCCCTTTGGCACCTTCTTCAGTTACAGGGGTGTACATATAAACCAAACATGAATCTATGTCGTCTAGGGTAAGTTGATATTCTTCCTCTTCTGCACCAGCAATTACCACAGGGCTGCTATTCCATCGTCTCCTAAGCCAACTACATACAAACCAAAAAAAATAAGTTCCTCTCACATGAAGAGGATCATCTTTGTTTTTTTTTTTGGTGGGGGGGTAGAACAGTTTCAGACTCAAAATGCTTCATATGGCAACCTTGGATGATTTTACCTAGCAACACCTTTCCCTGGAGTCCCCCCACACCATGCAACCTCAGCATACCCTTTCATTGTGTTTCCTTCCACCAGCTCCCCACGTACATCAATCTTTATGACCTTAGGGATTCCAGTGCCTTCAGAAAGATACCCAGAAATAGTTAATGGACATGGAAAATACGTATCCACCAGATGAATTTCTTTTAGATCATGTAAAACTTTGTTCAAATAAGAACCATCGAAATAACATTGATAATAATAATATGGCGATGATAGAGAGTAACTTGGTCAATCTCAAATAGGAAAAGAGAAGGGCACATATCCAACATCAGGAAGCAAAGAATATTGAAGAACAAAGCTCATTTGCTGTCAGAAAGGAAACATTAATGACACAGACATCAAAAGGTCCAAAAAATGAAGAGAACAGAGCACAAGTGCTTAGAGTAGTTTCTTTGAAAAAAAAAAAAAAGAAAAGAAAGAATAACAATTCCTTAAACTGGTATGAAAAGCCCTATCTACTAAGCCCAGGCCACATCGTCAAGCAAACAGGAAACTGGGCCATCTGGGGAGGAAGGAAATGACACCATCAACGACATCATATTTCGAAGCTATCAGAAAGTATTATATGACTCATCATAGTACTAAGTTAATTAGCTGATTTCAAGTTGCAGTCAGACTCATTACACAAGTACTCCAAACTGTTTGAGGAATGAAATGGCCACTCCGTTTGACTGACTAGCTTCAGAGATAACCTTTTCTCATACTTTGCTTTATCATGACTACGGGAAGAATGAACTGGCAGATAGTGGCATGCAAGCAAGATGATGCATACATTACTAACATCCTCATAAATTTTGGCAAATATGCATCATGACTGCAGCAGCATCAAATACATGGAAAATGCATTCAATAATCAGCAATTTCCTCAATTTATCAGAGAAACTATACCTGGAGAAACTGGCGAAGATATTGCAAAAATCGTGGGATATTCAGTATCTCCCAGTATCGGAGTACACTCCACTTTCAAGATTCTGCCAATGTCATCACGCTTGGGGAAGTAGATCTGACATAGAGTTCAAAGGCAATTGTTTAATTTTAAATGACGAATCAGAAATTTAAATGCTTGAAAACTATTGACACACCTCTCCGCATGCGCCAGAAATTGCTGTAAAATTTGAAGGAGTTCGCTCTCCTATAAACCACTGGTATTTCAAGTCTAATGCTGAACCACTACCTTCAGTTATGTCTCTAACAAACTCAAAGTGGCAACAGCAAGCATCTTCCTCAAATGGTTGGTCTACAAAAGCTTTTTTAAGCAAGTATCCAGAAGGAAGGTGTTCTTTCCATTGTTCTAGCAGAAACTTAAACGTAGAATCTGTTGACAAAGACAAGCATATTTAGACACAAAGAAAGGAATGAAAAGGAAAAACAATTATCATGATTGCTGCATGTCTAATTTGATATAATCATACAAATAGAGAACAGTATAGTTGAGTGAGTTTCAGGCCAAATGGTAGTAGTCTTTGAAAAATTAAGTTGCATCTTCATATTATGCAGTCTTCTAACTTGAAATTTAATGATAAAATCCGCAATGATGAATTAAAACTGATCTAATAATTCAAGTAAAGTTCCTCCCTGATTGTATGATATTTTATCCAGAAAAACAGCAGTGCCGCACATGGGTAGGAGCGTTAGGACAGTGTCTACTCTGATGCACATTGGACGCAATTGGAAAGTATACAAACTTTCAGTTTTCAAGCTTAACACTGCAGGAAGGTGCATGGACCCTCATAGGAACAGAAGCTGGTAAACACTGAAGGCAGCCACTCGCTAAGGATATGAGCTTGTTCCCAGTGTTGACAAAACTCGTGTTAGGTCTACGTACAAAAGAATCTCAAGTGCACTAGAAAAGCTCATTGAAAAAACAAATCAAATTGAGCTAGGCACCAAGCTGGAACAACCAACTTCTTTTATACAAGTAATTTGTCAAATGCAATATGCTCTAGATCCTAGGACTCATCAAGACTGGCAACAATGTCAGTTAAACAACTTGACCCAGTTACACAGTATGACGCTGTGCACACTGAAGGAGCAACAGCCTGCTGCTCACCTGCTCCCAGTTTCCATCCTTTGAGCTTGTCAGATTCTTTTCAGAAATTTAATATTTGAAAAACCCTTGAGCCCTTATTCTTTATATCCACATTCGCTAGAATCCTACTCATCATAACAAAAAACGAAGGAACTGCCAAAGACTACCTCAAAATGTAACCGAAAAATAAAATTAAGAGAAATATCGAAAGTCAAACAGTGCCCACATTGAATCCATTGTTCAGAAACCAAAACAAGAGTGATTTGCTAAAAACTTACCTACAGCTTGTTCTGGACGGCACAAATCCCAACCACCTCGAATGCACAAGGCAGTGTGAGAAGGATAACGCTTGGCAATTGCTATCTGCTCACGGGTAAGATCTGCAAGAATTTCGAACAGGTGAATAGTAAGGAGAATATGGTTAATAATTGCGTAAATAAAAAAGAACATATTTGGAGAATGGACATTTTACAGTAGAAAGTAGTCACAATATCCCCCAAACACGCCACCAGGGGAAAGCAAGGAAGAGAAACGATATCCATTGAAACAATTTTGAGAAAATTCAAACTCAATAATTATGTACTGAAGATGAAGTGATAAAAGGAGTAAGAAAAGAGCAGAAGGCAGCCAAAGGTGAGATTAAATACAACTATCAGACTTACCCCTGTCATTGAATTTTTTTAAAGTCGGACCAACAAGCAAAATTGAAGCTGCTTCCAGATGAGACATCTTAAGTATGGGATTCTCCTCTACACGCAAATGCTGCAGATCATCATGGCAAAAATATGCATGTCCATGCATTTAGCAATCACGATCAAGTTTGGCATGTTAAGATAAAAATATGATTGATTACTTATTACTAGATCTACATGACCTAGAATTATTCACTAGCTTGATCGACATAGGGAAAATTTTCCATCATATGTCTTCAGACTCCTATTAGTTCCAACTTGAAGTTAGAAAATCAATGTCCATCATCATCTGTTAGATGTGCATAGCGTGCAAAGATTTTCACAATATTCCAAAAATCTTACATCTTCAACTTGAATTGTAAACTATCACCCAGTAAAGCTAATTTTTGTAATTATGAAATCAAAATTGGGAACATAATTGCTCAACTAACCTCAAGCACTGGTAAGCATGGGAAGCCTTTCAAAGTTGATATTTTATTTTTGCTGGCTGCTAGTACCTATGAAAACACAAAGTTGACTTTCGTAAACTGAAAGACACAGGGATAATAAGATTTGTAAAGCAACAAACCTACCTGTAAACGAGGCTGGCTTGCCATTGAAAGAGATTTTAACTTATTCTGAGCAACAGACAGAAACTGCAAAATCACAAAGGAAGTTGTTTTATCATCATGCACAGACACAATCCTAACAATGATGTGAGAAAAGCATGAGCCAAAACAATATCTGGAGGTTCACCTCCAAGTTAGGAAGCTCGGGAAGGCTCTTCAAGGATGTGATTTGATTTCCAGCGAGATAAAGTTGCTGCAGTAAAAGAAAATCATATAATTGTACAAACAAGTATCCCATTCTTTAAACAGTAGATCGTCGAGAAAAAAGGATCACCTGTAGTGCTTTGCAATTCTCAAGTGGCTCAAAACCAGGTCCTTTAAAATCATTAAAACTCAAATCAAGAACCTGAAAGTAGAACAAGGACTATGATGCACAAGTGGCTTAAGATAGAAACAAGATGCTGACTAGCGGAATAAGAAGAACAGACAACCCTGAACTTATCCTTTGAGTATTTAAAATTTAAGTTAAGATATTTGGCAATGAGCAATCTATACACACCTTCACCCGTTTCAGGACTTCAATACCATCCAATGTGGACAAGAGGTTGTCTCTGAGATAAACAAACTGCAAAAAAGTTAATTTTAGTGTCAAACCAAAATCAATAAAAATAAGCTCGGGAGCAACAATTGATGGATGTTCTCCATCTTGTGGCTGTAATGATGTCACTCAAGAGCTTGGGGCCAGTTTGCTAAAATCCAGGAATTAAAAATTGTAAGACTAAATTACAAGAAAATATCTATATATGCTCTAGCATGCAGACAGAATTCTCATGTTTAGGAACTGATAGTGAACCAAGTCCAAAAACAAAGTTTACATTCCTTACACAACTGGATAATGTGAGTTTTAAAAATGTGTACTATGACATTTAACAGAGAAATGATCACATTATAGCGCTTCTCATACAAAAATAATCAAAGAATAAGGCAGTTAATCGAGGACCATCGGCGTGTAAATTTACTCCCAAAAAAGAAGAAATGGAGAGCCTTAGTATCACAGGTTACTCTTGGCAGCAATGTGCATTGAGAAACCTAAATCTCGTGCACTAAAAGACAAAAACTAGAAAACCAACAGGTAAATCTCAGGAACTGTGATAAACACAAAGTACCTCTAGATTTGGTGGCAAGTTCAGTCCACCGCTGTTGAGACTGCGTATCTTGTGGCCCCGAAGATCCAATCTCTTCATTTGAAAAAAACAAAAAGTCACACGAACCTTTAATTAACTGAAAATTGACCAAGAAACAAAGGATGAAGAATAATAGCATTCCAACTGTGACAAATTATTTAATGTTTGAATTATAATTTTCAAGCCACTGCAATAGGAATAACTCTCTCATGGCTCACGCCATGAAGATATAGAATGTAAGTTGTGCATCCCCATTTGCCACATTTAGTCTGGACCAAAATGCAATGAAGTGTACCACAAACACTTAGAAGCCTAGACAGTAGTTCAACATATGATGTGAAAAAACCAGTTAAGACCAATATCTAAAAATATCCTGGGATGAATATAGAATGTTACAGATCAAAACATTTTCGGTAAGTCCACCAGCAGTTAAAGTCTGTTAATACCAATACATTTTTTCAAAGGCTTACTTATAGAATTCTTACCACATCATCACCAGCTTTCACCTCCACTTGAGGAAGCATAATCAGACGCGAGTCCCGACTTTCTGGAGTTCCCACTTTCTTACGACCATATAAACTAGAACTTCTGTCTAGAGATGTTGACAGACTACCAGATTTGGACCCAGTGGATATTGTGGGTGACCGGGTAGAGAGGGGAGAAACCTTTGCAACCGACTTCCTAACAGAGCTACTACTTCCAGTGCTATCCAATGATGGAGAAGAAATCCTCTTGATTGAAGAAACTGACAACTGAGAGGATCTGAAGGAAGTTTTTTTACTAGAATCTTGCTTGCTTGAATCAGAACTGGTTGGTGTCCTTGGAGTTTTAGCAACAGGTGAAATCGGAACCAACTTTCGAGTTTCCGAAATGCTCTGTCTGATAGCAGGCTTAGCACCAATGGATGACACTGAGCTCCTCCGAATTTCTGGAAGAGATTTCCTTAGAGGTTCTGAGGCTAAAGAGCTGGTTCTTTTACCTACTGCTAAACCAATGTCACCGCTCTGTCGTTTTGTAACCGCTATTGGCTGCTTTTCAGGTAAACCACCAGTGCTGCTCCTTCTAGTCATTGGAACTGATCCTGAAGTGCGCGAGGCACTGCTCATAGTTGGTTTAGTCAATGTTGATCTTGTCTCATTCGAACTAGACTCTGTACCACCCTTTGCTTCAATTTTTCTTTTAGAAGCCAAACCTGTACCAGTGCCCTTAGGTGTTGTTATGGCATTTGGTTTGGGCGCCTTAGAGACTTTCTTCACACTCTCAAAGCATGGTTCTTCCTGCAGCTCTGTTTCCGTATCCGATTGTTTCGGCTCAGTATTCCTGTGCATCTCCACCGGATCCTCAGTTGATTGAACCATTGAAACCTCCATTCAGGAGAATTACCCAAGCTTCAATGGACTAAAAAAGATTTTGTGTTGCAATCACCACAAAAACACAATATTACAAATTTCAGCAGTCTGATGCTCCACTTTGGTTTCCAACACGAAGAAATTTAAAAGTAAACATGCGCATAAAATCTCCTATTATCAAGTTTAACTTTTTCACATCTCAAATTCCCACAAATAGAAGGTAGCAAAAGAACATGCAAAAATAGATAGAACTTTTAGACTATCAAATAAACAAATTAGTAGATAGAACTTATCAGGTGCGTCCGAAGCATGTCGGTTATAACAGTTCCTCAGTACCTTATGCCTGAAAAATTGTGCGCGGCAGGGTCATAATTAACGTGCCATTCCAAATTTCAAGCTCTCAACTTCTGTTTCCATCAGCCTCTTCAAGCATACTAAACGAGAAAAAAAAATATAAAGTTTGAAAAGGAGGAGAAAACTACAGCTACAAACAAGAACCTTTCAAGAACCACTTAGATACAGTAAATGAACTATAATCAATTAACAAAACATTTATTCACACATATAACGCAAATACAGCTGTCGAGTTCTTGACTCTGAACCGGCAGTACAATTCCATCCAAGAAATCGAAAAAGAGACAGAAAAAACAGCGGAATGCTTCTCTCAACTTCTTGCTCTGAACCGATTATATAATTGAATCCAAGAAAATCCAAATAGAGCCAAGAACAGCAGCAAAAAAGCCATTCTAAAGCTCTCGAGTCTAAACCGACATTATAATTCAGTCCAAGAAAAATCAAGAACTTTGCAAGTCTAGAATTCTTGAGTCTAAATCCACATTACATTTTAACCGATAAAATCAATAAAGAACAAAGAAAACATAAAAAATTTGCAAGTCTCAAGTCTTGAGCCTAAACCCACATTACTACTTAATCCAAGAAGACCAAGAAAAACAGTGACAGCAAGAAAAAACAAGAATGCGTGTAGGTTTAAGTGCTACTACCTCAAAACAGTTTAGATCTGGTGAAGTAGAGTGAGCCCAGCAAGAAAAGCAAGACAGTTCAACTACACCCGGAAATTTTTTCCCACACTAGGGTTCTAAAGAAAGCACATTATCACTACTGAACTATACGTACATAAATATCAATAATGTATGTATCATATTACATGGCAGTTTTATACTAGTGTCTCTTTGCCTTTTTCTCTTTTTCAAAGCGTGACAAGAAAAAGAGAGACGTAAAGCAAAGTAAGAGAGAGAGAAAAAAAAAACACTGGAGAAGAAGTTTAGTGAAACAGAGAGAGAATTATGGAAGTTATCAGCGCAGATAGAGATACAGATGTGTATATATTTGTTGTTGGGGCCAATGTAATGTGGATTACAGTGCATAGGTTATGATTTTTTGTCTGAAAGTATAACTGCTTGTTGCTGTGCGCGTATTTTGGGGTTTTCCTGTTATTTTAAGTTTTGGTGTGGTTTTTGAGAAAATAGTAGTAATTTGGAAAGTGAAGTTGGCGGAAAATCGGGTGCGAAAAGGACAGATTGAAGGATTTTTTGAAATCGAATTCAAAAGACTGGAAGGATGGGTTCAACCCCTGGGTGGGTACATGTACAGGTAGGAACAATTGGGTGGTTATATTGCCAGAGCAATTCTCCTAATGCCATAGCAGCGAAAAGACCTTAATTGACATTCCTGCCCTTAATTAAATGAAGAAAATATAGTGTCCCTTTGGTTTTATTTTCGAATTTATTTTTATATTTTTAATATTTTCACTAGATTTTCACCATACTTTTAGCACTTAACTAAGGTAATAAGCAGCAGCAGAGGGAAAAGCGACGAGTTGGAGGGTAAGGGAAATAAAAATGTTCTTTTTTTATATATTTATTTTTTGACATTGGTTTGTTTAATGAAGGGTATATACGAGAATTGCTCTTGCACTGTCATCAGCTGATACAAATAAATAAACATTTATCAATTTCTAAAATATTTTTGAACAAAATTTAATTTTTTTCATACGACGGTAGAATTATTATGATTATTGTATCTTTTGTCCTAATATTATCATATTTGACAATTTAATTGATATTACAATCTATTATTGTGGTCATAAAAAAAGGATGAATTTTAATTGTCCATTTATTTCACAATTACACAAAAAAAACTTTTTAGACGAAATTTGATATTTTGACTAGAGTGGACATAATTCGGTTAACCGGTAGAATCGAATCGAAATTAAAATTTTAAATTTTTATTTTTTATTTTTCAAATTTTTAATTTTGTTTAGTTTCGGTTTTAAATTTCGGTTAATAGCAAACTGAAAATTGAATTATTATTTTTATTTTAAAAATTAAGTTTTTATATTTTGTTATTTATTTTTATACTGTTTTTTATGTTTTTCTCACCCAAACTAAAAATAATAAATAAATAAATATATTTTATAATTTTATTATTTAGTTTTTATTTTATTTTATTTAAAAATAATAATTAATCGAAAATCGAATCGAAAAATAAAAAAAAATCGATTATGATCAATTCGAATTAAAAATTTCGATTTAGTGTTCGATTTATGAATTTGCCAAAATTCAGCTCGATCGAACCCAACGTGGACTTCTAATTGTCGTGCACTTCTAATTTTGACAATATATGGATGAATTTTTCTTGAACAATGTCCAAAAACACTTTAGAACTTACAATAATACTCAAACTCAAACATGTTAATTATAGTAGAACGAAATAATTAATATTTAAAATACAATTATTATGACTTTTTAGTGATAATCAAATCTCAAATTTGACATAGACTCGACCAAAAATTGATGTGCGAGTGTGAATGGTTGACTAGTGATAGAGAGGGGAGCCTTATGGCCCCATTATATTTGTGCTAATTTTATTAATAATGGTAGCAATTTGAAAATAACCATTGATTGATTGATTGAAAGGCTGGTGGTTTGGAATTAAGTGGAGCTTTGCTGGATTAGTAAAGACAATATAGCCAGTGAGCTGCCATTATTGGCACAGTGACAATTGACAAATCACCAACCCTGATTTATTATATATTCTCATAAACCCCAAATTTGGATGTGTTTGAGAGTATTATAAAAGGGGTGTATTGGAGATGTATGTTTAAATTTGAGTTAAAGTCGCTATTGCTATACTTCTCCGCATAATATTGTTCAGTATATATTTTGTACGTAACAACTTAATTAAAATGGTAATTATCGAATTTATTATGTTCGACTCATTATATATATATATATATATTACATAATATTATAGGAGTAATATTTAGGATTGATGTATTTGTTGGGTATGTTTACAGGGTTTTACCCATTTTGGCAATGGAAAGTACATAATGCCATACTACATTTCATACATATTCATATATGTGCAATTTGAGTGTCCTAGTTTAATATATTAATTCGGGAGTTATAACATATCATCATTGAAAGAATTTAATGGTCCAAATTAATTGGATCATGTTATCATGGTCTAAGTTCAAATGAATTAATTTAAGTAATATGGGTAAAAAAAAGTTGATAGAGAGATTAAAGATAAAAAGAAAAATTCTCTAATGACCGGATGTCAAATAATTAATAAATATTTTATTATTCGCTATAAATACTCTCCTATTTTCATAATTGAAAAGTATGCATTCGATTAAATTTTAAGCACTCTCTAATTTCTAATTTAATTCACTTACGCAACTTACTAACTTGAGTGTCGGAGGCCTTCATCGGGCAACCACAGCACCTCTAACCCTAGTTTGTGATACAGGTAATAACCCACCAAGTTTGTGACTGATTAGCGTTCCAACTTGCACAGTCCATTACAAGAAGGTGATTTCCATATTATTTTTTGCACCATTTATGAAAAATCTTATTGATTATTGAGAAATGCAAACCTGATCTAAATCAGTTCAAGAGACTAGCATCCAAAAAACAATCCCCTAACAAGAAGAGTACCAGAACAACCAGTTACTCGACGACCGCCTATTAACAATCCCATGGACCAACTCTCACCACTGCAAGATGAACCGAGAGTCCAACTTACTAAATGAGCTCTACGAAAGATGACCAAAGAAGCGAGTGCCAGGGTCGCGGTTGAAGCGATTGCCCTATTTGCTGCAGCCCATCATAAAGAGCGCTCCACAAAAACCCCCCAAGGAGTCGCACTTCTTCTCCTACTACTGACCGGGATGGATTAAGGCCTGCAACTCCACCTCCCAGTAGAGCACGAGAGAAAATGAACAGTCACACTTCTCGACCAGAAAATAAGGTCAAGCGATGAAACGATACCAATGCGACATACACCATGCCACCAACTCCAATAGCGAGGTCACACATTTATACCGATCAACCAACTTATCCATCTAAAACACATACCTATGTGAAGAATTTTACCCCGTTAGTAGTTCTTCCCCCGAAGCATAGCCCCTTCTCTTCGACAGAGGCTGTCCTATATAAGTTAAGCGATACCACATACTTCAATATTTTTAGAACCACGTTGACCAAGTGAGCTCTCTCTTGGTTTAATCAACTCCTTGGATGAACAATTACCAATTTTGAGCAATTTACTCAATATTTTTTACACCAGTTCTCAATTAATCAAAAATATCCAAAAACGGTTGCGTACTTGTTCTCAATCATCTAGAATGAGGGAGAAAAAAAAGGGAAAAAGAAAGCTTATGAACTCCGTCGATGTAGAATTAAAAGATGGGAATAAGAAGCCCGATAATATGAAACTGAAAGCTATTGAGGAACTGAAGATAGTGGAACTACTCCAAGGAAACCCCCAAAGACAATCAAGATTGGAACTAGACTCAACCCAGAAGTGGAAGAGCACTTGTCAACCTTTCTTAGACATAACATTGACGTATTTTTTTGGAGTATGGAAGAACTAGTGGGAATACCACCAGAGTTAGCACTTCACCAGCTGAATGTTAATCCAAGTATGAAGCCGATCAAACAGAATAAAAGAACCTTTGGCCCTGAAAGATCTCAACATATCAAAGAAGAGTTCAACAAGTTATTAGCAGCCAAGTATATTCATCCAGTCCAATATCTAGAGTGGTTAGCCAATGTAGTCCGCGTACCCAAATCAGGAGGCAAGTGGCATATTTGCATAGATTTCACGAATCTAAACAAGACTTGCCCAAAAATTCCGTTTCCATTCCCGCATATAGACAAGCTAGTGGACTTCACTTCAGGTTGTGAACTGTTGAGTTTTCTTTATGCATATCAGGGATATAATCAAATTAGATTGGCTCATGAAGATCAAGAGACGACGAGCTTCATAACGGACCAAGGGATATATTGTTATAGAGTGATGCCTTTTGGGTTGAAGAATGCTCGAGCTACATATCAATATTTAGTCAATAACATGTTCACGGATTTGATCAGCCGCAACATGGAGGTATACATCGATGACATGCTGGTCAAGAGTAAGCAAGCGTGCGTGCAACCATGTGTCAGACTTGGAATAATGCTTCAACATTCTACGAACATACCAGATGAAGCTAAATCATGCAAAGTGCACATTTGGTGTGCGATGAGAGAAGTTTTTGGGATATATGATATTTAAAAGGGGCATAGAAGCAAACCCATAACAAATTGATGTAATTTTGAACATGCTCCATCCACGACATATCAAACATGTCCAACAACTAATTGGAAGACTCGTGGCCTTGAACCATTTTATTTCAAGGTCAGCAGATAAATGACTCCCTTTCTTCAAGGTATTTCATGAAGGGAAGAATTTTGAGTGGACCGAGTAATGTCAACAAGTCTTTGACTTGAAAAGATATTTCTATTGCTTACCAAGCCAAAATGGCAGCAGATCGCACGAAGCATGGTTCTTCCTGCAACTCTATTTTCGTATCCGATTATTTCAGCTTAGTATTCCTATGCATCTCCACCGGGTCCTCAGTTGATTGAACCATTAAAACCTCCATTCAGGAGAATTACCCAAGCTTCAATGGACTAAAAAGATTTTGTGTTGCAATCACCACAAAAACACAATATTACAAATTTCAGCAGTCTGATGCTCCACTTTGGTTTCCAACACGAAGAAATTTAAAAGTAAAAATGCGTATAAAATCTCCTATTATCAAGTTTAACTTTTTCACATCTCAAATTCCCACAAATAGAAGGTAGCAAAAGAACATGCAAAAATAGATAGAACTTTTAGACTATCAAATAAACAAATTAGTAGATAGAACTTATCAAGTGCGTCCGAAGCATGTCGGTTATAACAGTTCCTCAGTACCTTATGCTCCTCAGTACCTTATGCTTGAAAAATTGTGCGCTGCAGGGTCATAATTAACATGCCATTCCAAATTTCAAGCTCTCAACTTCTGTTTCCATCAGCCTCTTCAAGCATACTAAACGAGAAAAAAAAAATAAAGTTTGAAGATAAGGAGAAAACTACAGCTACGAACAAGAACCTTTCAAGAACCACTTAGATACAGTAAATGAACTATAATCAATTAGCAATACATTTATTCACACATGCTGGTCAATAGCAAGCAGGCGTGCAACCATGTGTCAGACTTGGAATAATTCTTCAACATTCTGCAAACATACCAAATGAAACTAAATCATGCAAAATGCACATTTGGTGTGCGATGAGGGAAGTTTTTGAGATATATGATATTTGAAAGGGGTATAAAAGCAAACCCATAACAGATTGATGTAATTTTGAACATGCTCCAACCACGACATATCAAACATGTCCAATAACTAATTGGAAGACTCACGGCCTTGAGCCGTTTTATTTCAAGGTCAGCAGATAAAGAACTCCATTTTTTTAAGGTGTTTCACGAAGAATATAATTTTGAGTGGACCGAGTAATGTTAACAAGCCTTTGACTTAAAAAGATATTTGGTATCCCCTCCATTGCTTACCAAGCCAGAATGACGAGTTGCTGCAGCAGCTCGCACGAAGCATGGTTCTTCCTGCAACTCTGTTTCTGTATCCGATTGTTTCAGCTCAGTATTCCTATGCATCTCCATCGGATCCTCAATTGATTGAACCATTGAAACCTCCATTCAGGAGAATTACCCAAGCTTCAACGGACTAAAAATGATTTTGGGTTACAATCACCACAAAAACACAATATTACAAATTTCAGCAGTCTGATGCTCCACTTTGGTTTCCAACACGAAGAAATTTAAAAGTAAACATGCGCATAAAATCTACTATTATCAAGTTTAACTTTTTCACATCTCAAATCCCCACAAATAGAAGGTAGCAAAAGAACATGCAAAAATAGATAGAACTTTTAGACTATCAAATAAACAAATTAGTAGATAGAACTTATCAGGTGCGTCCGAAGCATGTCGGTTATAACAGTTCCTCAGTACCTTATGCCTGAAAAATTGTGCGCGGCAGGGTCATAATTAACGTGCCATTCCAAATTTCAAGCTCTCAACTTCTGTTTCCATCAGCCTCTTCAAGCATACTAAACGAGAAAAAAAAAATATAAAGTTTGAAAAGGAGGAGAAAACTACAGCTACAAACAAGAACCTTTCAAGAACCACTTAGATACAGTAAATGAACTATAATTAATTAGCAAAACATTTATTCACACATGCTGGTCAAGAGCAAGCAGGTGTGCAACCATGTGTCAGACTTGGAATAATTCTTCAACATTTTGCGAACATATCAGATAAAGCTAAATCATGCAAAGTGCACATTTGGTGTGCGATGAGGGAAGTTTTTGGGATATATGATATTTAAAAGGGGTATAGAAACAAACTCATAACAAATTGATGTAATTTTGAACATGTTCCATCCACGACATATCAAACATGTCCAACAGCTAATTGGAAGACTTGCGGCCTTGAACCGTTTTATTTCAAGGTCAGCAGATAAAGAACTCCATTTCTTCAAGTTGTTTCACGAAGGATAGAATTTTGAGTGGACCGAGTAATGTCAACAAGCCTTTGACGTGAAAAGATATTTGGTATCCTCTCCATTGCTTACCAAGCCAGAACGGCGAGCTGTTGCAGCAGTTCGCACGAAGAGCTGGCGAGCACCAGTAGCTTGCTGGAATTGCAAGATGTTGTAGCAGCTCACATAGTGAAATAGCGAGTTGCCAGCTCGCGGTGAAGAACGGGTAGGCAGCTCGCTCATGTGAGCTGCCTGTTCGCTGGACGAGCGTGCTGCAGCACGCGTGCAATCCGTTGGCGAGCTGCAGCTCGCGACTCTAAGGCAGGCTGTGGTGGTGGAGCTTGCCGACAACGATAGTGAATCATCACCGTGGATTATAAATGGTTCTACCTCTACATCATCATTGTTATTTACTCCTACCATTGATGCCTTTAAGGTGTTCGACATATTGACTCAAAAAAAAAAAAAAAAAAAAAAAGACAAAGAAGAAGATTGAGTGGAATACTTGAACAAAAAACAAATGGTGAAAATATCAAAGTGAGGAAAAAGATCCCTAAATGTAAGATCAAGTACCTTGATAGCTCATGTCGTTGAAAATGATTCTCTTAGAGAAAACTTGACCTAAATAGATAAATTTTATGAAAGTAGGTATAATCCAACAATGTAAGGGAGTCTATTTGAATGATTGATGATTTATGACTCTCATCTACAATATGTCAAAGGCTTCCACTTGGAGTACCATAAAAACACTATCTCATTTTGAGAAATTATTAAAATTTCGGTTACTCTCGACTAACTCTTACTCGGTGGATTTACTCGAGAGTAGGGGACTTATGATGGGTTTAACCTAAATGAATTAACCTAAGCAATATGGGCAAAAAAAGTGGGTCGGGAGATTAAAGACCAAAAGAAAAACTCTTCAATTGGCCAGATGCCCAATAGTCCATAAAAATTTTATTTTTCGCTATAAATACCCTCATATTTTCATAATTGAAAGGTATACATTTAATTAAAACTTATGCACTCTTTAGTTTCTGCTTTAATTCACCTACGCAACTTACTGATTTGAGCATCGGAGGGCTTTCGTCGGGCAATCCTAATTCGTGACGCAGATAGCAACCCACCAAATCATGACTGGTCAGCATTCTCGTTCTACAGTAATTCAGCTCGCCCGATCCATTATGAAGAGGTGATTTTCAAATCAAATGCATATTTCTAAAGAGGATAGTTAATAATATTTATCATGGAACTTTTAAGATTATATATTGGTATATGTACCAAATATTGTTTGAAAAGAAGAAAATAAAGCGAAATGATAATACTAACGAAGAAATAAGTAATTGATTGAATAGTAGGGTCAGGGTTAGTGTCATTCATGCTCATACTGTCATAAAATATTTGATTCCTTTTGCATTTTGACAACAATTGGGAATAATTTGATGCGTTCATTTCTTTGTGGATTTATGCTCCAATTTGTTATTTAAAATAAATAATTAAATTTTACTCTTTACGTCAATTTTAGTGAATACCAGAAATTTAATTGCATTTTTTAGTCTTATTTAACTTTTATATAATGATATGTTATCTTGCAATGTACATTGCTATTTAACTTCAAAACTAATTTTGGCATTTTAAGGTTTGAAACGAGACATACTCCATTTTTCCTATCATTTATTGTGCTCCAGGTCACATTGGATATATATAATTTGGGCATTTCAAGATTTTGAGCCTGTGGTTTGGAGATTTTTTTAACCCTGGTTGGAGATTAAGTGCCCAACTTAACTTCAATGCAACTAAATTATTTGTGTTAATTTTTTACCACATCGCATATATTTTGATTTATTCGATCTTGTGTTTGCTTCATAGTTTGTACAATATATTTACTAGATACGGTAATGTGATGTATTTTTATTATTACAAATGAATTTGGAATGAGCGTGCATTTTTGTTTTCAAACCCACCCCTCCCCAAATTAGTCTTATTTATTTTTTTAATGTATGATATATATTTATGTAATATTTTTGGAAAATACATGTTTTTTAAAAAGTTTGAGTGTATAGTTTTGTTAAAAAATATATATATTTAATATTTTTAAAATAATAAAATAGATATAACTCGTTGAGTGTGGGTCAATTTTTTTTTGACGGGCACGTTTTAAGTTTGGCCAAATCTATCCATTGCCATCTATTTACTATCAATGTTGTAACTTTTTTTTTCTCCATATTTATGAGGAATAAAATTATTTTAAAGAATTAACACCAGCTTATAATTTGGTGCATTATTTTCCCCCATGTTTGTCGTTAGATATAAAATAAGCTTTTCTTCCAATACTTGATGTTTTTGTATGATCATTGTGGTCATCATTGTAGAGTCAAATAAAACACGATACTAGTAAAAGTTATTAATTACTACTACACTCGATAAATTATTTTTTAATTTAAATCGTATGAAACACGTGTAAATATAACTTAGAAAAATATAATTAAATAAACAAAAAATATTACTTTCAAACTTTCAAAATTTTAAATTTCGTCCAATATATCATTATGCAAGCCTCACTACCAAAACTTCGAGAAGCACACTGGCTTACCTCAACTAGTTTAATGCCTATGGTGTTTGGTTGAACTGAAGCATATTTCGTCCAAGCGATAGAGACGCTATTTCTAAGTTTACAGTTTCAAAATATCTCTTATAATCTATTGAAATATTACAAAATATTTATAGTCACAAAATATAAATCACTCATTGCTCTAAGATTTAAGTCACGTTTTTAATGTCAGAATTCTATTTTTTCACTGATTTTATTGTATTTTTAGAATATATTTTATAATTTCGAGCTAAAATGTATTGTTAAACTAGCAACTATAAATATTAAAAGTAATTGAAATTAGGAAAAAAATGCTCTACCACTAATAAACATTAGATCACAAAAAAAAAGATGATGTTTGGAATTAAGGGCAAATTATCAGCCAATGTTGTAAAATGAACTCGGGAATTTTTTATATTTGAGAATAAAACATACATTAATAAATTTATGGTGCTATTTTTCCAAACTCAAGGGCAAAATTGCTATTTACCCCACAAAGTCCCACAAGAAAAACGCTACACCATATTTCTCAGCACTTGTACATGGTGAGGGCACTGGTCAAAGTGTGATCTGATAGAGCAAGCACTTCGGCCCCAAGCTGTAAAATTTAATAACAGTGTTTATTTTTTTTACACCCGACGAAAGGTACAAAATTCGATGCACAAGGTAACATTCACTAACCGCATCACAGGTTGTACCTTAAACTGGTAACAACACCAGAACCTACTTTCTCTGCGTTTTTTTTTTCTCATTATTCGTCTTTCTTCCCCATTAGTGTCCTTTTTCAACACCCAAAACCTCTCACTCTGTAACTCCAGAACCCCACCATTCGCCGAATTTCGCAGCGTATACTTACATATATATACATACAAATACACCGGTACCTTTTTTTTTTCTTTTTCTATTTATTTATAATTATAAAGATGGATGATGGAGAAGGTGGTTTAAGCTTTGATTTCGAGGGCGGGCTAGATACGGGCCCTGTTCATCCGACTGCATCGGTACCCGTAATCCAATCATCGGCGGATGCGAACATCGCATCGGGCGCCGCGGCGAATGCCAATAACCCTTCCGCAGCCCCCATGCCGGCGACGCAGGCGGCGGAGGGGATGGGTGGCGGGGGAAGGCGGAGCTTCCGGCAGACTGTATGTCGGCACTGGCTGCGATCACTGTGCATGAAAGGCGACGCCTGTGGGTTCCTTCATCAGTACGACAAGTCGCGGATGCCGGTTTGCCGATTTTTTCGCCTCTATGGAGAGTGCCGCGAGCAGGATTGCGTGTACAAACACACAAATGAGGATATAAAGGAGTGCAATATGTATGTATATGGTGTCGTTTTGCCTTCAATTTTAGTGATAATTCTCCTCTTGCAATGTGAATACCATGGTTTTAAAAAAAATATGGATAGATAAATGGGTATGTCTTTAGTTCTGTCCACTGGATGCTTTTAGATAATTGGAACAGTAATTGTTATTTCCTGGCAAAACGAACAACATAGTGCGTTATTGCCATTGTATATCTTGGGAATTTGATATTCGTCTACATTATGAAAAGTTAGATTGGGATTTCATTTACATACATACAATATGACCTAAGGAGGGTGGGCTTTGGTGCAACAGTAGTTGTCATCTCATTGTGACCTGGAGGTCAAAGGTATGAGTCATGGAAACAGTCTCCCTTCAGGGCAAGGCTAAGTCCATCTAACTCTCCAGATCCTGCAATGGCGCGGGTCTGTTGCACTTGGTATGAATTTAGTGACATTTGCCTAAATGCTTCTCTCCAGGGTGCAGGGGAGCCCAGTAGAATTTTCACTAACATATTTGTTATGCAACAAACAATGCCTGTCATATATATTCTTTTGTCTGTATCTTGTCTCTAGACATCCTCTATTCACCTTTTTTAGGGGGGAAATAAAATGATTACTTGTTCATGTCTTCATTTTCATGGTCTGAATTGCGAGCCCTTTTCTGTTTTCTGATTGGTGGTGTTATGTTGCAGGTATAAACTGGGATTTTGTCCAAATGGTCCTGATTGTAGATACAGGCATGCAAAGCTGCCAGGACCTCCGCCTCCTGTGGAAGAAGTTCTTCAGAAGATTCAGCAATTGGCTTCATACAACTATGGAAACTCTAACAGATTTTTTCAAAACCGTAATACCAACTTTGTCCAGCAGACAGAAAAGTCCCAGCTTCCACAAGGACCAAACGGTACAAATCAAGTAGGAAAAACTACCATGACAGAGTCTGTTAATGTGCTTCAACAGCCACAGCAAGGAGGACAGCCTCAGCAGCAGGGCAGCCAGGTTCAAGTACTGAATCTTCCCAATAGCCAGCAAAATCAAGCTAGTAGGACTGCTACACCCCTGCCCCAAGGAACATCTAGGTGTGTTCAGAACAAGGTCTTTAATTAGGTTGCAAACCAGGTCATGTATTTATATGTCGAAGTTTTTTTATGAGATTTTCTCCCACATCAGCTGTAATTAACTGTTGTCACGTGTTTAATTCCTTATTATTGCTCTCTGGACGATGTATTTAATATCTTTGCTCATGTCCTTTTGTTCTTTGGCTGATCTGTGAACATGTAGGAAGAATTGATGTGAGCGATATGCATTTCTTTAGTCATTGCAACATTTTTAATTAATAAATGTGGACACGTTCTTTTGTCATTGCTTCTATGTATGGGCTTCGAATTGCACTGAGCTCATCAAGTTTATTGAGAAGCTAGCATTCTTATGTATTAATCTGGTAGTCGATAAAAGAAGTACTCTTAAGCAAGGTATCTTTTAGCTATTCTGGTTAACTTGATGAATGAGATACGGAAAAACCGAAAAAGTAACATTTCTTAGTTTTTCTCTCTAGGAGAAATTTTGTTCATGTACTATTTCTCCCTTTTTTGAAAAACTAAAACTTCTCTTGCCGAAAAGTGTTCTTCAATACTAGATAGCAGCCAGGTTTCCTGTTCTGAAGCTTGCATCTTGTAGAGCAAATTACAATACCATTTAAGTATATTCCTCAAATGGAAGAAAAAATAATAAAAAGTCTGTTTTGGGTGCTATTTAGTTCTTGAAAGTTGATCAGAGTGCTCTCTTAGTCTAGAGAACTTATGATCTCCAGTGTATATGTTGATGGCTAATCAGGGCCTTTTGCCTGATTGCCATACTTTCTTTCCTCGGATTTTCAATGTTTGAATTGTGTATGGACCTCACAATATGTAATACCTTTGGACCAGCAAGGTTTTTTTCTGATTTTATGGGCAGCTTTAGAATATGCTTACACGGCATGAAGGAGGTAATTCCTTAAAATTTGATCACCATCAGATTTCAAGTCAACTGCTAATTTCTGCAGTTAACTTGGGTCTTGGTCTGAAAGTGGGCATGTTTCCTCTCTGTTTTTTTCTTTAGTTGGGTGTGTTTTTCTTGCTACTTAATTGAACCTCAGATGCCATTGTTCCTCATAATTGATTGTGGCTGTATTGATTTAGAGGGAAGAAGATTGAGTCAAGCAGTGGGTTGGGTTGCATTTAAAACCAAATCTAGAGTAGAAGAGTAAAGATATGACATTCTTTCAAGGCTTTATGTGGCTACAAATTCATAAGGGCAAGTCTTGTTTGACAAGACTGATGAATTCAAACTTCCTGTGAGAGAAGAGTTCAGTTCCCTTTATTTACTGATTTATATATTATTGTTGTAATTGTAAATCTATGTATTTATGTGTGTGTATTTTGGGCTGGGCTGGACGCAGGGAGGGCCTAGACCATATTGTTATGTGGTGCGTATAATTTCATTAAATAATTGTTTGTCAATTATCATTACGCGGTGTTACCTTTGATTTTGGAATAATCTTGTGATTCTTAACTTTGTAAAGTTTCTTACTACTGGTTGAACTAGTTATTCTTTTGTGGACTTATTGAGTTCTTGGTGACCCTTATGAGCTTCCTGCTCTCTGAATTAATAAGTTCAATTGACATAGATCTTGCAAACTAGACAATTCTTTAGTTTAGCAAGCAGAATACTAGTCATTGTGTTTTGTATGCCAGTCCTCAGATGCTGGCGATTCATTTACACCTAGTTATGTTTTGGGTGTTTTGGGATAAGGTATTTTGGTGCAATGTGTTTTGGGAGAATGAAGAGAGAATGACAGTAATGTTTGTATGTATTTGGGAGGGGATTTTTACTGTAGCAGTTTTGTAATGTAAGGTTGTGTTGGGTTGTCACATCAGCGTTTTTTGATGTTATATGTTGTATTTCTTGAATGTAAAAAAGATGATATATATTTATAGTAATATAGTAATTTGATAATGTATTGATGTTGATATATAGTGGGCCCATTTTATTTTGGGGGAGAATGTGTTTGTGTTGGGGGAATGGAGAAACAAACATGATCTTGTTCTGGGCCCAAAGAAAACATTCTCCCGGATCACAACCAAACATATCCCTAGTGTTTCAAATGGTTGAGGTATGAACTGAAGTGTTCCTCTTCTCATTGGTCACATGTATACTTTTGTGGATCCCAAGTTGTTTAACATAGTAAATACGTATAAAATTATTTGACATTGATTTCAATGCCATTGATATTTATGCCTGTGTATTGTCTTCTCTCTCCCGAGCTATGCTCTATAAGCTTGGGCTATTGGTTCTTCTAGTTGCCCCTTCTAGTTTATTTTAAATGTTTAGAATGGTAAAGTACTTTTACATCGACTTCCTCTTAATAGTTTCCTAATAACGTCTCTCCCGTCCTTCCCTCCTTCGCCCGCACCCCCCCCCCCTGAAAAAAAAAGAAAGAAAAAAAAGGAGAAGGATTATTCAGTTGACTCACTTTCACTTATACACTTATTCCATGTGCATATGGTTCTTTTAGGTACTTTGTGGTCAAAAGTTGCAACCACGAGAATCTGGAGCTGTCTGTACAACAAGGAGTATGGGCAACTCAGCGAAGCAATGAGGCTAAGCTTAATGACGCTTTTGAATCTGTCGATAATGTCATTTTGATCTTTTCAGTTAACAAGACTCGACATTTTCAGGTGGGTTTTTCACGTTATTGACAGCGGAATACCAATTTGAGTGGTTATAACTTATATATCAGAAAGCACATGAAACTTCCGGGTTTTTCAGTATTAGACAGTAACTACCTATTTGTCTGTATCATGATAGATCTATTTGTGGTTTACTAGGGTTGTGCAAAGATGACATCCAGAATTGGTGGCTCTGTTGGTGGAGGAAACTGGAAGCATTCTCACGGAACTGCTCATTATGGACGGAACTTTGCTCTCAAATGGTTGAAGGTCCTGACCATATGGCTCATTTATTGAAGTTTAATATATGTTGAGGAACATCAGTATTCAAATCTGTCTGCTATGAGATGATTGGAACTCCTGTTATTTAATTCTTGTCAGCATCTTCTTTGAGAATATGTAAGATGATTAGGAATAATACTTTGGTGAAGATTTAATCCAGCTTTCTTCCTGCATAACCAATCTTTATTTGTGTTGGTTCGACAATCATAATTTCTTGTTGGAATTTGGAAGTTATCTAATGCTTACGTCCTCACTAAAGCTGTTAGCCTTTTACATGACCATTTTTTTTCTCACATCCTTTCACTTTCATGATACTTGTGAAAGAATGTCTTTCATGATTTTGAGAATTACAGAGCTTGAGGCAGCTGATGATCTAGAATGCTTGAACTTACTATGGTGTATCTCGACCCTCCCCTTCTCCTCTGTCACAATTTAAGCAAGAGATTTACTGTGAGATCACTAGATGGCAATTCCTTAGATACAAAATCAGTATTGGGTCCATGTTTTGCCTTTGATACTTGCCTGAAGTGTTGGTTGAGTTGTTACTCTTACAAACAAGAAAGTTGAATATTAATTCTGGAACCTGTCTTGTGCTCAATAACACTATCTCATGGTTATTAAACACTAATTGAAGTGTATTTTATGCCGCCGCATATATTTGTTACCACATTGAGATGATATAATTAGTGCTGTCACAGAGCAACAATTTTCTTGATGCAAACAAGAAGTTATTATTTTCTTACAAGGTAATTGTGTCTGTGTATGCCATTAGAAGTCAAATCTTTAAGTGTCTACTTTTCTTATGTGGAATGTTGAATGGTGGACTTACTCTTCATATTTGTATAATTTGTTCTTGGCTCTGGGATTATAGAATAGTTATACTTCATTGTGCCATAGTCTCTATCTTATGTACAAAACCTGAAGTTTTCACTATCTCCATTCTTGCTGGCAGTCTGGAAAGACTGTGCACGTGCTGTACGTTTTTAACTTAATTACTATACAATGATATGTGACATTTCACAAGCAGTGGCGTGTATGTATGCATGTTGTGTGTGTTGATCATTGTAAAAGACATATTCTTATTCCACGATATTCCAATCAGATTACTGTAACTATGTGGATAGATCAATGGTCATGCAGACTGCTTTTTGTGTTTGTTATTTGTATCCCATTCATAACTTAAAATTATTAATCTACTTGTTAACTTAAAATGTTGAAATATGAAAAGAAAATGAGGATTTCTGCAGTGTCATAGTGATTTTGGGACTACTTCAACTGTTACATAAGATCAGCTACTGTGGGTGTCCATCATAATCATGCATTCAAGTTCCACTTGTAGTTTGGTATTTCAGGCTATTTATATGTTTCTATATGTAATGGATAAATACTGAAATAAGTAACCATGATACATGCATGCAGCTCGGTGAATTGTCCTTCAACAAAACTCGGCATTTGAGAAACCCATTCAACGAGAACTTACCAGTAAAGGTACTTGAACATCGCTTGTCCTACATTTCCAAAATATATTTTGAGATTATCAAGTTTTATATTTTTATATAAATCACTTGAAAACTTTTAAGGAAAGCCAATTGTTTTCTTGGAGTTTTAAATGGACTTCAGATTTCGTCAATTAAGCTGCGTTGCAGTGGTACACTAGAGGGCAGCAATTAACCCTTGGTGTTAGAAGGACTTGTCAGAGTCATTTTAGATGATTTAGAGAATGTTGCCCTCATTTTTTTCCTACCTTACTTTGGGCTCTTCATATTGTCTTCTCGCTCTCTCGTTTCCAGTATGTTTTTCATACTCTATCCGGAGGCTGACTATTTTTTACATTACTTTGTTCATTTTGTTGCAGATAAGTAGAGACTGTCAGGAACTGGAGCCTTCTATTGGTGAGCAGTTGGCATCCTTGCTCTACCTCGAGCCAGACAGTGATCTTATGGTAATTGTATTTCTTGAAATTGAGTTCAGGATATTTCACTGGATTGTATCTAGGAGTTTTTGGTCAAAAAGCTTAAAACTTTTTAGGTTTGATATCCATCCTCAGTCCAGTAGCTTCATCATGCTACTAATCCTCCTTTTTTACCTTTGAATATTGAAGATGAGAATTATTCCAGTGTTTTCTCGGAAACTCCAATATAAGTTAATATTGTTTTTTCTTGTTGTACTTCTTACCTGTAGTGGGTGAAAACTATTGCTGTTATTATTTTAGATATGCCCATGTAAATGGTCACACCCAGTGTCTGTGATGTTTAAATGGTCTTTCCTTTATAATTGTTTGCTTAGTTCAGTGCTTTACTGTGAATAGGTTCCATGTATTACTTATCTTAGGGCAATGTTGCAGTTAGCAATTATCTGATGCATGAAGCATCTAGTTCTAAACTGCATGTATTGTGAGGAAGCAACACGAGCATTACAATTATGCAACTTTTTTGTGGTGCATTATACTGTATTATCGTTCGAATGGGCATCAAATGATTGAAATTGGAAAATTTTATCGTTTCCTCAGGCTGTCTCGCTCGCAGCAGAATCAAAACGAGAAGAGGAGAAGGCAAAGGGAGTAAACCTTGAGAATGGGAATGAAAATCCAGATATTGTACCATTTGAAGATAATGAAGAAGAGGAAGAAGAAGAAAGTGAAGAAGAGGATGAAAGCCTTGGACAGGTGTTCGGAGCTCGAGGAAGGGGAAGGGGTAGAGGAATGATGTGGCCTCCTCAGATGCCTCTTGCACGTGGTGCTCGGCCTTTCCCTGGGATGCGAGGTTTTCCCCCCAACTTGATGGGGGGTGATGGATTTTCTTATGGACCTATGAATCCTGATGGTTTTCCCATGCCTGATCTTTTTGGTATGGCTCCCCGTGGCTTTGGACCATATGGTCCTAGAATCTCTGGTGATTTTGCAGGTCCTGCCTCTGGGATGATGTTCCCTGGCCGGCCTTCTGGTGGATTTGGGATGATGATGGGTCCAGGAAGGGCTCCTTTCATGGGTGGAATGGGTGTTGGTGCTACTGCTGCAGCAAGAGCTGGCCGACCAGTTGGTATGCTCCCTTTTTATGCACCACCGCCAACACAGCCTTCTCAAAATTCTAATCGAGCTAAGAGAGATCAGAAAGCACCAACTGGTGATAGGAATAATGGTTCAGATGAAGGTAAGGGTCAAGAGATGGCAGGCTCCGTTGGTGGACCTGGCGATGTAGGTCAGTATCAGCAGAGAGGGAAAGCTCAACAACATGATCATTATAGTGCTGGAAACAGCCACAGGAATGATGAAAGTGAAAGTGAGGATGAGGCTCCAAGAAGGTCTAGACACGGGGAAGGAAAAAAGAAGAGGCGCAGCTTGGAGGCGGATTCTAACGCTCTCTCTGATGAACCCATGTAGTGATAAAGTTGACAATTACAGCAATTTGTTGTGCACACCTTGGAGTTTGATAATGTGTAATATAGCGAGTGTTAACTGAATTTTGAGAATCAGGAAGATTTCATTTTAACAGGATAAGTATATTGTTTTGGTTAGTGCATACAATATCCAATACATTCGTTTCCTCCGCTTTTAGTCGACGTTCTAGTCAGTTGAAGATTAAGTAATGTTGTGTGGCTGCACCATGATCAAATACTGATCATCTAAGTTCCAACTTCCAACAATGAAATGAATTTACGTATTTAGGGAAAAGAGAGAGAATATAGGCTTAATTTATTTTTACCTCGTCTTTAAATTATTATTTTTTTCTCTATCTTTTATAATTACAAAAGTATTCCCTTTAAAATTGTTTTTTAAAAGATTCAAATGGAAGTTATCAATTTATCATTTTGGCCTCGATTAAAAAAAATTAAAAAATAATTCCTCTTAATATTTGCAGGGGTCTTCAAATGTATTCATAATTAGATTTTACTGTTTTAAGTTTTTTTGAAATATCTTAAATGCAAATAGTATTTTTGTACCTAATTATACAAGAAGTATTTAGATCTTTAGAATAAAGTCAATTTTATTATATTTTGACTCAATTTAAAAAGGTTAAATCAGTAAATTCCAAATCGACCCTCTCATTTCCTTCACTCACCATCGTTACCGGTGCTGCCTTCTCTTTGCATTCCCCACACAGTTCATCCCTTCCTCTCCCCTTTCTATTCTTTTTCTATCGTCATTTTTCTCTCTTTCCCATTATATTCTCCTCCTTCCATCCTTCGCTCACCCTCTCCTGTCTCTCTCACTGTCTCTCTCTTTCCTCTTCAACTCCTCTTTTCCCTTGACCCCCCTTTCTTCCCAGCTCTCTGCCTCTCTCTCGCTCTCCATTGCTCTCTCTTCCTTTTGTGTCCATGTCATCATCTCTTTCTCTCTTCTAGCCACCCTCTCCCTCCAAAATCTTTCCTATTGACACCCCTTTAGAGAAAAAAAAATTTCATAACCATAAAGGAAAATAATTTGAGAGAGAAGAAAAATTAGAGGAACAGAAAGGATAACAATGAGATTTTTTTTTTTTTTTTTACATGTAAATTTAACTTTAATTATTATTTGAAAGCATCTCTATTTTTAATATTTTCGTATACTTGAATTAATTATTATTAGTATTTTAAGAATGATTTTAGTTTACCACATATTTGGAAGGGCCCAAAAAATAACCAAATATTTTTGTTTTTTTACACACAATGCTTATTATTGGAACAATATTTTGTTGCATAATCCTCTTTTTTATATATCTAAATATTATATTTACACCAATTCTAAGTTTCGAATCTTACTAAATATATTTTAATCAGCATGGGAAAGATTGAAAATTCACTAAAAAAAAAAAAAAAGATAAGTCGATTTAGCCCAAAGATATATAAGACGTAACGCTGATATATTAATTTACAATCTGCGTTCTTGTAATTTCAGTCCGCATGGCGCCGTAATCATAATTTCTTGGAAGGAACCAACTCGATGAACTAAAACATATATGGAGTGGAGCAGCCAACACAAATTTGACAATAGTAGGATCCTGTCGTCCTTAGTTATGGCTTAATTGCCTGATAAAATGAACCCTCCTTTTGAGGTTACACATTTGATAATTTAGGAAACGAATAAGCCTGATAAAATAAACCCTCTCTTACAGCCTCAAAGTTACAGATTTGGAAACTTAGCAAAGGAATCTTTTGATGCCACTTGGATAAGAGAAACTAAAAGATATAAACAAGATCTTGTGAACATACACTGAACATTTTAACAGCAAGTCAGATTTTACCTAGCAGTACAAAAACTAAAAAGATGGGCAAAAAGAACAGATCTACAGATTCAGTAGCTGTTAGGTTTCAATTGAGCTGATAGCACTTTGTTGCATAAAGGCAGGAAAAAGGGTAGAAATCATCAGCTTAGCTCACTGTATACCCCATAACAAACAAGGTTGGCATAGTTGTACCAGTCATGAGCAGCATCTTCCCAGAGTTAGTCCACCACCTCATCAATACAAGTGCTACGTTCATCTTGACACAACTTAGCATAAGAATTTACACTCCTTCCAATAAATTAATTCTTTTTTTCACATCCTGCAGGTCCGGAAGAGTCTTCTGTTCTGGCATGAAAATCTACTTTTCCAATGCTTTGGTTCCTTTATCCACTTCTGTGGATTGTGAAGGATTGGTACCAGAGTCAATCTCTTTTGAAGCAGGTGACCCTCCACTGTCAGTCTTGCAATTATCTGCAGGCGCAACCATTTTATCTTGTCCAACAACATCAGGTTGACCTAATTCCACTTGCAGCTCGCCATTGGGTAAAGATGGGTCTTGAGCTGCATTGGACATGTTAGCAGAATTCGAGGTGGGAGGAAATTCAATAGAATCAGAACTTTCCCTCCACTCAACCCACTCGGGTGTTTTGTCAGACCCACTAATTTCAGTTTCTCTGAAGCCCTCGGACAATTTGCTAGGCACATTATCATCTAAATTTGGTTTCTGTTCAGGAGGTTCAGACGTGGCAGTGTCTGCCAAATCCGCATCTTCCTCAACAATGACCTCACCATCAGCTCCTCCAACACCCACATGCCCCTCAGTGTTGGGGGATGAGGAAGTAATTGAACCAGATGAATGCTCATCAACTGTTCTCCCCTCCTCATATGCAAACCAATTGGAGTTTGTAAAAAGAGATCCGCTGTAAACATGATCAAAAGTCAAAACTATAAACACAAGCGGGCAAATGGAGAATATAAATAAGATCAAAGGGACATCATGCCATGCAAAGCATTCACATCAAATCAAAGACCAAATAAAGAGATCAAAATGCAATCCCTCTGCTAGCACTGGAGCTGATATTTAGCACTGGCTCGTAATTGCATAGTCATGACAACTTTTGGCATATTAAACTGCAAAATATCTCTAGCAATAAGTTTTCAACCAGAAAAGAAAAAATATATATGAAAAAAATTTATCAACTTAAATTTCACTGGTTTTAAAAAACATTTCAAATGAAATCAAGGATAATAATTTAAATGTGTTCCCATCAAAACATAAAAATGTGTGACTCTCAAACTTCGAACTTGCTGGAGACAATGAACTGAAGAACTTCTTTAACGAACACCAAGGCCAAAATAACAAATTTAATCTTCATTTCCAAAAAGGAAGAGAAGATAACCAAACCACACAAGTCTATCCACTTACCTTTCCTGGTCATCTCCCAACCGAAGGGACGAGATGACAACTTCAGCAGATTCATCGTCAAAGTACACATCCTGAAAAAGTTATTGTAGGAACTTATTCAAATTGTTTGACATAGTTAAAAGCTTCATAAACATAAGAGAAGAGCGGACAGCAATGTAAATACGATAATGGTACAGAAACTTAGAACAGATGTCAACTCAAATATTCAAATGCATAATTGTAGGAGATAAGGAATTGCCATTGACATAACTTAGATACACACTAAAACTTCAAAAATTTACTTCACAAGACTGCAAGAACAGGAATCTCTTCATCCATACTGCACCAGTCTATCAGCTAGATCAATAGCTCTTACATTATTACAGGAATAGTTCATTGCATTAAATCTGTACTCTCTCTATATATATAAAAGTACAACATCAACTTATAAGTGTAATTGGCTGCCATGTTTCATTAGTTTCCACCTCGTATCCCTTTCATTATACAGCCCCTAAGAATGTGGTCCACTACGACCAAGTCTCACCCACCCAACCCATCATGGTCACTGAAAATATGATAGAAAAATTAGATCTTATATTTTGCAACAAAGGTTTCAGAAGCTAACTATAGGATTTGCGAGAAGTGAGAGTGAGAGTAATGAATGATGAAAAAGCAGAAATCAAGTTCTTAAGAGTTATTTTATACCAATAAACTTCACCATTTGATACATAGGCTATCATAAGTCATCACCATCTTTAATCTACTGACATAAAAACTAGGAAACACAATAAATAATTAAGTCATGACTCAATCCTCATGTGCATACCTCATCATCACGTTCAAGAGAACCATGAGCCTGCACAAAGCAAACAGATAATGTTGTTTAAATGCACAGGGAATATTACACTAGCTAATACAGTTCAAAGCTACATCTTTGTTCCTTTCCACCTCTATTGAACCTCTAATCTTCTTGTGACACAAAATGACAAAATAGAACATAATAAAGAGATCACAAAAACATACCTCCTCGATATCATCATTACTGTAGATTCCATATCGGAAGGCCTGGCTCAAGTTATTTGCCAATGCTGCAACATCATAATCTCTATCTTGGTAATCGTCATCATCGCTATCTCTTGTCCGATCCTGTAGTGCAGTGGGCCTCCTGAAAAATCAATACAAAAGTTACATCCATAATACGAATTTGAAATTGAAAAATGAGATTTAGCCAAATAGACCATGCAATTGAAAATACTGTAGCAGCAGAGATCATGCTGCAAGAAACCCATCATATTAAACAGAATCAGAATGAATGGGGAGTAAGCACCCATGGCATGACATAGACGTAACAGTTAATGAATCTCGACTTCTTCACACTTCTCTACCAACAAAGAACAAACACCTAAACAAACTCACTTATTATACCAATGTTGCAAATAAATCAAAAGTGAGAATCTTACCTGTTGCCTGTGAACAAAGACATTCATCTTATGGACTGTTGTTGTCAAATCTATTGAAGTATCCAAACAACAAAAATTTCCATTTGTCATACTAGACTTTTCTAGCCTTCATTTTTCTCCATTCAAGATCTCAACTTGCTCTACCCAGATAACATGGCATTAAATGCATACAACATAGCTGCCTAAGACATGACCTAAAGATTGAAAGTTTATCTTAGCCGTATGCATGGGCATCTGGCCCCATTCAATTGAAACTTGTGGACTGGTATAACAAACAAAAGGACACTTTGTTGGAAACTACCATGGATACATAGACATCAGAGTTTGTGCACATGTACTAAGGATGCAGAGACTCAATTTAATAACACTCACCCGCATGCCCACTGGAAGACATTTTCCACAGCATTGCGCTTAAGCAGCACATTTGTCTGCCAATCAACCCAATCACTATTCTCCTGCCAATAAAAAGATAAGCAAAGAACTTTGTTAGAAAATATATCAGATAATTAACAGCATAGATGCCTTGGAAAGATTCTCACTGTATCGAAAGATTGCCCCTAAAGTTAGTGCGCGTATTTTAATACAAGATCTCAAATATGGATCTGATGATAGTGCCATAGGATATATAGAAAACAGAAGGAACACAATTGCTAATCAAACAATACAAAACAAAAGGTCATATAAAACTAGGAGCTTATAACAACAAAGTTGGAGATAGCTCTAACCCAACCAACATCAACATCACTCTAAGTTAAACATAGTCAAGAAACATGATTTCGGGGATATGTGGGTATGGTGGTTGTCATGATGCACCAAGTGAAAAATGACGGTATCAACAAAAATAAAATGAAGATTGGAAAAACCTGCAAAAATGTCTGTATGTCGCTGTTGCTATTCCCCAATTGAACAAGTTTATTAGCAATACGGGTTAGGTGACCAATATTTCCTATCCTGGGTGGTGATCTTCCCTCAGCAGGTATAGTAGGCTGCAAGATACATTAAAAGAAATTGATTCTAGCATAATTCAAGTCTTTTGCCCAACATCATAGAAAGCCAAAAAATAAGAAACAGAATTGAGTAGAGGTACAGGATGAGACAAATACACATAACGATAGAAACATCTAAATGTTCCAACAGTAGATACACAAGAGAATTACCTTGCTTGTATCAACAGCCAAAGTGAAGTTTTTTTCTGCTTCAAGAATCCTCCCAATAAGATTACAATCATGAAGAAGATGTTCGACAAACTGAGGATTCTTGCTCTCCAGGCAAGATGTTACAATGTGCTCCACATGATAATGTAAGAAATTATTGTACGGATACCTAAAAAAGAGACTACTTAAAATTTTGTAATCCACACTAAAAATTAATATTAGAAGCTGAAATGGGGCAAACAACTTACTCAAAAAACAATTCAAAAATACGTTTAACAGCACCCAGGCGAATCAATTCCTTTTCTGCGACTTCACTACTAACAGCCACCAAGACCGAGATGAACTCTATAATCTGAGATACCCATCATTGTTCGGAATCAGATTTTGGTTCCAGAGAACTGATGAACTTCTCTTATAAAGAGATAATTTTGGATAAGACAAAGACACCGCGAGCAGAAGAGGTATTGAAATGTGAAAAATAGCACTTTTAAACAAAAACAATCAAAGTAGCATTTATAGTGTATAAGAATTTAAGTGCAGAAGCACTTATAGTTAGTTGTTGGATACGAAAGTGAATCTTCTAAAACAGTTTTTTTCCAAAGAAAGCAATTCCACTGAAGAAGTAGAAAAGTCCATATAAAATTACATTTCGCAACAATCATGGAATCTTAACAATCCTTGAGTAACAGACACAAGATACCTTCAAACGATGCTTTCCTAGAGGAGGCTGCAATTTGCCATACGTCGTTAGCAAGACGTGGTCCTCAGATGAAATATCCAAAAGCTTGAGCAGATCACCTGCCCAATAAACCAGTATATTGTCTTCTTGCTAATCCATGATAAAGATTTGATTACAACTAACATCACAATTACGATAATTCTACCCAGATATGTAGACTTTAACGGACAAAATAAATTCAGTTATCACGCATTTTTATAATAACTCATAAACGAATAGATAATGATCTAGAAAAGGATATGGCTACCATAAAAACCTTCAATTCTCTAGCAAGTTGATTTTTTCCATGTTTCTTTAAGGCACAAAATCTCTTAACTTTTTCTCTCTCTAACTCAGCAAGCATTTTCCAAGTTGTAGGGAGGAAGGCCATTATTTTTAACTAACTACCAAATCAAGTGCTTGCAGCTTCCCATTCACTGATTTCTTGATAACCAGTATCAACTATCAAATGAAATTTCAGTGCATTCAATATGCTGTAATTTCTTAACATTAATGAAAGCACATCCATTTTCATCTCAGTGGGCCTTTCTTTGGCCATGAGAGTTGAAGTATTGCATCCATAAGGCAAATATCATTATTTGAATCCATAGACGTGGGTTCTTGCAGACTTATGACATAAATCATCCACACAGAAAAATATCATAATGTACAGAAGGCTGACTCTGTTCCCCAAAACTCAGGATACTTGGCTAACCTGATCAGCTCTTGATAGTTATAGTGATCCCATCAATAGTTAATGGTTATGGCATATAAATTTGAAGAAAGAGCTTCATAATAATTCAGTGCAACAGACGTGATTTGCCCAATTACTCAACAACAACCAGGACAAGTAGATGTCAGCGAATATTCTTCCAATACTTTGGCCAAATTATCAGTATCTTCCAAGTTATTTATATTTAAGGTGTGCCTCTTGCATTGGTGAAGTCTAGTTATCGTAAGAAATGAAATCCAAGTACTTACCTATGCTCTCCAGCATGCCTTGAACAGTTTCAGGATTAGCAGCACTTCCTGATCCATGAGTCATTTGACGGGTATACATGTAATACATCCCTGATGTTAACCTCTTGGGGTCTAACAAGGATATACAGACAGATAACAAGTTGACCAAAACAGATTTTGGCCTCGAGTCCTCCAGAGCATGGCAAAACAATCTTCTGATAAAACTGTGACAGCAACCAGATTCCAATCAAGATAAGAAGAGAACAATTGGGAACCAAGAAGGAAGAATCAACATAGGAATAACCAATGCAACCTTGGGCTGGAGATTTTTGAAGCTATCCCTGGCGGAGCATATCGAGTAATCGCACAAAGAGTTTCTGCAGCATTAGCATGTACTTCAGGGCAGTCCTGAAAATACAACAAATAACCCATCAAAACTTTTTAGGAATAGAAGGCAGGAAATTGGTCATTGATTAATAGAATTTGGGCCTCAAAAAGTAGAATTTCTTTTCAAATTGCATTGCTTTCTAGAAAATACAAGACCAGAAAACTAGTATCATATCTTCAACTCATTCCCCCAAAAAAATGCAACTTCAACAAAAACATAGGCAGCACATGCAGAGTATGATGAAAGAATAGTTTGCTCCACAAAAGGATATATTGGCAAAAACACGAAAGCTGCAACAAACTTCATGCCCTCAAGTATCAAAAAAAGAATGCCTGTCTCCAATCACTCCACTCAAGAAAGGTAGAAGGCCATAAAGAATCGTTATACCAGGCTATACATGCTTACTGCAACTTACAGATGAACTGAATTTGTCAACAATCATCTCCAGCACATTCATATCTTCCAACCACTGCATAGAGTCCGCACAGTTGGCATAAATATGTTCATCGGCGCCAATTAGACGAATTAAAACCTGTTCACAAGAAATCTATTAGGATTTTCAAACAAAGAAACCTAGTAAAAGAGAGACCAGGGAGAGGAAGTGGGGGGCTGAACAACATACCTCCATTATAGAGGTAATTCCAATTAGGTCAACAAGCCTTTTAATGATATCCTGATGAGCCTGTACAAACATAAAATGAACATTCAAGCTCCTGGGTTAAATGTCAAATAGCAGTGGGTATTAAGAAAAATAGCCAATATATGAATTAGCTCTAAGAGGAACATAAAATTTGGCATATGACATTTAAAACAAAAAGGTAATGCTGAGTCTACAGCTATTTGGAATAAATATCTTGGAATAAGAACCTTTAATAAATATTTTGAGATGCCTGAAATAGTTTAACATGCCAAGCCAGAAAAACACATATGGCCAACTTATAGCTACTTGAAATTATACATAGAGAAATTTTCTTGAAAAAACATGAATACTTATAAAGTCCACTACGACTTCTCCCTTCAGAAGGACTCCAAAAAAAAAAAAAAAAAAAAAGAAAGAAAGCACAAGAGAGTAATTTTACTTCCTTCTACGCAGCCTATGTATATTGTTTTGACATTAATGAAACACTTAGGGGCTGTCTGTCTATTTTCATTTTCAGTGGGAATATTTCCAACTTTTACTATTTAAAACTCTTAAAATGCATTTGTTTTACTCTTTTTTTATCAGAAACACAACTTATTTTCATTTTCAGATCCATTTTCAAACCACTAATTCATGCACCTATGAAACTCATTTTCAAACATATGCAAAAAATACCAAAAACATACATATTTTCATTTCCAAACCTATATAATCATCATAAAAATATAAATAATTCAAACATATTATTATTTTTACACGAAAATCTAGTAAAGCCTAGCAATGCTGGAAATATAAAAAATGAGTTTGAAAATAAAACCAAAAGGGCACTTAGGGCTTGTTTGTTCCAGCTCCCAAACCCCATTTTCACATTCTATACTACTCTAAAATCCGGAATCATGTTTGTTTTACCCAATCTCAATAGAAATTACCATTTTCAAATCTTTTATTTTCACACTCCTACTCTATTATCTCATTTCCAATCCTATATCGGAGGCCTATCATCTCATTTCCGATCCTATATCTAAAACATATCTACCTATTCTTTCACCTATCGATCAATACACTATTATGTTGTCATCTCAGTCATTTCACATTAATGGAAATTCACCCACTTTCCTCCCTCTCTTTACAAATGCCTAATCAACCTTCTCCCAAATTCCTCAAGCCCAGCAAGAACAACAGTGCACCCTCGAAAGCCTTCACGACGGCACCTTCACCATACGAGTCATCCGGTGAGAACGACTTTCCTTCGCCGGTGAACAAGAAACTGAAGGTATGTGGGTTGCTGTGGGCATAAATCAATAGCAACCCTCCTTAGGGTTGTTATAACCTCCGATTTGAGCATGAGACCGACAACTCCATTGTTGGGCTCCATGAACCGTGTATATTTGGGTTCTACACCTCGATTTATGGGTGTTCTCAACTTATTTGAAATGGGTGTATATTTTAGGTTACATACCCCAATTTGTCTCCTGCATGAAGAAGAAACAAGAAACAGTAAAGCCCAACTGTGATTTTGGGAGTGTGAAGAAGATGGAGGGCTACTGCTACAATGGATAGTCTGAACATGGATTCATAGTCTGAAGAAGGAGGGCAGCTTATGGCCGTTTGTTCTCCAATCCCATTTTTTCTTGTTTCCAAAACATAATTATGGACGATTCCCGGGTTCCCATGTCACCTACCTGCTATAAGTAACATCAAATCAATTGTTTCTACTCATCATGCTAATTACCAAAAATGCCCTCCTTTCCACCTAATCTTACTAACAATGTGGGTCCCATTAGCTCTATACAACATAAACAATATTCATATTTTGATTGGTGGACCCTTCCACTAAATCTAAATATATTGTATAATATACATAAAACCTCAAAATTGGTATCATAAAATACACAAACATAATTCCAATTCTATCACGTCTTTTTATGGTAAAAGTTTTTTAATCCTACTCAACCAAACACATTCTCATTTCCAAACCAACATTTTTTTTACATTCACACATTCATCCAAACATATTTTCAATTATCACACGAAAACCAATACAACAAATTCCCAATGGAAATAATGAAAATGAAATTTCTCAACAAAAATACAACCAAACGAGCCCTTAGGTTCTATTTCCTTATGTTATATTCAAAAAATGTAACATGTGATTTGTCTTTCCAGTGGCAATATAAAAAAAAAAAGTGTGACAGATACCATGGCATGTGAAAAATTCAATGTAATAAAATTTAAGGGTGGCCAAATTCTTTGAAGGCTGAAAACAAAAATACTATTAATTCGACTTCCAGAGAACCAAACCATCAAGCACATGTGCATGAGCCTAAGAAGCTATCCAGATCATATGTCACAATTAGTATATGTCACTATCAGTATGGTGCTAGTCAGAAGAAAATAAGATAGCTGATTACTAAATTGTATTGGACTCACTTGTATGTAATTCATTAGAGGAGTTGTCTTCCGCAGCAAGAGGCATACGACAACCTAGCACATAAAGATCAGAGCATCAAATATCTAGCAAATAATAATCAAAGTACCTGTATGCCGTGAAAGACAGCCAGTTATAGGATAAATTTTTACAGAAATTACAGGTCAAAATAGATGTAATGCTAGTTATATGATAGACTTGTACATACAACTAGTGAAATAATTTGAAATGTCAACAATAACTTCCTTATTTCATCCAAGTTACCTATACCCTTCACTTCCTCATTTTCTTTCTAAACCTAAGCAAATCTTTTATGTTCAGAGTGGAGATATACTTCTTTCTAACACCATCTTATAAAACAGGGGTAGACAAATACAATATGCATGGAGAGACTCAAACCACTAAAACTGCAAATGTATACAAATAATTTTGACACTTATACACTTATTGTGCATGTAGATGGACATACTTCGCAGATGCACAACTAGCATGCTTTATTAGAATGCTGAGCAGCTGAACTTTTCTGATAAGAGTTCTCTTTCTTCTTATAACAGAAGGAGAAGCTGATGCAGCAGAGGAATTGATAGTTATAGTGGTAAAAATTGCAAATATTAGAGGTCCAAGCTATTCATTGCGCACATACAGAGAGAGATAGAGAGGGGGTACGGTTCTGAAGAATTTAGGAAAATGATGAGCAATTATGACTACAGGAGTAATACTTGTCATCTACCAATAACATATTCAAACAACAAATAAATAGGGACAAAACAAAATTGCGAAAGAGCCATTGTAATGTTCGGCCCGGCGGAAAACATTGACTTTTTAACACATGGCATGTTGCTTTAACAAAAAAACTGATGGTTCAAACAACTAAAACTGAGGGGAAATCAAAATTACAGGGAGCCATTATTGTTCAGTCTGAAAGAAAAAATCGACTTTTATTTTAACAAAAAGCTGATACTTCAACCTTAATATGAAGGTCATTTATATCCACACATCAGTCTCTTTCCTTTAACCTTTTTTGTCTATTTTAGATCTAAACTATGCTGGGATAATGGGGGATGAAACCATACATAAAATTACCCATCAAGCATCACTGATCATACCTTGCTGAAATAACCAGCCAATAGAGTACTATGGGGGCGCTCAGAATCCAAGAAAGAGAACAGCAGGTCCATCAACTGTGAACCAAAAGTAGGAGGTAACTAATAAAGTTCAAAATTAAAAATGTCCAACAAATAGTAGAAAATTCTCACAACTGCACACCTCCTCGTCCTCTACCAAAGCTTTGAGTATAATATCAACCTCACAAGTGAAAATCTCACAAGCAATGAAAGGAAACCTGATGGCAGAAAGAAGGGAAGTTACTCATCAATAGCTTATGTTTTGAACACATTATCACAATTTCATTTAAAAGGATTTGGTCTGGCAACAAATGTACACCTAGAACCATCTATCACACATGCTTACTTGAATGTTCGTTGTTTCTCAGCATCCTCTGGAGCTTCTTCCACTATGTATTTAATCAGGTGTTTAACATTAGCTCTTTCACGCAAACTGCAAGAAAAATTGGTATAAAATTAGTTCGTGCAAAGTCAAAAGATCCTGAATATTCTGACAAAAGAAAGAACTTGTAAAAGAGCAGATCATGCTTTCCTACTATTACCAAAAAATAGAAGAAATACGTGGGCCATTCTGAACAAGAAAAAGACAGTTTGGACGATTAGAAAGGAGAATTAAAACAGTCAAGTTACAGTGATTGATCAAGATTACTTGAACAATCAGTTACTACAAGAAATACTTTGTTGAAAATGACCAAATATACTTTCACCGAACTGCCCTCCTCTCCCGCTCATCTTAAATCAACCTATCACAAATTCTTTTTTGCTTGTTGTGGCATTATCTAATCTTACAAGCATTTATGCCCAATTACTGCATAAAACAATGCACAAGATAATTCCTTGAGCTAAGATGTACTTTTCGCAAGAAAAACAGCTGGTTCAACTATGAACGACAAACTATTGCCATTCCACTTTCAGCTCGAGATAATTTTTAAAAGGGACAGCAAAACAAAACTGCACAAGTGGAATATAAAGAGATGGACAAAATATCATAACAAAAGTTTTAAGGTAATTGAAATAGAATCTTACAAATTAATAAGACGGCCATTAAGAGCTTTGCATTCTTGAATTATTTCGTCCTCATCCAATAGCTCCTCCAGTGTAAAATTTTCTTTATCTAAAATGGTTTCCACCTGAGATTTACAAAATCGGTAAAAGAACTTACATTATATACTTAATTAACACATATAGTGATGCACATTATAATCGAAGGGGAATAAAATATGTACTCGACATGACTTCATAAAACGCACAAGTATGGTTACTGAGACACACTCCCAATTCTGACCATAGAGCACAGCACAACATCAACAACAATGTATACAAATATATTCACAACAAATTACCACTTGATCAAAGGGTTGCAGCCAAAGCCTGAGAAACATGAATACAAAACTAAAAATCTTTATGAGAATAGACTTAATGACTCAATACTGGAGATCAAGACTAGAGAAAATTGTTAATATTGTCTTTCCTAAAATAACTATATTCTATTCATTATAAGTAAAGATATGAGGTACTCGTGAACAGATCACTAGTTATCAACTGCACAAAAACACAATTTCAGATGGTTAGGAACACAAGAAGCAGCTCTTCATTTTCAGCTCAGCTAATTTATGACCTCACATAATACATACATAAGACTACTATACATGTTGGCAACTAGCAAGCTCAGAACCATTTCATAGAAACAGTGGTGATGATTTCATTTTTTGTCGTCGTCATAATATGATCATAAACCAAACAATCAGCAATTGCTAGATACCAGAGAGCACCGCTCTAGTTGTTCATCTATATCACAAGGTGAATGAAGAGATATCCAAAATCGAAGGACCACGAGCATATTGTATAACAAACAAGAGTGCAACAGGATTAAATTGTCTTTGAAGACTCTCAAAAGAAGAGGAGCAGGATTCTGATTACAACAAAGAAAACAGGGAGAATATAGTTAATGTTTGACCAAAAAGGAGTAGAGCATCCTGCCACCATTAAAGGAATTACAATCTATTTTACATAACCATTAACAGACCATGCAGCCTCCTCATCTCAAGCTGAATGATTAGAAACCCGATTTTCACATGCCTAAACAGTCAACTGAGGCATGTTGCGGCACTCAGTTCTCCTGTTACGCGCAAAAGCACAACTTGTCCAGATTTACTCTATTTGCAAAATTGAATAACTCGCAATTATATTCATCTTGATTCAATATGTTAATACTCTCCAAGAACATGGATGTCTAGCCTTGTCCATGCAAAATAGTAAAGTTCATAGTACAAATACCGCTATAAGGGCTTTTAGCAATACGACAATCAAACGCCGCACCAATCTCTGTCCCCTATGCCGTGGTACCACGTGACGCTCTCTACTTGGCCACTGTTACATCGCTCTCAACAAATTGCAGGCAATATTAAGTTTGACTAATAAAATCCATCATATCTGCCTCCAATCAAGACGACTTCAATACAAAAACTTCTCCACGGCACATTGGCCAACAAGATACGAAATCACACAAAACTCCAATGTTTTCTCAACTATCAAAAACCTTATTTCAACTCACCAAATCTCACAGCACTCCAAGAAACGGAAATCACTCGGCATAATCAAATCCAATGACCAAGAAACAACATGCCAAGAAATTGGATCCAATAAACAATACAAAGATTAACAAGATTTCTTGTGAAAAGAGAAAATAATGGGCACTCACTGGTGATGCAGTGGAGAGGCCAGCCATACGCCAAAACATGTTGAATTTTGAATTGTAATGATCGAATTGCAGACTCGTACTCAGATCTGTCAACTCAAAAACCCTAGCTTATACACCCAGCGTCTCGTTAGAACTCCGGGTCACAATCTTGATTCAAGAAAAGCCCTGAAACCCAACCCAATTAACGATGAATTTTTGTGAAATCAAGAAACCAATACCCACCAGATTTCCAATTGGATTTGATTTCATGACTAATTTCACTCACATAGAGATAGAGAGAGAAAAATATATTACCTGCAATCGCGGGAGGGTAGGGGTGTATTTTTGGAGAAAAATAAAAAATAGAATACAGTAATATATATCCATAAACCTACCATCAAAAAGGAATTATATATCCGATGTTCAACTTTTAATAACTAACGATTTTCCTACGTATTTAATACCACATATGTTTTTTTTTCCTTTTTTTTTTTTTTTTTGGGGGGGGGGACTGATTAAATGTATATGCCAAGGAAAAGACCGATGAAGAAAAGACGGTTAAGTTGTGATGGCGCCACAACAACAGCTGCATCAATGATCTGTAGCAGCTTATTCGTTAACCTACAATTGGTATCAAACACCTTTTTTGGCAATTTGTGGTTGGTAATAATAATAATAATAATTAATTAATTATATTCATTTATGTATATTTATGCATATGATAAAAAAATAATAAAAGTCACACTCTAAATTTATTGTTGCAATTAAAATAATTATATGATAGTTGGTACGACTAATTTTTTATTAATATTTTTTTTAGAATAATAAAATTTAAAATTTATATTTTTTTAACTCTCAATTAAAATATTCTCCAATTATCATATCTGTGATATTCTGTACTGTTAAAGATTTTGGGATAACTCCCAAAACTTTGACACCTCCTACATAAGCAGAAATACAACACTCCCCATTAACCCCAAACTGCCTCTCTCATACACTAAATGAATTTTTCTTTCTGCTAAAGTTCTACCAAGATTATTGGCCACACCTATAAACTCACTATTTTTTTTCTAGATTGGATCCACAAAAAACACAAATGGAATTAAATTTGTGAGTTGAAGAAACTTCCATTTTTTATTTTTTTTGAAAATAAGTTGTGCAAAAATAGAGTGAGTACGGTGATATTTATTGAGGTGTGAACAGAGAATGCATTTATTGCATGTCTTTTTCTTTTGTCAAAAAGGTTGAAATAAGGACACATACGAAATTTAAAAATTACCTACTAACACGTGTATGTACATGTAATTGTGATTGTGGCTCACATCTTTATCTGATTTTACGTCTAGTAACGGCTTAAACGCCCTCTATGGGTCGAGGATATGCTTCCCATCCAGTTTTCTTATAAACTAGCAAATAGGGACTTTTAATTTCATGATAGAGGGAATATTATTTTTAAAGGATAATGACACTAATATGACATGCTATAATGGGATACTGATGGTTCGGAGTTGCGATTCTTTTAATTTTTGTTTAAATAGTTAAGTTATTTTAAAGAAAATAGTATTGATTTAACTTCAACTTTAATCAATTGTATGAACTTTTAATGTCTCAAGATTATTTTACTTTGTCAAAATTGATGATAAACTTTTATTACTAGTATGAATGTTATTTCAACACATTAAAAAAAAATCAAATATATACCAAAACGGCAACAATAAATATATTATTGGGTTTGTAAAACTCACCATATATAAACTATTTGTTTATACAAATATATTTTTATTTAAAAGATACATAATTATATTAATTCAAATATTCAATTTTCTGCTGCTCTGAAATACACATCAATACAAATAATTAATACCTTGGCAACAGTCAAGGAATTCGGCTTATTAATTTCAGTTGGGCCCTTTGTTTTGAAGTAATGTAATGAAGATTTTAGGCCCTTAGATAGATGAATCGTAGTCGGAATAAATGAGTAAATATAAATTTACTCATTTAAATTTTATAAAAGGCACACAACACTCACCTACATTTAAATATATATATATATATATAATATATATATATAATTACTCAAGTATAAGGTAAAAAATAGAATTACCCAAGTTGCATTAGAAACACACATCACTCATTTAAATTAATTAAAAAATACCTATAATCACTCAATTGTCTTAAAACTTGCAAAACTCAAACAAATTTAGTTACTATTTTTAGAATAAAGATTTGGTTACTATTATTCTAATCACGTAAGAAGTCTAAGTAAACAAAATTTTAATTATTATACTGAAAATCTTATCACGACATTAAAGATATACAAAATTAGAAACAAAAAATAATGTGCATTATGTATGTATATCATATGTAAAATTACAAATATTCTTAATATTTGTCTATTCAATCCAATTATATATTTAATATTTTATATAGTGTCCAAATAATAATTGTCTAAATAAATTTCCAAATTAATTTATCTATTGGTATTTCAAAAGCTTTATGTAAATAATTACAAATTTCAAATTCCTTCGATCTATAGTAACCAAATATTTACTCTATAAATAATAACCAAATTTGCATGAATTTTGTAATTTTTAACATAATTGAGTTGATGCCTTTTAAGAAACTTGAGCGAGTGAAATTGTATTTCTAATGTAATTTGAGTGACGATTTTTTTTTTGTCCTATACTTGAGTGATTACATATGTTCTTTTGAAACTTGAGTGAGTACTATATCATTTTATAAATATGATACTGACATGCTTTTTTTTTTTTTAATATATCTTTTATCTCACATATTTTTTCTCCTCTTTGTTCTCGTGCACGCATTATTTATTTATTTTTCTCCATTTTTTTGTTTTTTTAATCACATTTTGTATAAATCCTTTCATCTATCTTTTTTTTTCGTTACTCCTCTCGCCTCTAATAAATTTGATTTTTATTCAAAAAAATTCTTATCACTTTTTTTCACCTTTATTTAATTATTTTTTGTCGAAAATCTACTTTATTTTTTAGTGAAAAAATCGTTTATAGCCACCCAACTTTAACCATAGCCATATAATGGTCACTCAAATTATAAAAGAGGCATAAATAATCACACAAATCTTTTAATAAATTGCACTTTTCATCCAAAGTTTATAAAACTCCATTACTTCTAACCCTTTTCAAAAACAATTCTTCAACTTAATCAACATATTCATCAATAAATTTATTGTCACCAATATAATAAATACATATATGGTAAATTTTAAATAATATATGGATATAAAAAGGTGAAAAACTCTCACTTAAAACTATGTATAACAGAAAAATGAGTGAAAGGTGATTATTTTAAATTTAATACAAAAATAAAAAAGTAACAGTCGTGTATAAAAATTCTACAAATTTATAGGATTACAAGCGAAAAGAACATCTGCAACACAATTCAAGAATATATAATGCTCAAAACAAGGCATTCACTGTCATTATTTTATGGTGCAATTGGATGAGAATTTTATCTCACCAAAATTCATTAAATCGTTCAAGATTGCTATAAAATTTTGAGTTTTTGGCAGGAATTTTAAATGATTTGGTTTTATAATATACCAAATTGAATATATTGACAAACTTTTTTATTAACAAATGAAATGAGAATGAAGTACAAAGATAAATTTTAGCGAGTAAAATTAATTTCCCCCACAAAAAGTTGCAAAACACACATGCGTGCATTTCTATTAAATTCATCGACAAATTATTAGTTTTGGAGGAAAAAATCAACTTTAAAATATTTGAAAGACCATTTATGCTTCTTTTATTTCTTGAGTGACCATTGTGTACTGTGGTGAGAGTTGGTTGATTAAAAATGAAATTTCCCAAAATTTTATTGAGCATCTTGTGTGTTTTTCGGATAGCTATATAGACATATATAGATTATATCTAAAAGAGTAAAATAGTATTTTACCTCTCTAAATTTTACTATTTTAACATTTTACTTTCTATAGTAATTAAAAAATATTTTAGATCATTAACTTATAGTCATATACCACGATTTTTGATATGTTACGTTTGGTGGACAATACATCGAAATATGTAAATGATAGACAAATATCATATTTTTTTTATAAAATAAAATACTTATCAATGATCTAAGTACTCGATATTCATTATATCGGATGTAGTATGAATATTATTCATATAACACTTTGTTCCCCAAACATATCTTTATATCAAAATTTTACTTAAAAAATTATTCATCAGTCACCACCTCTCGTCTTTTTTTATCTTTATTGCTAAAAAATCAATCAAAAAGTTTCGTAATGTTTTTTTATTCAATGACGAATATAAGATAATTTTTAATATTTTTATTATAAATAATATCGATTATAGTATACAAAACATGATAAGTCGTTGCGGATGACAACGACATAAATACAATATTTAAACATGTTAACCAGTCAATATCTTTAAATTTAGTTTATCGAACATCACGACATCTAATTGCGCTTCACATTCCAATTTTTTTATTATTCAATTATTTTTTATTGGGTGAAATAGATATCTGGATCTTGGTTGAAAATCCCATATGATCCAATATATTTGACAAATCACACTATATATCAACCCAAGATGCATCTTTCCCTCCAAGAATTCGGAAATGTACTTTTGAAAAATCAATAGACATAAATTGAAAGAAAAAAGAAGTAAATATTATATTTCACTTTGATGTGAAAATGTGTATTTTTAATTATCATTTATAATTATTTAACATGTTTCTCGTATTACAATTTATTGTTCATTCACAATTGACGGTATGTATTAATTTTTTTTTTACTTGATTTTTGAGCAGCAAACCAAAAAAAAAAAGACGCACTGTAAATTACGAAGAACTTTACGGTGAAAATACAATTTTAGAGCGAAATAGTATAATGAATTGGGGTAAAATACTAAAATAATAATATTGGGGAAGTGAAGTCCCATTTATCTCGTATAAAACATCTGATCTATTCTTTTGCGCAATTGCAAATACTAATTCTCAACAACCGCAAACACAGACGCTTTGGATTGTCATACACAATGCTGGGCGGGTTGTACGGCGACCTTCCCCCACCATCCGCCAGGGACGACAGCTCCACTACCACATCCACCACCAATGTCTGGTCCAGCAGCGTCAAGATGGCCCCACCTACCCTTCGCAAACCCTTCCCCCCTCCTCAAACCATCATCCGGGCCCAACACCTCAAGCCCAAACAATCCCAGCCCACCACCGTCAGTAAACACACTACTACAACTCAGCCAACCGCCGACGAGAATATAAATCCTAACCCTAGCACGGCATCGTTCCAACCCGCTCTTGTCGGAGTCACCAGCACCGTCGTAGAAGAATACGACCCAGCCCGGCCAAACGACTATGAGGATTACCGCCGGGAGCGAAAGAGGAAGCAAGCGGAGGCGGAGGTGAGGAGAGAATTGGAGGAGAGAGAGAGGAGAGAGAGGGAAAGGGAAGAGAGAGAGAAGAGGGAGAGGGATCGCGATAGGGACAGGGAATTGAATATTTCTGGAGAGGAAGCGTGGCGGAGGAGGGCGGCTCTGAGCGGCGGTGGAGGTGGTGTGCCGAGATCGCCGTCGCCACCCCCGCTGGGTAATGGGGGAGGGGAAGGGTTTAGCATCGGGAAGTCTGAGAGCGGAGGGTTGGGATTGGGAGCGGAAGGGAAGATGACGGCGGCCCAGAGGATGATGGCGAAGATGGGGTGGAAGGAAGGACAGGGTTTGGGGAAGCAGGAGCAGGGAATTACAACGCCGTTGGTGGCTAAGAAGACGGATAAGAGAGGTGGCGTTATTGTGAATGCCAGCGAGAGTAAGAAGGTTAAGAGTGTTAATTTCAATGGGCCTCCCACCAGGGTTGTGCTTCTCAGAAACATGGTATGGATTGCTTATTGCATTTTCAGAGATTTAAATATGCGTCGTGCTTAATTGGGTGTGATATTTTTAGTGATTATGAAGTTTAGGGCTTTTGTATTGTGAGATTTGTATGGTTTAATTTGGGATTCCCTTTCTTTAAGTAACAATTCCTGGTGGACAGTGGTTTAGAAATGATTTTGGTAATTACAAGTTAAGATCAGATAAATGTAGAGCTTAGTTGAAAACTAATAGAGAGAGCTGTTGTAATTTTACTTGCACTGAGATAACTTAAACATGACTGAAATCATAGTATGTGATTCTTTTTGCTTTTCATACGATGAGGTTTGGGAGGTTTTTTAACAATTTATAACAAAATAAAAAACTAATTTACAAAATAACCTAATGTAATTTTGTAACATTCTACTTCAAAGCACCACTCCTACTGAGTTGATTTTTTTATTTATTTTTGAATACTAGTATATTTGAATAGATAGGCTAGGTTGTTTTGTAAATTAGTTTTTATTTTTATTTTTATAAATTGTTAAAAAAACCCAGTTTCGAATAGGTTTCCAGTGGCTTTTTCCATCCTTTGAACAGTACTGATTTGTGGAAATTCACCACCTTGGATAGAGAATGGAATTGAGAACTGCTTCTGCTTGTTGAATCATACTTTGGATACAATGTTTGCTATCAAGGTATTGAAGTTTTAGAATTGGAATAAAATATTTCACTTCAAATTTGACTAAAGTTATCTCAGTTCCATGAGCCAAATGTTATGGATATAAACAAACTATAAATCTGTGGAATGGTGCTTTCCTTTGGTGGTTGTTCAACTTGTCCCAGTGGTGTAACTGTAAATGTTTAGGCTGAGAAGAAAGCAATATTGTTTTATAGTTAACCCATTGAGCAATTTTACAGATTATGTCTCAATCACTTTGAAGTAAGAAAACTGAAACCTTAGTTTTAAGGTTGAGAACCTTACTTTGACTGGCACCTCCAGCTTTGGGACAAATAAATACAAAGGAAAGAAATGGTTCATGCTGGAAGACACAACACAGCTTAAAAGCTTTTCCTTTTTTTCACATGCATCCAGTAAGCTTGGGCTCATTTTTATGCCATCCTTTGAAAGTAGAAGTCCTATCTGCAAGCCAAGTTTGAATCTGCATGATCAATATCCAGTATCAAATTGTTTTGTTTGATAACATTCTCTGAGCATACACTTACTGGTCACATTCTTACTTCGATTCTTTTTTCTTGATTTCCATTCTATGATCCTGCAGGTATACGTCGGAGTGCAATAAATGTTGTCTAATCTTGCTTTTCATTTGTTCCACCTTCTACTGCATTGCAGAATGCAGTATATTTGAAGGATTTTGCAAGTTGTAGCTTGGTTACTCATCTCACACACAGTCCTAACAACACATCAGATATATATAAATATTTTCTATCTATATTTTGGTACCTTCTTGTTGCTTGAATTATCTATAACTGATTGGTGATTACTGTGATTGTTGCTGTTTTCTCCAGCCCCTGGCAGCAGTTGATCTGAATGATTTGCTGCTTTGTGTTTTTCATATTCTTGCTTTATCATCTGTGCACATCGTGGGTTGCCTACAATTTCTGATGTATTCATGTGCTTCTTTGTGAAGGTTGGCCCAGGTGAGGTAGATGATGATTTAGAGGGTGAGGTGGCAGAGGAGTGTGCTAAATTTGGTACAGTGACTCGCGTCCTGATATTTGAAATTACGGAACCAAACTTCCCACACGAAGAAGCTGTAAGAATATTTATTCAGTTTGAGAGAGCAGAGCAAGCAACTAAAGCCCTCGTAGAACTCGAAGGCCGGTTTTTTGGAGGTAGGGTTGTTCATGCTTGTTTTTATGATGAGGAAAGGTTCAGCAACAATGAGTTGGCTCCCATGCCGGGAGAAATTCCTGGCTTCTTTTGAATATTTGGTAATGTCGAAGGCTTAAGTGATCGTGTTTGGTCAAAGTGGGCACAAGTAAGGTCCTAATGCCAAGCTGGTTGTTCAAAAGACTCTTAAACCTCCTTGCCTGGTCGGCTGCCGGAAGTGCTCCTCTGGTTTCACTTAAAACATTTAGTCGGTGTTGAAGTTGTATGTTCAAATTTAATATCATCCAAGGCATATAGTCAGTTAGAAGTTGTGAGCAGTTTTTCTTATTTTCAGTTATACCGACATCTGGTAAACTTAGTTTTAGGAAATACACAAAAGTTAAAGAGTGGCTATGCCCGATTCTTGCCCTTGACTGGGACCTGTTTTTCTAATTTAATCCTTGCAGTGTTCATCATTAATTATGATCAATTTGGCTGTGGTTCCATTTTGTAGATTATCTGATGTTTCCATGTCCTTTTATTGTTTTAATGTGAGAGATATTGTGTACCCCAGTTACTTTTTCGAAGAAATGGGTTGTTTTGATAAGATGGATGCATAAACCATTATGAAATGTATATAGATTTCGCAATGGCCATGATTTATCAAAACACATAAATCATGGTCTTGGAGGTTAGAGGTCCGTTTTGCGGCTTGCCCTGACCCCAAGACTGCTGATCAGGACTCAGGGTAAAATATGACCATATTGGGGTAACTCACGTCTCTTCTCCTGTGAGAGCACACAAACAGAACAAGCCCATTGAACACTACAACAAACAAAGATCATCATTCAAATGGTTCTTTAATTGCTTTCCAGTTTTCCCATAACCCGGCAAATATATATTAATTGCTCCAGTATCAAGAAGAATTGACGAAGAGAACTTAAAAAAGTGGCTACATATATTCCAGTATTTTTAGTTCCTAATAAACAATCAGGAAAGCAATAGGGACACTTTAGGAATTGGACAAAAAGGTCTCGGGTTTTCAACTTCAAGAACAGCGTCGTCAAGGCGATCCAGCTGGCGTGTTCTGATTGGACACACTAGCCTCATGCAACAAGTACAACTGCTGTCCTTTCCCATACGCGGCGTCAGAGGCGCAGGCGTTTTGTGGCGCGGCTCCACACATGTAAATGGCCAGAAGCGTGTCGTTTGTAGCCATGACACTGTTTGATGAAAGGGAGGGCAGGCCACCGGACGAGAGGTTGTTCACGGCGGAGTCTCCGATTGTGACGCGGCGGGGCGAGGTCGTGGTCGAGCATTCTCCTGCGCCGCCCAAGTAGCTGCAGCTTGGCGTTGGCGGCGCACTCTTTCTTCCACCACCGCATAGTGGGCATGCATTAGTTCCCTACAAATCACAAAGCGGTAAGCATATAAAGAAAAAAACTGCAAGAAAAACGAAACACTACAGCAGGCAAGCACATTAGAAATGGTGGGGGAGCGGTAGGTGGTGCCGTCAGGCTCGACGATCCAGCCGGCTTCTTGGGCAAGATGGCGGAGGACTTCGTTGATGTCAGCGCGAGGAGAGAGGCGGTAGCCGCCGTGCTTGCGGAGGCCGTGGAAGATATTGGTTGTGATGGACCTCCTTTGCCTCTCTCTCATCTTAGTCCTCTCTTTCTCTACCGCACTTCTCACACTCCCATTATTTCCACCACCTCTGTCTCGCCCAGCCTCCTTCATTATTAACCTTTTCCACTTTTTTATCTGTTCTTTACAGGCAAGAAAAGAGTCCCAGCACAGAGGCTGGCTACAGGTCGATTTCTCTTATTTGTTGGGGCTCTTATTTGTTGGGGGGCGAAGCTTTTCGCGTGATGGATTCAGGGTGAGGAGTTAAGACAGTCAAATTGCATGTACTTGGGTGGGGGCTATACAAATGGCAAAAGCGGGGGGAGGATGGAGGGTGTTTCACGGGCGATTTGCAGTGTAATAGTGACATAAAGAGTTAATTACACTTTGCACCCCCTCGCTGTATGTCGATAATCGCAATTAACCATAATACATTCCAATCCATTATATAAAATGTAACCATTCACAATTTCATTCTCATGTTTTGTTTTCTGTTTTTTGTCTATTTTCTAAGAAAAATTCTCCAAAAAAATAAAAAGATAGAAAAACTTTTTCATTTTATTTTGCATTGTTTTATATAAATATGTAGAGGAAATTTAAATTCACAACCCCACATGTTTTTTTCATCATTAGTCAAAGCATTATAAGCCTAATTTTTGTGAAGCAAAATGTACATGCAAAGATGGCGTAACAATTTGAACAGCTTGATCTGCAAATAATAATGGGAGGAAATGTGTATGTTGTACCAACTGGAATATAAACATTTTTTTAATTTAAATTTTCATATTCCATTTTTCTGGTTTTCATTGAAAGAAATTCTTTTTGGGTTTTTTTACAAATTTTCCTAGATAACGGATGAAAATAGAAATCAAAACATGGGGAATGAAATTGTAAATGGTACAATGATATAATAGAGTTGAAGTATTATGATCAATATGTTAAAAAGATCATTAAAGAGAGGGGTGGTTTTATTCCCTTGATTGAATGCAAATATAGGCATGCTACAAGGGTACATACTGTATTTAATCCTTATAAATATTGTGAATGAAACACCATCTTTTTCTCTTAATTTAAATAAACATTTTCATAAAATATTTTGATAAGATTACATTCGGAAATAAAAAATTACTTTGAATTGTTTGTCTTGCATATTATAAATAATAGTATTGTCAAGTCTAATTGAAATAATATTTTGGATTAGATTTTTTAAACATAAAATAAAAAATATAATTAAAATGTAGGCTTAAAAAATATAATTTGAGAAGTTAACAAAATGCAAGAATGGTTCTGGGAAAATTAAGTGTTTCAAGTTTTAGCTTTCCTAATAACCCAACTCACAATAATTAAAAAAATAAAAATTATAACCCACACATCATGGAGCATAAATTCAGCAATTAGGAGGTAACAATTAAAAATTTTAAGTGTTAAAACCATGCTACTAAAATTATATCCACTATAGTTGACTGATAGGTATTTGAGGAATTCCTATGCTTAGTTCCACATCACTTAGTCTCTGTATGTGTACCTCTATGATGCTTAATTTTTGGTTCTAGAAGTTAAACCATAAAAGATGAAAAAATCTGCACAAATTTATCTTTCAACAATCAATCAAAATAATTGTCACAAAAACATAAACAATAATTTCCTTGAAATGAGCCAAGACCATAGCTTTGGCGGAGAACAGAGATGATAATTTAGTAAGAGTCAAGCATCCCCTAAGTGAATCAATTTTACCTTATCAGTAAAAATTCATTTGATTCACTTTTAGACGAACAAGTTGACTATAAACTTTTTAAATGAAACCATAATCCTTCTTGTTAGAGTAAATATTACTAGATAATTTATCAATTTTTTCTACACATTTTGAGCCCTCGAATACATCTTCTAATGATATTTTAAGAGATACTGAGAAAACAAATATGAAGAAGAATGTTTGACTAAATATGGATGCTCTTGTGGTGTAAGGTTTTTTTCTCTTCTCTCAACCTTCCCATACATTTCCTTTTAAGAAGGAAAGAATGAAACAAGCAGCTTGATTTCCCACTAAATGACCATTTTTTTCTTCCATTAACATTGGCTACCAACATCCACTTACATTTCACTAATGCCCACTAATATCATTTGAAAAATTTGTTTGTGCAATCATTGATCTGATCATATCCAAAAGTGTGTAATTCCTTCTTTATGCAACTCTATTTTGTTAAGGAATGTGTGAAATCGTCAATTGTTTTATGATCCATTTTTTTTCACATCTTTTCCAATGAAGAATTTAAAAAATCATATTTTTCTCAATATTAACCCATTTTTAACATATAATAAGATATATCGGGACCGTTTTAAAAAACTCAAGTTTATTTCAAAAAACTTATATAAAAAAGATTATAAAACGATTTCATATGTATAATGCTAATCTTATTGACACACTCATGTACATGGATTGTATTTTTAGCAAAGAATTGTGCCCTAAGATATAAATAAAAAAAAAAAGAACGCATATCTAAGATTCCATATGCAAGTGTGGTAAAAGGTTAGATGTACACAATAATGTGTACTCGATCGGACCTATGCTTTGCAGTTGGAATGGTGATTAGATATCAAAATAATGCTAAACAAGACCATTGGGCTGCAACTAAAAGGATACTTAGATATTTGAAGGAGAAAAGCGATCCCACTTTGTGCTACCATAGAGATAATTTAAAGCTATTGGATATATTAACATATCAACGGATAGGGATGAGTACAAATCTATATCGAGATATGCATTCTTATTGGGAGGCGCTGCTATCACTTGATGTAGCAAAAAACATAATTGTATCTTTTTATCTACCATAGAACCTGAGTGTATTACTTGTACAACAAAAGTTTAAGATGCTATCTAATTGAGGAAATTCTTTCAGAATCTACGCTGCATTAAGTTGTTGCCAATTGCAATAATACAGTTGCACTACCACATGCTAAGAATCTCCAAGTATCATGGAAGGACCAAACATATTGACACCAAATTTTACTTCATTCAAAAAAGCATTGCATAAAGTCAAGTAGTTCTCAAACATATTATCACTAGTGATATGATCACTGATCATTTTCCTAAGTCTTTAGGAAGAAATGTGTTCCAAAGACATGAAAGGTATATAAGACTTTGTACGAATTGAGTTTATGAGTCCGTAAAAATATTTTTTTGTTGATTAATGAGATTTTTATTCTTGTTAATTTGTCAGTGTACCATGCATACTATGACGTGTAAATGTCACCATACTTATATTAACCCACTCAGTCACCATGCTTATATTAACCCACTCACATAAACAATCGCCCTAATACTTTAATACCAAAACAGGATGAAACTCATATATCATAAAAAATATGCAAATGATGACCTCTGTACTTGTTGCAAAATCAGATCGTACTTAATCAATTATGAAACAAGTCTAAACATTATAAAAGACTATTTGTTGCCAAATATGCAAATTACTAAAAGACGTTTTTTTGGAAAGTGATTTTTGGTAATACACAGGCACTTTAGTAACTAGACTAAAATTTGTATACTGTTTAGATTGTGATGTCCAAATTGAGTGAAAGCTCCATCATAACATATATTCATACCTCATATACTTGCAATCCCTACTTCATCATGGTGTGAGCCCTTAATATGTTTTCAATACCTTTGAAACTTTGAACCATGTCATAAGGTGTAAAATTTGATCATACACTAGTTTAGAATGTATTCAATAGCCATTATTAATCCGATTTGTGAAACATGACTAAAAAAGCTCTCAAAACTAAGCTATTGACATAAAGGAATAACTAAGTTCGCAACTCACTTGTGTTCTATAACTTATAGACTAGCCGACTAAATCAAAAATGCACTTGACAGTCGTGAACATAGATAAATACCTTAAAAAGTCAAGCATGCTCTAGTTATTAAATTATTGGAAATGTTTGAACTGGTACGACTTAATAGGCGAATTGTATATCAAAAAATGAATCAAATAAATTTTTATTGAATAGATAATATTAATTCACTTATTGATAATTATTTATGCGATTATATATGAATCTACAAAATACGAATCAAATAAGAAATTACTTTTTGTCAAACAAAATTTGGAACAACCACAAATGGTTGTGTACGTAGTTTGAAATGAGGCCTCAGATAGTCGATCTGACATCAAAATTATGTTCAGCCGGTAATTCCAGATAAAATAATCATTCCTCATTGGCCTCAAGTTATCTGAAGAAAAAACACCATCAACCAAACACCATATGGGCAATCGTGTGTTTAATCATATGATACATAACTTATTACATTAAACTACACTATAATTGAAGAAAATGTAATCGCAGAAACCAGCTCCGTGAATGAACGTAATATAATCAGTCCACAGGTTCCTATCAACATGCGAAAAATGAAATTGATTTTGGTTCAATCATGACACCGCAGGTCATTACCAGTATTTTGGCTACCGGCGACGTGGCATTGAACCACCCAACGGCGGAAAAAGTAAAAGAAAATAGAAATTAAAAAAGAATATATTTATAGCAACGATTGAAACCTCAGAGTCCCGTTCCAAATCACACACACAGCAACCGCCGGAAATCACGCAGTCCCGACCGATGAACAAGATCTGTCACAGAGACAAAAACTTGGCATCGATGGATGGGAAAGGAGGAACGGCGGCGAAGCGCTGCGTTTTAAAGTGTCATACGGCACTTCCTATACTTGGGATTTCTTCCTCATCGGTGCGCTTTTTTTTTTCATTCACTATAAGCAAGAACCATGAGAAAAGGCAGCGGATGGCGGAGATAAAGAAAAGATGGAGGATGAACCGGCCATGGGATTGGGTGTGGGAAGACGAGGAGATGATGATGTGAAATTATATGAATTAGGGCTAGCGTTTTGGAAGCATATTTAAGGAGTATCCGTGGAGACTTTAGGGGAGTGTGTGCGGCGGGGTTTGTTGTTTAGGTTCACTTGTTTAGGGTTTGGATTTTTTTTTCTTTGGTTCTTTTGGGCCAACGGTCAGAAAAGCTAAAAACGTAGAAAATAAGATTTAATTATTATTACTTTCTTTGTGAGTTTTAATATAACATTTTATAAATTGTTAAACAATAACTTTGGAAAGAATATATATATATATATATATATAATCCATATGTTTAGTTCTCTATGGGTATTTCTATTAAAAACCCGTCTTAAAGTGAGAGAATAGATGGTTGTTGTTTTCGTACTAGATTAAATTTAAAAATAATATACAATATAAAAAACTAATATCTTTCAAGTTGCTAAACATTGGGAAAAAAAAGTTTAATTTACAGAAAACATTTTATGAAAAGTTGTATATTTCTTTGTTTTTTCCTTCAATTTTAATGAAACCAAACTATGAGAAAATATGACAATCATGAAAATTTATAAACCATGAGAGAAGTAAAAGAAAGGTTGATGCAGCTTGCAAAGTAACTAAAAATATTTTCTTTGGCTACATTTTTACGAAAATCATTGTGTTATTTAGCACAAATCTTGATGAGGTTCAATCCCGCTTCTATTGTATTGTCACTAGAATATTGTAGCATATATTTAAAAAAACATAATTGGCACAAAATTAGTATATTTTCTCATCATAATTCATTACAGACCCACACACATATCAGGCCCATATTTAAAAGTCAAAATCCAGCACTAATGGGTCTAGGAACAAGCCCGTTTCCGGTGTATATTCAAATAATAAAAGTTGGTGGATCGGATCAAAGAAGTTAGCAGTTTTTGTCAACATGCTTCCACAGTTCACTTTCCAAATCCGGAAGTCACCGTGGCCGCGGCCATTTCAATTCAAATTTTGAAAATCTGTGCGCCACCGCTGCCCAGACCTGTATTTTAACGTTACACACAAATAGATACACGAGTGTATCGTAAATGTCGATGGGCAGCAACACAACATGGCTGCGAAAGAAACAATTGAGAAGAGTGGGAGGCGGACGTATGCCCTCTCCATCGCCGCCTATCCCCCACTTTCTTCCCAGATTCTCCGCCCCAACACTACCAACCCCACTCCTCACACACAAACACCATTGTATTGGAATTTATTTGAATTCTCTCTCTACAATGCTAGTGGTGTGCCGTAATTTTGGCTTGTACCTTTTGTTGGACTAGAAGATATGCAGAATTCGTGGAATTGTGTTGATGGCATGAGACACAGGAGATTGTCATGGCCTCCATCATTTACAAAAAAGTGGGTTGTCAGGTTCTCTACAAAAAGTATCTGTGCGGTTGTTTTTTGTAATCTAACTTGAAATTTTTGTTGCATCTCTTGACGAAAAAATATGAAGAGCTTTAACTTTATACCATTCCATACAAAAACTTCAATATGTGAAATATGCAGAAATATATTGATCAAGTGCCTGTTTTAACAGTAGCATGAAATCACCTTATAGGCAGAACTAAATTAGGTGCCTGTTTTAACAGTACCATGAAATCAACTTACAGGCAGAACTAAATTGGGTTAGAGAAGGGGCGAAGTAACTAGTTTTCACCTCATGATTTTCTCCACCCTCTTGTGAAGCCCGTGTTGCATCAAATTATGCCCTTTTCATAAAACCTTTTTATGTCGATTCCACATTCTTCATCACAGCCAATCATTACCTCAGATAATATGGATATCCCACTTGCAACAGTTAGTTACACCCACTCCAGATTATCCTACCTCCAGGGGAATTATTATCCAAGAAAATTGGTAATTACACATGCCTAATTAAACTGTTAAAGTTAACTCAATCTTAACCTATCAATGGTTTCAAATTTGAAGCATTTTCTTTTTCTTTTTCTTCTTTTGAGAAAAAGGTGACCAGATTCTAGACAGAGAAACTCACAGGTAGTGAAAATTGAATGCAAAAACGTTAAATTGATCACCAAGACAATTGATGATTTCAATTTACAGTGTCCAAATCTTGATTCATTCATCGATAATACAGCCAGTTTTATGATAAGCTTCACAATTAATAAATTCCCTGTTGTGGTCATGTGATCATTTAGATCCACCTATTCTCATAGCTGCACACATCTTAAAGTAGTAGAGTTTGGACAATGTTGAAACACAGAGCCATACTACTTCACAAAGTACGACACCAGAATGTACAAAAGCTCTAGACAACATGGATATTTCCAGAAGCTGGATGCAACCCACTTTGAATAGAAGATGGGCAGAGAGAAAAGGGAAAACATAAATTTTCTAAGTATGTGCGGTGCAAGAATCACCTAGGCAACTCGAGGTCTGGTCTTTGATCAAGAGCCTCAATTGTTGAATTATCAGGAAAAGCATCTGGATAGGTTGCCACAATCTTTGCCTTCAGGCTCCTACAAAAATCCAAAATCTAAATGACATGCTAGCTTTTTGAATCTGTAAACCTGTATTCCTGAAGGGATATATTTCATAACAACTATAATACAGACGAGATTTCTGCTCATCGCTTGCAGGAAGGCCAAAAACAACAGTAAGTGGCACATCACACTTCAACCTGAAGAAAAGTTTCTTCTATAACAACGATAAGACTCACATTATTATTCATTTTTTTTTAGCAAGAAAACTCGCAATCTTTTTCCTTCTTAAGTATGAGAATGAGGACCAGATGGGATCACGGAAAGTGAAAATTCTGAAGATTAGCTCCTTCAGCTGGCCACAGCGACATGAATGCCGCTGAAAAAGGGATTATAGCACCACTTTTATCATATTAGTGGAGATTCCAACTCATGATGTATTTTGCAAAACCAACTTATGGTTGATGATCTAGAAATTCAAATACGGGGTAAGTTTGAACTAGCTCATTTTATTTATAAAGGATTTGAATAAAATTTTCATTCCATCAAATTCTATTCGACATAGATTTAGGAAAACCCTTGAGACCAGCTAAAGAGATTTCAAAATCCAAATAGGCTTGTGATTATCTTTTTGGGTATTCCACGAGATCCACTAAAATCATTATATGAATCATTCTATCACAAGTAACCAAAGCCACTCAAATTGAGTTTCTCTTCCTGTAGTCCACCACATGCCAACACTGGAATTAGAGATGTTAAAAAAAGGCATCATCATTTTTAACCACAAAATATCTAGACCTACAAGGGAGAATTGGAATAACAAAAAATCTCATCCCATTTTACACAGAAGTCATTTTCTGTATAAATCCAAGTTTACATCATATAAAATTCACGAATTTCAATAATTAAATAAAAACTTATATATATCAACAACCTGTACATATCCTAATTATAATTGCAGGGAAAATAATTTTGCATACCTGAGCTTTTGAAAGATGTAATCGAGGTCCGATTTCATGGATAGTAAGAGGCGTGCGTTCTTAGAAAAATCCGCAGACACTTCTGCAAAGCAATTCTCCGAATACTCATTAAAGTGGGATAATACTGCATTACTGTCCTGCAATCTTCCCAATCTGCAGATTTATTTCCTTAAAATCACTATTTTTGGCACGTAAAGAGGCAAATAAAAGCAATTAATCAATTTTTTTGCATAATAGACAGATTCGTATACAAAAAGAATACACATGTGATCGGTATATATATATACACACACACATATACATACATACATGAGATTCTGTGATTGCTTGAGAGAATCCAAATCCTGAGAATCGACTAGGGTTTTAAACTCTCTCGAAATTTCTTCGGATGCCGATCTTATCGACTCGCTTTCCGGATCCGCCATTTTTACGAATTTTCTCCTCCTGGTAACTCCGTTTGTAGAATGCAAAATTGGGCCTTAGTTTGGGCTGGTTAACTGGACTGTCTGTTGGGCCGAAACACCTATCTTGTAAGGAGAAGTAATGGGCCCTAATACCTTGTTCTGCTAATCGTAAGCCCACCAAACCTGAAAAATAATTTAAAAATCATCACAAGTATATAAGAAACATTTTATAAAAGCATTTGGACTTGAACTACCACCTTCGAAAAATATAATTATTTTAAGAGTCGATAAGTTGTTGCTATATCTGACAAGAAATAACCAAAAATCGACGTGACCAATTCAAATTTATATGGAATTTGAGGTGAGTTAATAATGAGTGGATCATTTAAAATTTTCACATTTTTTGTTTTGGGCCTATAAACACTAATGCAGGATTATCTTGGGCCTAAAAATATGAACTTATGACCCGCACTTAAAATGACTTTTTTAGCCATATACAGCGGTGCTCATTCGGCAGACGCGAACTGAAGCTAATCAACATTTTGGTCGACCAAAATGATAACCTGAAAGCCGAATTGAATTAATGTTATAATTGATTTTTTTTTCAATTTTTCAATTTTGTTATTTTTTGGTTAACCGAATTTATATATATATATAAAAAATAATAATAAAAAATAGATGAAAATTTGACTTTTTAATTTATAAATTTTATTATTTATTTATTATTTATTAGTTTGGATGAGTAATTTTTTTTTTAATAATATCATAAAATATTAAATATATATATAAATTATAATTCAATTTTCGATTCGATACAGTTAAATAAAACCAAAAATTTAACCGAATCAAAAATCAAAATATTAAAAGACAAAAACATGAAGCCGAACTGAAAAAATAAAATTTTACGAATTAATAGTAGTCATGGCTAACAATGATAAATATTATACTTTCGAAATAAACCCTTTAGTCCAACATAATAATGTAAAAGGTAGTAAATTAAGTCATTTTCAAATGTGATATTCACCAATATTTTTTTGCAGCTTTGCCACATTTCTGACCTTGGGCCGTAGTTGACAATTAACTATTGACTACGACCTCTGACACAAGTAAAATAGCTCCAAAAATGCAACTTTAATTCACTTTAGATTTTTTCTTTTCTTACCTCACAAAGAAATAAATTCATCATCAAAGGGTTCAATGATGAACTCTAACATAGTACCACCACCCCAAGAAATTGTTCAATTCACACCCCCCCCCCCCCCGCCCCCACCCACGACCCCATCCCCACATGTCTTCCATATATTTCTACCCTAACAGTAGATAAAATCAATCCAAATGGGTAAAGAAAATCATCATTGTATTTCTGCAATTTATGACCACCTAGTATAGTAAACTACCCCAAAATTCAAATCATAACTACCTTCCACAAAAAAGCACACAAGTAATGGCAGGAATAGTTGGTCAACAAGGATTATATGCAGAGCCTATTCATTTGCACTACTGTGATGGCGATCCACTACAAGAAGAACCATTATTTTTTTAAATTATTTTCATCACAATTAAAAAAAAGGGTAATTAAAAAATATATTTATTATAAAATTATCAATTATTTTAAAATAAAATGTGGATATTACTTTCTACTATTATTATTCTAGGGGAAAAAAAAAGGGAAATGAAGTGGGTGTGGGTGTGGGTGTGGGTGTTGGGGGGTGGGGGTGTTGTTTATTGCATTGAAAACCCCAAGATTCTAAGCAAACTTTAATGCCTGTTAAATGTCATCCACGGACCACAGTACCATGAAAAGAGGATTCATTTGCACGCTCGTCTGAACCATTTTCCATAAAGGACTCAGAAATTTTGGGCTATGGATAAAAGTGGAAAGCGATGGGCTTTTCACTCCTTCACGCGGGAAACATTTACTTTTTTTTTTTTTTTTTTGATTGATAAGTTACACTATAATATTTTATTATTTTATTTGTTTCAATTCGTTTTCCTATAAAAATATAAATTTATTTAAACATGTGACCATTTTACTATTTATTTCATTCAAAAAAGTTTGGATTAATTTTTTTTTATCATAACACAATCGTGAAAAAAATATTTATAGTATATGGGGTGCTCACACATCAGTTACAAATCAAAATAAAATCATGCTATAAATTTGTAATGAGCCCAATGAGGAAAAACAGAAACAAAAATAAAAGACAGAGTAAGAGGGAAAGGTTTTTACTTATTTTTTCAATCCAACAATAATTTCTATATATAATTTATTTATTTAAAAAAAGCGACATAAATTATTTTTTTATTAAATATGACATCTTTTTATAAACCGGAGCAGAGCTCAAAGGCAATACTAATTAAAACTTGGTCTCCATATATCACTTTAATGTGTGTAAATATATATATATATATATATATTTACTTATTTATTTATTTTTCTCACATAGACAAGTACAATTCAGTGTGATCATTTGATATATTATGCACGCGAAATGTACTAAGATCATCGCATTTAATGTTGCATGTAATTTTTATGTACTCATTTGTGTGTAATTTCACATGCCATACATACATACATAGTTTCATAAGAGTATCAAATGTGCTGTACATATATATATATATATATATAGAGAGAGAGAGAGAGAGACAGTGCACGAGAGTCTAAAAAACGAAGGGCCATTGGCCATTGGCAGTCAGCATTAAAAGTGCCTCGATTTTCAAATGCAGTAAAAGGGAAAGTCCCCATTTAAGTCCAAGCCTAAACATAGAGATAAAGATGCTACATGCCTACACCAAATCCATACTCATGCCAAATAACATGTGCCATGGGCATCGCATCAATGCCCACACATTTGACATGTCCCCTACCTTCATCTCATGATGATATCATGGCAACCATGAGTTGCATGCATAAATTAGTGTACACATACATACATGTTGAATTGACACATTATTTTAAAGTCAAAAAATAAAATAATTATTCAATACTCAATTTCAAATTAATTATTAATTTATATTTTTTTTATTTTTGTTGAAAAAAAATTCCTCCTCGTCCGATTTAGTATGTAATTAGTATTCGACTTAGTACGTGAGTGAGTGGTATATGATTTATTAGCAATAAATCATCCTCTCTTTTTAAGAGTCATTATTTTCAATTATGAAATTTTAATCAAAATAAACAATTATCTTGATGAGACATCAATCTTAATTTAATAATTTATTAAATATAATAAATTAAATTAAAATATTTTTTTTGGTTGGATTACCGATGCAATGATCCTAGTATAAATAAATATAAAGATTAATAAATCATATCCATCATAGAATTATTCATTTGCTAATAGTAGTTTCGCTACCAAAACTTTATAAAATTAAAAAAAAAAATGAAAACTAAAGAAAAGAAAAGAAATCTAGATGCAAGAATGGGAGTGTTCATGGGAAATTCAAGAGATTTAAGCAAATGACCTAAATTGTCCTTTTGTGAATTGGAGCTTTTACAGTGTCTTTAAGCTTACTTCCTTGGTTGGATTCCAGTCTGAGAATCAATTATGCAAAAGGGTAAGGCAGGCATTAATTAAGATTGAAAAGACGTTGATGGACGTTAGAGGGCAGGTTTGTTAATTAACAAAAGAGACAAAAGTGATGGGCTTTTTAGGAATTAACGCATTACGAAATTGTCTCTGCGTACGTGGTCGATAAAAAGTTAAAAAATACCAGGTTATTGTCTAGTGGTACATACCTATTAGGCAACTTCTTTTTTCCTGCAATGTTATTAAAATATTTTTCTGTTAACGAAGTGTATTATTTATATTTTTTTAATAGTATAAAAAATAATATTTTATTTGAAAGTATTTTAAATATAGCATTAAGTATATAAATAATTATAAAATATTTTATTTTATAAAAAATAAAATATTTTGAGACGTGAATGCTATATTTAATATATACCGTATGGAGTATGTACAAGACTGGAATTATAATTGATATATATGGAAAACGAAAAAGACGAGAATCCCCGTGTGGCCAGGTGGTGGGGGTGGTGGTATAGGGTAGGGGACCATGGGGAAGACTGAAGAGCACTGTGAAGATATTCTGTTTAGGGAGTTTTTGGGTGGCTCAGGCTCACACAGACACAGTAAAACACAGATGACTATCACGAGAGTTGGTTCACTGTGACCATGAGAGAGAGAGAGAGAGAGAGAGAGAGAGAGAGAGAGAGAGAGAGAGAGGCAGCTCTGGTCCCATGCCTTTGACCTTGACTCCCAACCCTTTAAATTTTCTTATCTGTTGCTTTCAAAATGATGCCCTTTTCAAATTTGAAGATTGAGAATTCAAGTGGCAACAACCATATTATCACTTATTAGTACTGTGCTGCAGATTTGAGGTCACATCACAATCCCCAAATATCTTTTTTTTCCTTCTCCTTTTTTTCTTTTTTCTTTTTTGTTTTTAAGAGTGGGTAGGGGTGGGGTGGGGCTGTCTTTTTTCTTTCCTTTCCTTTTCCCATTTGAGTTGGCACCCTCGAATTCATTTTTCTCATTTCACATTATTCAAGTTAAGACAATAGTTTCACAGCTCAAAATTCCTCAAATATGGTTGCAAGTTCAAGATATTGTCAACAAAATACACTTGATACACAAAGGAGGTACACCAAGAATTTGTTCTACCACTAGACTCCCATCTAACACAATTTACTGGATTAGTTAATAAAAACTAGATGGGTGAAAAAAAAGTGCAACTCAACCCACAAAACAACAGTGTCCAGCTCAAAGCAAAAACCTATGTACTCTACTGAAACTGTAGGGGGCTAACATGTTAGAAATACAAACATCCAACACCACACAAATGACCCAAGTACCTCAGGAGTTTCATAGAACAGCAAGTAGTAGGCATCTCATAAGTTTATAATCCTTGTCAATATGTCATACAGGATTTTTTTTTTTGCCAAAATACAGGTACAAATAACTTAAGCTGCAGCTAGTGCAATGTCATAAAGGAGGATTCTATTTCTTTACACAAAAGACCAGTTCATGAACATGAAAGCTAGGCAGTGATTGGAATCATCGTCGTTAAGAACCTTCCATGCAATGGCTTGTTCATAAGACACGGGTCTGCCCATGCTGGAAACACACACACCCGCTGGCAAATAGGCGAACCCCTGCAGAAGAATGAAAATCAGTAAACAAACATGTTACAGAACTCTTTAAAGCAAAAACCCTTCAACTAATTAGTACCTGCTGCATGATCTTGGAGAACTCTGAGAGGAGAATCTTTCGACCAGCTTCGTCCAGTATCTTCTCAAGCATTATATCCTGAAGGGCCACCAGAGTTGTCTCCAGCATGTCAAGGCCTGCCTGGTTTGCAAATGTAAAAACGGCTGACGCCTGCAATTGAAATGTTAGTTAGACAGTCAGCTTTCCAAAGCCTCAATAAATCATGAACAAGATCAATACAAGTAAAGGACAAATGTAAAAATTTGAAAACGACTAACATTCATTTTAACAGAGCAGCACAAAATAGCATCGGTGTGGTGCCAAAGTTGTTTCAGAACAGCATCGCCCGCCGGTGAATCGACCTGAAGGAGTTCTCCACCAGTGTGCAGACTGAAACATAAGAATGGAAAGATTATCACAAGACCCTGGTACTGAACCAGATATATCAGCCTGTTTTGGAATATTTCCACAATAACCTTTCAGGGAGGAAGAACTAATTCCAGAATTAAAGGGAATAAACTATTACAGCAATTTGAACATGCATCAGTTAACTATGACTCATGGCTGAGGATCTACTAACAACCATTTTCATTGTACATACAAAAAATAATAATCAACACTTAAGACATGAGCAGAATTCATACCTATAGCTCCTGCAAATCCATCGTGCCAATGTGACAGCCTCTGGTGAACCAGGAAGAGGCTTTGGTACCATACTGGAGCTGAGTTGAGATGGGGCTATGGCCATTGCAACTCTTTGGACTGAGCCCACTATACTTCGTACATATTGACGGGCCATAGCAGCCACACTGTCCCGATAGTGATTTTCAAAAGTGAACTGGAATGCAATGGTCAAAACAGACCTAAGGTTCTGATTACTCGCATCAGCTTCACCAGCCAGACGAGCTCCACCATGTCCCACATCTAGGGCAGAAGCCAAGTCCAATGTCCGAGTTGCTGTGGGACCATCCTGCATCACAAAGGCAATACAATATTTAACCAAAAGAAACAGTTCAATTAAAATCGGTAAAAGAGAATTTTTTTTAACTAAATCCAAAATCCCAATGCCTAAAATAAGAAAATAACACGTCCAAAGTTGACTTTTCAGGAGACAGAATACAGTAGCTTGGCAACTTGTCCTAACATGCCAGCATTCTAGTGTTACATTGAATGATTTTCTTAACTGACTTTCTCCTTATTCAAGTTAGATTGTGAAGCAAGGGATATCACGCAACTGATTTAGGTTCCAATGGTATGACACGGAAACCAGATGGCAGCACTGGAGCATCATCACCAAATGATTCATCAATTGGTGCAAAAACAAGCTGAGCACAGGCACCACAAGTTGTTTCATCAATCCCGCTGCATAACTGCATTGTTAGATCGAAGAGATCAACACCATACACACCATAAAGAATAAAAGAAAATTATGACTACAAATCTGAATTTGTAATGACCAGACCTGCAACAAGTACATATCTCTTGACAAAGCAATGTCCTCTGGAGAGAATGCATGACCCTCCAAACGAACCACCTCCAGGAACTACATTTGAAACAAAATATTTTGCAACTCAGCATAGAGAGATAAAACATGCAGATGCAAGATTAGACATTGACACAAGGGTACTAGTAAAGCAGATAGTTTACCTCCTCATGTTCCACAGTCTGTGCCAGAGGTAAAATGACTTGACTACTAGGAAACCCACCAGGCTTTGCACAAGGAACTGCATAAGGACTAGCTTTAAGAGAAGCAGCAGAGTAGACATCAACCCCATAATCAGCCCATTCTGATCGATGCTCCCTCAGGAAGCGAACAAGCAAAGCAGGGGGTACATTCTGCATAATGAATTTATAAGTTATCAATGTCATCAAAATTATCCATCCAAGTAGAGCAGGAGAACATAGTTCATACCAAGGATGAAGAAGAAAGCTTGCACAAGACTACATTCGTTCATCTTCAATGCAAAATTAACAACTAACCTGGAGAAGCATTGATGCCCTTGCGCAGAGGACTCCCCCAAATGTTGGGAGCATAGACAAATTGCTATATTGGGAACCAAGAAATTTACTTGGGGATGAGTTAATGGCAATGGTTACATCTTCCACCCCATCGCTGCCCATTATTGACCAACCATCGTCAACAAATCCATTGACAGCATCATTAAAACCCCTAACAGTCATTCACCAAATACACAGTACAAATCAGAAAAATAACTAAATCCACAGTACATATGATCGATCAGGTGAGTGCAGTAATAATAGTTGAAGTCTTAAACAAGATAAGCCTTTTTTGTCATCTTGTTAAGTGAATTTATATTAGATGCATTCAGGCTAATATAGCTCACCTGCACAATCTTTGACTTAATGCCCTAAGAACAGCAGGTTGGCGACCACCACTATACTGGATCTCTCCATTGGTTTCTTGAGCAATTTGTCTTATGTGACGCAAAGCCTAAACATACAGAATGATTAATTTCCTTGAGAGACAGAAGACAAGAACATGCAAACAAACAACAAGCCAAAGCAGAAAGCTCTCACAGCCATAGTCATCTTCTGCGCAAGGATTTTGGAAGATTCATAAAGAGGCCTTAAAACTTCAGGAACACTGCTAGCCTGTGACAAGATAAAAGTTAAGTTACAAGGGAGAACCTGGAAAATAGACCCCCTAAAAATAATTGGACGACTTCTTACATCCAAGTCAATGTGATCGACAATGTGGATAATGGATCCACCACCCTCACAAGGACGTATCAGGTACCCACTCGGCAGCATTTCAGCTCTCACAAAGCAAGTAGCAGGAGGCCCAGTTGGGCCACCTGTGGAAGATGTTAATGACCTCTCACAAATCTGCAGAAATAGTTCAGCTGTCAATAGAAGGCCATATACCGGCTTGCTTACAGGAATAGTTCTTAAGATTGCAACACAATACTACTGTGCTCTAATATACAATAAAAGAATTTCATCTGAAACCTTAAGAAATAGAGAAGTGGTTACCACTAGACTGCCATCTTCCAAACTCGTTATATATCTCAATGTCCAAAAGTCACGAGCAGATGCCAATGTTGTTGGTGCATATATCTAAGGAAGAGAGTCAGTTGCAAGCTCTTGAATGATCCAAGTAAACCAGGGCCAAAGATATCTCAAACTATTCTAACATATAGATTACAAGGAACTGACCTGCATATATACGAGCTCTATTGTCCCTCCATTTCCTGTGGGGATTGCACTTGCTATATCAAGGCAACGGCAGTCACGAAACCAAGAAAGGCGATCTTTGAGAATTTCAGCAACCTGCAAAAGAAAGTGTAAAAGTAGAATTTCTACTGAAATAAATTTCCCATAGACGAAAGACGAAGTGACAAGTAAGAAAATTACCTTCGTGGGTTCAAGACTCACGAGGCCACAGGCTCGTGCTGCTACCCCACTACAGTTGCGGGATACGGCAACGATGCCAATAGAATCCGGACCAGGCTAAACACATAGAAAAGGATATATTACAACCTAGAGTCAATAAAATACGAAAAAAAATAAAAAACTGAAGACAAATTAAGGCGACATAAAATACCTTCATCCCAATCATCTGGACCCAGTCGACAGCAGTTCCAGTAGCCTTTCCAAGGAACTCTGCCAGGGTCTCCTCAGCTATTGCGAGAAGACTAAGACATCAAAATAAGAAAAGAGAAAACAGTATAAACAAATGAAACCAAATTGGTACTAGCTTTCAGACCAGCAGCCTAAATAGAATAAAAAACAGTCAAAACCATTAAGGTGACATCAAATTACCCGGCTGGGCTATTAGCATCCCTCTGCGGATGCTGAGGTGTTGGGTTTTGATGTTGTTGCTGACCACTCATAACGACAGAGTCACAGCTGTTATCAGTGGTCGTTGTGCTTACCTGTTATAATAAATAATGAAAATTTAGTGGTAAACAAACCAATAAAAAGATAAAGAGTTAGATAGTACCACATCATATAAAACACAAAATACAAACTCACAGTGTGCAGTTGCTGACGCATGTAACCATTTTCATAAACCAACTGTGAAACCTGCTTTTGAAGGCGGTCATTCTCTTCCATCAGCAGCTTATTCATGGCAGACAGCTTCCTGTTAACAGTCTGGAGACGGGATGCTTCCTTCCTCTGTTTTTCACGACATCTACGAAAAAGAAAAACAAAAAAAGTCATTTTCCTGAAAAAAATCATGCAGACAGTATAAGCTTTGTGCCAATTGAAATATGTCACAAGCAAGAAGAAGAAATTCTAGATGAAGATTAAGTGCGTCCAAGACCATCCCACTGATGATAGGAAAATTATAAGGTTTAAAGCTCATATTACATGAATCAGAGTAGCTCAAATGATAAGCAACATGGGGATGGCTCACCTCTACATCCACAAAATTACCATAGATAACTGTGACCAGTGACTAAGAATTTATGCTTGCTAACTGTCACTTCACAGCACAAAATCCAAAGAAATTAGAATTGATACTCATTTTCATAATTGCACACCAAAGAAACTGCTGAAGTTTGAGGTTCACCTAAAACATTTCGCATAGGCTAACGAATGCAAAAACCATAACTAAAAATACTCGAGTTAGTTGAGTTATTCAAAAGCTCTTTTGAAATAATTGAAGGGAAAAAGAAAGCCAGGATTCAAACAAAATAGCTCGTGTACTCCATGTACACGAATAGAAAGGAATGATATTTAAGGGTTCTGACACATTGCATCGTCCAAGGAGTGCCATTGAACTCTAAAATATGGCAAATAGAGGAAATCACATAAAAACAACAAATGCAGAACGTGAAAAGTACATTTCCTAATGATGATATGTAAGAATATAACCAACTGAATAAACTCAGTAGTGCTTCACAACCGTGAACTTATCCGATGGACATTTACTGTTAATATATTTGAATCAAGATCTACAGGAAAAGATACAGGACCGGGTAGACAAAATGACTGGTGACACTTCATCTTTTTATGAACAAATTTAATTTCCATGACAAACACACAGACTCGGCACAAAGATCTCGATAAATGACAGAAGTTTTGGACACAGATTTCATGAGGGATCAGAGAGGTTTCCAGTAAAAGGCGACGAATTGCATTTCACCTTGGAAGGCGCGAATATTAAAAATAACTCAACCAAACATACAGAGCAAATTTGGAGTAAATAGTTAAAGAATAACAGGAACCCACTATTTCTCCAAATAGAGCCATTATCAAAGCTCAATTCCAAAATTTCAGTTCATTTGTTCTCTTTTCTATTGCCAAACATAAAGCCTAAATGGGCAGATTTGGGCAAAAACTGGGAATACACAAAAAAGCAAATTAAGATGCTCCCAATTCCCAACTCTCGTTACTATCCCAAATACACAAATGAGTACAAAAGCAAATATAACATATAAAGTTAACAGCAACATTTATTTATTCAAAAGCAGAAGTGCTCAAAAAAAAATCAACCAAATGAAAAAAAGGAAAACATACATCTGAAACACAGACTAACCTACATTCACCAGTTTCTTATCGAACACACTCAAGATAAAATCCCGAGAGGAGAAAGAAACGATAAATCATAATTACAATGATTCAAGAAGAACCAAAAAGAAAAATCTACTAACTTCTAAAAAGCTCATCTTTAAAGCCGGAAAAGGAGAAAGACAAATCCCAAAAACCCCAAACTCATCTGGCCAACAGTGGTTACAGCCTTCAGAAATATATACCTGCGGTTCTGAAACCAGACTTTGATTTGTTTAGGCTCAATGTTAGCAAGAATGGGGCACTCCCGAATGAGCTGTTGCCTCCTCAACGAACTAGGCTTTGGGCATTCTGTATAAACTCTCTCAAGAGCCTCCACTTGCTCTGGTGTGTACCTCACATACTTGCTCGCATCCATTTGTTGCTGTTTGCTGTTACTACCACTGCTGTTACTCTCTCTGTGCATAGAAAGGGCCATTCAAGAAAAGCCGCAAAACCCAAAAAACTAAATCTTTCGTGGAGGTTGCTTGTCGGAAGATAAATGGTGGTTTTGGTGGTTGCATGAACAGGCAGGCTCTCTTCTCACAGAGAGCCTCCTCTCTCACTCATCAAGAATGTGGTTTTTTTTTTCTGAAGTCAGGTGTCTTCTTTTTCTTTTCTCACCGAGAGGAGATATAGAGGAGATTTTGGGGAGCAGAGAAGGAGAAGGGCTGGTGTTGTGATGGAATGATATTGGAACAGAGGTCCCCTGGTTTTTATCTTAGACGCCAATCTCGAGAATTTCAGAGAAAGTGAAATGTAGACAGAGAGGGGGAGAGTACTATATACAGAGAGGGAGGAGGAGAGTAGATAAAGTTACAAAACCAACCCACAGAAAAAAGAAAGAGATGGGAAACAAGAAAAATGAAAATAAAAAACTTGATAAACTAATTCTGTATGCATAGTCTACCACTAATTTTTATCGCAATTTCTGAAGTCTTGATAAATAAATTAATTCTGTAGTTCTGACAGAAATGGTTTAAATTTCTTCAAGAAAACCAACAGTTCTTTTTTTGGTAATTTAAAAATAGCTCTGTTACTCTGTAAACCATCAAGCACGTTGGATACTGGCAATTGGCATAATCATTTTTCAGTATTTATTAAGAGTATATACGTTTATTAGAAAATTTGGGAAGAAAAGTTTATATGTACAAACATGGAAGTATTAAAGAAACATAAAACAGTGAAAAGATTGAAGAGAGTAAATAGAAGGCAGAGGGGCTACCTTCATTGGAAGCAAATTGGCAGGTCCACTTTTAGGCAAAATAGAGCTTGTAGCTGTTAAGCCTGTAGCTTCCTCTCTTGGGGAAAAAAATATAAATTTGAAAAAGTAAGAGCAACCTATTTTCTCTCTCCCCTCTGTCACAGTCTAATGATCATAGTTTTTTTTTTTTTTTTTCTTTTCTTTTTTGCCTTCTCTCTTTGGTGGTTGTGGAGAAATGGGATCTTGGGGGTGGGGGGAATGGATGTAGGACTTGTGATGCATGCATGTGGTATGATGTCCATCCCTTTGACATGCATGGTAGGCATGATGACAGAGGAAATCAGTACAGTATAGAGATATATTTATATACTTCAGTTTGCTGATGTACAAAGACACAGACTGTACAGAATTGATTGCAAAAACAAAACAAGAGCCATGGACATTTGAACTGTGTTTCACTGTTGTCGAACGGGCTTACGGGTGGATTTTCGGGTGGTTAAACCGGAGGCCCGATTATTAGGGGGAGTTGGATTTTAAGGTGAGTCAATATAAGAACTATATGGGCCTGACAGGCCCACAATCTTTGACCCTCGAAGAGAACGAGGTTTGCTGGCAAAAAGCCTCAAAACTGTAATAAAACTGTTTTATGGTGGAAAATAAGTAATTTTGTACGAGTGTTCTGCATTACTTGGAACAGATCATAAAATCGTTATTGTTAAGCCTTCCATAGAAAATTTTATATTTTTCTAGAAAAAAGGGAGATTGATGTAGGAGGACAAAAAAAAAATAAAAAAAAATAAAACTAAAATAAAATAAAAAATACCTAACAATCTTATTCCTCATTATTCTTTTTTGTTATTTGGGTTGATTCGATGTAAACGTGGTAAAAATTATATAATAGTATTCAATCTTTCCATTCAACGCTCAAATCTATGAATTCATCATGTATGGACGTTGATAAGATTGTTTTATTTAGTAGTATCGTAAGATGATACGATCGGTGATAAAAATAATATTCAAATGATAAAATACCCAAAGTGATATGTAAATCCCCAAATACGACATAAAGCGTAATAAATCATCATACCTAAAGCCCAATCAAATAATAAAAAATTAATAAAAAAAAATCAAAAATAATTCGTCAATCTCAAATACAACATACAACATGCAGGTGTGGGTTAATTTTCCAATGCTAGACTTGTGAAAGTAAACAAAAAATAATAAAATAGATAAAAAGTAATTTAATTGATCAAAAGAAAGTATTACATTAATGATGCTCTAATAATATAAAAGAAAAGATATGTAGTTGACATGCCAACAAAACTAGGTAGAAAATGAATTAGTGTGAGCCATTGTATATGGCTTGGTATAAAAAAATACCCAAGCATGAAGGTTGCAGAGACTAATACAAGAAAATGAAAGCAATCTACTATATGGTATTTTTACACAAAGTAGAAGAGGAAACTTTGGATTTTGGAATTCCTAAAAATAATTATTGATGTCGAAGCATGCTTCCATAAACATGATATCATTATTGCGTTTCATGCACTAATTTTGTAGTTGGAATCGGGACCCACGTAACACTAAAATGTCTTGGATTTATGAATTAAATTACCTTATATCCTCCCAAATCTTACTATCATATTGTCTTACAAGATACACGATACACAGTAGTATGTTAAATTCGGATCCTCCATTGAAATTTAATATATTATTTTATATATTATATTATATATATTTTTAAATATATAATTATGTATGAATCATGAAATGAAATATAAATCAAAATAATGAATCTAAATCATATATATCTCAGGTTTTTATTTTATTTATTTAATTATAGCAACACGTTGACAATTTATTCATGATATATATGAGGGCCATAGAGCTTTTCTCTAAAGAGGGTTGGCAAAGGGATACAAATTGGAAAAGATGGGGACAAATGTTTTTTTTTTTTTTCTTTTCTTTTTTGCCTTCTCTCTTTGGTGGTTGTGGAGAAATGGGATCTTGGGGGTGGGGGGAATGGATGTAGGACTTGTGATGCATGCATGTGGTATGATGTCCATCCTTTGACATGCATGGTAGGCATGATGACAGAGGAAATCAGTACAGTATAGAGATATATTATATACTTCAGTTTGCTGATGTACAAAGACACAGACTGTACAGAATTGATTGCAAAAACAAAACAAGAGCCATGGACATTTGAACTGTGTTTCACTGTTCATACCTTTATTGCACGGGCTTACGGGTGGATTTTCGGGTGGTTAAACCGGAGGCCCGATTACAAGGGGGAGTTGGATTTTAAGTTGAGTCAATATAAGAACTATATGGGCCTGACAGGCCCACAATCTTTGACCCTCGAAGAGAACGAGGTTTGCTGGCAAAAAGCCTCAAACGGTAATAAAACTGTTTTATGGTGGAAAAAAAGTAATTTTGTACGAGTGTTCTGAATTACTTGGAACAGATCATAAAATGGTTATTGTTAAGCCTTCCAAATAAAATTTTATATTTTTCTAAAAAAAAGGGAGATTGATGTAGGAGGACAAAAAACAATTAAAAAAATAAAACTAAAATAAAATAAAAAATACCTAACAATCTTATTCCTCATTAATTTTTTTTTCTTATTTGGGTTGATTTGATGTAAACGTGGTAAAAATTATATAATAGTATTCAATCTTTCCATTCAACGCTCAAATCTATGAATTTATTATGGACGTGGATAAGATTATTTTATTTAGCAATATCAAATAATACGATCGATGATAAGAATGATATTCAAATAATGAAATAACTAATCTGATGCGTAGATCCCCAAATACGACAGAAAGTATAATAAATTATCATACTTAAAAGTTCAATCAAATAATAAAAAATTAATAAAAAAATTTCAAAAATAATCCATCTTTCTCAAATACAACACACAACATGCAGATGTGGGTTAATTTTCCAATGCTAGGCTTGTGAAAGTAAAAAAAAAATAAAATAAAAAATAGATAAAAAATAATTTAATTGAGAAAAAGAAAATATTACATTATTGATGCTCTAACAATATAAAAGAAAATATATGTAGTTGACATGCCAACAAAACTAGGCAGAAAATTAATTAGTGTGAGCCATTGTATATGGGTTGGTATAAAAAATTACCCAAGCATGAAGGTTGCAGAGACTAATACAAGAAAATGAAAGCAATCTACTATATAGTATTTTTACACAAAGTAGAAGAGGAAACTTTGGATTTTGGAATTCCTAAAAATAATTATTGATGTCGAAGCATGCTTCCATAAACATGATATCATTATTGCGTTTCATGCACTAATTTTGTAGTTGGAATCGGGACCCACGTAACACTAAAATGTCTTGGATTTATGAATTAAATTACCTTATATCCTCCCAAATCTTACTATCATATTTTGTCTTACAAGATACACGATACATCCTCCATTGAAATTTAATATATTATTTTATAATTTATATTATATATATTTTTAAATATATTATTATGTGTGAATCGTGAAATGAAATATAAAATAAAATATAAATCAAAATAAAGAATCTAAATCATATATATCTCAGGTTTTTATTTTATTTATTTAATTATAGCAACACGTTGACAATTTATTCATGATATAGATGAGGGCCATAGAGCTTTTCTCTAAAGAGGGTTGGCAAAGGGATACAAATTGGAAAAGATGGGGACAAATGTTTTTTTTTTCTTTTAACACACAAAAAAAAAAAAAAAGAAAAAGAAAAAGAAAGCCATGTCAATGGGGATGGCTCCCATGAGATTTGGAGATTGTTAATTAATTTCTTATGATAACGAAATGGTGTGACAGGTGCGATGGATTAGTGGGCAAATATAGATTAATTAAGCAACTTTAACCGAAATGAATAAAAAAATTAAAGGAGTATATAGAAGCATGTGATTGCTATAAACAGTGTGGCATAGTAGGTAGTATTATGTTTACTTAGTAATAATTATGCTATTAAAGGGACATGGATAATGTTTGAATTTTAGTTTTGTTGTGTAATTCGAACTTTAAATACGTTCAATACTTAACTAAAAATGTAAAAAACTATTTTATCTTGAAGTTTAACAAAGAAAATCAAATTATATTAAATAAATGTGACAGCAAATTTTGAGCGTGTAATTAAAAATTATACGTATCAGTATAAAATATATATATTTTTTTACATTTTTTAATTAAAACAAGAAAGGCTATAAGCAAGAGTGCATGTGAAAAATGTCAAAATGCATAAAAGTGTAGGAACAATATGGAATTATTTAATTTAAGAGGCTTGAAGAGTAAACTCCCCTTATTAAAAGTTATGCTCTAATAAATTAAGAAAGCTTAATTAGCACTATAATAAAAGAGTAATTATTTAAATAAAGTAGTGAAAGCTGCAGCAATTGTTTTACTGGTTGTTTTCATGGTTAAGGTGGACCGCCAACCACCATACAATTTTGTAACACTCGAAAGTGTATTCCCACCACCAAATATGTTATACGTATGTATATGCCTTCACTCAAAAGAATCCAAGTGGGGGAAGAAAAAGCAATTGACTTTTTAGATTTTTAACTAGGTTGACATTTGGTGATAAAAGGGTTTTACATTTTGAAAGCATCCAAAGCATATAATACCTCCTCAACCTTAAATATAGTGTGTGATTTGTGTGTGTGTGTGTGTGTGTGTGTGAGAGAGAGAGAGAGAGACCAAAAATTTTTCCCACAAGAGAGGGTACACCAAATCTATTAATGCTGACCATTAAATTATAAAAAAAATAATTTTTTTTTACCGTCACTGGTTTTTTATCAATGATGGTTCATGAATTGGGATGCAACGCACCAATCCATTCAAAAATTTTAGGGATATATAGAGAATTAGGGACGCAATTGATGTCTGCTTGTCTCCCTAGCTACACATGATCATGATTAATCTGAATTGAGAACCCCCACCCCCACCCCCACCCCCCACCCTCTCTATATATGTATATATATATATATATGTATTTACTTTTCTATTCTTGTTTGTTATTGAAATTTGTTTGTTGTTTGGAGAGTGGGCCTGAAAGAGGTCCACCAATGGGGCAGGTCCACTTGGGCATGTTCCCACATCCCCTTGCGTGATTTTGCAAAATTAAAGAAAAGTGGGAGTCCCTTTCCAGCCCCCCCACACCCCCCTGCAGGCTAAAAAGGGCTCGGGGTCCCTTTTGTCATGCACCAAAAGTGTGTGCCTCTGTGTGTGTTGAGTTGAGCCTCATTCAAGCCCCACCATGCACCCTTTCTTTATCTCCTTTGCTTACATTTTACATCTCCACAACAACACCCCCCCCCCCTCCCCCCCTCCTCTCTCTCTGTATTTTACATCACACTCAGACACGCACACTATAATGTTGCAATATACACAGAATAGATTTTCAGGGAAGGGACAGAGAATTTTGGGGTCCATGTTTGAAATAATTAGAGTTGTAAAGGTAGGATGCTCATGCTGAGTGAAGAGTATCCTTAAAAAATTTCTTTATGCCACTAATAATAATAGCACAAAATCATGGTATAATACTTTACCATGATTATGAGTGATACCAAAGATTGTGAATGTTATTCGTCAAAAACCTCATAAATGGAACAAAAAGGAGGCCAAGATTGATTTTTAAGGTTGAGAGTGACTATTCAATTTTATGTATTATTCAAGACTCATCACCTTTTGAAACACACCCCAATTCTTACATGCATCTTTTTTTCTTCCCACAACTATATATATATATATGATTCAACTAATTATTTTTATTTCATTCTTTATATACTCCTAAATGCTAATTAACACAAGCCAAATCTTTCCTACTTTAAAAATTTATAATTGTGTACACGCTTTCCTACTTATAATGCATGCTATCCTTATCTATCATAGCTACCAACTCAAACAAAGCTTACTAATATTACTCTCCACATTTTAGAACAAGGTCCCTCATCTTGCTATCCCAACTACATAATAAATTTCGGACCATCCATTCCAATTTAATATTTAAATTTATATTTCATACTTAAATTTATATTTAAAAATCCGAACTCCTCCCAACATAATAAAAATAGAAATCACATGTCGTAGGAAGTTATAATAACGTATTCTTATAACAATTAAGACATCATTAATCAAAAACATAAATTTTAAACTCTTTATTTTCAAAGGTATTACAAAACAACAGACCAAATATATAAGTCCTTTTGGAGGGAGGGTGGGGAGGAGTCTTCTATTCTGGGTTGAGACTAATATTATTACTAGATTCCCGGATAAAGGGGGAGGAGAGGTAAAAGAAGACAGTACACAGGTTTTCAAAGAGACAAAATCCAAAACAACATAAGAAATGTAGGCAAACTAGAAATGATTCGAGGGAAGAAAACTAAGGAATTTGGATAACATAAAAAACAAAGAAAAGGTGAAGTAATTGTGGTTTTTGTTGAAATTTTGAGTAAGCAGGGCCTTTCCCTTTCCCTTTCCCTTTCCCTTTGGTTGATTGAGAGATTATTGGCATATCATGTTTGTTCGAATAAGACATATTTACTCATTATCATTATCTTAGACACATTGGTCAACAGCTGAAGCCCACTGCATTTCAACAGCTTTCATTCATCTTCTTATAATCATACCAATTACTGCACCAACCACACCAAATTAAATGAATTTAACAATCACATAATAAATGCAATATACTCGTAATATCTATTAATTTGACAATGATTCATGTACGCGAAACTGACACTTTATATTTTTATTTACATGAGGAATTAGTCATAAAAGATCTTTTTTTTTTTTTTTTAATTTTTTCCATTACTGAATGGTGATAATGGTTTATTTATTATTGAGAAACTGGGAAGGAAAAATAAGTAATGACAAATGAACTGAATAAAAAATAAGACTGAACTAAGCCCATTAGAAGAAGTCTTTGGGCTGAAGCCTGTAGCCCTTGTTGGGAATTCAAATGAACTGGCCGAGGCTTGATGGGCTCATTGGAAAATCCAGCCCTCAATTTGTTGCTAAATGCCCCCAATGTTGGTCTGTAAAAATGCGGATCCGTTGTGGGAATTTTGGGAACTATGCTTTATTACATAACTTTTAATTTATGTTAACCAAGTTATGGATATGTTATACTTCAATCAATCTTTGTTATTTATTTTACTCTCTACCTCTCTTACTTTGTATAAATTACTAATTTCCTAAAATTAGTGCATCATTGAAAAATAAATTAGTGGATATCAACTTCAATAGTTTCATAATGAGAAAGACAACCGCAAACAGAAATTCCAATTGGGTTTTAGTTTACGTAACATATACTGGATGGGGAAAGCTCTCACAGTGTTGATGTCTCTTTTCAGTTTGCACTCTTACCATAATTTGGTTGTACACACATTTGATTTTAGGGTTTGGCTAATAGGAGCCTAAAAAACAGAACTGTAGAAGGATCAAAGTGAGAATAGCCAAAGATTTCCGGGGTCAAGATGAAATACGCACTAGAATTAGAGGCCAAAGTGTAACGTACAACAGATGCAAATCAAAAGAATTCGCATAGAGCGAGCTAAAAGCCTAAAACCCTTAAAACGGGCACATTGCCCTTACAGTCTTACAGAAACCCACAAGAAAGGACCCTGTAAGAAAGAAAGCAATCTCTCGATAAAGATGAACAAGAAGGAGGTCTTCAAATTGGCAAAGGGTTTTCGGGGGAGAGCGAAGAACTGTATTAGGATTGCGAGGGAGAGAGTGGAGAAGGCGCTTCAGTATTCCTACAGAGACCGCCGAAACAAGAAGCGCGATATGCGTTCCCTTTGGATCCAGCGAATCAACGCCGGCAGTCGTCAGCATGGAGTGCGTTTCTTTCTCTATTGCCTCCTATTATTGATTTTTTTTTTTTTTGTATTTGTTTCCTTTCTTTGTTTGAAAAACTATTGAGTGTGTTATTTAGTTGTTCCATTTGTTTGAATTTTGTGTATTTCTTGATTTGTTTAAATGTCAAATGTCATTAGTGTTGGTGACCCTGTTTGGAATAGTTTGTTTCTTGGTATAGGGCTGATATGGGGTTTTATGGGTGAGGGTTGATATGGTTTTGAAGGAATTTCTGTGAAAAAATACTTTTTCTTAAAAGTAATTTCGCATATCTGAGAGATATAGGGTGAATGTGAGAATGGATGGATTGGATTAGAAGAAACATGTGAGTGTTTGATTATGGGGCAGGAAGGAAGATGGACCAGTGAAGCTGCATTTTTGTGTGATTGGATTTGTGTTTTCTCCCTTGCACAAGATAATTATTGTTATACTTGTATTTCTGTGGAATAAAAGTACAACTGAATCAATTGGTACTTTCTTGCCGGCATTGGAGTTATAGTTTTAGATGTGTTGCTATAATTTTAGTTTGATGCCAGGGTATAATTGCCGAAATACAAAGATGCTTTGGATGAGTTTATTAAAAGATGTAAATTGGCATTAATGTTGATGATAATTTATAAGTAGTATATTCAGATGAGAGAAAGGTTTGACCATGGAGAAGAACTAGAGAGGTTTTGGGAAAATGGTGATGGGGGTAAAAGTAGACATAGGGGGACCTAAACTTTGATAGTTTTAGTTATACTACCCTAGCGTGTTAGGGGTCTTTGCCTCTCTGCATCTCTTATTGGTTTCTTTCTTTCCTTATGTTACCTATTATAGGCTACTTTTGTTGTTATTACTTGACATTGTTTCTTACAACTAGTGGTAGTAAGCCAGAGTAACACAGTAAGGTGTATTACAAAATCTCAGATGAATATTAAATCTTCCTTTGCAGCATCATAAGTTTTGGTATGGCATGTTTTATCAAACAAATTGGCATAGGCAAGTCCTTGCATGTTTTCAGTTTACACTTTTCTGTGTAAAAGTTCGAGGTTGCTGAAGTTGTGTTCAGAAGTGATTTAATCTTCCTTTTCACCCTTCATTTGCATGACAGGTGAACTATGGAAATTTCATGCATGGATTAATGAAGGAGAATATTCAATTGAACAGGAAAGTTCTATCTCAGATATCTATGCATGAGCCATATAGCTTCAAGGCCCTGGTAGACATCTCACGCAATGCCTTCCCAGGAAACAAGACAGTCGTACCGCCCAAAAAGGAGGGCCTTGCAATTCTTGTTTAAATGTCCTATTTATGTGTTATGATAGTGGTGATCTGTACTTGTCCTGTTCCTTTGGCTATAGCTGTTCAATCTGATGTAATTGCAGAAGTAAAGCCAAATGGATGATTTCAAATGCTAATGGTGTTCGGATAAGCATTTCCAAGAGTAAATACTCTGGGCAAGACCTTCATCAAAAGTTTCTTATTTTGGTGACTCTTAATGTGCACTTGTGGATATGTTTTACCACCCTCTTCATGGTGTTAAAGGTACTTAGGCAGGGCTGCGTTGATTACATTCTTTCTGGGGAGTAGGGGGTGTTGGTTATCATCGTCAGTGACCTCGAACATTTCAGCAACCTTCTGTTTGAATATATTTCCTTGAGAACAAAAAATTGTATGGTGAATCTAGTGCAAATCCACAGATATTTTTGGGCCAAGATATCACACTTATTCAGAATATCAACAACATCGATAACATAGTGAATACCAAGAGCACAACAATTATCCCTACTTTGCTAACCATGGGTGCAAATCATACAGCTATATAGTACCTGAATTTGTGCTAAGACTCCTAAAACTCAGTAAAGTTCAATTGCCAAAAAAGAAAAGGTCTATGGCAAATCAACTATCAGTCCATCACACCCTATGAAAGCAAGCTTAAGTTACATCATTGCTCGATTCTGAAATTCACAATCTGCTGAAATCCTGCGGCTCCCTACAAAAACCTATAACTGAATGTACACATACGGAACTAAAATTTAAAGCCCTGGTCACCTATAAACCATCGACGAATCTGTCAATTGACACCAGATAGCAATTTGTTTGCGTTTGTTGGGCAACTTGTCTTTCAACCCTCATATGATCAACTTGCATTTAGGCTACATCTTCAGGAGGCACTTTCTTATGATCATCCTTTTCACAGTTCAGATTAATATTGTCCTTTGATTTTTCACTTGAATCCACCTCTTTTTTCTGGTTCTCATTCTTCTTTTGGAAACGACCCCCCATTCCTCTAGCTCTTCTCAGTGCATGCAAATGCCGAGATTCATGCAAGTACGGCTGCGAAAATTAGTCAAATATGAAGAGTCTTAAATTTAGGTTCCACTAAGACATATATTACATGGCATGAGATCTTTATTGCACGTGTCATTCTTTCTCATAAATGTCAACAAATGTGCCAGACCATGGAACCAGCATTTGACTCATCACTAGACGTTACCATGTAGCAAAAGCGGCAGGCTTATTCGTCAAAACTACAATTTGAATGAACCCAATAATAAATCAACTAAGATTAACAGCCCAGACAAGATCAACAAGCGCATTCATACCTTTCGAGATTTGGCAAGTTTATTTTCTGACTCGGCCTTTGCACGAGATTGTCGGCGTCGCAAGATGCCATGATATTGTTTTGCATTGACAAAGACAGGCTCCTCAACTGCTTCTGAAGGCAAAGGAACACCAGCTTGCTGAATTCCCATCAACTGAAGGTGTACCTGAATTAGGAGTAGATTTAAAACACTCAAAGCTCGTGGAAGATTCCACTAGGATGAGGAGACTTGCATAAAAAGTACCATAGGCTGGGCAGGATAAGGTTGTGCTGGATAAGGCTGTGTGTCATAAGGAGCAAATATACTTCTGTAGTAAGGATCTGGATATGGGTAAGCTGTTTGTGCCTGCAACATTCAAAATTTCAGGTCAAATAGTTAATCAGCAATCATCAAAGCCTTACAAGTCAACTCAATCTCAGTATTTGAGGTGTGGAAATTAGATAAATGGATCAAAGAGGTTCTTGGGCTTAAAATGACAACTCGAAAACTGTTTTAGATTTCAGGAGAATCTTGAAGGGGATTGTCCAGGAAGTTTTGTCACGATTCTGATGCAGCAGAGATAAGGTATTATCTAAGAAAAGAAACTAGAAAGAGTACTCTGCAGATCAAAATTAGATCCCGATAGTTTTAGGTTCAGCAAGATATGTAGGTGGTCACAACTAATAACAAGACAACTAGCACTCCACATAATACCATTACATTTCCAACTCCAAGTTGAGCAGTTGCTGCATAGTGCATTGTTGGTGATGCAATACCAGGATGAGACATCCCATTAGCTGGAGATGACGGCTGGATGTGAGACTCTGGGTGCTTTTGTTGCTCATCAGCCTCACTATTATCTGACAATCATTCATATCATGGAAAGCTATAAATACCAGTAAGAAGGGCTAGACAGAAAATGCAAATACAATGGATAAAGGCGTAAAGGTGTCAAAGTCCATTGCCAAATTCTACGATAACACTGTAAAATTCATTAAGTTTAACATTTTGTTGGAATGGTATCATTAAGTTTGCAATACCGCTAAGACAAATAGACAATGTAGAAATTGGTGGATCTACTCCTATCTAACAATGTCCTTGCACATCTGCAAATGCACCAAACCTGAAAAGGTCTCACCAAGCTGTTATATCTTACTAGAAGGTCTTCCACTGGTCTCATCAACAAACTGATGATTGATAAATGCCATGGCAGTACTCCTAAAGCGAATTAACATATGATCATTGATATATCAAACACCATGCTTCACAATCACTATGAACTTAGCTCAACTATTTCCTCCCCATCTACAAAACCCTGAGTTCTTAAACAAAGTTCAACATCACCATTAAATCGTGTTTTAGTAAGTTATATGTTGCTATTTATCTGAATTCCCTGGTGACCTATCCCTTTTTATATTGCTGTATTTCTTGACCTGCACTTTCTTCCAGAGGACAAGGAGGCATCAATACGCTTTCAACAACTAATGTATGCTAACTTTCAACTCCACTACATCATTTCAAATATCAAATTTTCCCATTAGAGCCCTGTAAAACCCAAAAGGAGCAAGCCTACTCCTCTATGTTCAACACATTAAAAAATTGGAAACAAAGAAACAAAGAAACAAAGCAACCATTTCATACATGCACGTAACAATAAGTCCTTCATTGAAATTACCAGAGAGGCTGTGAACAGACGATGTCATAATGCTGATTGATGCACGCAGAACTGGCAACGCAGAAACCTGAATGTCATCAATTATGATAACGCGTTTAAGACCTGGAAATTGATTTTTACACGCATAACAGCATATAAACACCACAAAACCTCCACACAAACATACAGGTCATCTTCAAGAATCTCCAATAAATAATCAGCTCCGTCAGAATTTCAATTACATTGAATCGGCTCAATTGAGCACGAATTTTTTCCACTAAAATATATAAAAAAAAAAGAGAGCAAATTCAACTCAAAATTAGCACCTAAATCTCCATTAATGCAATCATTCGACAAAATTCATTGGCCTTCAAACGGCACATCAAAGATGAAGATTTTTTTATAGGAAGAGAATTAAAAATTAAAACGAATTGACGAACTTCTACGAGATTTCAAATTGTTTGATTGAAAATCTGATAGTTAGGGTTTGGGATTACGAAATTTTACCTTGGTGAGAGGGAACTCGATTTCACGAAGGTTGCCAAACTGCCAATAATTCTCTGTTCTTCTCCCTTACTTTCTCTCTCTAGAGCTATATAGTAGCTGGAGATTTTATTCTGTGCGGTTGAATGCAGAATTGAAACTGTTGTCTGTATCTGGGAAGAGAGAAAAGGGATGATTCTGAAATGGTAACGGAAGTAGGGAATTTCCATTTTTACCACGGCATGTACTTTGACTGCCGCGCTGTAATCCTCTTTTTTTACCATTTTTAGCTGAGGTAATTTCGAGAAAATAAAGTACTTCATAGACTTGAAAATTGAAATGCTATCTCATTTATATAAAGGTCGTAGTTGCGGGTTTGAAGCATCTTTATTGCGTCTTTGAAATGCTCTCTCATTTAAATAAAAATTGTAGTTAAATTGAAGTTTTTTATTTTACATTTGTATTTTGTATTATATATTATTCATAAACATCATATAAAAATAATTACTAATTAATTTTAATATATATATATAAAAAAATATTTTATACAAATAATGTGTATTTGTACTAGGCAATACAAATACAAGATGTAACAATAAATTATAATAAAATTTTTAAATTAAATTTAAAAAAATTCAAGAGTTATGCTCATATATTTTTGTTTGTATTTGAAATTCACTCTAACTTGCCTCCCTTGACCTGCTCCGCTCCTAACTCTAAATAGAATGGAATTTTCTTAGTAAAAGAAGATTTTGCAGATAAATTGATTTTTTTTATATTTTTTGACTTAATGATCTCAAATAAATTTTTTTATGAGATAAAATTGATACATAAGAGACCAAAACTCTTATTTGAGAAACAAAATGATGTATAAAAAAAGTGTGAAGTAGATGAATAACCAAATAAATTTTATATACAAATAAATTTTTATTTGAAAAATAAATTTTAGAACTGTAAATTTATATATTAAAAAATTAAAAGCAAGGTCACGCCCGGGGGTGGGGTCACCTTATTATTAACCATTAAAATTGTTTATTGTAGTAAAGATATTAGAATAATGTGGGTGTTAATTTTATTTTTATTTTTTGAAATAAACAATAAACTGTATCAATATTTCAAAAATTAGTTCAATATAATAAATAATTCTAAATTACTATAAAATAAATAAATGTTTATCTATAAATAGGACTTAGACTCACTACTCCTTTTTTATTTTATAATTGAAAGTTTTGAGGACTTGTATTTGATTTTTTAAGTCCTTTGGGATGCGGTAGCAAAATGCTCCGTAAAGAATCTGCACTCCAAATTAAGACAGGGAATATCCAATCGAAATTTACCGGAACAGAAGCGTCGCTAGTAATTGGTTACAGCGAGACAACTGGGAGAGGTGTAGGTAGACCACGACTGCAGTTAACCAAAACTCTGGGAAGAAAAAAGTGGAATATGTGGCTGAGAGGGGGGTGGTCCAGTGGTATTCCTGGTTTTGGGCAGACAGATCTGAGAAACGGAGCAGAGCTAATCTCAGCCACTACCTTTTGTGGGGCCCATTTTTGTAGATGGTCAGTGCCCTTTGTGAATAATCTATACGAGGCCCGAACTAGATGAAGTCAGCTTGATTTTTCTAAATTTTTAGTTCACTTCTCTTTCATTATTGCCCCTACAATATAAAATAAAAATTGAAAAAATAATTTATGTTCGAGAAAAATAAAATAACATAATTAAAAAATTATGTATTTATTTATTATTGACTTTAAAACTGGTTGTTGAAAATTAGTAATAGATATTATTACTTTAAGTTAGAATATAAATTTTGTCAATAATTTATAATCTTTTAAAATTGAGCACCAGTTTAAGACATTAAAAAAACATTACATATGTTTCTTAAGAGCAATAATTAAGAATTAGCGATAGAGCATCATACTTTAATTAAGATAGAGGGTTTTGAGAATAAATTTTAACATTAAAAGTAACGTTTTTAATAAAATTTCAACAAAATTTATTCAAATTCAAAATCGTAAACTTCGTATTTAATTGGGATACCGATCAAATATAAATTATTTTTTCACTTAAACACAAATAAATTGTCAGATTTATTGAGGTGGTCCTAAATATAACTATTAAATGTCTAAATTAGATAAATTCAAGCATGTAACATCAACAATGTTGGAGCATTAAATAAGAGAGAATACCAAAACATACATTTTGAACAATTGTTGGGGCCTATCTATAATTTTTCGGCATAACATGTGGCTTATCCCTAATTTAATATAATACGCACATTTTGTGGCTGAGGCATTGGGCCTTGAGGCGAGTTGAGTTCGGGCCATTTTGCGGCAAGATACTCAAACTCTGTCATGTTTTCAATCCTTAAATAATGGGGGTAATTCTGTCTTTTCCCACCCATAGCATTTGATACCCACATCAAAATTCACATACATAGACACGTGATTTGAATGTGTATTGATAAAATACTCTTGAAATAAAATTTATTATGTATAATTACATGTGCATAACATCTTAATATAACACTATAATTACAAATACTTCAATAAACTATAAATCCAAAATGAATGTGATCCGAATAAAATTTAAATTAACCTATTACTAGTCTTAAGTAATAAGTAATTTAAAATTAAAATAATTGAAGCATCCCATGGTGCAGTGTATAGCGTTTGAGTACCAATATGAAGGTCGAGATTCGATTCTCCTTGAAGGTTTAAAAAGATTGTTTGAAATGTGAACTCAAGTGTGTTGATGCTCAAACTAGAAGTCACATACCGAATTGTCGATGCAGAGATGTACACTGTGGATGTTCTTGGAGGTGGGCATTTACTCCAAAATTTAGTTGGGGCGTAAATCTCGAATTATTGAATATAAAAAAATAATAATAAAAAATAATAATTGAAGGGTAGCCCAAATCCTTTCCGAAGTGGTAGTGGGAAAAGTCATTGATCGTTTAATTTTGATGCTCTTAATGGGCTTTATTTTACAATGGTTCGATCCAAGCCCAAATACACCAATCTGATCCCCCAATTACTACTCAACTTTGCCTTCTTTAATTAAAAAAAGAAAATATAAAAGAGAATAAGAAGTGGGTCCAACAAATGGAAAACGGAGTATTCTTACAGAAAATTCCATGTGCCAACGAGGTTGGGTGATTGAGCGTCTTTTCGGGTTGATTAAGGCAATAGCCAAATCCCAGCTTTAAAAGCCACTTGTAAATTATTGATAAATGTGGGTATCTGTGTATTTTTATAACAATTATTTATTGATTACTGAATAATATAAATTAATAAATAATGATTGTAAGTGTGGGTATTTGTGTATTTTTATAAAATTTATTTATTGATTACTGAATAATATAAATTAAAAAAATAATGATTGTTAATTTATTATAAATTAATTTTGAGATGTAGTGATATATTTAATTACTTTATTTAAAAAAAAATTAAGACCCCTACCCTCCCTATATATGTATATAAATCGACCTAAAATACTTTATTGACAAGCATGTTGCATATAGATATTATTGATATGTATATATGTCCATTATATTAAAAATTATATATATATATATATATATATATATATAATATTTCTATATGCCTTACAAAAAAAAAAATATATTCTATATGAATGTAGACAGATTTATAATTTACTTAAATTGTGAAGATATGATAAAAGATGTCACAGTCAAGCATCAAATCCAATCATGTTTAACTTTAATCTAACAATTGACAAGAACAAAGAAAACTTGAATCTAACATATCAATGTTTTGAGCACTAATATGATAATAGAAATTTATTATTATTATCATTGAGGTTATTATTATTCATACTATCATTATTATTATTAAATTATAATATATTTTTTAAAATATATAAAATAATAAACAAATAAAAAACTCACAAGCCAATTTCCGAGCTTTTGAATACCTATATTTGGACATGAATTCAACTTGTAAAAAAATAAAACTAAAACAAACTCAACATCGATCTCAAGTCTCGTTATGTTACACCTTTTATCTATTTAATATACTCTATACATATACATAAAGGAGGTCAAATATCTATTTACGCCTGAAGCTGTCATTAAAAATAGAATGGCAGCTCCATCTTTTTAGTACATCACTTTTGTGTCATCTAAATCTAATCCTCTAACATGTTTCAATTACCAAAAACTCTTAAAAATAACACATGATTTACCAATTTTGCCCTCAAGACAAATAAAACATAGAAGCCCCATCAATCTAAAAATGCCAAAGTAATTGTTTATCTCAACTGAAACAATAACATGTTGATGCAAAGTATTATAATAATAAATATTTGATTTTTTATTAATAATGAAATTTTGGTTATTTATATGAATTCTAATATTTTTGATTAACTATTTTAATGTAATTAATCAAATGGAGTTACTAATATTAACATAGGTTGGTGAAAATGGTGTGGGATGAGGATGGGGTGTTATTTTTCATTTTTTTTCTCTTTATTATAGATTTAAGGGAAAAATAAGTAAATTATGGGCCATTTTTCTGAAAATATTATGATTAAATGAATTTTAAAAAAATAAAAGGGACTAAAATATGTATTTGAAAAATAGAGGGGGACAAATGACATCATACCTTCACATGTAGTTCTTTTTTTTATGTAGTTTAAGGGGCAAAGTAGAATTCAATTTACCAAAAAAAAATAAAAAAATCCCTCAACATTTAATAGGTACATGAAAGTTTAAACCCCAACTCACTCTCTCAGAGAGGAGAGGTTACTGAGAATTGCCAAAATTTCGCCCTTTGCCTCTGTCGAAAGGGTCAGCAGCCACCACCCCTTCTTGGAGCCCATATTTCTATAACTAAAATAACTCCACTTGATTTCTCAACTCTACACCCATACAGTATATATATATATATATATATATATATATATATATACCCTCTTCATCGGGCGCTTTTGTGAGATATCTACACTTGTCTTTCTCTGAGCCGAAGCTTTGTTCCATCGATCATGGCTCCTTCCGCGCTCTCTCAGGTAAGTTTTCAACTCCTAAACAGTTGGGTTTTTATTCTTATTTTTTATTTTTTTTGGGAGTTTAGAGTGATTTTATTTACTGTCGGGAAAAATCTTGGATTTTCTTGCAGGTCCCAGTTGCCGTCCCTATCACTAGTGATACCTCTCTCCCTAGATTCGTGTTTAAGGTTCTTGATTATTACCCTTTCATTGTTCTTAAACTTGATTATAGCTTCTCATGTTAAGATTGATCATATGAAGTTGCATGCCTCGAGCTATTCACACGAATTTTATTTCTTTGATCACGTTTTTGTTGGATTTTATGTGAACCCTCGGTCTTTATTTAAGTCAATTTAAAAATTGGACCTTATTTATTAAGATCATTCAAAATTTTGGCTGGATTTATAGAAATCATTTTTGTTTAATTTTTTAATTTCTAGTTTCTGATGTGGTAGTTCTTGTGTCTTGGAGTACAATGTACAAGGCTGATTTGGTATCTTGTCTGACGAAGCTGGTAACAAGCCATGCCAAATTAAACATAGCTGCTGTTTTCATGTTGTTTGGTTAGTTCTAAATACTTGTGGGTTCTGCTAGGAGCTGTCTGAACTTATACTTGTGAATGCCCCATTTTGAAAATGTCAAAATTACTGTGATTGCTAACATTTTGTTGGCCAATGGCTCAATTTTCTTATGGTTTTTCCGGTTAGGTTTATTGGATGCGGATAATATGATTTGTTAATCTCATCATGCCCAGCATGCCATTCTATGTCACACTTCATTCTGATTAACACACTTTCTTTGGGTTCTTCCAGTTTTTACCCCTTAATTGCATTTTTTAAAATTTGTTGTGCTTTCTTTCAAAAAACATAAACACATTGCATGTGCTACATGTTTATTTAAACTTCTTTTTCCCTAAGACAACATGTTATTTTGGTTATTTTGTAATACAGATCATTATAATTCTGCAAGCAATGGTGATTGAAGAATTATTGTTCTTAATATTAATTGCATCTCATTGTATTGCAGAACAATAATGTGTCTCTTCTAAATAAATCATGGACATTGGGCTTATCTTTAGACTCGAAAATTGCAAACTCACGGTTGAGGAATCGATTTGTGGTTTGCATGTCAGTGCAACAAGCCAGCACAGCCAAAGTTGGAGTTTCACCTTTAAGTTTAGAAGACTCAAAAGAGCCACCACTACACTTATACAAAAACAAGGAACCATATACAGCAACTATTGTTTCGGTTGAAAGGCTTGTTGGTCTGAAAGCTCCTGGAGAGACGTGCCACATTGTGATCGATCATGGTGGTAACGTTCCCTACTGGGAAGGACAAAGTTATGGAGTCATTCCTCCTGTATGTTTTCTAAATCTTTTCTGTCTCCACCATAATCTTAAGACTTCAATGATTCCTATAACCAAATTGTTTTATTAAATCTACGACAAGCTCTTGATTTTCACTTATTTAGACTATCATGAAGTGATCATGTTTATTCAGTCGCATTGGATGATTATTTTGTGCTAGGTTAGGTATCGTGTATGGTACCATGGAGACAAAACCGTGCTCAGATCACACCATCTTGGTTAATTATTCCTTTTTTTGATAAGTAAAAAGTTGTTAATGGGAGAAGAAGGGGCATCTAATCCCAAATCATCGACTCTATATCCACTGTTATGCAAATTGAAATAAAAGATATCTTATTATACCTGTATGGCCTTTTTAATTTATTTTTTTTAATTCACGGGTTACTCTTAGTTTGATTTCCTATTTTCAGTATTCTATGGGCATTTCTCTGCATACCTATCTTGACAAGAAGATTTTAAAATATCCTTTTGCTACATCTTCACTCAGTTCATTGTTTTCTGATTTTATTTTTTCTGTTTCATTTTAGGGTGAGAACCCTAAAAAGCCTGGTAGTCCCCACAATGTTAGGCTATATTCAATAGCATCTACAAGGTATGGAGACTTTTTTGATGGCAAGTCAGCAAGTTTATGTGTTCGACGTGCTGTCTATTATGACCCTGAAACTGGAAAAGAGGACCCTTCAAAAAATGGTGTATGCAGCAACTTTTTATGTGATTCAAAGCCTGGTGACAAGGTTCAGATCACAGGTAAGATTTCGATAGGTGCAGTTCAGGTGACACCATGTTTTTCTATTTGAGTTTCTGAGCAATGAATTAAGAAACATTCTGCTGTTATATGACAGTAGCACCAGTTGTTGGCCTCGTCACACTCGATAATTTTTTGTCTATTAGAAGACCTTTTCTTTCCCATTATTCCCCTAAGAAGAAAACTCAGAAGCATATTAATACACTTCGGTGGAGTTGTTTTAGCATGTTGAGATGCTTGGGGCAGACAAAAATTATGTGTGATACTGCTAATTGATTGTGTCCCCTGTGGCTCTTATAATAAAACCCAGGTTTATTTATTCTCCAATTCTCTAAAACATGAGGTTTGATAGATTCAATGAGTTATACTGTTTCGTTTTAACTCTTTACCAAATGAGGAACACCATTATGCTGGTCTTATCAGCTTATTTGGCAGTCCTACAACTTGGGGTTTGGATCAGATAATGACATATGTCCATTCCATCATAAAGAATTTCATCTTTACTTGTGTCAAGGTGCTAGCTTGACTGCCAGCTTTGTCAATCAGTTTATTACGTTAGTCTAGATTTATTAATTGCTACCACTGAGGATATTGCTACATGGTTTTTCTTCTTAGTTCATATCACTCACTGTTTGATCTTTCAATTGACTGGGCTCAGACAAAGATAGTAGTGGGACCAATGTTATTGATTGGATCTTTTCACTTTTTAATAACATCTTTCTGTGAGGTCCTTAACTGGAATTTGTTCACTTTTTTTTAGGTCCTTCTGGCAAGATAATGCTTCTGCCTGAAGATGATCCAAATGCTACCCACATTATGATTGCCACTGGCACAGGCGTGGCTCCTTTTAGAGGTTATCTCCGCCGTATGTTTATGGAGGCTGTTCCCACATTCAAGTTTGGTGGCCTTGCTTGGCTTTTCCTTGGGGTGGCTAATAGTGACAGTCTTCTTTATGATGATGAATTCTCCAAGTATCTCCAAGACTACCCAGACAATTTCAGGTATGATCGTGCTCTTAGCAGAGAACAAAAGAACAGAAGTGGTGGCAAGATGTATGTTCAGGATAAAATCGAAGAGTACAGTGATGAAATTTTCAAACTTTTGGACCGAGGCGCACACATATACTTCTGTGGGCTCAAGGGAATGATGCCTGGGATCCAAAACACACTGAAGAAGGTTGCGGAGCAGAGAGGAGAAAGCTGGGATGAGAAGCTCTCACAACTGAAAAAGAACAAACAGTGGCATGTTGAAGTCTATTGACACTGCCAAACTTCAAACCGTTGCTCTTAGAGGGATGTGACATTGTTCTTGTCATATAATATGGCAGGTTGTTCGTTAGCAATATGAAGTTGGGCTCCACTTTACATTCCTTTGTACCATTTTCTTGATAAGACCATTCATTTTTACGCTTCAAAAACTGGAATAAAAGAAGTTGCAATCTTTTCTGAAGATAGTCCTGTGCTTTGGTTTTATTGTGTCCTTGCATCCGAACATGCTTCAGTGGATGTGCTCGTGTCTTCTGATGAAAGCGCTTTCTTTATACATTTATTATCAGAATTTCTGACTCATTTGGGAGTCTGAAACTTATTGTATATCATGGAGATAGCTACTGATAATTCGGGGAGATGCATCAGTAAGTTTCTGACTTGTAATTTAGTTGCACAAAGTTCTTTTACCCTTTGCGGAGCAGAAAAACTGGAAGCAGACGGCAGGTCATCTCGTATAGATTCAGTGAGGGGATCTTTCTTTGTTTGATGCAAACGGAGGTTTCTGTGGGACTAAATCCTTTGTTATCTGCATGAAGTGAGAATTGGTGATCTAAATTCATGTTCAGAACTTTTATGTAGTGCAAGAACTATTATTGTCTTTATCCATTCATTTATCTTTTATTGAATGTCCATTTACAATCATTGTATCAAAAGTTATTGAATTGTTGCTTGATACCATTTTTAGATGGATTATTTGACGGGTCATAATTGATAAATTTCAAGTAAAAATCTTGTATTCATTATCTTAGAGAAGTGAATTTTGGTGGGCTTTTGCATTTTGAGGTTCCCATATTTTTTAACTAGTTACCATTTTTTTTGTACATAGTACTGTAAAAAGTAGGGGAATAAAACAATCTTAGAGACGTGCCAAACACTACTCAGACTTTGAAATGGGTGTTAAATAGCAATTATACAAAAATCAAAAGTCAAAAAAGAAAGAAAGAAAGAAAGAAAAATAGTCAAAAAAAATATTTTCAGGTCAAAGCCACAATTATAAGAAGATTGTTCTAATGAAAATATTTAATTGCACTCGAAAGTCTAAAGCATTATAACCATATTTTTTGGGTTGATGTTGGAAGATGTTAGTACAACAACTTCTTACCTTCCAAAGGGAAAAATTAAGTGGCCATTATGTACTCTAAGACATTATTAAGTACTTAATCAATTTTATTAAACGTATTTAAACATTTTAACAACAAAATTTTTAACTTGAAGAAAAGGCCTTTATTCTAAGTTAATTATTGTTTGCACAAATTATTATTTTGTAACTCCCATTATTTAATTAGATTTATCATATGATAATAGGGAATCATTCTCTAGCATAAAGAATGCAAACAGAAGAATAGTTGCACAGTCACGGAATATATGAAAAGGACAAGCTAAAAGAGGTGACGGTTGGCCAAATAAATAAGTATAATTGATGATAAAATCAATTTTTTTATGAAATTAATGTAGAAAAAAAAAGGTATTAAGCAATTATAGTAGTATGGTGTTTATTTATGCATTAGAAGAATTAAATTTTTGATATTTTGCTCAACAAAAATATATATAAAACGATAGGAATTCAGTTTAAACAAATTATAAATACTATGTTTTCGAAAATTTATTTAAAATAATATCTATTAAACTATTATGGATCTTATCGTATTGATTTCAAATTAAGAATTGAAAAAAAATTAAGAGCAATGATAGCAATATAACGTTATCTTTTTTGAAATTCAATTTTGAATTTGATTGTAATTGTGTTTATTTTTAATTCAATCATCACGCTCATAGTTTTGGGAAAAATTCCTAAAAGAAAGAAAAAAGTGCCAAAAAAAGTGAAATAAATAAAAAAGGAAACGCTGAAAAAAGAAAAATAAAGAAAAACAGAGACAAAAAGCTGTAATTATGATTTTGGTAAGAAAGGTGAACAAACTAATAAATAATCATTAATCACATCAAAGAAACAGTTGTAATCGTTGATTTCAAATCAAATAAAACGGCCCGGGCCCACCTTTCCCCTCGTATCCTATTCACATCATCCACAATCAATCAACAATCCTCTTTGCTAAGGATTGAAGGTTCCTACAATTTGATAAAGCAATTCTTCTGAATATAAAGAAAAGGTAATGACTCTTTCACAAATTTTTCCAGATCTTTCCTTCTTTTTTTTCCAGCTAATATGGAACTGATGATATGCATCCATTTGAATTTTATTCTATCATGTTATGCAGTAGAGTTTTTGAGTTTTTCAATTTGATTAAGATCAGAGGCATTGATTTATAATTCTGCCTTTAGTTTTTCCATATGGAGTCCCTTGCCGAGGTTACGAGTCAGCCTTCATACTGCAACACGGATGCATATTTCAAGATCAGTTTTATATTTTTCCTTTTGTGTTCGCTTTATAGGTCCAATTCCCAGTTTCTGGAAATGGGTTCATGCGGAATTTTCTAAATATTCCTTTTCTTTTTTGGTTTTTTTTTTTAATTGGTCAAAGGAAGGAATTTTTGTTCATCTAATTTTTGGGATTATGATGCTGTATCATATCAAGAACTTTCTTTTCTGTTTTTTTTATAATACAAATTATGGTACGGCATCAAGAATGAGTTTCAACTGCAAATTTCTTTGTTTGGTTTTGATGAAATTTATTCAAGAAATGACTTCATTGAGTTTTATTAGAGAAAATATGATGCTGCTTGAGGTTTATCTATTTGTTTTTGGCTTTACTTGTCACGGGCTCACGAAGTGGGTTTATTCTCAATCTTTTGGCGGATAACTGTGCAGGTTTTCACTTGTAATAAGGACGACTTCTGTTGAATGATATTATTTTGCAAAGAAAGCAATGAGCCACCATCCATCTGCCCTAGGGAGACCATTTTCAGGTATGGTTTTATGTATTCTTGAAATTATTTAAAGAAAATCATTCAGTTCTGTGGTTAAGTCCAGATTTATGCATCTGTTTCAATAAAATTTTCTTTGTGCAATGCACATGGAAGTTGTAAATTATAGGAAAAAATGGAAAAAATTTAAATATCTGACTTCACAAGTTAGGTGTGAAAAACATTATCTCATATACAGACAGCAATAAGCTATGCTAATAGAGAAGAACTGCTTGTGTTTAATCTATCAAAAGCTATGAATGGTCCCCCTGTGGTTTTCATTAGTTCCGTATTTATTATTTTTGTTTGAGAATATGCTACTGAGCTCATTGGCTTCTGATTGAGCACTTCATGTTGACATATAAGTGTTGTGGTTCACGTCATAATCAATATTCTACATGGCAATGCTGATTATTTGACCAATAAATTTCATTCTTCATTGTTACTACCATTTACATTGAATCATAAATTATTAACACATGAATAGATTCATGTCTCACAGCCCCTTTCATCATTGTGGTTTTATCATAAACTGTCAGCTTCTCCATATTATGCTGGTCCCTGAAATCTGTACAGGTAAAAGAAGATTGAAAGATCTTTTGGCTCAACGTGATAATCGTGTATGTGCAGATTGTGGTGCTCCAGATCCAAAATGGGCGTAAGTTCCTCCAGTCTTTTCCCTCTTTTCCTCCTTGTGTAGATTATCAATGTTGGACTGCCATGACAGCCTAAGTAACGACTAGTTATTGGCTTTCCTATACCATCAATGAGATGAGGGATTCAAGTTCACCCTTTCCCAGTTGCCAGTGCTCAGAAAGAAAATATAACAAATTAGCCTATATTTGCCAGCAGAATAATTAGTGACCTTTTTTATCCAGGAAATAAGTATAAAAAGTTGTTGGTAAGAAGGAGAAAGATTTATGGGTACATGAATATAGGGGCTGTTCTAAACATTGCTTTCAAAGAAATAGGGTGGGATGAAGACAAAGACTACAATGTTTATAACATTACATTGGAATAAGCCCTGGAAATTTTACAATATATTAGAGAACATATGGTGTTGTTCACATGTGTTTTACACAATCAAAAACAAGCATTGACTCCTGACCTAAAATTTGGCCAAAATTGGATATTCAAGTAGTGATTCAGGCAGGATTTCTTTTGGCAATAAACTTAAAATAAGAAGAGATAGTGAGAGTAATTAATGAGAATCCAGACTGCATAGCAACCCTCCTCAAACTACTACATTCACTTTCTATTAGCCCCTTACTGATTTGTTTAAAATTGGACTCATAGCAATCAACATGATGTAAGAATGTGAACATTGACTTTGTAGCTCTTTGGAGCAACATAGGAACAATTGGAATTTTTAAAAATTTATTTATTGGAGGCTGAAAGATATTTGATTCACTCGTTTGTGATTTATTTATTAATTTTTTGCTTTACAGGTCAGCAAATATTGGAGTGTTTATATGCTTAAAGTGCTGTGGTGTCCACAGAAGCCTTGGTACGCATATTTCAAAGGTGATCTCTTCAGGATCCCACCTGAAGTCTCCCCCTAAGTTTCTGTTTTTTGAAGTCCTTTTATTTGTTATATTTACTACTTGATCGTCTATCCTGCAGGTTTTGTCTGTGACATTAGATGAATGGTCTGATGATGAAATTGATTCAATGATTGAGGTTGGTGGAAATGCATCTGCAAATTCCATTTATGAGGCTTATATACCTGAAGGGGTGTCAAAGCCTGGACCTGAAGCTGGCCATGAACAACGTTCAAAATTTATCAGGTGATGCCATATATAAACTATTAAGTATTACTTTTTTGCCTTTTGTATTGGTAACTCTACCCAGTCTTCTTCTTCTTTTTGGCTTTCAATTACTTCCTACTGCCTTTTTCTGTTAACCAATTGCTTGTTTTTTTTAAAATCCTGGTAGTGTACATTCATAGGATTTTTTGTTTATTTAATTTCTGTTCAATTGTACTTTTTAGGTCTAAGTATGAGCTTCAGGAATTTTTGAAACCTAGCCTGCGTATTCTGTCCACTTCTTCAAAAAAGAATTCTTTGCAAGCAAGTTTGTCCAGGAAGATTATGGATAGCTTTCGAAGTTCAGGATCACAAAAATCAGTATGTTTCCTTCATTCCACTTTGGAGATATCATGTATAGATTGATGTTGTTTTCATATATAGACACTCACATTTGATAGCTGAGTCGTTCAATTGTGTGCATTATGTACATGGCTGCTGATATGTAATTTACTAGTGAGTCTGGTCTAGGTTTCCTTGGTTTTGTAGAATGAATGCCATGAAAGGAGGAGAATAATCTGGTAAGACAGGACAGATTCATCAAGATATATAATTTGCATGGGGTTCTTTTTGATTCTGTGAATATACATAATATCTTTGAAGCTAATGTCAAATTTGGTCGCAGGAAGGCATGGTGGAGTTTATTGGAATGTTGAAGGTTAAAGTGCTTAAAGGCACAAATTTAGCTATTCGAGATATGCTATCAAGTGATCCGTATGTTGTTTTGACACTTGGGCAGCAGGTTTGTCCCTTTTTTTTTTTGTGTTTTTTTGGCTGTAATGGATGAAATGGCAACACTTTTGAGTTGCTAATTCAGCAATAGGACTTCTTGTCTCAAAGATTTATAAGTATGTTGTCCTTTCATGATTTTCCAACTTGTTTAGAAGTATAATGCCCGGAAACTGCTTAATCTATTCAGTTACAAAAATTGCAAGCACCATAGATTTTTTATTTGGTATCGGCATTTGGTTTTTCACTTTGACTAATTCTTTATACTGATGAACTGAGCGGATTAAATATCATTGTGAACATATATGTTTCTAAGATTTTTAAACCTCTAATGCTGGTTCTTTCTGTTCCTAGAAAGCGCAAACAACTGTGGTGAAGAGCAATTTGAATCCTGTCTGGAATGAGGAACTTATGCTTTCTGTTCCACAAAATTATGGCCCAATAAAGCTGGTAACCCTCATTTTTGTCTTTCATTGGCCGCTAAACTTTTAATGTCGTGTTTGCATTGGCATTTTGCCTACCATGATAATGCTGTATTAGTGACTACTTGCAAAAATTTTAACTGCTTGTTTGCTCTGATCTTCTGCGTCTATGTTTTTAAAATTTCCATATAGATATGTACCACACACGGTCTGTCAATTTGTCATGGATGCCACAATTTATAGCCCTTCTTTGTTTTTTTGTTTTTCTCTAAACTACAGCAAGTTTATGATTACGACACATTTTCTGCTGATGATATCATGGGGGAAGCAGAGATAGATATTCAGCCGATGATAACTTCTGCAACAGCATTTGGAGATGCTGGAATGTTTGGAAACATGCAGATTGGAAAATGGCTGAAATCACATGACAATGCCCTAGTAGAAGACAGCACTGTCAACATTGTTGATGGGAAGGTGAAGCAGGCAGTATCACTGAAACTCCAGAATGTAGAATCTGGAGAAATAGATCTTGAACTAGAGTGGATTCCACTTGATCAATAATAGGTGTATATATACAGATTTTTACCCTTCCCATTGTCATTTGAAAATAAATTTCGTCGTCTATGACATTATTTGACTGGGAACCATACATTTGATGTATTCTTTTGTTACTGTTTTATATCTTAGTGTTTTTTGTACTATTTTGATGTATTCTTTTGCCAATGTTTTATATCTTGGTGTTTTTTTTGGTACTATTTAAAAATGTCACAGGAATTGTATATTTGCCACAATTTTAGCTCAAACTAATTTATCAAAATACCTTGATGATTTCATGTGCATTTTGTTTTATGGAGAAGATCAGCTAAGTGAGGGACTGGTGTCGATTCAGCTTCTACTTTATTTTCCTTTGTTTTCCTCTCATCTTTCTGGGCATATTACAGCTTTAATATTGCTGATAAATTTGGTTTCCTATTGTAAAAAAAAACGATTTTGTACCTCATTTTGTGTCTAATTTAGGCACATGCTTCATTTATTCGGTCAAAACTGGGAACTGGTTAATCATTGAAGTGATGTGCATAAAAGAAGTACTATAAAAAAATATAAAATCAAAATTTTGGATTAAATTCTTTTGTAGCTTCAAAACTAAAGACTTATTAGTTCCTAATATTATTAATATTCATAGCTTATAATTTTCTATATTGAAAATGTCACTAAATCTTTTTAAATATCTTATAAGCTTTAAAACAATAATTGATGCCATTAAATTTGGTTGAATCCTGTCTAGTTATCTTGAGGTGTTAGCTTGATTCTTGCTGTAATTGGATATTTAAAAAATAATAGTAATAGTAATCTTTTTCCAATGGAGTTGTATTGCTCAATTATTCAGGACTCGATAAATTATTCACCAATCACATCATATATTGATATTTTAGTATCATATCTTATGCATTATTGTTCACTAATAGTGGGATTGCTTTATCATGGATACACAAGCTTTCCTTTCTTTCGTTTTGCCTTTTTCTTTTTTTCCCCCTTTATCCAATTAAAGAGTGTAGATGACATGAACTAGATAAAGGACAATAAAGACTGAGTTCTGAATAGTGGAACGTGTTAGGTTCAAGTCCCATTCAGTTCATATCCTTTATTTTTAATTGCTGTTTGATATTTTATTATAGACACTCAGCCTCTTTTGATTTTTGTTGATATATATTGATAAAATTGATTGAATAAAAAAGGATAGTGTAACAGTTTAAAAAAATATTTGAATTGTATGATTGAAATTTAAAATTTTTAAGTAAAATAATCATATTTCATTTGAGTTTGATAATTAAGTACAACAATAAATTCAAATATCCAAATTACCCTTGGAGAAAAGGGCAAAACAACCAAGAAATCAAAGGTCCTTTTGTCGGCCTTGACGCTTGATGTGCAAAGATGTCTTTCAATATTTTATGGATTCTGACCCAATTGTAGGATTGCATAATCTTAAGTGCATGGACTTATAGGTGTTTGGAAACCATTTCAAATCAATGCTTAGATATAAAAATTTATTTGTAAAAAAATTATAATGGCATTTGGAATCTCATTTCAAATGAATTTTTAGATATGAAATTTTATTTATAAAAAAATTTATGTGTTTGATAATTATTTTTGAATGAATTTTTAAAATAAATCATTTGTCCAAAAATAAATTTTTGGAGAAGTTCAAAATTGTTATTTTTGAATTTCTTTTCTTACACTTTTAATAAATGAGTATTAAAGTATATTTCTATCAAATATTTATAAATATTTTTTAAAAAAATTCATATTTAAAAGTTTATTTTATTATTTCAAAAGTGTTTCCAAACATGCACTATATATTTGATAATTATTTTTGAATGAATTTTTAAAATAATTAATTTTTTTTAAAGTTCATTTTGGATAAGTGCAAAATTGTGGCTTTTGAATTTCTTCTCATACACTTTTACCAAATGGACGTTAAAATATATTTTTATCAAATATTTAATAATATTTATAAATATTTTTTAAAAGAATTCATTTTATAAATAAACTATCATTTCAAAATGCTAACATGCTCCATGTCATGCAATTGAGTGATAAATTAGTGGGCTACTGACCATGGGCCACAATCTTTCATTCTAAAAGCTTGACCTTATTACATCATTTATCTATCCTCATCATTCAAATAAAACGAGGTGTATAAAATTATTTTTAATAAAAGATTGATTGTGAATTAAGTACATTTGATATACATTCCTAAAGTAAAATAAAATATATAATAAAACATAAATTGAAATAAAGATCCACAATGTGAGTTGTTTGTCAACTATAATTTCTTGCTTTATGCTATATTGTAAATAAGTTCAAACTTTATAATCATAAACTAGTTCATTTTTAATTATTAACAACTCAGCTCAGAAATAAGTATAGCAAGGGCAATATTAATCTTACTGAAAAATTCATTTAGTAGATTAGACTATAATCTGAAGCAGAAAGGTAGATAGATGCATGGCCAGAATTATCATCAAATAAGATAATTTCAGAACTATTATACACAAATCAAAGAAGGGGGGGATTAAGAATTAAGAACTCCAATTAAAATTAATTAACCTAATAATCAGCACTGACCACTACTTTTCATTGGCTGCATGACTATGAGGCACAGAAGTTGGTGCTGACGTGGACGGGATTCTTTCAGCTTTCGCCTTCTGCTTTTGGAGCCGAATGAGGAAAACGATGCCGGAGACAACCAACAATACGACGCCGGTTAATCCACAAACCCCGCTCGCCACCAGCAAACCCAGCCTCACGTGATCTCTCCCTACGTCACGTGCTCTCCCGTCCTCATGAGCGCTCCACCACGTGTCGCTGATATTCTTGGCCTCAGGCAGCTGCACGGACGACGACGCGGTCGTCGCGCCGAAGAACGAGAGCATTTCTTGTGCGTCGCCGCTTTGAGTCGGCGGGGAAGAGTCTTCTTGATAGGCTAGGCCGTGGTCCGACGGGCGGAGGTCCCGCCCGCAGGACTGGCCGAGGATAGCGAGTAAAGCGACGAAGGCGACGACGCCGTATTGCGAAAAATTGTGGTCCATCTTGGAATTAAGAGTTAAGAGTACAATGCGACGATGTTTCTTTTTCTGCGGATTTGGGTCTGCACCTTTAAAGTGGAATGAGTGACGGGAAGTGTGGGACTGTTTTTTTTTTTTTTTTTTTTTTTGCCTTAACTCCTACGATTGTCAATAATCAGACAGTTAACTCGTGACTTCTTGTCGGAGAGAAACAAAAAAGTTTATGTAGGAAAAAAAGAATGAAGACAGAGCAATTATTAGAGAAACAAACAGTTGTACACTATGCTGAAGCGTTTGTACTGGAGTTTGGGCAAAGAAAAGTAATAAAATGTACGATCCACCGCGAGGTATTTTGTCTTTTAAGCATTAATGCAATGAAAAGGACTATTTTGTTCAAATGTGACACGTTACTTACGTATGTAATTTTTTATTGATGTAATTTCTATAACTCATTTTGGTCAGACCCAATTAATTAAAAAAACAAGTATAATAATGTATGTTAATAATTTTATTTTTCAATCAATATTAATTGATTTTGGATGATAATTATCCAAGATTATAAGGTTATGAGATGATTAAAGTGGTGCTTGTTCTATTTAAAACAAATTAATGAACTTTTAAATGAAATAAAATAATTGGAAAATGGAATAAGAAGAGTGTGACATGGTCATATGAAAAGTTTTCTTACCTTTTTACCACAAAAGTATTCCATATCGTCCCTTCTGTTGGCTTTTTCTCTTTTGTTTGGCATAGTGGCATGTGCAACCTCAGTTATATTCCTTCAATTGACTGTAGAATATTTTTTTTTTAAAAAAAAAATATTCTTTCATCTAAAGAAAAGTGTTGATATAAAACAACACAACACAGCCCAATCCAATTGGAAACAAAGTGGTCCAAATACATGTGTCATAGATTTTAAGAATACATTGAAGATACAGAAATATGGGCTTTACTAAGCTCTCCAACAAAGCCCATTTTCTTCCCGAGTTGTATTCTTTTCCTCAACAGAAATCAATATTTCACCTGTTCTCCCTCTTACACTCTATTCTGTGCTTTGATTTACTAGGAATAACAGAGCCATGCTCTTCTCTAACCTTCATGACTTTTACGATCAAACAAAAGAGAACAACTGGCAGCAGCCATGGCGATGTCTAGAAATCTGAGTTAAGTTGTCAAGGGGGTGTTTGTGTAGGGAAGAAGGCCGCACCACATGTTGAACTGAGAGTAAATGCTGAGGAATCTTCCAATGCTGGGATAATATTGATGAGGGGTCCCCCATGCAATGCTACATTACTGGGGTCAAAGTCCATCCAAGCCATTGGATCCTGCACATGAAGGTTTGGCTTGACACTGGAGATATAGGACAGATAGATAGATGATCATGGTAATCTCTGGCTCATTGGCCGTACGTGCAAAGGATAGAATCAAGTTCTATAACCATAATTAAATTTCTATGAAGCCTGAAAATTATGTGCGCGCCTTTTATGTACATAAACTTCGTTATACAAGCCTATAATCCAACTTGTTGGTGACACAGGTAGAAGCTGTCCTATCGCAACATCCAGGAATTTTCAGCATTTCTTGTTGTTGGAGTTCCCAATTCTTGGTTGACAGAGATGGTAATTGACAATTATTCAACTAAAAGACAGTTAGCAATGGGCTGATTTTGGTTTTAATCACTCACCAGAAGACAAAGTCCAGTCTTTATCCAGCGATATCCTCAGTCAGCTACTTAAGAAAGACAGTAACCTGGTAATGTGCCCAGCAACATGTAAATATTCAGATGTGATGGCGAAAACTCATTCTGGTTTTAAGATTTAAGGAGAATGCTCTCAATAGATTACCAGTTATGAAACATATTCTACTTAATTGGTGTTTGTTAAATCAGCTCTGACTTCTATCCATGATAATATGGTGTTGAAAACTTTTTCTGCACTCTCATTTGGTTCACCAATCAACTGGTGCCACATGCCTGCGAAGATCTTCAAGGTCTTGTCCTTGCTAGTTGCTGATTTATACAAATATTTAGCCCCTTCAGGGTCACATATCATGTCATCTCCACCATGCAAAATCAGCATTGGCACTTCTAATTCATGGCAATTTGTCTTTATGTATTCACAGACTCTCAGGAGCTGCAATGCAGTGGCTGCAGTTGGCTTGCCGCAGGTCCGTCGGTTTGGGCTCCTCTCTGCCAGCTTTCTCTTCCAATTCTCCCTGTACGATCGGCTCGTAGGAGGTCTTGTGATTGCTATCCTCCAAGAAGGTGCAACGAAAGCAGCAGCCGGGAGTAGCTTCTCGAGTGGCCACACAGGTTTGAACTTCTTCGAAATTTCACACATAGCTCCACTCAGTATCAGACCTTTCCATGCTGTTTTTTGCTGCACGCATATGAGTATGGCGATTGCAGCGCCTAGCGACTCACCATAAAGGAAATGTGGAAGCTTTGGATGATTGGCTCGAGCAGAGTCAAGATACTGCAGGCAATCTTGTACCAAGGGCTGAACATCAGTGATGTGATCAGGAGGGCCTTCTGAGAAGCCATGGCCTTGCAGGTCGAGTGCACAAACGAAGAATCCAGCTTTCGCCATGGCTACTGCATTTAATTCAAAGAGCCAGCTACTCTCCGAGGTGTAGCCATGAATCATGCCCACAAACCCTTTCAGCCAGCAGCTTGAATCTGCAGGCTGCCAAGATTGGGTGAATATTTTCATATTCTGTATGTTCATCATGAAGCTCTCTTGGTGGAATATCTGGTGTTTCTGGTAAAACTCCTCCTTTGTTAGGTTCCCATAAGGACTATTCTCATTAGCTTCATGAACTGGATGAGCCATTCTCACTTTCTCTTGTTTGAAATTATTCAGCCTTACACAATGTATGCAATCAGACATATATATGGGCTGTGTTCTTTATGATTAGTTGGCAAGTTCTCTCTTCCCAACTGTCATTGCGGTGCCGAATAAATGAACTTAGATTATATCAGACTAGACCATCGTAAAGTCAGCTGATTTTGCACTCTCTTTTGTCCAAAACATTTAAAGTGCCTCTTCATCCACATTAGGATAAAAATTTTACGGAAAGAAATTAACCACTGATCTCAAAATTGTTTGATTATGTTACTGATTGTGATTCAAGTTTCAACCACTTTTGCTGGTGATGGGGTACAACCAGATTAAACATCTACATCAAACAATTAATAGGTGTTTGCTCAATAGCCGCAAACATCCCCCCCACCCCCACCCCCACCCTGCATAGCAAACCAAAATATGCAGTTGGAGTTGGGGAAGAAAGAAAGCCTTCACATCAAGGGCAACAGCCAACAGGTTAGTAACTAGCAATAAATTTTAAGGTGCCAAAAGTTTCTCAGCTGCTGCCATAAATTTCAAACGTGAAGTGGTGGTTTCTCCACATGATAAAAGTCTTTATTTCCATTTGCATCAGCCACTCATTGGTACTACATTTGACAGCGTTGCGAAGCTACTCCTTGGTACTAACTTGACAGCATTAAAGAGCTATTAATGTCTTTGATTTTTCTAGTTATTTTAGTGGAGATGTCACCTTAGCTTAACTTTTTTTTTTATGAAAATTCAGATAAAATGCGACTAAGAGCAAAAGAAATTGGATTATGGGTTCAGATGCAACTTTGACTGCTAGACCAAATGATCCCACATAAATGTCCTTCAAAAAGGGCATTAAGAAATAAATAGTGGTCCAAATAACTCTTTTAACTCAAAAAAATTTCAGTCTCGAACTTGAGCTCCAATGAATTGTGTCTAACTCGAGCTCAATTGGCTCATTAATGTCGTTGCCTATTCGAGCTGAAGCTCGAACACTGTCTAAACTTGAAGCCCCAAGTCCCTGAGGCATCATAGTTTCAATTTTTATGTGGTTTGCAGTTGAATTCTACGTTTGAGCCATTGTAATGAATTTGTGTACCTTACCAAATGCAATGCACAGCCAGGATGGTTAAAATGAATTTGTTGGTGCCCTGAATTCTTCAAGTAGGTGCAAACCCTTGCATTTCAGTACTTGCTATGTCATAGTGCATATAATCTATGTACTTGTAATGGATTGAGATATTATGCCTTACAAACAGGCACAAATTTCGTTGATGGGCAAGAGCTAATAATCATATAAATTATATGAACCATGGAGATATTAGGATCTGCTTAAGTCCTAAGATGCAAATTCATTACTTCTATTTTTTTATTGTATCTATTTTTGAATTTATTATATCTACTTTTTTAAAAAAATAACACATTAATAATGCATATAATAATATAACCTTACACAAATGAAAACTAGCATTCAAGGAATTATAATGTCACCAAAATATTAAAAAAATGTTTAGAAAATCAATAATGATATAACAATGAGATACACATTTTTGTACATTGTAATTGTGTGCAATAATGGTTAAATATTGAAAGTACGTAATAAAATTACGATTCAAGATGGTAAATAATTCTTTTAAATTTATATTCCTACATGCGCAACATGCGTCACACTTTCTAGTTTTATTAAAAAACTGCAAAAACCAAACTGTGCGTACCTCTAGTTCATGCCATACCTATCCGCAGAGTCTTGCCTTTATCACTCGTTTGTAGTTGAAGGATTTCTCCAACGATTTCGACCAGTTGTTCCTATAACTGGTAGTGAAGCATGTGAAAGAAGAAAATCAGAAAACAATCTCTTCCTCCTTTTCATCTCATGATATTCATACATATGTAGAATTTAGTTACAATTAGCCCTAGCACAAATATTCTGAAATGATTAGTCCAGTAACATCAGCAAGTTGATAAAATTTTGAATATTAGAATCTGTAGATGGTACAAAATACCCCCATTTCTGATAACAAATCACTAACTCTCTCATTTAGCCACGGATTTGACACATTTACTTCCAATGTCATCGGTGGCCATTTATTTCCGTTTCTTTCATCATGGTGTTCCATGCAAACAATGCAGCTCCAATGGCAGGTTCCACCTGAGAAATCAAACACATCATCAGGGATAGACAATTTCCTATCAGAGTGAATTGAAAGATGCAGAGAGAGTAAAACAGGGAGAATCATTTACAAAAACATCAAGCAGGAAAAAAGGGGTGAATGGAGGAAGCAATGAAAAAGGCCTCAACATAATCAGCAACCATATTCTCTCCTTATTCATAAGAATAGCAGGTACTGACCTACTAAAAAAAGTAGTGTCGAAAATATATATTAACCGTCAGAAATTGTAATCCATTCCAAAGGGATGGGGTTCATTCATTTATTTAAAGATGTCCAGATCAGCACAGAGAGGAAAAATACAGGAGAAAAAATAATGACACGTGTTAGGCATTTCCATGCAGTCTGATCAGTCAAATGCTAGACTAGTTCTTGCAATACAATTTTAAAAGCCTATATGGATCCAAATTATCTGACTGCTCATACAGTTAAGTGTTAACAACAGCAGCAAGTTATCATAAATACTGAAATCAATACCAATTATTATTCAGGAAGAAATATCACAAGGGAGAGAAAAAAAAAAAGAACTATCCAAAATCCAGCCAGGAACTCCACATTGTGTAAATAAAAGAAATACAATATTTTCATGTGTAAGGACAATGAAATGCATGCTGGATTGAGACGTCTATACAAAAAGCGCCACAAACTAAACAAAAACCATGGCTCCATAGGATACCTAGAATGGTGAAAAAGATCACGTACCAAAATAGGTTTATAATCAAGCAAATGCAGTTAATACATCCAGAATTACTTGAACAAATGAGGAAGGCTAACCTTTGGTCTTATAGGAGAAGCCCCTGGGTAGGCCTTCAAAATCGAGTCAGTAACTTCTTTCCCTATATCCCACCTCTTGTTTGCTTCAAGGACCCCACCAACCATGACAACTGGGAAAGAGTCATTTCCATCTGCAATAAATTGACTTACTTTCAGTTGTTATCTATGAGAAGTGTGTGCTCCATGCAAGCTGAGCTGGCAGTGAACTTGATGGAGAAGTCAGAACATTGTATAGGATTACATGGAGATAGTTTTCATTTTACAGTTGCAAAATCTTAAATTCTTCATATCTAGGTTTTCAGTTGAAAGGTGACAGATTGATTATCAATGCGACAAGGAGGCATGCCAAGCAGCTATAATCCACAAACATTTCAAGATTTCTGCAACTGAAACTTTGGTACCTCATGGTATCAAGGACTATGTGAAATATTCTAGCTCAAGGCATAGCCCTTTGCTTCACTTGTATTAAATGTAAAGATAAATGAGGTCACACCTTCCCCAGCCAAATATAGTCGTTGAACAACAGCTTTCACACTTAAAGCCAATTCTTGCACTGCATTGTTCAAGATCTCATCTGCAACTTGATCACCAGCTTCTGCACAAGATACCACATGAGGAACTAGTGCTGCAATTCTGGCCCAAGATGAATCTGCATAGGTCCACCTAAAATCCAATAAGCAGTAAAATAAAAAATATGCTGAGATATATGGTTAGAAAGTGCAACATCCATAAAATCACTTCAGTTACTTGTGGTGTCGATTCTCAAATAACCAATTGAAAATATTCTTCCTTAGACTCCATGGAATTGTTCTGTACCTTAACAAAAACCTTAAAAGTTTCATCAAACTTTTCTGCAAGTGATCCCTGCTACTAAACTTCAACTCTTGAACACAGAAATTATAGAATCAGAAAGCATAAATAAACAATATCACAGTCATTTATTAAGGTTTACCCCATCTAGTTATTTTCCATATTGACAAATCAAGTGAGTCCCCTCATGAACTCAAAATCTCTATCGAAGTTCTATCAGTGAGACAGCAACTGGCAAAACTAACACAGAAGTGGCATTTCACAATTGCTCAACTAGCATGTGAGAATGGGATGCGGAATTACAACAGCTAATTAGCTGCTTTCTACATGAGTTCAAATATGTAGAGTCCGGAATCCAGTCGAGAGGTCTAATATCTTCATTATTTGATTAGAGTAGCATATCCTTTATTTGTAAATGTCAAATTAAAATAACCAGGCAATATTTTATTGATTGATTTGAGACAGGGGAAGGGGCTGGAAAAACAGCTCAAAGTACCTTCTAACCTCTGCCACATAAGAATCCAAATATCAGTACATGAACTCACTCATTATGATGCAAAGCATGAACAGAACCCAAGCTATCTAACTCAATCTAACAGCAAAAAAACAGCCTGACCTAATTAGTTCCTGCCTAGCAGCACCAACATAAAAAAATATGCATAGGAGATAAATTCCTACAGAGAGATACCTTATGATCTCATCTGGAGAGGAAAGACTAAGTGATTGCAGAAAACAATTTGTAAGCATCGTCTCCGGACCTCGCCCATCATGAGCCTTCACCACTGCTGTCAGTGCCCGAGAAGCAATTCCATAACCACTGGAAGCAGCAACAAATAATCAATCTAATTCGCAATGAAACATAACGCGTATACTATGTAGAGCCACAAACTAACTCTAAGATAAACTATTCTTTCTTTTGCTTTTACCTACAAATCATAGATCTTTTATCACAAATGAACAAATTAAATAAGAGTTATGCTGAATGCTGAGCAAGACGACATGTGAATGTTGATAGTGGAAAGGTTGGGAACAAAGATGCATTTAAGTCTTAAAACTAAAAAACCTAGCAGGGAAGAAGGGGGACACTAATTACAAACTTGATTACAAATCCATCTTTATGAGGGAAAGAACCCAGCAGCAGCATTTGTACCATAAAACCTTAAAAAAAAAAAAAAAAATAATGGTAACTGTGAAATGGTAATAGATAAAGATGCTTGCCTAAGACCTTCAAATTTTGAAGCATGGACTAAGTGTTTCTACTTTCACACAATAACTTCAAAATATATATCCATTAATCACTTCCAGCATTTCAAACTCCGGAGTTCAACTCAATTGTGGACCATTTTTGTCAAAATACATTTCTTGAAGATCTATGTATATAGGCACCTGACATAATGGGTTATCAAGGGCATGGAACAGATTATTCCCAGATTATCCCCATTAATGACTAAACAACTTCCATTTTCTGACTGCGTTATAAGTAAATTACATGAATATGGTCTCATCCAACGGAAAATACTGAAATAAGTATGATAAGAACACTTGTCATTGACAATTATCAGAGCTCGTTCAGAAAAAAAGTATTATCTAACCCAAAGTAACCTGTACATGCTGAGTTTACCTGCCCCAGTCACCTAATACTGGTCCTGCACCAGCAGCACGAGCTTCTCTTCCATCTTCAGTAAATCCATAAGCAATGCACCCAGTACCCGCAATCAGAACACACCCATGAAGTTTCCCCATTGTCCCGCTTGCAAGAGCTGCTACAGCATCATTCTGGGCATATATCTTTACATTGCCTGGAAATATTTTCCTGTAATACTATCATACACAATCAACAACCAATTCTAAAGATTGTGAACTTGAATATTCAGAAACAGCACACGTATGGAATATCTCATATGATTATACTGATTGTGGTTCCGCAATTTTTGTTATTAGAGTATTGCTTTAAGAAGCTTTAACCAAATTTTAACTTCAATAATATGTTTTGCATTTAACGCCAAAATGCTTCTGCCATCCAGGTTTTGCTCTCCCATTACATTCCATCAATTAAGTAGCCTTCGTTGGATCTTGAACTTATTGAAGGAACATGAAAAGGAGAAAAGAAAACTCAATGAATACAGGTTCTTCTTCGCCTTTTCTCTTCGACTAAATATAATAAAAGGTTTACCTCAATAATGTCCTCATTAAAATCCTAAATCTGAATGGTCTTAAAAGTTTCCATTCAGCATCTTATTTTCCTACTCAGTTTCTATTTCAACCTCCAGCAACTAAGGACTTTAGAATCACAAAACTTAAACAGCTATCGATCACAGTTTCCAAAATTTTTTACTTGAATTTCTCTAGATATCAATTTACCAGTGTGATAATCATCTACAATATACATGTTTCAAACCATATTGAAAGGCAGGAGATGAAGAATCAAATCTCTTACCAGTAAGGAAAATGGGATTAGTCAAATTAAACAGAGACACAATACCTCATCCAATTCAATATCCTCTCCTGATCCAATGGATGATTCACACCAGAAACCCCTAAGCAAACAGCAAGAACTGCTGAGCGATTCTTACCCGCTCTAGAAAGAGCTTCTTCTATAACTTGTTCAAGCGTTTCTCTGGCTGCTTTTTCTGTAAGACCCAATTTCAAATAAGATGAAAAAAATTTATAAACTCAAATCAAAGCATTCCATTATTATTCTAAAATCAAAGACCTTCAACTTGCATAAAAAGTGTTCTTGTAGATTTTGCACAGATCAGTTTACAATTACATTTTGCGCATATTAGGATACAAGACAACAGCCAAGTTTGCATAATTAAATACCAACCTTTTCTCATAGCAGTGCTCTTTTCACGCATACCAAGAAACAATGGGAACAGGAAAATGTGAATTTTTACAACTATTTTTTTTTTTTTTTGGATAAGTTTAATATTTACTAATTGGCATGTCAAGATATTAGGATGATTGTGAATTTTATAGTCAGGCATGGCAATTAACAAGTCAAGAAACAAGGGGAATGTGAAATTTTTATTGTTCATATCAAGAAAAATGAGCGGTTGTAGTAGTCAAATCAAGAAACAAGAAAATTGTGGATCTATATGGTTAGATATGAATAAATTGAAGGGACTGCGAATTTTATTGTTAATCCTTTCGAGAAACGAAAGGGGATTGAAAATTTTATAGTTAAGCATATCAAGAAACTAAGCGGATTGTGAATTTCATGCTTAAACATGTCAAGAAACCATGTAGTTGCTGAGAATTTTCATCTGTAGCCGTATCAACAAAGAAGCGGGTCCATTGCATAAACAAAAGTACCTCCGACGCTGTTGTGGTTGGAGCAACCTGCGGTGGCGCGGCCCAGAACGGGGAGAGGATCGGGCAATTGGCGGTAGTCGGAGAAGGGGAGAAGCGGCAAACATACGCATACAGTGGAAGTGGTGCCGCCGTCCACGCCCAAGATCACCCCTTCTTCAGCACTACAGCACTCGTCAGACTCGGACCCCATCACTCTGTGCCTCTGTGTGCGTAATTGTTACTATGTATGTGCGTGTGATGCGATTGCCTCAATTGGCAATCTGGAGGAGGTGAAAAAGTCAAACCTTGTGGGAATTGTGGTCATTCCGAACAACAACCGCTTCTTATGATATTACATTTACGACATCTTCTTTTTGGCATTTAATAAAATGCCGTGTCTAAATAAATGGAAAAAATATGGAATTTCATAAGAAGAACTGGAGAGGAGAACCGACTTTTCCTCGACTTTTTTTATATTTATACGTATAATATACAGTATAAAATACAATATTGATGTAGTTTGTGTTAGAAATTTTAATCAAATTCTACAATAGGTTTTAATCGAATTCTACAATAGGTTAGGTTCAACTTATGCAAGTTTGGATCAACGTGAACTCTATACACATTAATGATTCTTATCTAAAATTATTTTATATTTAAGTCAGGTTGAATTTAATAAAAAATAAAAAATTAAAAAAATTAAGAATATAAGTAAAAAAATAAAAGCCTCATTACACTTCTCATACAGCACCTGTGATGTATTTATATGCATTGATTATGTGTAGAAAACGTAATTCCTAAACATATGATAATATCTAAATCATTAGTTATTTATTACAAATTTTACGGTTAGTGATAATTAATTGGATCGATCAATATCTTGAAATTGAATCATATGATTACATTATTAATAAGTACGCGGATCTTATCATATTAAGTAAATAAAATTAAGTATGAAAGGTAAAATGATAAAATACATACATTATATTTTTAAAATTATAATAAAAATTTCAAATTAATTTATTTAACTCTCTAATGTAACACATTCGTAAAAAAAAATTTGTGATAATGCTCTAATTTCATTGAGTCAATAAACAGTACTTTTTTGTCTTAATTATCTAAACAAGTGATAGACATAACTATTTAGAAAGGTAATACCAAAGAAAGATGCACCTATGCACCTACACTCAGTGGTCGAGGCATATAGATAGTGGAAAAGGGGAATCCACTCTGAATATCATCGACCTCCATAGACTATCTTCTACGGTATATGTTGAGGAGATATGAAGTTAACTGTTAAGAGTCTGCTTGTTTTTTATTAATATTTTTAATTTTTAATTTTTAATTTGAATAAATAGCATTTTACCCTAAATTAACTATTTTGATACGTTACTCTCCAAAATTAATTTAAAGTACTTTATTTTTTCAATTTATATTTATTATAATATTTTATCACAAAATAGTATTTTCAAATCAAATTTTATTGAAAAGCTCTTCATAAGCTACCGTCGTGCATTTTTTCCTCATCTTTCTCGTTCAAAATTAAGAAAAAAAATTTATAATATTTTTATATTATTGTTAGTGACATTTTTACTACAAATAGTACCAATCGCAGTATCAAAAATAAATTAAGTGATTGCAAATAATAACTATAAATAATATGAATTGCACAATTTATTGTTATTCATATTGCGAATAATAATATTTGCAGCAAAAGTTCAATCGTTTGTTATGCCTTCAGCATTAACAGTAATAAAAAAAAATATTATGAAATTTTTTTCTTCACTTTTGAGCAAAAAAGAAGAGAAAAACATATTTTTTATATTGTAATTGACATTATTTACCAAAAAATACTACTATTTATTATGTTTTCACTATTGACGGTAATAAAATAAATATTAAGCAGCATTTTCTTGTCTTTCGAGGGGAAATAGGGGAAAAAATTGTGATGGCACTAATGAAGAGTGTTTAAATAAAAATTTGATGTTAAAATAAGATAAAATATTATAACTAATATAAGTTCGGGGACAAAGTCCGTTAAATTAATTTTGGAGAGTATAGTGTTAAAATGATTAATTTTGGGGATTGAATTGTCATTTACTCTTTATATTTTCATTGTAGTTTGTTATGATTTTTTATTTGTGAAAAATAAAAATATATTTAAATTAGTTGTGTAGAAATATTCATTTATAAAATTAAAAATAATATAAAAATAACAATCTATGGGTCTCAACTTTTTTCATGTCATATTAATTAAATAATACTGAGGTAATATTATCTCTTATGAATTTTATTTTTTCTTTACATCCCATCAATCAAATTAAGCTAATCAATTATTATAATTATATTATGGGAAGAACAAAAAAAAATTATTACTTAATTAGTCAATAAATTTTTATTATTTTTAAATTAGTGGAATTGACATCAAATAGTAATGATGTAGATTACTTTAACAAAATATTGTATATTAGGTTTGAAAATAATGATTACAAGATAGAAATAAGAACAAGTGGTATTTTTCTTGAAAATTGATTAAACAAACATATTTTTTTTTTTTTTTATTTTTACGGATAACGAGCTATTACCCATTCGTTACATAGCATAACATATCAAAAGCTAATCAAGTAGACAAATCATATTGCATTTAATATAAATAAACTGTTAGAATAATAGACTAATTAGTACTCTTCCCGTTTGATGAGAAGCTAAATCAAGTAGATAATATTTTTCTAACAAATCACACTGCATTTAATATAAATAAACTGTTAGAATAATAGATTAATTAGTACTCGGACGATTTGGTGAAGCTCGAACTCAAAATATTTAAATTTTATAATATCAATTTAACCATTTGAATTTGATATTATATAGTTAAAAAACAAAAACATAAAATAAAAATGAAACAAAATACATTGCGTGTAATTTAATATTAAATGGGCAAATTAGGTAGTTCGCACTTGTTGCTCTGGCTACAACCTTATATAATTATTGTCATATTTTATATATTCAAAAAATATTTGTCAAATACTGCAGGTACACGGTGCACCTAACTTCATTCAAACATGAATATTTTAAATAATAAAAAAATAAAAATAAAAATAAAACTAAATACATCACTTTTAATGTAATTTTTAAATGGACAAATTAGGTATCCCGCAATTATTGCTCTGGCTACAACTTTATATAATTATTCTCAGCTTTTATCTATTCAAAAAAATATATGTCAAATATTGCAGGTGCTTGGTGCACCTAACGCAATTAATCATGGCAATAGTATAAATAATAGCGCTAGTCCCATTAACTATATGAATATTACCTAATTTTTAGCATATTTGGCTAAAATATGATTGATGACTTGTTTCCAAGTCTTACTCCAGCAATACTTGAAGCCATGGTAACAAATTGGAGATGAAAATTTAATTTGTTAGTCCTAAAATTTAAATTTAGACTAATATTGAGGATAATTTATAAAAATAAAAATAAAATAATATACCGTTTATGTAATGACAAATATTACATAATAATCAAATTTTTTTGTCTCGAAACAATTCATAAAGAATATTTAAAAGTCCAAAGCGTCACAATATTTTTTAATTTCCTTTGAATTGTTTTGAAATATTTGCGGAACTCATTAATATAAAGTCACTATTAATTAAAGAAAATATATATTCCACAAGTCCAAATATATGACTATTATTTTTTTAAGATGTTTTAAAATAACGTTTTATTTTTACTAACTAAATAAAAATATATAAAAAAAATATTTTCCTAAGATTATGGTGGGAGTGAAATGAAAGTCTTTATTTTGAAATGAAAGAGGTAATAATTATGTGCCATCATTGTGATGGTGGTAGAGTATATTACACTCCATAATTATAGTTTTGAAATTATTCAACCACCACCTTGATTAAGAATTTAAGTGGATTACGTTAAAACACTACATTAATTAGACAATATTTGAAAGGAAACAATGTTTCCTGCCTAATTAACGAAACATGGTTAAAAATTGTTGGTGATTACCAATTCTATCCATAACAACTACTATATCAGACAATGCCATCCAATTTTGTCTCTCGCCTAAGAATGGAATCTGAGACACAACATTAATTATAAGATATATATATATTTATATAAGCACTCATAATTTTTATTAAAGCCCTTAAATAAACAAATATTGACAAATGCTTTGCTCAATCGTCAACTATGAGTTTTTTAACACATATAATATTACAAGAAACTATTTTTTATTCTTGATAAAGTATAAAAAATAATAATAATAATTATTATTATTATTATTATTATTTTGACAGGCTACGTTGTCAAAATGCTAACTTATTACCAAGAAGAAACAAATTGAGCCTAGGAAGAATAATAATGACAATGATTTTGTCACTTAAAGCAAATCGAACATGTTAGTAAGTTTTAGTAGATATTTCTATTTAAGAAATGAGAGTTTGCTTTAATCTTTTCAGTGCGCTAATTCTTAAATGCACGTTTAAACAATAACCATATACAATGTTTTAATTACACAGGAAGATATTAAACACATATGCATCAAATTTCAAATTATCTATTTTAATTTTATATTGTATCTTATATTTCATAATATATATATATATTAAGTGTATACAATTAATTTTAAATATATATTTAATCAATAATTTTATACATATAACATGCATATATTTTATAAAAATAAAATATAATACAAAATTATAATAAAAAATTAAAATTACAACTCTTTAGTTTTAGTGGATTTGGTATCTTTAATCACCCCACTGATTGGTGCTGGCGGTGGAGTACTGAAAGAAAAACTCAAAACAAAAAGACACAGAATCCTGAATCAATGGCATCAATTATTGAAGTGGAGAACCATCCAAAACTAGGAGACAGAAAACAACCCTTCAAAATTTGTAGTGGTTGAAAATGATAACGTCAAATTGAGTCGCTTAAATAGTCATCCAAAACACATGGTTGTTCGTCACTCATTTTTGGACTAAACGTCCAAATTTTTTTTTTTCTTTTGGAGCAAAAAATAAAAAATAAAAAAAATAGGGCGTCCACACTAAATTTCATGGAAATTGATGTCCTAACGAAATAATAATAATAATAATAATAATAATAATAAAAAAAAAGTATTGAAATGGACAAATGGCAACGAGATATGCTTTTTATATATTATCCATACCCTCAATCAGTTAGTCTATTTGGGTATAATGTGAAGTCTAATATTATTTAATCTTTAAGTAATAGAATTTGTGATTTTTGAACAATTTAGTGTGGGAAATAAAAATCTATCTATAAAATAGATGGATTTATTTAAAAAATATTTATAATTATTGTTAAATGTTTAGTAAAAATGTATTTTAACGCCCATTTAATAGAAGTGGAAGAAAAAAAATTCAAAAGTTATAATTTTACATTTCTGCAAAATGTACTTTTGAAAAAGTGATTTATTTTAAAATTTCATTCAAAAATAATTACCAAACATATAATTTTTTTATAAATATACTTTCATATCTAAAAATCCATTTGAAATAAGTTTTCAAATATGCTCTTAATACTTCATATTCATTGTATTAATAAATACTATTTGATTTTTTTGAAACTGATGTTAGTATACTAATTAGCATATTCAAATATTTTTATAACAAATAATTAATTTGTTTATTGCTGTATTAAGAACTAGTCAAATTTACTAGTTAACAATGCCAATTGAGATCTCTTAATTTGGTTCAAAAGGGGTATTATATATCATCCTTTACAAAAAAATTATTAATAACTTGGTATTTCAATCATTTGTTTCAATTTATATTTCATCATATATTATATTTTATGAATACACATTAAATATATGTAATTTATAATTGTATATTTACAATTGACGTTTATCTATGATTTAAAATAGAAAATAAAACATCAAACACAGACAGAAGAATTGTTAATTATTTGAGAAGTTTAATTTAAGCAATAGGCTTAATCACCATTGTTTTTAAGGATAAAAGAATAACTTTATAAAATTTATAAATTTTTAATCTAAAATTTCAAATGAGATTAGATTACTCTCGTAACTTTGGTACTAAGGGAGCATTTATGTTTCAGAAAGATAGAAAAGATTTGGATGTGCTTGTTTGGTATCTCATTTTTGAGAAATTATATATATGAGAAAAAAGTGAGAGAAAATAGTTTAAAAGAAAAGAAAACACTTCTTGATAATATATTTGGATAAGGAATAAAAGTATAATTACTACAATTAAAATAGAATATATATTTTAAATATTTGAATGTGTATATATATTTAATAATAGTATGCAGATGAGAAATAAAAGTGTAATAAATATAAATATAATATTTTTTTATGTGAAAATATAATTAGATGTGAATGTAATATTAAAAAATATATTTTCGAGGACTTTTTAGGAGAATTGCTCGTCTATATATATTTTTGTGGGAAAAAAACATATTCTGACATGAATTTATGAAAAATTAACTCAGGCAATCACAGCTATTTTTCTTTTGTTTTTATCCTTTTTCCGCGTCCTATTGTCCCCCCCAGGTACAGGAGGGTACTATTGGTACGGAAAAGCAAGAAGACAAGAGATTATACTTTATTTAATCACAGCGCACCAGGGGCAATATTGAGAGTCAACAGAAAATAAATTTGGACTGTTGATTATCTTCCAGACAAATGCATGTGATGGTAGCCCCAAATAATGGAGGTCCATGCTCTGGCACCAACACCAGCCACTCACCCCAATTTCAAATAGATAAAAATTAAAATAAATTGTTAGTGAATTAAATTCTTAAATTCAGCTAAAGTAATGACTGCTGAATACTAAAGCAGTTACAACTCACAGCAAAACACTTTATGTAATAAAGTTGGCTCATACAGATATGCTCATACAAGATTCTTGACACTTTTCCTAAAATAAAAACATGACATTACAATATGACATTAACGTTTCCAGACTGTATTTGAAACTTCATTTCCAGCCAACCCTTTTTTCCATAATCTCCAATAATTTTCAAGAACTCCTTTTTTCAGCAAAACCAGATTTTGTTAGTCTCTTTGCTGATTTTCAGCATCACTGTTAAGGAAAAAGATTGCATCTTTGCAAATTTGATATAGTGTTCCATAGCATTTTCAAATCCCCTCCTCTTTTTGTGATTTTGTTTTTTTTTTTTATTTTGTGCTTCTTGCTTAGATCTGCTTGCTGATTGGGCTTTAATTTATCCAAGAAGTGCTTGATTTAGCAGTTCTTGGCGGGCTTCAATCTTTCTTATGTTTGATGAAGGTAAGTGTTTATACTTGAATTTGGTTTGTGTTTTTGAGGTTTGTCATTGAGATAGGATCTTGGTTTACTAAGAGAATGTGTGTTTGGACTAAATGTATGCACAAGACAGGTGTCTTCGTTAAGTAATGTTGTGTTTGACAGGAAGTCAGTACTGTGATTCAAGATTAGGGTTTTTCATATTTTCATTGATGCCCTTCCGTCTTGGAGTGCTTATTGTTGGTGCTTGAATTGGCTGCTGATTTGTGAAGTAAAAGAAAGGTGAAAAAAGAAAAAAAAAAAAAAAAAAAAGAGGAGTCTTGGTTTGGTTCAGCCAGGGGTGAATGATGAAGGTCAAGGGCACAGGGATCTTGGGCGTATTGCTTCCGGTGATTATGTTTGTGCTTGCTTGCTCTGCGGAGGCTCAGACGATGTCTTTTCTGTTAAATTGTGGGACAAATTCCAGTGTAAATGTCGATGGAAGGAGATGGGTTGGTGACACAGCTCCCGGGAATAATGTCAGCCTTAGTGCCCCAGGAATTGAGGCCTCGACTACTATGTTCAATGGTGATCCAGTCTATGAGCCACTTTACAGAACTGCTAGAATTTTTTCTGACAGTTTGAATTATACTTTTCAAGTACCAAATGGGGATTATTTTCTTAGGCTTCATTTTTACCCATTGGCATTTGATGGATATAATGCCAATGAGTCTTACTTTTCTGTTGAGGCAAATGGTTTGAAGTTGGTTTCTGAGTTTAATGTCCCTGGTGCGATTTCAGAAAAGAATTTGAACTTGCTAGGATCTGGAGCCAATTCTAGCTATTACTATATGTTGAAGGAGTACTTCTTTTCTGTTGACACCAACTTAATTGCGGTAAATTTCATTCCATCCAAAGGCTCTTTTGGTTTGTGAATGCAATAGAAATTATCCCAGAGGGAAATAAGCTGTTCATTGACTCAGTGAGCCGAGTTGGTGCGACTGGAGGCAATGGCTCATTGAACTTGAGCAAACGAGGGGTTGAAACCATGTATAGATTGAATGTTGGCGGTTCATCTATTAAACCCTCACAAGATTCATTGTGGAGAACCTGGGAAGCAGATTCAAGTTACATGATCAATGCAGATGCTGGTTCAGAAATCAGAAACAGATCTAATATTACTTATGCCAGCCCAAATGACACTGCTGTGGCTCCTCTTGTGGTGTATGAAACAGCGAGAACTTTGACAAATACTGAAGTCATGGAGAAGAGATTCAACATGTCTTGGAAATTGGAAATTGATCCAGATTTTGATTATCTAGTCCGCCTGCATTTCTGTGAACTGTTTTATGATAAGCCAAATCAGAGGATTTTTAGAATATTCATAGACAATAAAACTGCTGCTGACAACTTTGACGTCTATGTTCGAGCTGGAGGAATGAACAAGGCTTATCATGAGGATTACCTCGATTCTATTTCCTCCAAAAGCAACACCATTTGGATACAGCTAGGTCCTGACACTACAACAGGTTCTGCTGGAACTGATGCTCTCTTGAACGGTTTGGAGGTTTTCAAGCTTAGTCGTAATGGCAATCTAGCTTATGTACAGACGTATAGCAACGTAAAAGTGAAGAGAACTTCTAGAAGTTTGGTCCTTTGGGTGGGCATTGGAGCAGGTATTGCTTCTATTGCCATTCTTGTAGCTATATGTATGCTGATCATCTGGTTCTGTAAGAAAAGAAGAGAAGAAAATGATACCAAGAAGAGCCCTCCTGGCTGGCGGCCTTTGTTCCTCCATGGATCTGTTGTGAACAGTACTGCTAATGCAAAAGGGTCAACTAGATACCAGAATCTGAATGGACAATTTGGCACTGTTAGATCTGGAAGGCGTTTTACATTAACCGAGATTAGAGCAGCAACGAATAATTTTGACGAAAGTTTAGTGATTGGAGTGGGAGGATTTGGTAAGGTGTACAAAGGAGAGATTGATGAAAGCACCCTTGCAGCAATTAAGCGATCCAATCCGCAATCTCAGCAGGGCCTGACAGAATTTGAGACGGAAATTGAAATGCTGTCAAAACTACGGCACAGACATCTTGTCTCCTTGATTGGATTCTGTGATGAACAAAATGAGATGATCTTGGTATATGAGTATATGGCTAATGGAACTCTCAGGAGTCATCTATTCGGGAGTGACTTACCGCCATTAAGTTGGAAGCAACGACTAGAAATATGCATTGGTGCAGCCCGAGGACTACATTACCTTCATACAGGATCAGAGAGAGGTATTATCCACAGAGATGTCAAGACAACCAACATATTGTTGGATGAGAACTTCGTAGCTAAAATGGCTGATTTTGGGCTGTCCAAAACTGGTCCTTCATTGGAGCACACTCATGTAAGCACTGCGGTTAAAGGAAGCTTTGGTTATCTTGATCCTGAATATTTCAGAAGGCAGCAGTTGACTGAGAAATCTGATGTCTACTCATTTGGTGTGGTTCTCTTTGAAGTTGTTTGTGCACGAGCTGTTATTAATCCAACACTGCCAAAAGATCAGATCAATCTTGCAGAATGGGCAATGCGTTGGCAACGGGAGAGATCACTTGAAAGCATTCTTGACCCACGACTCAGAGGAAATTATTCTCCAGAATCATTGATGAGGTTCGGAGAGATTGCAGAGAAATGTCTTGCCGATGAGGGGAAGATCAGGCCGACTTGGGAGAAGTTTTATGGCACTTGGAATATGTCTTGCAGCTTCATGAGGCTTGGTTGCACAGCAATGCTGGAGATAACTCAGTTTCCATACTGCAGAATTTGGGTTCCATGATGAGGAGGAGTCTGAGGTGGTTCTGGATGCTTCAAATTCAGGTACCGGCATGCAGATGAAAACTAAAGAAGATGGCGAATCATTCTTAAAGACAGATAACATGCTGGCATCCAATGGACCCATGGATCCTATGGCTGTTGGCGTCGATGAATTTTCACAGATGGTAAACCAACAGGGAAGGTGAAGACCAGTGGCTATACTGATCATCTGCGGATTTTGGGATTACTTCTTCACATTTTTTCATGTGCATGCAATCCATTAAGGCTGTGAAATCCTTGTTAAGAGTTTACGTCACACCAGTAGAGAAAGGAGGTGTAGATGGACAAAGTGGGCATAGTTTAGTATCTGCTGCCTTTCAAGTCTTTTGTTGTTTGAGCTTTCTTCAAAGAACTTTGTAATCGGTCCAATTCTTTCATTCTTGTTTGATGTCTGGAAGCTGTGAGATTTCACATGATGTTTCGGCTTAAGCATATCAGGCATTGAGGAGTACGTGTTGTTTCCGTTCTATATGTAGGCTTTTTCTTGAAGTGCTGGCCATCTCCAATTAATGTTATCTGAAAGAGATCAAGAATACCATGTATGACTGCTGGAGAGTAGCTCATGGCCGATCTTATTCGGATACAATCTATTTTATAATCTTGCTACCTTTGTATACTTTTGAGTTGTAATGAGTTCGTTTCTTGTTGCACACCGAATTTTTTAATCAATGGAAGTCTCAACTTTTCTTGCCAGCTGCTAATTTCAACATCTTTGACAGTCTCTGTCTGAGTGTTGCTTTAAATGACTGTCTTTACTTCCTAGATGCTGCTGAAATTCACATTAGTATTTCAAATCCATAAAAAAATTCATTGTACTTGGTAGGAATCTTTCGATGTTCATTTGATTTTTTTATTATTATGTTTTTATCATTTTTGGAGTTTTAAATTTATATGATGTTGGAGTCATTTAAACTACCAAATTAATTTTTTAAATTAAATCTTTTAATTCAAACATAATCAAAAAGTTATTTATGTATACATATACAAATTGCTAAAATAAAAGCAACACTTATTGGAAGTGATGTTACATGACCTCATAATGATGTAGGGTCAATTTATAAATGAAAAAAATGCTAAAATGAATAATTAATTATAGGATTAATGAATATAATTAGAACTTTGTTTGGGTTAATTTTCTTATAAATTTATCGAAATTATGAATTCAAAATCTAATATGGGCCTTATGAGTAAGATAATGAAATGGGCCGTATTAAACTGTTTAAACTTTAAACCGTATAACAGTATGCGCGTCGTATTGAAGCGTGATCCACGTTAATCCTTTTCTAGATATAATTGCGTATAAAAACCCTAAAAATCACTCTCTCTCTGCAGAATTTTCCTTTTGATTCCAAAAATTTATATCTAAAGAGAAAACAAGAGGGAGAAATAGGAAAATGTCTCCCAAGCTGCGAAATCAAGGAAGCCCCAGTGAAGAAAGATTACGACAAACTACACTCATGCAGTTCGTGTACATTATTGAATTGTCGTGTAATGGGTTTTATGTTCTTGCCTTAGGCTTTTAATTATCTTGATTTTATTATTCTGTATATAATCGTACTGTTGCATCTTATATTCTCTGCGCTCTACTAATTATCTGCAAACTAAACTAATTGTTATCTGTCAAATTATGGAAGGAAGTGCACGTGTTTGTTTCCGGATATCTCCATACATGAAGTAATGCAAAAAAGAAACTACAGTTCTGGTGTTATCTTTATCTAATTGGTAAGTGTAATGGGTTTTCAGGTTGGGTTGCCGAATGTTGGGAATCGATGCATTTCAACACGCTTACCAAGTTATCCATACCGGCTGAAAACTTCCTTCTGCACTATCGAGCCCAATGAGGCTCGAGTTAATGTTCCCGATGAGCGATTTGAATGGCTTTGTCAACTCTACAAGCCAAAGAGCGAGGTTTATAACACAATATGAAGAAGTATATCATTATGCAATGTGCTTTCTAATGGCCTGTGTTTAATGGATTGTTGTGAACTTTAATGGTAGCTTTTATCTATAGGCAATTTTCCCTTAGGTAGTTGGCATAGAATTCTTTTTTTATTTGATAATGAAGTATATCTTATTTGATTATCATTGTATTGGATAGGTATCAGCATTTTTAGAATCATGATATAGCTGGACTTGTCCGTGGTGCTCATGAAGGCCAAAGATTGGGGAATAATTTCTTGTCCCATATTTGTGCTGTCGATGGCATTTTTCATGTTTTACGTAAGCTGATTATTTTTGGTTCTTTTCTTTAGCTGATTTCTTTTGAAAAGGATATATGTGGATTGCTTCATGTTCATTTGGGTAGTAGTAGTCTTTTTTCACAAGATGAAAAATGATGTCTAGTTTTTATCTATCCCAAACTAAGCTCTTTCTCTATCTAGATGCTGTATGCTGTCTTGTTTGCTTTTAGTTTTACAGTCATGCGTTCTCCCCGTACCGAAAAAAGAAGAAGGAAAGTTTATGGTCCCACATGTATGTATATTTTTTTTTTGGTGTCAGTGGGATTTGGCCACTTACTGTTATCATGTGTATAGGTGCATTTGAAGATCCTGATATCATCCATGTTGATGACTCAGTGGATCCTGTGAGGGATCTAAAGGTTATAACTGCAGAATTGCGGCTCAAGGTAAGGTTGATTGAAATAGTAATGACAAGACTTATGTACCTTTTCTTTTGATTTTGTTAATAGGTGTCAGATATTGGTATTATTTTTGAAAACCTTGTGTACGTCTCGACGCCTTTCTGGTGAAAGAGAGATGATTGAAAATTAATTGTTTAAAGTTCTGGATGCTATTAGTAGTACTGGCTACGTTATCCTGGGCTTCTGCTGGTTTCTGAATTTTCAAAGTGTTCTACGTGACTAGGATCTGGAGTTCATGGAGAGGAGAATTGAGGATCTTGAAAAGAGCATGAAGAGGAGCAATGACAAGCAACTGAAAATAGAACTTGAGTTGTGTTTATGGGTTTGTACACTATTTGTTTCTTTAATTTTAGATACATATCAATTTTCAGTTTATATCAATTGCGAATGTATATTGTCACTATAGTTGCCTTCAGTAGTACGTGGAGAACAGTGAATTAGTTTATGAATTAACTGTCATTTTTTCAAAAGATTTCATCCTTGAGCAAACTAGAGGGCCATCAATATTTTATGACCAATAGAGTTTTTCTAAGATTGCTCATACTTGACATATTATCACGGTGAGGAAGGTTTTGATGCTGACTCTTTATAATAAATGTTAGGTCAAAGCGTCTCTGGAGGGAAAATATGTCCGCCTGGTGGAGTGGAAAGCTGTGATATAGAGATCTTGAATACTTTTCAGTTGCTCACTGCCAAACCTGTTGTTTACTTGGTGAGTGCAATATCGTATACTACCTGTGAAAGGCGAAACTAACCATCCAACCGCTATTCCATCTCCATTATCCATTGGAAGAGGAATGATCCATCGGGCTCAGGAAAAAAATGTAAAACACTTATGGTTTTATCTTTATTTTACTTTATACTAATATTCATTTTACGAAGTCAGCTGTATTGAGTAATTTTGGTAATCTATGGTGAGTTTGGTTCTAGTTATTTGTCTCTCCAGTGTGCAAAAAATTTCCTGCACTAGGTGCGTCTTCAACCGATATATAATAATTCAGGAATCAGCAATTAAATTGAATTGGTTTTCTTGAGAGAAATGTGTGTGCTTCTACCATATGGTTTATGGCAAGAAAAAATGTTGATGGAAATTTAACAATTTCTTTGTTATTCTTTTGTTCACCTTTCCAAGATTGTCTACCATAAGGAGGAAGTTTTTTGGATATTAGGAATATCTTGTGTCCGTTAAAGCAAGAATAGAACAGGATCCTCTTTATGAGAGAAGACCACTTTATCTATCTATTGTTGAAGGAACTCACTTCAAAGTCAGTGGACATCTTTGGAAATTTCAATTAATGAAGACTAAGAGAAGGAAAATTTGTCCTTTATAGGAAATAAAACTATTTAGGTTTGTGCAGTACATGTGAGAGGATAATAGTCCTCCAAATATAAGAATATAAGTTGAAATGAAATATTGTCGACTTGTTTAATGTTACACTCTGGTCTTTTCCTTCTCCTGGAGTGGCCAACTGGAAGCCTGAGATCACCTCTTGTGATATATAAGCTTTAGGAATTTCATGCTTCAAATTTTTTTTCCCTGCTTCGTATATGGCTTCTTTTACTCCTGTTAAAAGGTTGTTCTGTTTCTATAGTTTGGGCTGTGATCTGGAATAGGTTAATATGAACGAGAAATATTATCAAAGAAAAAAGGAACAAGTTTCTTCCGAAGATCCATGCTTGGTATGTTTCATCTCTCATATCTATAATTCTCCAATGCTTCCTTGTGAAATAGAATGTCTGCAGTGTGTTTGAAATCGTGTCCCTATAATCTTAACATTGCTGCCCAGAACAGAATTTTAACTCCCTTACTGTGATTTTAGAGACAGTATGTTTGGAATTGTGGCCAATTTATGTTGGAATAAAATACAGGGTGTGGCAATTAAACAGTTGCAAAAACACTCTGTCTATTTTCATCTGTGAAGTTTCTCTGTATTGTATCTCCATTTGAAATACAGTAAAGGGTGACTAAACTAATTCATGGGAATTTCTTTATTCTTGACGAAATTTCAGATCATTATTTCTCTGCCTCCAGATTCTAAGAAAAGAAGTATTGATCTTTTCTTGTTACCCTTTGTTTTTCACCACATCATAGCTTTTAAGAATTTTTTTATTTAGGGTGCAGGAGCACAGTGATGAAATTATAATCCCTTTCAGCTGTGTTTTAGAGAGGACTCTTGCTGATATGCCCCCAGATGAAGCTGCAAAGTATTGCAAGGAGAACAAGGTACAAAGGTTGGTTCAAGATCAATTTGCTATATCAAATGTGGGTTTTTTTTAGAATATTTGGATAAAAAATAACCTTAGAAGATGATTTATTAGAACATATGCCAATAATGCATTCGGTAAATTGAATCACTTGGCAACTACTTGTAATAGTATATTATATCATGTGCAGACATAGTTGTTGGACTGCGGGCACAAAGGAATGACTCACGCAATCTTTTGAACTGCTAAAAATACAATACAATAGTAACATCATGTGTTTCTTGGAAGTGATAGTTGAGAATGAGCCATGAGTAATAAAGCTATCAAACTAGACACTTGATTCCACTTTTGGGAGCCATATTTAGATTTTATTGATGGAGAAAGAGTCGATAACTTTTATGATGCTGCAGTGCTCTTCCAAAGATAATAAAGACTGGATTCTCAGCCATTAATCTCATATACTTTTTCACAGCAGGGCCAGATGAGGTATTTTAATTTATTTCATCGTTGCATTTTCTTTATTTGCTTGTATCATTATGATTATTCTTACATGTTTTTCATTGTCTTGTTGGGAAGGAAAATGTTATATTGACAAATAGAATAAACAAAATTATTGACCAGATGGCATGGCATGATGATGTTACATGTCAAAATTAGTGTCAGTGTATATTGCACAACGGATCTTCTTTGAAGAAAAAAATTGATAAAATAGAAAAATAGATATTTTACATCAACCACCTGTTCAACTGCAGTCTTATCTGACACCAGAACTGTAAACAATTGCCTTTAGAACAGTGATAAAGCACCATCATCACTGTAGAATCACCTATTGCCATCAAAAACCCTACCAACCTAACCATTTTGTGTTATAAACTTTTCTTTTGCAAGGCTGGCAAAACTGATTGGATTTATTGCTGGAGATGGGGAGAAAGCAAGCTTTTTGTGCCTAATAAAAAGGTTACAATCAGCTAGAGATTTGTGTTAGAAAATAAAATCTGGTTATGCCAGCTTCTGAACTTCGGTTATTTTTAAATTTGACTATGGCTATGTGGTTATGTGTTTATGTGGTGATGCTGATTGTTGATTTTAGGAAATTGAAAAGTGGCTGCAGGTGCATGGTTGAGGCGGCGTCTTATTGATATTTGCCGTGCTGGTGTTGTTCTAATGATTAGGCATAGTTGTGAGGTTTTTGCTTTGTGGTGGTTGAAGTGGAGGTTATTCCCTGTTGTGGATGGGTTTTTGGCCATGTGTGGTTGGTGTAGGTGATGGCAGAGCCACGATAGTAGCATACTTCTATGTATAAACAGTGGCAGTGGAGATGTGGTGTTTCTATAATCTGTAGGCGGCATATGCGACGTGATAGTGGAGCGCGATGGCATTATAAATTTAGCGGTGGATTTCGGGAATCATACCAGTCAAATGAGGCATTTCTTATTCTCATCTCCTGTTGTTCTAATTGATTTTCTTTGTTTTGAATTGATTGATATAGCAAGGGCAATTGGATCTGTCACATCAGTTGGTTGATTGTAGTGCTCTTATTTACCCAATCCCTCACTTCTGGTAAAAGTTGAAGCCTGCTGTCTAGCCAGCTTTCCTCCTTAATGTACTTGGACTCCGAAAAATATTTGGAAACTACTTTGCAGCATAATTGAGACATTTTGATTTTCTTAAAAGTTAGAAGCCTCTGTTTACAACCAGTAACTTGACATATCTTCATAAAGCATGTGCATCCATCTGATTGATGGAATTGGTATGCCTTAGTGATATCTGTTTCATTACCTAAGATGTTCATATTTTGCTTTTATGATGACAGTTAAGGTTCCCGAACTCTATTTTTGTGCTTCATTTGATTCTTCCAATTCAAGCTATGATGCAAGCCAAGGTTAAATGTTTCTTTTCTGGCCATATATGAGAATGAATTTTGCTCTCATGAAGGTAAAATGCTGGCAAATTCGTCGACAGATGATAGCTCCCCAAGCTGCTGGAACAATTCATTCTGATTTTGAAAAAGGTTTCATTGTGCTGAGGTAATTACAGCTTTTCCCATTTTTCATGGTACACATTCATAGTTTTAGAACATTTTTCATTATGAAGATTGAGGAATCGTTATTTTGAGTTCGCAGGTTTGCCATTTCAATTATGGCTTTAATTTTATGTGCTTTTTTCCCAACTTCTTTTTTCCCATTTAGTATTCATTTAACTGAATTTTGTGTGCTCTCTTTTCCGTACTTACTTAAGTGCATCAAACTGTTTATTTGAATTTCCTCTTCACATACCAGTTGTTTATTCAGATAAAAATGGATTTTAGAGACTATATGTTTAAATTTATTATATTTATTTTGGTACATAGATTCCTCTCCTCCCCCCTCCCCCCCCCCTCTCTTGTATTTTTAGTGAATGTATCATTAGAAGTCTTTCATTGCTTAGTTTTAGACGTTATCTTTTAGTTCTGGTATTTGACTTGATAGTTTGTCATCACTAGCATGCGATAGATTTTGAAATATTCATGAATACTAAGGCTTTCAATGTCCATGCTTTTGCACAGTAGTTGATTTCATGAAATTGTGAGTCGCACTTATATTCTCATTTGTTGGTGAGAACATGATTTTTCCAGTCAAAAGAAATGAATTATATTGTTTTAACCATGATGCTGTTAATCAATAAGAGAAAGTTATAACCTGAATTGAACCGCCACATGTTCTGACACTGGATCCTGTGATGCATTTTAGGTTATGAAATTTGAAGATTTGAAGGAACTTGGAAGTGAGTCAGCCATAAAGGTACATTTCTTTACCGGAGTATTATCAATTCATTGAATGACAATATATCTTGATTTCTTTAACTGAGTCATACATAGTGTGATTTTTCTTTTTTCTATTAGTTAAGGATAGTTTTATGTTGTCCTTAGCGTAGGCATCTCCTCCTCCTTTTAAGTTATAGTATATTGATGATATCATGGAGATGATTTGAATGCCAATCACCTTTTCCATTATCTAATATTGAAAGAAGATGCATCTTATATAGAAGGGGATGGTGATAGTCCACCTTACAGATATTTTGGGAAGAGTGTATACTAACTGTAAACAAAAAAAAAAAAAACAAAGTCTACAATTGAATGGCCCATATTTCAGCAGGTACACTAACTGTAAACCAAAACCAAAGTCTACAATTGAATGGCCTCATATTTCAGCAGATTATGAGTTCTTTCATTGGATTTGAATTATTCTTATCTGTACTAAAATTTGTACCTGATACATGTCGAATACTTGTACAAGAACTGCTCCCTTTGCTTCTGGTGCTACTTTTAAGTTTTACAAACTTAAAGAAAGCAAGAGAGTTATATATAGAGAGCGACCCTTAAAAGTTCTTACTAGGTCATGCTAATTTCTCTGTGCAAAGGTGCAAAATGCAATAATAGATCTTGTCGTGAATCCTATATTGAAAATCAATATATGAAGGAACTTATTATTCTTTAATTTTAGAGACTGATGAATATAATTTTGCTTTAAATGGAGCCTTCGAAATGTTGTCCATGCTTAAAATGCAAGTCAAATGAAAACGAAGGAATCAGAATTGGACTGCCATCTTACTGTGTCATTAGTCATTTGATCTTGTTGATTGGGAAATTTCATGTTACAAATGAATATTTTCATTTGTTCTCTTGCACAGGCTTCTGGCAAATACCGACAGGAGGGGAAGACATATGTCGATTAAATTTTGTCATGTCAATTAGATTTTTTCCCATCAAACTACTGATGAGTATGAGTAGGTCTTTGGGAACATCGTCTATGAAAGTATATAGTAAATTTCTTTATGCTAGGACTTGTTTTCGTTGTTCAAATGAATTCGAAATGTTTCTTTGATAGGTTGATGCCACATTTGATGTCTAATTGGAGATTGGTCCAGAATCCAAATAGCGACTTGTGTGTTACTTTTGTTATGCTCTGTATATCAAATTTTCCTTGTGCGATATTAGAGCATAAAATAGAAGCAAAGCTGATTTTAGCAAATTTTGTTCTTTCAACTGCCAGTCACAATGGTGTTTGCTGTATGACACAAAAGTGTAGATTACTTTGATGATTGCTGTTGATTTTTTGCTTTCTTGATCATTAATTGACAATAGGGCATCCACCAAATAGATCTCTTTGTATTTTGTACCCTTAAATTAGTACTAGTGTCTTCTTTATTGACAGACAAGCTGATATGTTAAATCATTAGAATCGACAGTTTCAGATGTGTTTGCTTAATTTTGTTTCCACATTATGAACATTATTATAGTTACCATGAGTACTGGTCTTACAGGGTTAAGAATAGGCATGTTGCTTCGCTTATTTTGATCAAAAAGTACAGGTAAAATAATAATTTGGAACGTTCCTATTTTAGTTTCTCAACACCATATATATGTTTGCCCCAGTGATAAAAATATCATTCTTGGCATGTTATAAATAGCTTGAGAGACTTGCAATGGACCAAGGCTAAGACCCAGTTGGGACACTGCTGCCCCTGCCCATGTATACCTTGGTTGAACCCACCTCCAGATCTAATCCTACCCCCAGTCCCCATCTTACAGCGATTTGGGTTATACCTATTGATTGTAAAGTGGGACCATCCACACCATATTATATATCGCACCCCCATCCCACCCCGGCATCCCTAAATTCTCTCATTACTCCCTCACCTACTTCACCTCTAAGGTGTTCAATCTTTTTGGTATCCTTTTTATCCCCACGTCAATTCCGCTTTTGTCCAAATTTTCAGAACATGCAACGAATTTGAAGTAATACGAGATTAGGATACTGTAAAAGGTGATGATTCAGACTTAAAAATTGTATTTTTTTTCTCTTGAGATTTTTTTTTGTGATTAAACAAACCCATTGCATCATTAATAAAGGTTATTACTGTTAGCAATTAATTTAATACAATCATAAATTATATAATTAATTAATAGCTTATTAATATAACACTTATCTAGACTTCCTTACAAAACGGAAGCCAAAATCGTAACTTTCAACATTAAAAATAAGTTGAGAATACTTGAAAATGAGTTGATAAAGTGTTGTTACACTATTATCTGAATATTACTTAAGGAGAAAAAAAAAGAGTTCGCTTTTATTTCGATTCTCTCGAGTGAGTTAACCTAGAAAGTAAGATTGTCATACTAACTAAAAAGTATTAGGTATCCAAATAGGAGGCCAAGAATATAAAACCCTAGTCAAAGGGTCATTGGCGGGACCCAATCTTTTACTGACCACAGCAATATCCCCGATGCTGCTGCTGCTTCGCTTCACTTCACTATCAGCATCAGTTTGGGACCCCAAACAATCTTAAAAACTAGATTTAATGATTCACATTGAAGTCCACCATGACAAGATTCCCCCTGCTTTTTGGCGGGCAAAATTCCACATTTACTCCCTTAATTACACACACAAAAGAAAAAAAAGAAGGAAAAGCACTATTCATTTCCCGCTACTATTTATTTTCTTTTGTCCTCTGCTGCACCCTTTTTTGTTTTTTACTCTTTCTTTTGCAGTATCTGTGATTCTAAATAAATAAACCAATAATTAAAGCCTGACCGCAATCTTATTTTAATTTTATTTAGTGTGTATGTATAATTCCAAAGAATGGAACAAGACATAATTAAGGGTTTTTATATTGGGTTCCCCATATGTCTTTTTTGAGAGAGAAAGTGATTGCTTTGGTAGGAGAATTATATATATAAAAATGAACAAAAAAATCAATTAACAAGAGACAAAAGGCATTGCCTTTTTGGTTTTTCAATAAGCCTCACACATATGTATAGAAAGAGAGTGGTGTTTTGTTACTGTAATTACCAGAAAGCTAATCTTTTTCCCCCATTGTTAGGGTTTTGAAAGGCCAAAGCTTTTCTGGGTTAGTCGTTTTCATTGTCTTCCATGCATTTACAATGCAGATTTGAATGCCCTTTTGCCTTACTTTTCAAGACCCCGATGCTTGAGTTCGGTTCTGAACTCTTGAAAGTGAGAAATTGATGTTTGTTAGTACATTGTTGTATTTTCAAAGTGATTTGAACTTCCAATCTTTTTGTCAGAAGGAGCGTCTATCTGTAGAGCTTGAAGCTTTGAAAGGGATTGTTTTCACTGCCATGGTAAGGAAATGGTGACCTTTCCTATGGTTAGATCTCCGTAAGCGACTCACTTGATGCTGTTTGTTTCAGTCATTTATTCTTTTACAAAGTCTGCGTTGCTAAACTCTGGTCTTTAGTGCGGCTAAAGGCGTTTTCTGCTGTCTTTCCTTACAACGGTGTTCTGGTCTGAAAATGTGTTACAGTGATGTTGTAATGCTGTTTGAAGATTTCGCTTTATGCTTGTGGTAGGGCAAGGGAGCATTGTTCAGGCTGTGTGTTTCTTTCGAAGAGTTCTGAAATCCAGTTGGGCATATCTTGTTAAGAGCTTGGCATTCTTGTTTTCTTTTGTAGTTAAACTCATTGGGATGCACTTGTTACTCTTGAATGCTGTATAACCTAGTGCATTTTCCTTAATTCCACCAGTTGTGTAGTTGTATCTGTGGTTGATTAGTGGATAGTAAGATTATTACTTGGGGTGGAATGAAGATATTTAGGCTTTTTGTGGTCAGTCTTTGTTTTGTCTCCTCCTTGGGGCAGCTTCCTTCCCAGGATATCTTGGCACTGCTCGAGTTCAAGAAAGGAATCAAGCATGACCCAACAGGTTTTGTGCTTGATTCATGGAATGATGAATCCATCGATTTCAATGGTTGCCCTTCGTCTTGGAATGGGATTATGTGTAATGGCGGTAATGTTGCAGCAGTTGTTCTTGACAATCTAGGATTGTCCGCTGATGCTGATTTGAGTGTATTCTCAAATCTTACCATGCTTGTAAAACTTTCAATTTCAAACAATTCCATTTCTGGTAAGTTGTCTGACAACCTTGGTGACTTCAAGAGCCTTGAGTATCTGGATATTTCCGACAATCTGTTTTTCTCGTCATTGCCATCTGAGATTGGTAAACTTAGTGTAAAAAATCTATCATTGGCTGGAAATAACTTCTCGGGCTCAATCCCAGACACAATTTCTGAACTTGCCTCAATCCGTTCTTTAGACATGAGCCGGAATTCTCTTTCTGGCCCGTTACCATCATCTTTGACAAGGTTGGGAGGTTTGGTGTATCTTAATTTGTCACTAAATAGCTTCACAAAAAGCATCCCGAAAGGGTTTGAGCTGATGACCCAACTTGATGTGCTAGACTTGCATGGCAATATGCTTGATGGTAAATTTGATCCAGAATTCTTGCTACTTACTACAGCAAGTCATGTTGATATTAGTGGGAATTTGCTAGTCAGTTCTGCTAAGGAGCAGCAGAATTTTCTAGTGGGTATTTCTCCATCTGTCAAGCATTTAAATCTCAGCCACAACCAGATAACAGGATCGCTTGTCAGCGGTGGTGAGGCTCAGGCTTTTGGAATCTTGAAGGTTTTGGATTTGAGTCACAATCAGCTGTCTGGGGAATTACCTGGGTTCAATTTTGTTTATGATCTTCAAGTCCTGAAACTTGGGAACAACAGATTTTCTGGTTCCATTCCGAACAACCTTTTGAAAGGAGATTCTTTGGTGCTAACTGAGTTGGACTTAAGCGGGAACAACCTGTCAGGTACATCTACTATTGAAATTATCCTTGCATTTATAACTTACTCTACCGTTTTTTAGCACCAGAGTCTACTGAAAGGAGTGTGGTTTATAATTATTATCACAAGCCAATTAATTACTGTGATATTCTAGGATTGTAGAGTGGTTGATTTTGTTGTCTGGAGAATTATTGTTCATTGCCTCATGGACTCTTCAATCTTGCCGTGAAATACTACTAACATTTATTTTGCTTAACAGGGCCCATAAGTATGATTACATCGACAACATTACATACCCTTAATCTCTCTTCTAACGTGCTTTCTGGTGAACTTCCGCTGTTGACGGGAAGCTGTGCTGTAGTCGACCTTTCAAAAAACCAATTTGAAGGAAATTTAACTAGGCTGCTGAAATGGGGAAACATTGAAATCCTTGATCTCAGCCAAAACCATTTGACAGGGTCCATTCCGGAGGTAACTGCTCAATTTTTGCGTTTAAATTACCTCAACCTCTCTCGCAATTCCCTGAATGGTTCTCTTCCAAAAGTCATCACACTGTTCCCAAAACTCACAACCCTTGATCTCAGCTTCAACCAGTTGGGTGGACCTCTTTTAACCACTCTTTTAACATCATCGACTCTTAATGAACTTCACCTACAGAGCAATATACTCTCTGGAAGCATTGATTTTTCACCTCTCTCTAATGATTCTAGTCTTCTCGTTCTTGATCTTTCTAACAATCAGCTTAATGGCTACTTCCCTGATGGGTTTGGATCGTTCACTGGACTTCAAGTGCTTAATATTGGAGGAAACAATTTCTCTGGCACTCTGCCTACTTCCATTGGTGATATCACCACCCTAAATTCATTAGACATTTCCTGGAATCATTTCACTGGGCCACTGCCAAACAACTTGCCCAACAGTCTCCAAAGCTTTAATGCATCATATAATAATCTTTCTGGTGTTGTCCCAGAAAATCTGAGAAAGTTTCCTCTGTCTGATTTCTACCCTGGCAATTCTGACTTGCAATTCCCAAACCCTCCTCCCGGCTCTAGCCATGGTCCAGCTGGAAATGCAAGTAAGAAACATTTGAGAGCTATCATCAAAGTGGTAATAATAGTTTCTTGTGTGGCTGCTGTGATCATTTTGATTCTTCTTGCCATTTTCATTCATTATAAGCGGAAATCAAAAAGGCCTTTGCCACATGTAACCAACAAAGATGTCAGCTGCCAAGCTTCCACAAATCCTTCTAGCTTTGGTGGAAGAGACCGAGCCAGCGGTTTGGTTGTTTCAGCAGAGGATCTTGTGACTTCAAGAAAAGGATCATCAACGGAGATAATTAGTCCTGAAGAGAAAATGGCAGCGATAACTGGTTTCTCCCCATCAAAGACCAGCCACTTCTCATGGTCACCTGAATCTGGTGATTCATATACTGTAGAGAGCCTTTCAAGATTGGATGTCAGATCTCCTGATCGACTGGCAGGCGAGCTGTACTTTCTAGATGATACAATCTCATTTACGGCCGAGGAACTATCAAGGGCCCCAGCAGAAGTCCTTGGAAGGAGCAGCCATGGGACATCTTACAGAGCAACTCTGGACAATGGGTTGTTCTTGACTGTAAAGTGGTTGAGGGAAGGAGTTGCTAAGCAGAGAAAGGAATTTGCTAAAGAAGCTAAGAAATTTGCCAACATCAGACATCCAAATGTGGTTGGGTTGAGAGGATACTACTGGGGACCCACTCAACACGAGAAGCTTATTCTTTCAGACTACATATCTCCTGGCGGTCTTGCGAGTTTTCTCTATGGTAATACCTTGGCTCCATTCTCAGGCAATTTATGCCTTCTTTTGCTTACAATGTTGATTACATTCTATCTGAATGTTATATAAAAGTTTGCTGTTCTTTTATCTTTTTTTGGTTATGGATCTGATCAATCTGATTGTGATCTACAAGTTTATGAAGCTTGTTCATACACTGTTGTGGTCCATGAAGATCTGATATGCATATAATCATCAAATACTTATTAGACGAGAGCTAGCTTGCTTTCCCTCATATAAGTTTTGTGCGATTGGGGCCTCATCACCTGCATGAATTAATGATTTTGCTGGTAACTTTTTTTCTTTTAAACTCTTTAACTTATTGTTTTTGCCAATTTGGACCCTAAACTTTTGTATACCAATTTGACACTTAACTTTTTAATCCAAACATGACTTTTTTGGCCAAATTCACTTACTACAAAAAAGATATTTGCGTCCGCCTCCATTAAGGTTTTAGCTTATAGTATCCATCTCCACTGAAGTTTTAAATTTTTGGCAAATACCTCCCTCTAGCATTATTTTATCATGACTTTTAATAAAATGTAATTAAAATACCAAATACACCCATCCCTATTCTAATGATAAAAAGAGATGACTTTTAAAAAAGCTAATTGATAGTTATTTTTCACAATGCATAATTCTTTTAAAATAAATAAAAGATCAAAGTTAAAGTTTAAAAAGCTAAATGATAGTTGTTTTTCACAATGCATAATTCTTTAAAGGTAAGTATAAGATCAAAGTTAAAGTTTAAACTGTATTTATTAAATAAAGGTGTGTAAATTGACTTTTATATGTTTAAAATGAATGCATAACATTGAAATTATTATTTTCACAATGCATAATTCTTTAAAACTAAGTATAAGATCAAAGTTAAAGTTTGAACCATATTTATTAAATTAAGGAGTGTAAATTGACTTTTATATGTTTAAAATGAATGCATAACATTTAGATTATTAAGCGAAATACATCTTTTAAAATGCATAATTCTAAAAAATTTGACACCAAAATCTAAATTATGAGACCTTATTTAATAGTATATAGAATATACCTTGTTATTTATGTACAGAAAAAATTGATAAAAATTTGATTTTTTTTTGAAAATTATAACATGATTGATTATATGATTAAAGGTGGTCTTTGTAATTAAGTTTAGTCTGCCACTTTGTTGTGAAAATTATGTATTTTGAAATTGTAAAATATTTATAATTGTGAAAATTATGATTATTTTTCACATGTAAAAATAGGTGTTAATCCAGACCCCTTATATCATTGAAAAGGCCTTAACTTTTAAACTTTGGCTCAAAGTATTATACATTATTAAAAATAACTTCCTACTAGTTTTTCTGAAACTTCTCTTTAAATAACTTCCTACTAGGTTTTCTAAAAGTTCTCTTTTCTCTTATGCATGCCCGATGAGGGCCTTTTGGTCTTTCAATTAATTTTTTTTTGTTATTATTATCTCAGTTCAAATATTATTAGAGAGGTATTTGCTAAAAATTCAAACATTAGGGGAGGTAGACGAGAAAAGCCAAAAGCTTAGGTAAGTTTTGCTGGAAAGGCCTGTTTGGTACGCATTAAGATGTTGAAATGTCAAATTGGTACACTTAAAATTTAGGGTCCAACTTGGTGCAAAACAAGTTGAAGGGTCAAAATTTTCTTTAACCCATGATTTTGCATCTGGCCTTGGTTATCATATCTGTTCTTGGTGATCAATTTGCTTGGTTTGTACTTGTATCAACATGAATTGGGCAAGCTACAATTTTTCAAATTATGGATGGATATGATGAGTTTAGCATTGGCATTCTCTATCTTGTCATAGAACTTAGTGATCATTTTGGAGCATATTTTTGGTTCTGGTTCCTGTTAAGCACATTGGAAAAGCAAGTAGCTTTCTGTTCGTTTATGCGTTTGAATCTTGTTTCCTCTTTTGAATGAAGTGACGTTTTATATGTGGTTATGTACCTTATGCCTTTTTAACAAGTCCGCTATTAGCAGATCGGCCTGGAAGAAAAGGTCCACCGTTAACCTGGGCTCAGAGGCTCAAAATAGCAGTTGATGTTGCACGTGGCCTGAACTATCTCCATTTTGACCGAGCTGTTCCTCATGGAAACCTTAAAGCAACCAATATATTACTAGACGGACCTGATCTTAATGCGCGAGTGGCTGATTACTGTCTTCACCGCCTTATGACCCAATCAGGAACCATAGAACAGATTCTTGATGCTGGGGTTTTGGGTTACCGAGCACCAGAACTAGTTGCATCCAAGAAGCCCCTACCGTCTTTCAAATCAGATGTTTATGCTTTTGGAGTAATTTTGCTGGAACTCCTTACGGGAAAATGTGCTGGGGATGTAGTTTCTGGTGCAGATGGGGGAGTTGGTTTGACAGATTGGGTCCGGCTGAGGGTGGCAGAAGGTCAAGGATCAGATTGTTTTGATGCTGCATTGACACCCGAGATGAGCATCCCTGCAGCTGATAAAGGAATGAAGGAGGTCCTTGGAATAGCTCTTCGATGTATTCGTTCTGTATCTGAGAGGCCAGGTATCAAGACCATATACGAGGATCTTTCGTCCATTTAGTTTGCTAATTTTGTTTTAGTGAACAGAATGTGAAGTGGGAATCAATTAGCTCATTGACCTCCCTTTTTGAGTAGTTGAACTAGGAAATTAGTGTGATTTGCTTCTTTTTTTTTTTCAGCCATGGTTGTAAATTGGGACATTTCTTGATCATGTATACCAGCTTTCCCCTTCAATTGATGAGCTCCGACATATAATCTCTGGTGCCCTTGAAAAGGCTGGCTGTAGGCCTGTAGCTCCTCAAAACAATGACATCAGTTTGGAGTTTGAACATTAAACTTTAATCCTTTCCCTCCACTATCAACATAAATTTTTGTTCGCTCTCCCTTCAATTCACAGGAGACATGACAGAGGTATAGTTAAATTAAAATACCCAATTTTTGGCCTTTATGTAAGAATTTTGATGTGAAAATATCAAATTATCTGAACTATGCCATATTGATATAGTTTAGATTTCATCTCATTTCATCTCATGATATGGTAAAAATTCGATTGAGGTGAGTTTGTTAAAAATTATAAATCAAGTTTGAATATATTTTTTTATTTGATAAAATTTAAAATTTAATTTGAATTCAACTTGATTAACGAAAAAATGACAAAAAATGTGTTGTATCATTATAGTATTAGAGTTTTATTTTTATTTAATTTAATTAAAATTTGTTCAATTTTAATTTAATTAATAATTAAAATAAATTTAAATATAATTTTTAAAACTTAATAAAAATTTAAATAAAATTGGAATTGATTTAATTCATTCACTCTCTCAATTGATCTGTCTTATTAAGAACGTTTAGTATGTTCACTTCAGTGCATATAAGAATTTTTCGTGATAGAGGGTCTACTTTGTAGTGCACACGGAGGACTGTTTCAAGTTTCGGCTTTTTTTGAGTAAAGAGAATGAATCATTGAACTGAGAGCCTTCAAAATTTATTCATGCAGACTAGTGAAATATGGGACATGAGTTTTTGTAATTAATCTGGATAATTTTTTATACTGTTCTTTTTTTTTTTAATAAAAGATGATGAAAAATTGACCCAAAAATGTTTGAATAATAAAATACAAATATCCAAACACAAAATAATGCACTAATCTAAATGTTTTTTTTTTGGTATATTTGTATTGTTTGTATAGCTTCTAAATTATTTTTGGATATTTTTATGCGTAAATGGAGATGGCTATTGACTAACAACTTACAGTTTAATTATTTTTTCTATTTATAGTTGTTATAAATAATGTTCCATCTATATTTAAAAATAATTTTGCTATAAATATTTAAATAAGAATTCAAAGAACTTTTGTTAAATTTGGAAGATTACTCAATTAAGAAACGATCAATTCAAAATACAACTATTTTTCATTAAATTCAAAAAATAATACGACAAAAATACTTTCAATTATACTTATGTAATTGAATGAAAAATGGATGAATCTGTCTGTTGCAATGTTTGAATCTCACCTAGTTGAACTGTAAAATTTTATCCGCATTTTTTACAGTTGTAATAATTAAGGAAAAGATCATTTTAACGGTAAGAAAAGGCGGCAACTTCTATAAATAACTTATTACACAAATATCATCGATGCGATATTAATACAAACTGGAGAATATTGCATATAAAGGACAGAACGGGAGAGTTGCCGCTCGCTCGGTAATAAACAAACTGTACCATCCTTTAATAAAGAAAATAAAATTCTCTCACTCCGAAGAATTGGCATAGAGTAAAAAGCCAAGAAACTCAAGAATGGCCGCTTATAGTAATTGCAGGCTGAGATCGCTATTGTCCCTTACCAAACGCAGCCCCGAAATCACTTCATCTTTATTATCGTACTTTTCTTGGACTCGCATGTTTTGTACCTCATCTGTCCCATCTCAATTTGAAGTAAGTTTATGTTTTCTCTTTTTTGTTTCTTCCTGTTTTTTTTCCCCTTGAAACTGCTTAAATTCTTGGAAATCTTGAATCGGTCAGATGTGTCCTCGAGTCTTCTTAAACATGACTGTTTGTCATTATTTTGTGTTATTTAGTTTCTGTTACATGGTTGGTCATGCACAAGTTTGTTCATGATTCTGAATTTTAGTCTACTTGTCTTGTGCTTTTCTTAATTGTGGTTCTTAACAAGAAAATTTAGTTTCATTCTTACCATTGCTAAAGTTTTTGGTTGTATCATTGTTGCAGTGCCTAGTTGAATTGATTGAGAGTATAATTTTCTCGTTTACTCAATGTTACCTACCATAAAGAAAAGAAATCTTTCACTATAAAGTCTGAATAGTCAAAGAATGAAATGAAGGTAAAGAAACTCAAATAAGGGTACTAATAAGAGTGACAGATTCTCTGTTATCCAACTTCTCTTGCACTATTTTCTTCATCCGCTGTCCCATCTGAATTTGGAGTAATTTTCACGTATCCTTTAAACTGATTAAAATTCTTGGATTGATGGGATATATTGTTGATTATTCTTGAACAGTATTATTTAATATTAGTTCCTCGTAAGTGGTGGTTGAGTATCAATTGTCACATAGAAGTCCTGCAAAATTTATTTCATGTTTGTGATTTTTAGTCTACTCAGCTCATGCGTCAAAGAAAGTACAAGAAATGGAAGGTTCTTGTGTTTTTACTACATTCTTTACTACTGTGTGTAGTTTATAGCATGAACTTGGGTTTCTTGCTGCAAGTTTCACTCTTAATTGTCATTAAGTTTTTGGATACAGTATTTTGTTGCGGTTCCCTGTTGAGCTGATTGTTTATGATTTTCTGGTTTATTGATATATTACAGAGAGTTGGATTCATAGGACTGGGAAACATGGGATCCCGGATGGCCAATAACTTGATTAAAGCTGGATACAGTGTCGTGGTCCATGATTTGTAATTTTATTTAGTTCAAATATTTTCTTTGCTTAAGATATAATTGTATTGTCTACCCTTTTCTTGGCTTATTTTTCTGTACTCCAACTCATTTATAATATTTCATGAGTACATGAATTATCATTCTGAAGTGAGATGATAGACGTGGCTAAAAATCACTTGGAGGATTTTTCAAGACTTAGTTTCCATGATTGATACCTAAACGCTTTTGCTATGTGTTAAATGTTAGCAGTTCTGGGCTTTTACATCTTTTGGCATGATTTCTTCTACTCTGCATTTGATACAGAAACCATGATATCATGAAGAAATTCTCCGAGAAAGGCATTCTTACGAGGAATTCACCTCTTGAAGTTGCTGAAGCAAGTGATGCTGTAATTACTATGTTGCCATCTTCGGCCCATGTAATCTTTAAAATTAATTGGTCTTGCTATCTCAATATGTAATCATCCATTGTAATTGAAGCCTCTGGTTATTGTCTTAAGATGTGTTAATTGTATGTTGCAGAGAAACATTTTAATCAATTTGTCAAACATACCTCATTTTGTTCTAATTAAAGAGGAAAAACAACAGAAGTTTGATGGATAATAAAGTTCGACATTTTATATTACGCATTGTTAATATAATCTCGATAGAGAAGTGATTAATGTAAACTGCTACCCTGGCCTCTACTGTGTGTAAACCTATATATGAGTGAACACAAATATTCATAATTGATAATATGTAAGGTTAACGTCACAAGCATCAAACTTTTTCGCCTCTGAGATCTCTCTTGATGACCTTTTTAAGCGTATCAATTATGATTAGAGCAACTGTTCAAGAGGTGCGGTATGGTATTTAACAATCCCATTGAGTACTATTTTCCTCTAAATTCAGCTGACTGCAATCATGAACTTTTTCTTCTTATGAATTACCTGTTAAATCAAGTCCCCAGTTTATATCTCGGATAAAATTGTTTATGGTCATTTCTAGTCTATTGACCATAACTCGGACAACGAGTTCTCCAGTTGTGTTCTAGTAGTCTGGTACTGTTTCATAGTATTTGGGCTTGTGCTTGTCTCACATCTACATGCAAATGTACGGCACTCTAGTGATCAGCCACGCCAACCTGTCATTCATCCTTTATAGTTGATTTGGTTTGAAGTTTCTATCATTGCATCAGGCACTTAACTAGATACACTAAACCTAACTAGAATATTTCTTGTTTCTCATATGTAGGTGATGGATGTCTACACGGGACCAAAAGGTATGCTTAATGGTGGAGATCTGCGTAGATCGTGGTTGTTTATAGATTCCTCTACGATTGATCCTCAAACATCCAGAAAGCTTTCTGCAGCCATTTCTAATTCTAATTTAAAGGGAGAGAGAGGTAGTCTGAATGTTGTTTAACCAACAATTACTTTGTTACTTTTAATTTAATTTTGGTTGGTCATTTCAACAATTAATTTTTCTGAATTAATCTTCTTTTTGGTCAAAAGATTAATATATCACTTGTACGGTTATCTATTTGGTCGACAGACAAAGTGTGTGCCGCTGTAGACATCATCTGCTCCTGCAAAACTTGCTCCCACACAAAGATAATTTCCTTTTAACCTTTTCTGATCAAACTGACAGTCTTTTTCTATCAAAAGATGGTATTAAGTCCTTAACTTCTGAGGAACATATTTACATTGTGCTTAATTTTAAACAGAATACTACAGTTTGACATTTTTTTGGATTAAATTACTTATTTTTCACAAAATTATAATTTGAAAAATTGACTCCAGAAAATTGAAATAAAAGAAAAGAGTGAGAAGAAGGTCTTCTTACTTGCGATGGAGTTGGTAAGACTTGTAATTCAGATCTCTATGTTTTCATTGTTTTGAAGATCAATGTGTCGAGACATGCTGTGCATCAAAGTTGGTCTCCTCATTTTACTTTGAAGAAAGAAGTTGTATATCTATAAAATGGTATCCAAAAATATATCATGTGTCCTAGGACTTTCACTCTTGTGGGAAGCCTGTGCAGTTAGAATTATTACACTGGTTTGCATTTGCTACTTGTCAGAGGGTCAAGATATTGCCAATTTGACTGCCAATGTTGGGTTTGATTGAAGTTATATTGCATATTCTTTTCAGTTACTTGATAAATAACATTGAAACCCATAGTTTGCTCTCTTACATATTTTCTCATAGAATCTTTATCGACACAGTCAAAATATCTCCCCAACTGTTTGAAGAGACTTTTTTTATTCAGATTAAATTTTTTTTTTCTCAACAGCGCATTACATTTGTCAACAAGCTAATAGGATCATTTTTGCCATCTATGGACTTTCCCTCATCTTTCATGAATCTTGATCAGATTAGTCAAATTTATGTGGGTTGTTAGGAGCTGAGTATGTATCGTAAAGTGGCAGTTGAAAATGGTGAAGTAAAATATAGACAGTGATTACTCTTGGTTTGACGAACCACTGATTATTTATTTGTTTATAGGTGGCTGTGGCACTCCTGCTATGTTGGATGCTCCTGTATCCGGAGGTGTTCTGTCAGCTGAGACTGGATCACTCACTTTCATGGTATGGTTGTAGAAGCTTTTGACTTGATTCTGACTTGATTTGTCCGAAGTGGTTCTTTGATGTGATTCTGGTCCGTGTAAAGTCCTACTGCTTGTCAAAGTTTTTTTCCTTTGTTGGATCTCTTGCTGCCGGTAGCTTCTGGAAGTGAAGTCATCCCACGTGCTCTTCTCAGGAAACAAGTTTTGCTGGTGCATTTGAAATACTGTGCTCTGCATCAATTAAGGATGCTTCTCTTGATCGCAATAGTTAGACACACAACTTCATATGAACCTTATCCATTTTTTTTCCTTCTTTCTGTTAATGTTTCTAATTTGTAAATCATAAATTTTCCTTACAAAAATCACTGAGATACTTCTAATTGAGTCCATTATTAGCCATTTATGGTCCTTTTTGGTGATTGACTTATTGAATTCTCTTGTAACAAATGTCTCTTCCATTTGGGATATGCATGAAAATGAGGTTAGGAATCCAACTTATACCCTTGTACCCATGCTCCACATCAGGTTCTAGAAACCGGCTCCAACATTTACAGTATCTTGTGCTAAAATATGTAACAGAACACATCTAAAGCTACTCATTTTGTTGCCCTTTTCTCTTCAATTTGATACCTTTATTTTTTTTGACATGCTCTAGACTCTTTTCACAAGGTTGTGTGATCGGACAAGTATAGTCCCTTTTAATCAGAATTCAAAAGTGATGTTGTTGACATGTTCAGGATGCCAACTAGTTTTTGGTGCAGAAACTGGATCTTTCCAATCTTGAACTGATACCATATATGGCATATCTTTCAGGTTGGTGGCTCAGAGGAAGCTTATAGGTCTGCAAAGCCTTTGTTTCTTTCAATGGGCAAAAACATCATATACTGTGGTGGTCCGGGAAATGGTTCGGTATGCTCTTGCTTGCAGGCTAGTCTTCTTGTTTATTTGAGTTGCAAATTTTTTGATACACTTAAAAGCTTAAGGAGTTGAAAAGCAGTGATCCTTGAGCTTTTATTATCAATGTACATCGCTCAACTTCAGAAACAAACTGAACCTCTTAATAACGTGGCGCCATGAAGATAACAAGAAATAACAAACTTATAGGTCCAGAAGATAAGTTTTCTCTGAATTATAAATAAAATTAAATCCTGAAGTCGTTCTCTTTCAGAAAATATCAGTCTTGCTTTGGCTCTGCCCGAACTTGAGATAAATAGAAGAACGATGCTACTCATGCATAACTGTTGCAGGTTTACAAAGGAGAAATATTGGATAATTGTATGAGTAACACTCTCTCGAATTTATTCTAATTACCTGCTGTCACTGCATAGATCCTGTTTAAAGCATTCATATTTATTTGCTTGCAGAAAAATAATATTTACTGTCTCTTTGTGTCATAGTACGCTAAGAAACCTTCTGATAGATAAATTGGTTAGCCTTCCAAAAATTTGTTTCTATCTAGACAGCAAAGATTTGCAACAATTTGGCGATGGCTGTGAGTATGCTTGGGGTTTCAGAAGCCTTTGCACTTGGTCAGTCGTTGGGCATTGCAGCCAGTACTTTGACAAAGATATTTAACTCTTCAAGTGCTCGATGTTGGAGTAGGTAATATGCTATTTGGTTATCTTCCTGGGATAAATCAAAGCAAATCACGATGTGTTCTATATATAGGTTCTCCAAGTCTTCTTTTCTTTTTCGTTTTCTTTTAGTTTTAGTTGGTTGGTTCTAAATCAAGCTACATGAATGAAATGTTGAAAAAATCTTCAATTAAATATGGCTTTCTTGGGCTAAAGCCTTAACAGCCTATTAATTGGGAAAGGAAGTTCCGACTTCCAACTACAGCCTTCTGCAACTGAAAAGCAAAATAATAGTTATAACAGTATCTATATAAGTTTGATACATGAATTAACATCTATAGCCCTCTGATTATTTCCTAACGGCTTTAAAATGAGATTCATATGCCAATAGATAGATCTACTGTAGAAGCACCTCATAGGACTCGGAGAAGGATAGACCTCTTTTGCGCCTTTGTTTTCCTAAGAGCCAGTCCCCAACTGAACTTATTGTTGACCTTTTTTCCTTCTTTTATCTTGTAGGTCTTAGGGAATGATATAAATGCAATGCCGGCATATTATATGGTGATTCTGTTGGGATATTGCTTTCAGGATGTAGTCTTTATCATGGCTTGATAAAACATGTATACTTTGATGTGGGCTATTTGAGCCCTGGCTGCAATGCTGTTGCAAAAAATGACGATGATTCCTTCTTCTTTCAGAAATAAATGAGAGAAGACCTCAATGGTTGGTTGATGTTGCCAGAATTTAGATTTTACCTTTTGTGTTCACAGCCTTCAATTCAATTTTGCAGCAATTGAAATAGAAGAGTTTGTTATGTGGAAAAAGATCTTGTGCTAGTGAGAGTGTAGATCACAAGTTCAGGAGAAACTAAAAAGGAAGGATGGCTCTGCAAAATAAAGTTTGTCTTACAACAGTGATCTCTATCGGTGTATTTAGAAATGTTTAAATGTGTTGTTCACATGAACATCTGGCTTCCATAGTTGAATTAAATTTAATTCATTTTCTATTAAGAGGAAAAAAAAGGAATGATTTAGACATGTTTACATGAACAATCGGGGTTCCTTTTTAAAAATGCTTAAATGTCTTTTGTTAAATTATACTCATTATAATTTAATAAATTACTTATACTTAAAAAATAAATGTAGACGGTGTCAAATTTAAAATTTATTATTATCAATCAAAATTATAGTTTATTATTATCAGTTAAGAAATAATTAATTGCAATTATAATTTAATTGAGCAGTCAAATAGAGTCCTAGCTTTGCATGACATACATTAGGGTGGCTTTTTGGACAGGTATCTGGATGGTTATTAATACTGATTACAATGTTTATCCTTGACAGTGATACTTATAATCCTGTGCCTGGAGTGATGGATGGGGTGCCAGCTTCTAGGAATTATGATGGCGGCTTTGCTACCAAACTAATGGTATGTGGTTCAATCCTTGTATACAAGCTGATTTTATGCTACATACTTCAACAAAATATCTATTGGATGTGCTTTGCAAATGCCTTCTGGCCTTGAATTTATAGTTAATTCAATTATGTTCCTGACTGACAATCAATTGATAATGCTACATTTCTAAGAATGATGTGTTTTCCTCCAAAAAGAGAGTGATTTTGAGCCATCTTAATTATCCGGAGAATTGTTCCCTCGAGATTTTGTACATTTTGTACTCTTAAACCTGTGTGTATGGGGCGGGGTAAGGAAGTTTCTTCTGCTATCTAAATGAGCTTGATCATCATGTTCTGCCTGAACAATTTGTAAGCTTGTTTTGAGAGAAACACTATGTTGAAGTGCATGCTTTGGTAGTTAGGAGTGTATTATGAAAGTGACAGTGCCGTTTACTTTTTCTCCTGTTTGGATAGCTCACAGGGTTTCAGACAATAATTGACCATGAATATATTCTATTGTTCTCTTTGGATGTAGGCCAAAGATCTAAACCTTGCAGCAGAATCAGCCAAAGAAGTCAGTGCCAGAAGTCCAATGACATTTTTAGCAGAGGAGATGTAAGTTCCAGTCTTATGCCATTGACCCAAAGAAATTGTTTGGTGTGAAATTATGTTCTAGTTGAACTTTCACAAAAAAATTTGACCACACATATAACAGAGGTTTTGTTGTGAATTTTGTGGGAGATAAGGTTATAAATACCGGCTTTTTGTTACCAAGCTTATTTCATAATGAGTTTTATCTTTTATATTATCGCATAATCTGCTGCTATGTCAATAAGCTTCTGCCAGTCTCCTGGATGGTTTAAAAGTCTTCAGAATTTGACCTCACCAATCAAATTTTGCAGAAATAGCCAAGTTCTTGATGAATTCATTTTTTCCTTTTATCTGATGTGATAGATGACATTTTCTAGTTTCGTACTTTAGCTGAATTGAAGTATAACATCTTGAATCAGTCCTGGCCTCTAGAGAGACTGTCTGATAACTGGAGATTCAAGTATTAGTATTAAACTTTGATTCTACCACGCCCTTTCGAACTAACCTTCTAATTTTCGTTCCCTTTGAAATAGTAATCCAAATCATACGTTCGGGTTACTGTATTGATGAATCTAATAATATACTCAAATTTACTCTGCAGATTCACTGAACTTCGCAATGAAGGTCATGGAACAAAGGACTTCTCCTGTGTTTTTCGCCATTATTTCTCTGGCAAGGATGAGCTGTAATTTCATCAAGGTAGTTAGATCATCAAGATCAATCTCCCTGACCACCTTGCAACTGGGAATTGATGGTGTATGAACAGGGAAACAATGTTCACTTGAGCTCATTGTTCTGTCTTATGGCTTCCTTTCTCTTCTCAATTTTTTTCCTGTGACAGGATTACCTTTTCTTTCCATGCGACAGACTTCATTGACAAAATTGCTTCTTCTGTGGTTATACTACATAAAAAAGTTGTTTCTGTAGTTGGATCATTTGTCTGGATAACTTATATATTGATTTGAATTTTTAAACCTTTAATTATCATTTTTTTTTTTTGGCTTTTTTGATCTTTTGAATTGCATCCCCTACCCGGTTGACACTGTGGAAGTGCAATGGAGATTAAGATGAAAAATGGAATGGAGGGTGGGGGATTGGAAGGTATCAACCATGTTAGTCATTTCTTGTTTTTGTTAAGGGATGATTGTTTCTTCAACATACAAAATCACGTACTGGGTTCCTATTTTTATATCTTTTCTTTTTAAGTGTGTTTAGATTAAAGAATTTGATAGATAAAGAACTCAAATCTTAGTAAAACACTTAAATCTGTATTCATAATTTTGAATCATTGTGAATTTTCTTCTTCTTTTTTCTTTTCTACTTTTTTTCTGGAGTAACAGGCAAGATGACCTCGGATTCCATTTTCTCGTTTCCCTGTATATTTTCTTGATCACTCCCAAACACGTTGTCAGATGATTTATACTTTTCACTGCGCTTCTTCTTCGTAAAGAATTAGATTTATAGATGTTCAGTTAGTTGGATGATATGTGATGGTCTGATAAGTGCTCGTCTAATGGAATACTGGTCTTCTATCAGTATCACATGGTGGATGGAACCAGGATTCTGCCGGAGGAAGAAGAAATAGGAAATAAATTAGCAAAATTCTAAAACAGGTTAAAGTGGCTCTCAGCCATTTGAAAATACTAGATGCTCTTTTGCCTACTGGCTGCCGGACTATTAAGCTATGTTTTCCTGTCTTGCTGAGACCCCCAAAGTCTCCGAGTGAGACCTCTTAGCCACCCACAACCTTGTTTTTTCAGAGAACTAGCAAATATAGGTTGTCTTATCATATTATCAACTGCTAGGAAAATGATGGAAACAGCAAGGATCCCTAGCTAACCCTGCAAAGAACTCATCAACGACGCCTAAGTCGATTATATACCAGTGGCTTGGTGATAATGCCTGCCATGTAAAGTTGAGGAAGTACAAGATTCTACTCAAACTGGATATCTGGGGTTTCCTATTATTCTGCAGAAGCGGAACTACCTTTATCGGTGCACCCTGCGACTTCCAGAAGTTGTTGTTGTCGTCTCTGACAACTTTACAAGGAAAAATGATGCTGCACAATCGGCTGCAGAGAAGTCCTTGACATTTTGTGATCACAGAAAAAAATGATAAGCGTAGTTATCTATTTTTATTTAACTTTTCAATCAATGAATTTTTGTATTCTCTTCTTTTGAATATGTAAAAGTTGATATGCACTTTATAATTTAGAAAGTTCTTATTCTCTTACATTAGTTTTTTTTTTTTTAGGACCACTAACCACTAAGTAATTCTTAATTAACGATTTTTTATACTTAGGGGCAGATAACAGTGATCAACATTCCTTACTTTTCTATCAAATTATGTGTCTGATAAACCCATATGAGATGTGGTAAAGAAAAAGTATTTTACAATTGAATTTAAACCCTACCAAAAAGTTCGGGTAAAAGATCCGTTTTTTATACCACAATAATGAATAATGTAAAAAAGAAAAAAGAAAAAAGAAAAGAAAGAGACGCCACCTTTACCAACGGACACTTATATAACGGCTAGTTCGCCCTTTTCCCTCACTGATGATAATTCTTCTCCTTTCTCTTCTCTCTCTGGATTCAGGATTTTTCCAAGCGGAGAAAGTTTTTCTCCATTGAGTTTTTTTCTTGATTACTATACGCTCTTCCCCTTCTCCCGATACATGAAGGTAATGTTGTTGTACACTGAAGCCACTTACACTTCTGTATCTATCGTTTCAGTTCTTCCAAGTCAAACAGATTATTATGGCATTTTTGTTCCTTGTTTGAAGAAACACTTTTCTTGATCAATATAGTCTTTTTGTGCCAGTTGTAGGATTTTCTTGGAAAAGAAAGAAAAGGGTTTAAAGGGCTCACCAAGAAAATGGCAATGTCGAGTAGCAGTGGTGTTGATCATCACAACAATGATTACAGTTCTCAACCAAGAGGCTTCTTGACGCCGCCACCGACATGGAAGACAAGAAGGTGTTCTCCGGTGATGCCAGGATCGGAGCAGAAGCCAAGAAGGTCACCTCAGTCGAAAGCTGACCTCTTCCATGTCATTCACAAGATCCCTTCTGGGGACTCGCCCTATGTCAGAGCAAAACATGTTCAGGTAATTGCTGACTTGCCCGGATTTTCTTGTTTCTCTTAATTATGATTCATGTTGTCCCTTTGAGGTATTTAGTTCAGTTTGGTGTTTATAAACTTGTATGTGGTTTCTAGTTTTTTGGTTAGACTGTTGGACATTAGTGGATACCTAGATTTTATGGGTTTTAAATTGTGAGGTTCTCTTTCTTTTTTCTTCTGGGATGCAAAGGGTGGTCATGGTATGTAATTTTTGCTGTACCATGTTTTCTTTCCCACTTTGATCAATAATAAGGTAATGAATATATAATAAGGTAATGAATATATCGGTTCTTTATTGGAAGGGCAAATGAAATAGGAGTGAATTTCTGCGCCTGCAGCACCCTGTTCATTTTTTAAAACTAGCTTTCTAGTCAATTTTCTCAACTATCAGCAGAATATCTTATGTTTTGATCATCAGAATATGGTATCCTTGGTCCATAAGGTATGCTTTTTCTCCTGTCGTTACTGCAACCTAGTGAGAAGTTAAGAAAATACCTCATAGGTTGAAACTATCTCATTGTGGAAATAGTGGAATTTTGCTTTGCAAAACTATCTTATACTATTCTTGATAGTTGTATTTGTTATTAATTTGTTTGAATGGTTACTGTATGTGCAATAACAGCTGATAGACAAGGACCCAAGCAGGGCTATTTCCCTGTTCTGGGCAGCAATAAATTCTGGTGATCGAGTTGATAGTGCCCTAAAAGACATGGCTGTTGTCATGAAACAATTGGATCGATCAGATGAGGCAATTGAGGCCATTAAGTCCTTTCGCCACCTCTGTCCTCCTGAATCTCAGGAATCCCTTGACAATATATTGGTTGAACTATATAAGGTAAAGTATAATTCTTCTAAATATTACCAATCTGACTGTTTGATATCGCAAATGCTTTTGTTAGTGAATACAGTTGATTTCACAAGACTAGTGCACATATAGCTTGCATCTACAAATGTTTCATTGAGTCACGAATAATACTCGGATGATCAATGGAATATTAAAAGATCGAAATTGCAAGTCTCAGCATCAATATTCTTGTTAATGCAGCAATCTGGCAGGACAGAGGAAGAGATTGAAATGCTTCAACTTAAACTGAAGCAAGTAGAAGAAGGAATGGCTTTTGGTGGGAAGAGAACAAAGATGGCAAGATCTCAAGGGAAGAAGATTCAGATCACGGTTGAAAAAGAGTATTCGAGGTTCATATCTTCATTACTTCTTTAAATCATGAACGAAGTCATATAATTCTTTTCCATTTGAATGATTTGTTTCCTTTCATAATATAACTGCAGGTTGTTAGGGAATTTAGCTTGGGCTTACATGCAGCAGAAAGATTTCAAGTCCGCAGAAGAACATTACAGGTATCTTTCTAATGTATCTGAAGTTTTATACTTAAAACTTACGAAAATGCTTATTATTATAACACGGAGGGTCATATGAATGTTTTATGATGCAGAAAAGCACTGTCATTTGAATCAGATAAGAACAAGCAGTGCAATTTAGCAGTATGCTTGATGCACATGAACAAGTTGACAGAAGCCAAATTTCTGCTCCAAGCAATAAGAGTTTCTTCTGACAATGGTCGTATGGATGAATCACATGCTAAGTCCTATGAGCGGGCCTCTCAAATGCTGGTCGAGTTTGAGTCACAGCGTGTGAAACAGACAGAACATAACAATGTGCCTGGGATAGCTAGAGGATTTTCAGATGGACATCTAAATAAAATGAAGCCATTTGGTGGTCAATGGGATAGTGGGTTCTGTTTTCAGAATTATTGTGATGATAACAATGTTATGCAGTCATCTCCACTGCCTTTGTCTGTCAACAAAATGAATAATGGAGCATTTACTGAATTCCCATATGAGAAAAGGGCTGATTTTGATTGGAGAAGAAACCAATGTCAGCTTAATATGGGCCAAGAAGAAGCATATTCTGCACGCAAGAGGGCATATGAATCTCCTTTTTGCAATCGAGTTATTCCAAAAGTTCCATTCACCCAGCCACGGAGATGTTCACGGTCTAGAGATCAAAGAAAGGGCGGATTGACAGAAAATGCATATGGAAATTCTTGTCGGAAGTTGTCCTTTGGATCATCTACAGGTAGTGAAAATGCGCAGTCATTAGTGAACCAAAATGTTAATTACTATTCTACTGCTGCTCCTAATGAGATGCCAAAAGTAACACCACAATTTTTGGAAAAGCATTTTCCATTTACTGTTGGGGATTGGAGAAAGAATTCATCTGATGATAACCTTGATAGAAACAGTGGAAGTGTGAAGCCACTAGAAACTAATGAAGAAAGGATGAATTCTTTGGCATATGATTGCCAGAAATCTGCTACAGAAGAATGTGATTTGCCTTCAGACTCGGTCTTTTATGCTGAATGTAGAAAAACCAAAGAAACCTCTGACAGGAATTCAGGTCAATGTTGCAAGTTATGTAGTGCAGTTAGCATTCGGCCTTCAGATGCTAAAGATGAGGAAAATCTGAATCTCCAAACAGGTTGGGGAAAAACATGTGAACATAAAAAAAGTTGGGCTGATATGGTTGAAGAAGATGAGCAACAGTTGGATTGGAGAGATGATTTTTCGAAAAACTATTCAGGCAACCCTCAAGAATCTTTATTCTCTTTCCAAACTCCAGGCGAGTTTTCTGTTGGTTCGATGAATCGAGAGGGGTTTAATGATGAGAATGTGGACTCTAACATAATTTCTGAGACTCCTAATTCACTCAATCAAGCTGAGAAATTATGTCAAAAGATTGAACTGATTGATTTTGGAAGTGTATATTTCACTCAACCTGGGAAAACCGACTTGTCAACGAACCAATCAGTGAGGCGTTCTTTGTGCTTTGATCAGAATCACAAGCCAGACATAGCGAAAAATCATTGTCCTTCACCATTAACAACAAAAGTTTTGAACTTTGAAGGCCAAGGTGTAGCGTTATCAGAGGATGTCAGTTCTACTAAATCTATAAAAAGGAGGAACAGGCTGCAGGTTTTCCAGGATATAACACTTGTTCCTGAAAGTCCGAGACCTTGATATTACTCTATTTGCATTACCTGTTCGACAAGTCTTGTTGATTTTTCTACAAAATTTCTTTATATTCCTGAATCAGATTCAGCAGTAAATCGCTACTACGATTGTACAGAAGCTATATTAAATGTCATGCTAGAATGGTGCTGATTGCTCATTTTCAATTTACTGGTGCCCTGTTGATTAATTTGTTATTTATATTTTTGGATTTAAATCCTTAACAAAAGATACACATAATAATATTTAAAGAATTATTTTCAGGGGCGATGGCCCCTGCACCTTTCCTGCCAATCAAACACTAGTAAAATTACAATTTAAGAACATTTATTATAAGATGCTACCATATATTCCATCTTATTGATCAGAAATTCTTGTTGGTTGAGGCTTTTCGATTCTTCCCGCAAGAATACTTTTGAACCACTGTGCAGAATATTTAGGATATCTTATGAAAGATTTGTCGCTAAAATCGACGTAATGGAGCCCAAAGCGAACTAAATAGCCAGAAATCCATTCAAAATTGTCTGTTAATGACCATGCGAAATATCCCTTCACATTGACACCATCTTGCCTGCCGTATTCATGTAAGAATTAATGTTAGTTACAGAAAATCCTAGTTAATTTAAAGGGAAAATTGAAAATTGACTAGAGATTAAAAGAGAGATTACTCACTCAATTGCTTCACGCAGACAACAGAGGTGGTCAAGAAAGTAGTCCTTCCTCTTGTAATCTTTAATTGCTTCGGACATCGGTATACTGTCATTTCTATCCTCATCGAGCCCTGTAAGTAATTTTATTTTATTTTATTTTATTTATTTTTTTGGGTTTGGTGTGTGTGTGTGTGGGGGGGGGGGGGGGGGGATATTAAATCTCTGTCATCTTACCATTCTCAGTAATGTAAATCAGGGGATCATTGTATTTTTATTTTATATACTGAAGAGTGTTTCTGAGTCCCTTTGGATAAATGTAATACCAACTCTTTGTGCTCCCTTGTTGCCCAATATGTATGCCGTCTTTTTCTCCTGGATATTAGGACATTAATATCAAGATTATATACAAATGAGATTATTATTTATATGAAGATAATGCAAGAGGAACTGATTGGAAATAACCTGTGAAAATAACCCCGGAATCTGTGAAGTAGCTCACATGATGATGAGTAGACTGAGCTATGTTAATTGCATAGTTCGCACTGTAATAGTTGAGTCCTAGAAAGTCCACGGATCCTTTCACCATGTCTGCTTCCTCTTTGGTGAATTCAAGCAATCGGTCTCCTACTCGTGTTCTCATACTAACATATGAAAGGAAGATTTTCACTCAATGTATAGATGTAGCATGCATTTTATCGATAAAACTCACTAACTATACACCAATTATATGTCAATTATAATTCACTCTCGACGTATAATTGGGTTGGGTTCAACCATCTCGATTTTGAATTTGTAAAAGCTCACCTGGTAAGCAGCTGAAGCGGAGCCGAAGATGAATCCGTCGGGGAACCCTCCACGGTTGATCAATGCTTCATCACAGGAACAGTACTTGGAATCATCAGGTGTGGAATAAGAATAATGAGCAGTGAGTAGAACTGTAAGAACCGCATAGACTACCACCAAGCACATTTGAGTTGCCATGATTTAGTTCCCTACTACTGCCAAAATCTGTTTCCTTTGTCGTTGTTATAAATAGAAAATTCCAGGGTCAATATTTCTGGAGCAGTTGTGGTGCGAATGGCCATAAATAAACGTGCTCAGTCACTGCCGGTTTTTGTTTTGGGTGTAAGTTATAACATTTCTCTCTATCTTCTGTCATCATCAAGGAATTCTTTAAATTTTTAAAAATCATTTAAATAAAATACGATGACTTTTTGTTTTGTGTAGAAATAAAAAAAGTATTTAAATAAATTAACATGATTGTATGATGTAATGCATCAAAAGTTGAAAAGTAAAAGGGTAATAAATTTGGAAATTTGAAAAATGAAAAAAACCCGTTTGATTATCTTTACTTTTTTTTCTTTGAAAATGTGAAAGTTTCTTTTGGCATTTTCTGAAGTTATTAATATATATTTTTTGGATATGACCAATAAATCTATTATGTTAATTATAATATGTTGTTGTATTTTTTTTTTCTATTTTTTTTCTATTTTTTTTCGTTAAACTAGTATTTGTATAAAATAGTACGTACATACAATAATAAAATAACAACCAATGAAAAATAAAAACAACATAAATATTTACATGATTTGTCTAATAACAAACTTATGTCCATAGGCGACAAAATGCTATTCCACTACATTAAAAATAACAATCAAGAATTTACAGCAATTAAAAAATAAATTCTCTAATTAATCACAACATTAAAAGAGTAATCTCATAATTCACTCACAAAAATTTATTTTGTATGTATTTCCCAAACTCTCTGAAATTGATCTCCCAAATTTGTGCTCTCTGAAATTTTATTTTTTCTCTTTACTCCACAAATGAATTGAAGTGCTTTTATATATAGAAATTAATGAAACAGACAACTTATTGTGGTAAATGCCATTAACAAATAATACCATAGTTATAGAATTTTAAGACCTGAGGAATAAAACCCATATCCTTAGCATGTTAGCGAGTGAAACTCCACCCCCCGAAAAAAGAACGGACGTTGCCCACCCAACCTCGTAATCCAATAGAACCCACCAATCTTGCCAACCAAACTGTCTCCAGAAAGGCGGGCAACTAACCTCGTCCTCTAACACCCATGTAAACAGTATTGGTATTGGTGGATACAAAGATTGATATGTAATTCCTCCGTATGTAGTTGAATGAATTATTGCCAACATGTATTTATTACATGTTTCATTTAATTCAATTGTGATTGTGACTTTATTTTATTCTCTTATAAAAAATATAATAATGACACGTGTTGAAACATCCAATACAAATAAGTGATTTCCGTTAATTGATCACATCAAAGATGTTTATTAATTATTATCAACAAATTCATTTAAAATTAAATCAAATAAATATTTATATTTTTAATGAAATTTGAACATGAATATCCAAGTTCTAAAGTATCAGTTTTTGCCGCTTAAACCAAATTTAATTGGCAGCATTATATTTTACTTTGATTTCACAGGTGTTAGACCATTTGCAATAGCATACCAAATCCTACACTAAAATATCAAATTTAGTGTAATATCAAGAATATTTATTATTGTTGTAATAATTAACAAATAATTAATATTTGTGATAAATTATAATAATTAACATTTGTTGAGATGGTTTTGTGAAAGTTTTTTTGTTGTACGTGGTTGCAACATAGTATTTTTTTTATTATGATATTAATTTTAATGTATTATAATAATTACTGATTACTATATATAATATGTTTAATTTGATTACTCTATTTATTTATATAATAATTTTTTTAATCATTGATTAAATTTTATTTAAAATTTAAATCTTTTATATTTACGTGTGTAATAGTATAATTACACAAAATGCTAAATACACAATTGACATATTTTATTTAATAATTATATATATGTGTGAAATTACATTATTTAAAATTTAAAAAAAAATAAACAAAAAATAAAAATAAAAATAAAAAAATAAAAAGCGTTAGCTCGGATAATGCTTTGGTCAAAGCGTTATTCGAAATAACGCCATCAATTTTATGATACTGCCCCAAATATAAAAATAAATAAAAAACGTTGGGGAGCTTAACGCACTTTCATTTCACGATATATTTTGATAATTATTTTATTAAAATATAATATTTTATTAAAAAAAAAAACCCACAAATCATACACCAATAATGAGGGGCTGGTTAAGACCCTACCGAGACCCAATATAACAAATTGTAATGTGTCCGGGTAGGGTGCATATCCTAAATATCAATCACTCACACTCCGATGAGTCAAAATAATTAAATCCATTTGACCCAACACAGTAGATTGATGAAAATTAAATAATGCAAATAAAAACTGTAAATAAATTTTCAATATTTTCCTCAAAAGTAGTAAGTGATAATTAATGATGTTGCATCATTAGTTTAAATGGTGACAGGGTAAAGTTTTTTTTATATATATTTTTAAAACATTCCAAAAAAAAGAAGCAATTGTAATAAATATGAAAAAGAAAAAGTGCAAGTGTCAATTTTTGCCCTAAAGTACTAGATCATTTTTGATATCTTATTCAACATTATTGTACTTAAATATTGAATTTTCGGTGCAAAATTCTTTATTTGTTGATAACAAAACATCGAGGGCAGATGGAGGGAGGAACATAAATATTAAAAACTTGCACATAATGTTTTAGACTTATTTTTCAGGTAGGAATGACCACCCTTGCCCCTTGCTGTCCATAATTCTTATTGATCAGAAATTCTTCTTGTTTCAGGGTTTTCAGTTGTACCAGCTAAAATACTTTTGAGCCACTGTGCAGAAAGTTTGGGGCGTCTTGTTAAAGATTTATCTGTGAAATCCACGTAGTGAATCCCAAACCGAACTAAATAGCCAGATGCCCATTCAAAATTGTCTGTCAATGACCATGTGAAATATCCCTTCACATTAGCACCATCTTGCCTGCAATATATTCAAGAATTACCAAAAATGACTCAAATTAGTTAGATTACATATATAGAGGAGAGAATCCTAGTGGTATTTAAAAAGGGAAAATTAACAAATTAATTAAAAGAGCACTTAATTACTCAATTGCTTCGCGCAGACAACAGAGGTGATCAAGCAAGTACTCCTTCCTCTTGTAATCTTTAATTGCTTCAGACATTGGTAAACTATCATTCTTGTTCTCATCAAGCCCTGTAAGTGATTTATTTTTTGGGAAAAACTAGTGTCAAATTCTAGAAAAGAATTAAGGTTGAGTTGTCGTCTCGTCTCCTTACCATTCTCAGTAATGTAAATCACGGGATCATTATATTTTAGTTTTATGTACTGGAGAATTCCCCGGAGTCCCTTTGGATAACTGTAGTACCGACTCCCATTGCTCCCTTGTTCCCCAATAGGTATGCCATCTTTTTCTCCTGTGTATTAAAGTAGGACATTAATATCAACATACATACAAATTAATGAGATTAATTATTTATATGAAGACAATGGCAGTGACCAATTTGGAAATAATGACCTGTGGAAATAGCCCCGGAATCTGTAATGTAGCTCACATGATCAGTAGGCTGAGCTATATTAATTGCATATTTCGCACTGTAATAGTTGAGTCCTAGAAAGTCCAAGGATCCTTTCACCATGTCTGCTTCCTCTTTGGTGAATTCAGGCAATCGGTCTCCTACTCGTGCTCTCATACTTTCGGGATATCTACCAAATGTTATGGGATCCATAACCCTGAATATGAATACATACAGCAGCGTAAGAGATGTTGTTAATTATACAGGGTAAATGAAATTTTACCCCATATATTTTTTAAAAGGAAGCGTAAGTGTGGTCTTCTCGTCCGTCCATCGAATGTAGCATCCACATATAATAACACACACACACCCACGGGTGGGTGTGAATGAAGAATAGATGTCCAATCGACACACATTTCACCGGCTGTAGCATGCCCCATAAGGGAGCACGAGTATTACTCTCATTATTATTAAAAAAAAAAAAAAAGACGCAGAACCCTTGTGTGTCAAATCACTATCATATTGAATGTGGGCGACTCACTTGGTTTTGAGTGTTAAATGCTATATTTTTCTTTTAAATGCAAAGGGTTTATGTGCATTTTTTATAACACGGGGCCATTTACCCTGATTATATATATTCATACTGTAGTAATGTACAAATTACTCACCATCCTAACATGAAATCAAATGCTCGATCTCTTGTTCTCAGATTTTCATATGTTCCATTGTAAGGAACAAACCAAAATGAGTTCACTGTTATTCCAATCTTCCCCTTTTGTACTTCCTGCATTTACCCACGTCTATCAAGTTACATGATAATGACTACCTAAATTTGAAGCACTTTAGAAAATGATTATCTTCTCTGATATGGAAAGATTGATGATGGTGTGGGAAAAAAAAAAAAATAGTTTACCATACCTGATATTTATTTTTGTACAATTTCACAGAAGCAGCATGAGCAAGAAGCTGATTGTGTGTCACCTTATATGGTTCAATTGCTGAATCGCCTCCGATGCAATCGTTTGCTATCCAGTTGGAACATCGGCCGGGTGCAAACACACCAAGGGTATAACCAAGATAGCTGAGGCACCATGGCTCATTTATAGTGATCCAATACTTCACCCGATCGCCAAATTGGCTGAACAAGAGATCCGCAAAATCTTGAAAATCAGTCCTGTTAAGTACATTATTATAACAGAACAATTTTTTTCATTAGCTGGTAGCACCTAAAATGATCTGTAGAAGCAGAGTTTTCTTGCAAATTAACTTTGACCAATTAGCTAGTCCCTATATGAACTACTTACACAATTTCAGGACTTAAAAAACCGCCATATGCATCTTCCAAAGCTTGTGGAGTGTCCAAATGGAGTATGGTCACCCATGGTTGTATACCTGCATCATGCACCACAACCAACCGCATTTATTCGTAATTATTATTTATAGAAACTAACAAAAAAATGTTTTGAGGAATATATCTTAACCATTAGCTAGAAGCTCGTCAATTAGGTTATTGTAATAGTCGATTCCATCTTGATTCACACCTTTACTTACTGCTCCACCTGAAAGCAATATAAATGCTTACTGCTTACTGCTTACCAAAAAAAAAAAAAAAAAAAAAGGATGACAATTTGACTTAGAGGGTGTTTGGGTCCAAAGTATTTGGCAAATTTTTAGAAATGAGCTAATAAATTCTAAATAAAATGTGTGTGTTAGGATCTTATATCTTTCTTTAAAAAAAATAAAATAAAGAGCTACTAACTTAAATTTGAGATTTTATAAATAAACACGTCTTGTTTAGACTATTTTAATTACATTAGTGACTCCATAATCTTATTTTATCCAAATATTTCAAAAGTTTATTATAAGAATAAGATGCAAAAAATACATACATGTTATAAGAATTTTAAATAAATTTTACCAAACACCCTATTAGAAAATTGACCATAAAATAGAAGTCATCATTTCTTTTGAATTTCAAATGTTCAAATGTTCTTTGAAATAACCTGGCAATATCCTAGCCCATGATATTGAAAATCTATACGCATCAACTCCCATGTCCTTCAAAAGTTGCACATCTTTCTGTTGAAAAATAAGTCAAAAGTGGATTATTTGACAACAATAGTATCAAACAAATTACCTAGGGTGACTCGAACCAAACATTGCTCCTTACCTTGTACAGATGATAAGAATCAATTGCCACATCTGCATTAGTGTGATCCATTATTTTGTCTGCAAATTGGGGTAGTGATTATTATAATTTATGAGTGACAATTAACTGATAATTGTATTTTATGTAGCAAAGTAAATGCTTTAAACTAATTATCGCAAAAAAATATGATATTGAATTATATAACAATCAAAATCTCAGGAATATTTTTCGTTATCCATTTCTAGCTCAACACATAAATATCTAGAAACAGAAATCAGCAGTCTTTCTATAGATATAATGGAATTTTCAGAAATATTCTCAAAATCTATAGGCCACAAATAGAATAAATGCATAAAAGAAGAAGAGCTGAAAAAAAAAAAGAAGCCCAAATGTGGCTAATAAGAGAAGTACCTGGATATGTATGTGTGAAGTGATCCCACATCGTAGGTCCTTTGCCATTTTCATTATATGCACCTTCAATCTGAAGATAAGGCAAAAACACTTAAATTTTGATGATAACATAATATTGTCTCGACTAGTAACCTAGGAAAGTAGAAAGAGCTCGGTCTTTCTTATTCACGGAGTATAGCATCCACTCTTCATCCACATTAACGTACAAAAATATATGAAAGGAAGATTTTCACTCAATGTATAGATGTAGCATGCATTTTATCAATAGAACTCACAACTATATACCAATTACATGTCAATCATAATTCACTCTCGACATATAATTGGGTTGGGTTCAACCATCTCGATTTTGAATTTGTAAAAGCTCACTTGGTAAGCAGCTGAAGCGGAGCCGAAGATGAATCCGTCGGGGAACCCTCCACGGTTGATCAATGCTTCATCACAGGAACAGTACTTGGAATCATCTGGTGTGGAATAAGAATAATGAGCAGTGAGTATAACTGTAAGAACCGCATAGACTACCACCAAGCACATTTGAGTTGCCATGATTTAGTTCCATACTACTGCCAAAATCTGTTTCCTTTGTCGTTGTTATAAATAGAAAATTCCAGGGTCTATATTTCTGGAGTAGTTGTGGTGCGAATGGACATAAATAAACGTGCTCAGTCACTGCCGTTTTTTGTTTTGGGTGTAAGTTATAACATTTCTCTCTATCTTATGCCATCATCAAGGAATTCTTTAAATTTTTAAAAATAATTTGAATAAAATAGGAAGACTTTTTGTTTTGTGTAGAAATAAAAAAATTATTTAAATAAATTAACATGATTGCATGATGTAATGTATCAAAAGTTGAAAAGTAAAAGGGTAATAAATTTGGAAATTTGAAAAATGAGAAAAACCCGTTTGATTATCTTTACTTTTTCTTTTGGGTAATACGTATTGATAGTGAAAGAGTAATAAGTTTGGAACCTATGAAATATTTTTATAAAAAATATTAAATGAGTTAAAGGGTTGTCACGAGGGTTGATTTAATCCAAAAAGTTCAAAAGAAAATTGAGTTTTGATAGAAGTAGTTTTTTATAAGTCACTTAAACGACGTGAAGAGTTAAGTCTCCATGTTTTTGTCTCATATTTTGACATGTAAAAGAAAGAATTACATTCTGAAAAGTAAGAAAGGAATGTAAGAAAAGAAATAGAAAGAAAATGGATTGTTCTCATGAGCATAATATTGGATGTTAAGTTGTGATTAAAAAAAAAAAAGAAAAATATTATCTAAGAAAATATTTGAACTGCAGATCAAAACATCTTTCTTTATAATTGGGTTCTGTTTCTTGATTTTGTGGTTGTAAATGTGTAATTAGGGAGTAAATGTGGAATTTTGCCCGCCAAAAAGCAGGGGGGAATCTTGTCATGGTGGACGTCAACGCGAATCATTAAATCTAGTTTTTAAGATTGTTTGGGGTCCTTTCTATTGAAAGTGATATGCTGATAGTGAAGTGCAGCAGCGTCGGGGAAAGGGATTGTTGTGGTGACTGGTGAGTAAAAGACTGGGACCCGCCAGTGACTTTTTCGACCTATTTACAAAGTTAGTATGGCTATCTTAGTTGGTTGGTTAACTCGCTTGAGAAAATCCAAATAAATGCAATTGGTCATTATATATATATATATTTTTTTTTTTTCTTATCTATTGTATTATTCATTTAAATAGTGTAATACCACCGTATCAACTAATATTCAACTATTCTTAATTTATTTCAAATGTTATAACTGGAGTTAAATCCGAAAATTCAAATTAAAATTGCAATGTATAAATGATTTGGAGAAGATTTGGAATTCAATCAAATGGCCCATATGTAATTATTTTGTATGTTTAGTTTTAATACTTACTAGATTTACTAATTGACCCATTGCTAATTGAATAAGTGGAGATCAACTAGAATAAAGGGGGCAATAAGTTGCTTAAGTTACATTTTGAGTGTTTTCTACAAATTTTTACTAAATTTGATTTGGGAGATTAAAAATGAAAGAAAATTTGGTTTCAAATTTTGGTTCAGTTAATTTTTTAATGTCAATTTAAATATTTTATTTATATTAATATATATGTATATATTTATTTGATCGTTTTCTTGTTATTTGATAACATCGTTTAATTGCTTGAAATTGTTCTTTTAATTTTACTTAATGAAATTATAATTTAAAAATTAATATTTGATATTTAAAAAGTACATGCAATTCAATTCTAAATTAATAAAAAAAAAATTCAAAATCGCACTACAACCGCATCTACTTTTTCTTTTGATATTTTCTAAAGTTATTTAATGTAAAATTGCTTGATATGACCACTATATCTATTTTGTTACCGATAATGTACTTGTTTGCAATTATTGAGTAATGATAGATTGTATTTATTTTACTTATTATTATTATTATTATTTGATATATCGTTTATTTATGATGTGACGTAATGATTATACTGACAGGACACACAACTTACCAATCTTTACCGGTGTTGACCAAATTGCATAACAATTATAAATAAAAAATATAAAAAAAGTTGCATTACAATTATTAACGAAGCAGTTGTCGGCATTGAAATTGAGGGAGCGGAATGCTCTTGATTTTCGGTAGAGCATATTGAGAAAAAAATATTTTGAAAAAAATAAATAAATAATTAATGTGATGTTATTTTTTTATAAAATAGTGTTTGCATGTGTGAATTTTTATGGGAAAATTTTTTGAAATATTATTTGGATGTGAATTTTTTGTAAGAATTTTTCTTTGTTAATCTCTTTTGATTTTTTTTATCTTCAAACAATTTTTAAAACAAATTTATGCTTTTACCATTCAATTATTATGTATTAAGAGATTTTGTTTGGAAATGAAAATTTTTATGGAAAAAAAATCCCTTAATTTTTTTTGGATATGGATTGGTTTTTAAGAAAAATTGTTTTGCTATTGAATTTTGTTTTTTTATCTTTAACATATTATTATATCATTTATATTTTTCTAATATTATTTTCAGTTACTATTAACTATACATGTACATGTACAAGTAGGTTTTTCATATTAGTGTGAGTACGTGTGTATATATATATACATTAATATTTTGTATAAAAGATATTAAGATTTTGAAGAATACAATAAAAATTATTATTGTGCCACAAATTAAAAAGTAATTTCTTTTGGAAACTAACATATATATATTCATAAACAATAACATATATATTTTTTCATTGCTATTTTTTTAATCTAAAAAATTATTGTTATATACAAATTATTTTTATATAATAAAAAAACTACATGTACAACTAATAGTTCGGAGATTTATCCCTATTTACAATTTATGTTCAGGGCTTCATAACATATCTATAATGGCATATATATAATAATTTAGATGTATATAAAATATATATATATGTATTTAATATGTAAATATGTATATATATATATATATACATATATTAGTATGTATAATATACATAGCTACTGTTGTGTTGTCTAATCATAAATAGTGGAGTCTCTGTTCGCTGGAGTACATGTAGAGAATCAGAGAATACTATGCTCTCTCTAAATATCTTGGATTGCTTGACTTTAATATTATTGTAGAGCCATTTAAATATAATTTCAATGCTGATTTAGGTTGGCTGAATAATTTCGTTACATGTATTTTTTTCATATATTCTATATATTTTAATTTATTGAGTTAAACTTAAATAAATTTTTGATAATTAATTTTAAATTGAGTATTAAATAATTTAATTTGATTTTTAATTTCAAATCAATCCAACTCTGAAAAATTAATTTTAAAAGTAGTATATATCTTACATGAACGGCCTCTTATGCGACAAATTCTTTGAACCTCTTATTAATATGTGATTTTTTTCTTAAAAAATAATTAAAAATAAATCCCATACAACTTTAATGCATAATTAAGTGCATATATTTGTCTACAAGATGCATGACTTATTTTGACATTTAATACATAAAAACACTATTTTCATAAAATAAATTAAACTTCTATCATGTATAGTTGAATTTGTGACAAAAAATTTGCAATGAAATTTTTATTTAAATGAATCTTGTTGAATTTTCCCAAAACTCTATCGAGTATATAATACCCCTAATTACAGTATTTTAAGACCCAAAGATGAAATCCTTAATTGGTTAGTATAGTTGTGGAAGAATGATGATATCTCTCACCCTCACCCTCGATCTAAATTTTCTACTTCAAATTGATATTTCATTTAAATAAACTTATATTTTTAAAAAATAAAAATAAAAATTTAATTATGAATCACCTAATATACATTTTGGTGTGTGGATATCTATGAAACACGTGACTCACCCACCAAAGAGAAAAAGATAGCCACCTAACCTCGCCCTCTAACACCTATGCACTCTGTACATATACCACAATACTGGTTGACTTTCACTTCTGCATGATTATGGTCAACTCTTATGTTTTTCATTGAGAGACTATCAATATTTGCAGTAATGTTTTATAAATAAATATAAAAAAATTCCAGACACCTAAAGACGTACGTTCATTTTTGAAATTAAAATGAGTTTATTCCTTTTAAGGCAGCTAAAAAGAAGAAACAACAAATTGAACTCCAAATCAATACTATATCACTAATAAATACTTTGACCCGAATATATATACATGATTATCAATTAGGAATAATCGACAAAATTGTGAAATTAAACAAAATACCCATATTTCTTGTGGGGTTTTGAAACCAAGACATCCTTCGCTATAGGAACATATTTATTTACGTAGATAATTATTTATTTTAATTTTATGTTTTATTTTTTATTCAGTATCACTTGTGAATGATGTGTGTATAAAATATTTTATTAAATAAATATTTAATTATAAATCACATACACTTAAACGTATATTCATGAAATAAAATACACAAATTCAATCAGAGATTCCAAAATGCAAAATTACAACAGCAGAGTGAGCAAGAAGCTCACTATACGTTTATGTGGCTGAATTGCGACCAGAGCAACCAAGCCCTTGCCAAGATTTGAACATCGACCTGGTGCAAACAAATCAAACTTGGATACCATTTTGAACAAATTAATATATGTGAAAACAGACAATGCAAGTGTCCGAATGTAGTGGGCCTTCATGTATTCCAGATTTTGTTTGGGCTTCCATCTGTGTCACCGCTTCTGCGATTCCTTTGCTTTGACCTCATTTTTCCGTTGAATTTCATCCCTAGTCCAACATAATAATAATAATAATAATAATCAAACTACATCTCTTTCTATATATAGCAATAACAATCTCAGACCCATCGATCCATAACTAATAAAAGGACAAGAAAAAAAAGCACTAGGCCTCTAGGCCTCAGACACTATGATCATCAGTATTATAGTACTATGAGGATCAAAGAAAAGAAGCAGAGCCGATTGAGGCATTATATTGGTGCACCCAAAAGATTTTTGCGCAGGGGCCAGAGATTTCTATGTGGATATCACGGTTAGCTTTGATGGTAAACTTGCCAGTGCCAACATCGTCGCCTGCCCTGCAACCAATGTGTCCCACCTGCCGAAGAATTTTGGTGGATACGGCTCAACTAAACTGGACGATGACGAAAATCTCAAAGAGCTCTATCGGTCAATCTCCAACAAGTATAATTGGGGCAGCATGGAATTGGATAAGGCGGGTCTAGACGAGCGACGACGGAGAGTGAGTGGATATAGTGCCATGGACAGAAGTTACAGCATTGCACTGGGGAAAATTGGAACCATTGATGAGGAAGAGCCATGTGACTTCCAAGAACATGTAATTATGAAGAGTGAGAACTTGTTCCCAAGAAGCAGAAGCCATGCTATTACAAGGAAGAACGGGTTCTGCTAATCAAAAAAATCATCTCCCTAGTTAAAATTGTTGGTTATTATTTTCTTCACATTTTTGTTCATGAAAAAGGGCAGAGGAAATTTTCATTCTTTGTAATTATATTTGTTTACGTACCAGTTCAATATTTTTTGTAAAATTGATTATCTGTCGTAAAAGACTAAAATTTGGGCAGGAACAAGGATATACAGATCCAGTGAAATACTTGCACATAACAACGAATAATGAAAACTCTGTTGGATGATTTTTTCATTCTTCATAATGATATACAGAGACGAATGAATCAAAAGAATCAACTAATTGAATATCTAGCTACGGAATAATGAACAAATTCTTTCACACACTTGAGACCAATATTCTTGGAAGACATCGTTTCAGCAACTGTTCATCGCAGGCGTCTAGAACTTGGACTGGATCCAATCCGCAGTTTTAGTATCCACTTGGAACGACTAATTTGAGAGAAGATCGTTCGGAATAGCAGGCTTTGACCCGAAAACTGCATTCGCAATGGTCGGGTTTTGCTATAGCAACAACAGTTCCATATCCAGTATTTCGCCTGAAGTGAATAAGACCCTTTGGGAAGACAAACAATTCACCCGGGTTTCAAATGACGAATCCCACTTCGAGATAGCCTTCAATTAATGTCAAAAATTCAGTTGCTCGAAACTGTGTGCGTGGAAGGTCAATTGCCCATAGAGCAAAGTCTATGCGCGCCAGGGAGATGCCACGAGCGTTGAGCCCTGGAATTTAGGCTTCATTCACCCGAGTGACTTCTGATCCAACAGGACTGGAAGTGTTGCCTGGAATGTGAATCCACCTCTGGAAAAGAAATCACTTGCCTGTGCAAGCCTGGGATCCTTGTATGCAAAGTCATTCACCAGCACTGCATGATACATACATCACAGGAAAAAACAATTAGCATATGAAAAGGGGACAGGAATCTGGGACGGGTTACAGAATTTGTTTTAACATTTTCAAACTTGGGCCGATCAGCAATGCAGAAATCCTGAAGAGGGCTTGGGTCAGATGCCAAACCAATTGAGCCTGTTGCAACCAAAAGCCCTAACAAAAGGAACTGTGCCGCCATGTTTTTTTCTGATTTTTTCGTTTTTTGTGTGTTTGTGTAAGATTACGCTGATCGGGGAGATGATAAAGATCGGGATGATCACTTGTGACCTATGAGCAGAAGTTAGAGATGCAAAATAGAGTAATCCGAGGCTGCTTTTACAGATTAAGCACTTTATTAGATAATAATTGTCGATTATGCCGTCCCTATTACCAAAATTGAACAAACTTTGTTCACAATAAAGCGCGTTGAAAGGGTAAGCGTCGGATGGACCAATGTTACATTCCCGCCGCAGATATACAGTTCTATGATCATGATCAAATTGTATTTGTTGCCCGAAGATTTCTGACCCTTTCAACGCGGTCTACATTATAAACAATGCAAAAATATTATAGTCGTTCTAATTGGGGATACATAGGAAGGACGGCATAATCTCATCGAAGATGGCGACGATGCTCTCCTATTCCAACTGCATATATAAAATCCTCCTCATACTCTGCTTTTCCACTCAGAAAGCATTCAGCGATTACTTGCAAATTCTCAAACCCTCAATCTCTCGGAATAGACAGCAAAAACATTATGGCCTCCCATTTTCTTGTGCTTGGAATTCTCATTGCAACTTGTTCGGTTGCTTTGGCATCTGACCCAAGCCCACTTCAAGATTTCTGTGTTGCTGATCCCCAAGGCCCTGGTATGATAATAGTAATAATCTTTGACACTTATTTTCACTGAAAAAAAAAAAAACTTGAACTTCCAGGTTTCGTATTAATGTATCCTTTGTGTAATTCTAGCTAACAAACACTTACTTATTTGCCTGGAATTCAGTTCTAGTGAACGGCTTTGCATGCAAGGACCCCAAGCTTGCACAAGCAAGTGATTTCTCCTTCGGTGGGCTACACATGCCGGGCAACACTTCTAATCCGGTGGGATCAAAAGTGACTCCAGTTACGGTGGCCCAAGTTGCAGGGCTCAACACTCTCGGAATCTCCATGGTGCGCATAGACTTTGCTCCATGGGGCATCAACCCTCCTCACACGCATCCTCGAGCAACTGAAATCTTGACAGTAATTGAAGGCACCCTCGAAGTGGGATTCGTCACCTCAAACCCGGAAAACCGTTTGATCACAAAAGTACTTCAAAAGGGTGATGTGTTTGTGTTTCCAAAGGGTCTTGTCCATTTCCAGAGAAATACTGGATATGGTAATACAGTTGCCATTGCAGCTCTCAGCAGCCAGAATCCAGGCGTTATCACCATTGCAAATTCAGTTTTCGGATCGAATCCTACTATTGCCAATGATCTTCTAGCTAAGTCATTCCAAACAGATACTAAGACCATTGATTGGATACAGTCCAAGTTTTAGATGGCCTGCCCCAAATTTTCTTGCAAATTTCGTGACATGTGTTGTTTAATGTTGAATTGAATAATATATCTTGTTCGTTTTTTTGTTTTTTTTTTGTTTCAATCCAGATCACTGTAACTTTTGATCTGCTCATTGAACATGGTATATTTCTTGTCTCAACTATGGGGATCCACCATAATGGACAGTACAAATTAATTTCTTCGTTGCAGAAAATCTCTAATTAATAATTACTGTAACTTACTCAAACGAATTAAAACTATTATATTTTGAAATAATTCAAAAGAAATTCAAGAAATGCTTGTGATCTAGTTAAAAGTTTCGGCTTGATAAGCATTTCTTTTTCATTTTTTTTTTTCCAATTTGTATGTTATAATGATCAGTTAATATAACTAGGAGACTTAACTGTTGTTTTATTTGATGTGGATTGGCCAAACTCCACTTCCAACCCTTCACAAGCTACAAATATAAAAATTTACATTTTAAACAAGATTCCATAAGGTTACCGTCTACTCCAAAAACTATTCTATTTATGTAGACGTAAGGGTAGTAAAACTGCAGAGTATTGGAAAAAAAATAAAAATAAAATTCTCGAACTAATCTTTTATTATTTTATGTATGTAATTAGGCAACTAAACTTCGTATTTATGAAGGAGAAGTTGAGAATAAATATGGGATGATAAAGTAAAATATTAAAAAAGTTTTGGAGGGATACAACAATATAGAAGGTTAATGAAGGTTACCTTCTCCAACGTGGCCAAAGAATTAGGAATTTTTGGAAGTTAGAATATTAATATCATTTGCAATGGTGATGGACGATCACTCTGAAAATAAATTTCATTTGATTGCTTCCTTTTAAGATTCGGGTGGGCGATTTGGGTCTTTGTAATCTATTAACACTATGCGCGAGTCCTTCAACACATAATATATAGATATAAGCATCAATAAATTCATACTTATGTAGAACAATTACTCTATTAATTACCCTTTTTTATTCATATTATTTGTCAACAATGAAAGAATTGACTCTTTCTGCTCATTTGTGATATTAGGACGGCAATATATGTAACAGCAACCCATTTTCTTTTGTTAGGACTCCTGTTTGCTACTTTTTCAGTTGCTTTGGCATGAGACCCTAGTTTTTCAGGACTTGTGCATTGCTGATCTCAAAGCCCCCGGTAAGAAAACAGAAAAAGTGTTAAAATTTGAATCATGGTTAGAGAGAGTGTGTGTGTGTGTGTTTGTGTGTATTTTTCATTTATAGGCATTATTGTGCATTATGCAGTAGTAGTAGTGAATGGTCTCCAAGCTTGTGCAAGCAAATGATTTCTTCTTCATAAATAAATGGCAAGAAAAGAAGCGTAATACTGGGAATGTCAAGGCCATCACCATTGCAGCCCTCAGCAGCCAAAACCCTGATGTTATGGTCCATTGCCAATGCAGTTTTAGGATCGAACCCGGATCAAAACTTAGGATCCAAGTCTTTCCAAGTGGATATACCAACAAAGACCTTTGATTGGATCCAAGCGAAATTCTAAGTTACTTTTCTTTATAACTTTTCAAGAATAATAATCTCTGCTATTTTGGAGAAGTGTTAAGAATTAGTTTGTCATAACCTACTACTTTCTGTAGTCAAGTTATTCCAAAAAAGTACGCCCTCCCATTAACTTGTTTTCTTTTTTATCAATATTTTCACTTTACAGGGCAGTCGAATATGTTCCGGATAAATTGGACTTGGTTTGACAAGATCCAGATTATTCAAGAGATTAAAGTAGTAGCTCGAAACAATTAAGAGATTGAACACTGTTGACCTAATTTTGAAAAATCTACGGCTATATGCAGTTTAATCTTCGTGGTTTACAAAATTGGATAGATATCAAAGTACAATTTTCTTGCATAGAATTATAAAACTAATTTGCCCATAAAAACCAGCTAAAATCTACTGCATACTAGAATCTCGCCCAATATTCAATAACTCAATACCAAGTAGTCCACTAAAATTGTGAGAATTTTTTGACCAAACATGTGAAAGTTGGAGCCACAACAAATACTTTGCAGTGCCAGGGATCCCAAAAAATTGTTTAGAGTGAAAGCAACATATCTAATGCAAGCTTGATGGCGTGCAAACGATATAATTCGGAGTATACTTACCCCAGAGAAATCTATAGAATAAATCCATGGGACCTGGAGGGTAAAGTCCTAGTAAAGAGCTAACCAAAAAGAGTACCCTATTTGTATATATTGCGTCCGACCCAAACCTTTCTCATGTTCGCTTCACCAAATATACTTAGGACATACAAAAATGAATTAAATAAAGAATATCCTATAAAGAAAAGAGGATAATTGTACACAAGACTAACATCTACACAGCCCAAACATTCAAGATTCCCTTTGAATGAAATTACACATTATCACAACCCATCTCAAACATGATGAACCACAAATGATACAACACATATTAAATACATGGATCTAGCTTATCTCTCGATTCTAAGAAACAGCAATCACCCACTAATAAAATCAACAGACCATGAGATTTGGACAAACCATTGGGACTCGTGCAACGTTTCAAGCAGCAACCTCCTCTTCTTCCTCCTCATATTCCTCATCATCTGCGGTCGCATCCTGGTATTGCTGATACTCTGCCACAAGATCGTTCATGTTACTTTCAGCCTCAGTGAACTCCATTTCATCCATTCCCTCACCAGTGTACCAATGCAAGAAAGCTTTACGCCTGAACATTGCAGTGAATTGCTCACTTACACGCCTGAACATCTCTTGAATTGAAGTGGAGTTTCCAATGAACGTAGAAGCCATTTTCAGACCCTTGGGCGGAATGTCACAAACACTAGACTTAACATTGTTAGGAATCCACTCAACAAAGTAGGAGGAATTTTTGTTTTGGACATTGATCATCTGTTCATCAACTTCTTTGGTGCTCATCTTGCCACGAAACATGGCTGAGGCAGTCAAGTAGCGACCATGGCGTGGATCTGCAGCACACATCATGTTCTTTGCATCCCACATCTGCTGAGTGAGTTCAGGTACTGTAAGAGCCCGATACTGCTGGGAGCCTCTGGAGGTTAAGGGTGCAAATCCAACCATGAAGAAATGAAGTCGTGGGAACGGGATAAGATTAACCGCGAGTTTCCTGAGATCAGAGTTAAGTTGTCCAGGGAACCGGAGACAGCATGTGACACCACTCATGGTGGCAGAGATGAGGTGGTTGAGGTCACCAACTGATATAAAACAGCCATAATTAATTGCATCAGAAACACTACAATCAAATCCCTATTAATTATCTGCACAAATGGATTAAAATAAATGGACTTACAGGTAGGAGTGGCAAGCTTAAGAGTACGGAAGCAAATATCATAGAGAGCCTCATTATCCAAAACCATACACTCATCTGCATTCTCCACGAGTTGATGAACTGACAGGGTGGCATTGTATGGCTCAACAACAGTGTCAGATACCTTCGGAGAAGGAAAGACGGAAAATGTCAACATCATTCGGTCTGGATATTCCTCCCTGATCTTGGAAATAAGAAGGGTGCCCATACCAGATCCAGTGCCTCCACCCAAAGAATGACAGACTTGAAATCCTGTTGATTAAATATCACAACATTATCACAATCCGATAGAGAAAATCAATACATGACATAATTGACTGAACTTCATCCACATTATGCTACACTCTATTAACTTTTCTAGACGACAAAAGATGGCCTCATGCATAATCATTTCCAGACAAAAGGAGCTCAAAAATTTAGAAAATTTAGAAAAATAGAAAAAGTTTCAGTAAAACACAATTGTCCGGATCCCAAAACTAAGAAAATTCAGACCAACAAAATATACAATATACAATTAAGAATAAAAAAGCAACTGCATAACATCAAATCCACACAATGCACTAAGTTAGCACAGAGCAAATCGGATCAGACAAAGATCGCCAATTAATCACCGCCAAACATGATTTCAAACATACTGTTAAAATAGCAAATAGGAAAATACAAAATCAGATACATAAAACAAAAGCATCGTAAGAACAATAACGAAGAAAACCCATAAACATACAGACTCAAATATGCGAAAAAATAGTTATAATACAAAAACCAATCAAAATCCATAAGATCTCCACATAAAGTGCACCCTGCATAAAGCATTATTTACTGACAGATCTAAATAAACAAAAACCAGATCTAACGAATGAATCCAAGCAAAAGACGAAAATTACCTTGCAAGCAGTCACAATTCTCGGCCTCCTTGCGAACAACATCAAGCACCGAATCAATCAATTCAGCTCCCTCGGTGTAATGGCCCTTGGCCCAATTATTCCCCGCACCAGACTGCCCAAACACAAAATTATCGGGCCTGAAGATCTGTCCAAAGGGGCCGGATCTGACGGAGTCCATGGTACCGGGCTCGAGGTCCATGAGGACGGCGCGTGGGACGTACCTGCCGCCGCTGGCCTCATTGTAGTAAACGTTGACGCGCTCGAGCTGAAGTTCGGAATCGCCGCTGTACTTTCCAGTGTGGTCGATGCCGTGCTCGTCGCAAATCACTTCCCAAAATTTGGCGCCGATCTGGTTGCCGCATTGCCCGCCTTGGATGTGCAGGATTTCCCTCATTTTTTAATTTTTTTTTTTTTGGGTGGATTTTTTTCGTTGTTTCTGGAAAAGAGAGAGGAATTGTGTGTGTTTTCGAGATCTTTGGAGAGTGGGAATTGAATTGATTTACCGTTTGTTCAGTGCCGTTTGGGGAGTGGAGGAGAGGAAATGAAGGTGGATTGGAGGACAAGATTGATGGGAACTGTGTTTGGTGTTTGAGGCTAGGATTTAGCTAGATTCTCGGAAATGCCATTACAATTTTCCTTTGTTTCTTTCTTTCTTTCTTTTTCTCCTTGTATTTATTTGAAAGTTGTTCTTAAAATTTCTAGTTTGAACTGAGTCTAATTGTACTTAAGTTACTTATTTAGTGATTTAATTACATGTGATCAAACAAAAAGCAGGTGCAATTTTATTTCTCACATGATGATGAGTTGAACTGAATCTTATTTGGACTAAAAAAATTATCAAGTTGTTATGGAATGATTGTTTCATTTAACAATATATTTTTATTTTTTGAGTCAAATTCGAAAATCCATAACCCATTTTTTTCTTTTATAATTAGTTTGAATTTTCTAAGTTTCAATCTCTTTTTGTAAAATATTTTTTCCGATGAATATGGTGGTCGGGAATTAAGAATCCAACTAATTCATTGATAAGGAGAGTTAAATTGCTTGAATACGGAGATTTAGAATTAGTAGTGCACAAATCAACTACTTTAATTTAGTTTGGAGCCAATTTATTGATTTGGGCAATGATGAATTAAATTAGATGAATTCATTATGGCTTTAAAGAGATGAAAAAGATTTTGTCCACCTCCATTGGGAGGAGCCATATTCCAAAGGATTATCTTGGTAGATGTTGCAGGTGCATGTATTTTACTGTTAAATATTTTATTTAATATTAAATAAAATATTTGACATTAAATTTATGTACTCAATATATGGATATTGAGTGTAATATAAAAATTAAAATCAGTTATCTCCAAAGTAGGGATTAGGTTGTGTGTTTTCATTTATTAAATTTGAGATTTTTTAGTGAAAAAAGAACAATCTCTTATTTTGAAGGCCTTTTAATGATTGTTGCTCCAATAATAAGTCAAATAATTTGTCCTTTTGACAAATTAGTTTTTATGATTTTTTTAGCTTTTAATTTTGGTTAGATTGTTTACTGTGAGTAATTATTTAGAATTAATTTTTATTGTATCTAGAAAATTATCAATTTGACCGGTTGTGTTTAATCTCTTCGAGCGATGGACCATTCCTCACGCCACATCGCGGTTGTCGTGGTTCCAGTTGGGTCCAGCCCATGTAAACGGATTTACAGACTTTTACCTATCGGGCTAACCTATTCGGTCCACAGAAACCCAATACTGGTTTAAGGAGCCCTGTGGGCCAGGGACAGTGGGCTCTGATTGTATCTGGCTTCAGACTTTACAATTCGTTTATAATTGCTGAAATATGTGTTTCACAGTTCACACTCAGTCCCTCTCCCTCGCTAGCCGAATATGAATCAATAAGTTTAGGTAATTGCTTATAAGTCCTTAGACAAATAAAATTAACTCCATGACCCCTTAGTTTAATTTGAAATTGAGTTCTAAACCACTTATCCAGAAAAATAAATAAAATATAGTTACTGGTTGCCTATGAAATTTTTACCGTACTTATAAATTATTCTATATTAATGAAGTATCATAATATTGTTATAAAATTACCCTAGCATGAAAAACGAGATTAAATATGAATTACAATTATACTTTGATGGGTTATGAGACCAAAATAGGCCCAAAAAATTAAGTTCAAAAAATTCGTTTAAATTATGAGTTTGAACAAAGATATAACTCAATAAATCGAATTTATAAACTTTGTAGGATAATAAAATAAATTAAACTATAATACTCAAACAAAGCCCGTTAGATCACAAAATTCATTCCCACGATATAATTTTTAAACATTGTTAATTATTAGTTGATTTACTTGGTATTCCATTTGCAAGAGGACCACTTGGTGCACATATTCAAAATAGTATATTGACAAGATTATTTTGTCTTACCAGCTGAAAACAACATGATTTTAATAACCCACATGTGTTTGGCATTTTAAACCATTGCGTCTCTTTTACTGCATTCTCTTTTTTCTCAACAATTATTATTTACAATGCTAAAAAGTCGTACTGTCAAAAGCATAAAGCACACGCTAGCGTGTCCAAACTGAGCTGTCTCCACTCCTCACCTATTTTTCTTTTTTCTTTTTTCTTTAAAAAAAAAAAACTACTAGTTAACACATATAAAAATTAGTATAAATATTTTTTATTTTTATTGTGAGTCTATATTCTTGTTTTTAAATATAAAAAAAATATTGAATAATTTAAATGTAAAATAAATTGTTCCTGTTCCATGGAGTAGAAAATTTATTTATATTAAAAAAAGAAACCTAGTATAACATATCCTATATTTTCACTAAAATTTCCATTAAAATGCCAAATTTATTATAATATTGTGTTTTCAAGAATTGTATATGTAGAATATTTTTTTAATTAATATTCCAAAAATGTAAATATATGTATCTCGATTCAGTGTGACCGTACTCGTCAGCTCATTTATGAGTTCGATTCGATATCATTATAAATGATTATGATCTTATTCGTTAAATTTTTCAACTCAATATCATTTAAATGTAATTTGAAATGAAATATGTTTGGTATAATTAATTGTATGAAATGCCCTCTCCAAATTAAGGTTTCCAAAAGTATAATCACCTGATGCCATAATTTTTATTTTTATTGTATCTATGATTTTTGACATTCCACAACAAACTAAAAAAAAATTATAATGTCGATTTGGTTCAATTGAAAAAGACAAACTTGTGAGCACTTAAATAATTGGCTAAAGGGTAAAAAAGAAGAAAAGAAAAAGAAAATAAGCGCCACCCTATTATAGATTTACACGACTTCTGGCATTTCATTTTTTTTTTCTAAAATAATATATTTTAGTGCTCAAGTATTTTTCTTCTTACCTTTTCCCATTTTTTTCAAATATCAGTGTTTCTTATTCAATGAAAAAAATATTTGAAATTTTTCCTGCAATTTCTACCATCACAAGTTCAATAAATTTACATTTATTGGCTTCGGAAGAGCGTAAAAAACCTTAATCGTCAAAATTTAAAGATGTCATTTTAAAAAATAATTTCGACCATCCAACCTTATTTCAGATAATATAATTAAAAACAATAATCCCATAATCTTCTTGGTGTGTTATTATAACGGTTTTCTAACATGTTATTACATAGACATTAGCAATAGTAAATTAAAATTAATATGAATTTGAAAATATACTACGAGTATCTTAATGTTTACTATTTATTACTAATTCTTTATGGAGAAATATGAATAGTGAAGCGTCAATATTTATCTTCACTATTCATATTGGGAGAGTCTATATTAATTCTCAATGATATGTATATTTAATTAATAAAGATAAATGATTTACTAAAATACTTTATTCACCAAAGAAAAAGAGATTTACTAGAACATGGTAATAAACAATAATCAAGTGAATTAGGATTAATTTAAACGAGTACATACATTAGCATATTCATAAATATATTTATTTTTGGAATAATTATTTATTTCCTTAGAGTAAAATGCATACAAGGTTTAAAAGACAAAAAGAAGTATGAAATTAATTGTTACTAACTTTATTGACTTGATTAAAATTAAATTCTACATTAATGAATTATCAATTTAGTATATATATATACATGTTTAAAAGTTTATATAAAAACATATGTAATTTGTATATACATATAATTAACAAAGATATAAATATACAATATCATTTAATATTATTATTTACTTAAGCTATAATATTATACAATAAACAACATAAATTAATTTGTTAACTAGTTACAAATAATCAATTAATTATTAGGTATTATTATTTAATGCATCGTTGTTATAAATTGAATAATCAATAATTATTGTACAATTGAAACTGACCTATATAATTATAGGTAAATCTCATGTATTAAATTAATAAATTATAAAAATAATTATTCATAATTAATATTTATTAAGTATTATTATATAATTACGTATATTCATTACATTTATAACATAATTGTTATTCACATTTTAATTTTTTATAATAATTTCAAAGACATAATATTTAATTAATTATTTAAATAAATAATTAATTATTATTAATTTTTTATATAATATAAATTAGTAATATTATAAATCACATAAATGTAGTAAAATTTAAATTTTGAATAACTGGAGTAATTCATTGTAGAAAACCTTATTCCATTGAAAAAATTAGGATAGTCATTGGAAAGATTTCCTAAATATTTTAAAAAAAAATTATTAAAATTTTTAAGTTAAATAATAAGTATAAAATATAATATATATCTACTTTACAATTATTATAATAAAATATACATATTATAATTGTGTATAATATTTATGGTATGATATAAAAATAGAATGAGAAAAGAAAAGATAAAATTAATTAAAAAGTAAAATTAGGATGGAAAAACAACATGAAAAAGATAATAAGAGGGGATGGGAGAGTGGAAAAGTGAGAAAGAAAGGGGAGGGAAAGTGCGGAGAAAGTGGGTGGAAGCGAGGGAGACAGGAGGGAAAGTGGGGGAAGTAATATGACTTTCATAAATACATAAAAACGGCTTTCAAATGCTCAATTTATTGCTTTTTTTCCATTGATAAAAAATTAATTGTTAATTAAATTTATAATAAATTATTAAATTAGTCTTTTAACTTGTGTCCTTGATTACTTCGTCCAGGTACAGCAGACGCCCAACCGACAACCACAGCAAAACAATTTCCATTAATTTCTCCGATCCGATTATCACAGTTGAAGCTGTTCCCACGCGCCAGCGCCTAATCACGCTTTTCCCTTCCTCATAAATTCCTTTTTAGGGTTTGAGTTTTTTCTTACCGTTCTCCATAAATAGGAGGCATATAGGGGGGAAAATTTCAAAGATCCGTCCTTTAAATAAAGACTTGCATTAGGTTAATCACCTACCCTTCTCTTCATCATTATTCTCTCGTTTCATCTCTCTAGAACCATCTCCCCCAGGATTTCTTGTATCAAAACAAGGGTCTTGAATTTTTTGTGCCGATATTGATCGGCCTTTTTTATTAGTTTTTTTGTAGAATTATTTTATTTTATTTTATTTTTTTCGTTCACATGATGTCCGTACAATCCAAACCTTCAAGATGGGGTTTTGCGCAGAAGTTCCCCCTGAATGTATGAAAATAAAAGGAACCAAAAGTTCTCTTTCCGTGAATTTTCAAAATTTTAAAATCAATTTATCGGAAGCCTTTTCTTTTAAGATGCTGTAGCAGAGAAATTGAATTCCACCGATCCCGTCTCACTCTTTTGGTGTTGGATCATCCTTGACCGCTTTTGTTCGCGCCATGCCTTTCCCATGGAACAAGGTGAAGAGTACAAGAATTTCTCGGTTGGTGAACGATCATCTGCACAACTCTCAGAAGCGGCGCGATGGCTCTTCTCTTGTGGTCGAAACCGGCTTTCCAACCTCGCTGGTTGATCTTTTCATCAAGAATCGCGAAAAATTGAAAAAACCATCCAAGAAAAAGCGTCAGAGCCCCCAATTACACCCCTTAGTGATGCTAATGATCCGATAATTGCAGGATCGCCCATCTCTTTAGCCTCCCCTTTGCCATCAGCTACGCCTATGATTACGCCGTTAATTGCAGAATTACCTACTCCTGTACATTCCCCTTTGCGTTGTCCTTCGCCCTTGAGAAGTCCTTCACTTTTGCCTTTGCCATCTCGGGGCGTGAATGAGATTCTTGTTGTGGGATCGTGTGATGGGGGTACCTTCGTTGGTGTAGATGAGAGGGAATGTGGTGCTGAAAGGGGTGTGGATGCAAATAGGGTTTTATTGGTGGTTTTAAAGATGTTCTTGGTGGTGGTTTTGGCGTTGGGGACGAGGAGATTGACCATAGGGATCACCATCTCGGCGTTCTTGTTATTTTTCCTGGAGTATGTGGGGAAACATGCGTGTGGCTTGTTGAAGCCGTGTTCAGAGGCCAAAGGGGTGTTAAGATTGATGATACAAAGTGTTTCGAGGTTATTAAGATTTAAGGAGGTTAAGTTAGATGAGAAGAATGGTGGGGCTTTGATGCCAGAGGTGCAACAAGAGCATTCATTGAAGCCTGGTTGTTCTTCTCTAAAGACCACTGGATCAAGATGTCCAGATCAAGAAATTCAAGTTGTTGAACAAAAGAGTTATATGGTGACCCATGTGGAGGAAATTCAACCTGAGAACGAGATAATGGATGGGTCCTGTTTTAAAGGGCGATTGGGATATCAAGAAATTGAATCGAAGGAGGTGGTGATGGAGAAAGAAGAGTCTATGTGTGAAGTGGCAGAATTGAAGAGAAAATCACGAAGAGCTAAGATAAACTCAAAGATGAAGAAATTTGTTCCAAAGAAATTAAGACGTTCAAGAAAAGAACAAGACCCTCAAAGGCTTGATATTGTTAAAGAAGATAGCATTTTCTTGTTTGATGAACGAGAAGTAGATCAATGTGAGGATGAAGGGGAATCAGAGAATGCTAGCGAATTATCATCCATTTCAAGTGGAAGATACAAAGAGGAAGAAGGCAAGAGTGCCATTTGTGCTTTTGGTGGATTGTCGAAGGTTAGTGAGAAAGCAGGTATCAAGATTGAAGAGAAGAGCGAGGAAATTGAAGCTGGACTAACTTGGAGATATTTGGTACTTTGTCTAATCGTTCTCGTAGGACTTATTGGAGGTCGGGCATTTGCACTTCTACTAACCTTATCATGGTGCTTGCTGTTGAAAATAGGTGAAACACTACCAAGGTACATGAAGTTGCTTATTATCAGGTCTATTAATGATAAATCTGGTTAGAACTGATGGATGCGCTTGCTTATAGAAGCCTCTGATTTAACCTTTTGTTCTTTGGTTTTTGCTTCTTGTGAAGTGCTCTTTCACCTCAGATTGTCTTCTGAAAGTTTTAGATATACAGGATGTTCTACCTTTTGTTGGCCACTGAATCGAGGTGTTGTACCTTGACCTGTAAATTTATAGAAAGTCATATTTTAACTGAGTTGAAAAGTTTGCATTTATGTTTTCTAAGTTCTCGATTATGTTTTTTCGTCTAGTTTTTTCTGAATTTAATGGCCACGTTTGAATTTATTCTTTTCATAACAAATGGTAACCCCAGCTTGCAGCACAATGGATCCTTTTTGAGTTTGGAATGGCGACAGTTCATATGGATCTTTTTAATTTTCTAAAACCTTTGTCAAGCTTTGATTAGGCGTGCAGATGCTACAGAAGAAATTTAGTAAAATCAATAAATGCAGAGTTAGGTTTGGAAACTTCTGAGTGGTTCACAAAGGAATAGTGGTTGTAAAGTTTTTCTTTTCTCTTTACTGTTCACAGTTTTCTTCCCTGTCATCTAGTGTTCTCTATGGATTGTAGGTTTGTTGGTGTGGGCTCTTGCTTTTTGTATGCCATCTGTGTGGCTCTGCCTAACAGTTTGGTGGTTGTCAGTACTAAAAAGTGAAAACTTTAAATTGATCAGCCATAGGTTGCTTTAAGTAAAACTTTGATAGACTCTTCTTTATCTGCCAATGAGATCTCCTGGGTCGACTACTCATCTTAGCACAACTTCTTGTCTTTCGGGTTTGCCCTTGATGCTTTTGTAGTCCTGGAACATATCATCTGTTGGCTAACTTACTTTTGTAGGCAATTTATGTCGAATTATCTTGAATGGAGGTGGGTGGCCCTTTTCCATTTTTGACCTTTGCTGTGAACTATTGGCCCAATTGGCGCCATCTTTTTCTCCGTGGGTTAAGCGGTGAGCTTGAGGATCTTCGTGTTCGGGTTTATTGCGGTAGAAGACAATTGCTTACTTCTTTATGTTAATATAGATTGCAGGTATAATGTGTTGGTTCCGTGTTGCTCTATTTCCTCATAAGTCATAACAAAGCAGATATCTACTATGGAACTCCACTGGAAATATCTTCCCCTTTTTCATATTTGTCCCTTTTCTACAGTATTTAATCCAATTTTTGAAATACATTCCTCATGCGTCGACCAACTTCTTATTATTTGTTCTCAAGTAAAGTGCTAAAGCAGACAGACAGCAGGATGGTAGTCAAATCAACTACAGTGTGGTTTCATTGACTTGAGTATCTTCTAACAGTAACAGCATATTCTTGGGGTACTATATAAGTAGGTGATTTTTGAATTAGAATTGTGGAAGTCTTTACAGCAATGTGTTCCATTAATACTTTGGTGGTGGACCCGAAACCCATAAGTGAGCATAGTTGCTTTCACTTCTTATACACGGACATCAGATTCCTGTCTCATTTTCTTGATGAACTATGTCCTATTTACTTCACTTGCCTTTTAGGGAGTGAAGCTCTAAAACAGGGCAGATTATCTGGGCACTGTAAAGGCAGATAATTTCTGTAATGAAGATGGTCTTGTATAAAGTATAGAGACTAATATTGTAAATGGACTTGATAAGTGTGGGGGCATCTGTGTGGAGTATAAAAAAAAACATGAATTCTATGCGAGTGTCGTGTTGGTGAGGTCACTTGTGACGCCGGATGAGGACTTAGTCCAATTCCTACTATTTTCATGCACTTCAGGCTGGTGGGCCCAAGTGATTTTTGGATTGTAAATTGTATTATATTTTTAATTACATTGTATTAATAATTGTAATATTTATATTTTATGAATAAAATTTTATACGTGATAAATAATCAATATAATGTAATAAATGATGTAATAGAACTTACAATAAAATTATCGCAAGCGAGCATGAGGGTTCTTGAAGTAATTATATTCAATGTTTTAAAATTAATTGGTTATGATGAATTTTTCACAAGAATTTGCTTTTCTTTTTATGCATGGCCATTTTGATATATTAATACTAGTGTTCTTAGCACCACCTAATGAAAAGGAAATTGGAAGCTTTGAGTGAAGCTTGTACTCGATTGTGTCATTATTTAAAGAATTGTATGCATTTGATTAATACCTCTTGACGTTTTTAATTATGTTCGTTAAATATTTTCTCACTAAACTAATCATAGGTTCTAAGGTCAGACTGAAATATCATTTGAAGGGGACCAACCTGGACCGTGGCGGCCTTGGTCTCAGGTAAAAAAAAAAAAAAAAAAACAAACAGTAACACGAGAGAGAAATAAATGGATGAGAACAAACAATATTAGTCGTCCACCCAACATGGAAAACGATAACCTTAAAATTGTGATTCCGATGTTCGGAATGGTTTTTGTCTTAGAGTCTCTGCCTGTAGCTCTGGTAGAATAGAAAAACTGCATTCATCACTGTTTATTTCGTTCAACCACCTAAGAGTAATACTGATTTTGATCTTGGATTCTTAATTATATTTGACAGTATCAAAACTTGTGGATATAATTAAATAATCCAGCTAACACATGGATATGAACAGGTCCAGATTGAGATGGTTTTGGTTGCAATGCTACAAACAACATTGCTCTTTATGTTATAGTCTTAAGCAAGATAATACATATTATATATACTTTTCTCAATTGTTCCAAATCGTAATCTCCAGGATACCAAGTCATTCATATTTTGTGAACTCTTGTGATATTACAAGCAACCTTTTTTTTTTCTTTTTTTTAAATTGTGTAAATACGTTCATCAAACAGTAAAACCTCTGCGTAGAAAGGCTGTTGAAGATAATTACACTATATATGCATGCAAATTTTGATTGGGATCATTGGTTGATTTGTTCTGTGTAGGCATGGAAAATGCTATGTTGCCCTTGGGCCTGGCCTGAGGGCTGAAAAGTTGGTAAGCTTTTCCAAGTTAGTATTAGCATCTAAAATGAAAGAACTAGCTTATATATCCAGCAGATTCAATCAAGAATCTGAAAACTGATAATCCCACAAAACCAATTGAAGAAGATAAAAAAACTGAAACTTTTAAACACTCATTCAAACAAATAGCAGCAGAGCGGAGGCATTACATATATTTTTGGGCTTTGAAAGTAGCTTGGAGCACTATTTATTTTTGTGCTGCTACAGAGCTCCAAAAATTTTCCTTATTTTCAGAACCTCCTCTCTTGTTCTGTTAATCAATAAAAGAATCAATGACACAACAAAGAAAACTAATTATGTGGTGCTTGCAGCTTATTGATAATCGACTTATCAACCTGGAAGGCCTTGGCCAATACATCAGCGTTTATCGGCGGGTTCGAACCGAAAACAGCATTAGCAATGGCGATGACACCGGGATTCTGGCTGCTCAAGAATGCCATGGTGACAGCATTCCGTTTCCCAACGTTTTGCTGAAAATGAACAAGCCCGAAAGGAAAAACAAACACGTCGCCCTTTTGAAGTACTTTGGAAATGAGCCTGTTTTCGGGGTCCGATGTCACGAACCCCACGAGCACAGTGCCCTCCAGCACAATCAATATTTCCGCGGCGCGAGGGTGGCGGTGGGGCGGAACCACCCCTCGCGGAGCGTAGTCGACTCGCACGGTGGAGATGCCGAGGGTGTTGAGGCCCGGAATTTCAAGAACGGTTGGCCGGTTTATGAAGGAGCCAAGGGGATTTGAGGTGTTTCCAGGGATATTAAGCCCTCTGAAAAGGAAGTGATCCGCGGTTACTTGGTTAGGGTCTAGGCAAGCAAAGCCATTCACTCTCACTGCATGGATACCATATCACACAAAAACAAGAAAAACCAAATGTAAGTAATTACATAAAAATAAATCTTGAAATCCTGAGAAATATTTGGAAATTATGGAAAAGTTAAGTATAGTTTTAAACTAGAAGCTAGAAAATTTCATCTGTAATATGGGGTCTACTGACCTGGACTTTTGAAGTCTGCAACGCAAAAATCTTGAAGAGGGCTAGGTTCATGGGCTAGGACAAGGGTAGTCCAAGTTATTGCTACAAGACTTAGGGATAGCATTAAATTTGCCATTTTTTTTCTGAATGTTATGGTCAAATGATTATTTAGATGTGGTGCAATGGTTTGAGTACAACCCTATATATACTGTTATTAGACAGGGGAAGAACTGAAGACCAAGTCACCTGGATACTGATATGCTACAGTCCAATGTTATTCCTTCCAAAATTTCAAAAATAAGAAATTATAAAAAAAAGAAGAAGAAGAAGAAGAAGAAAAGTTACATTGTATCTAAATTATTAATTAAATATTAATGGCGCTAAGATCAGATCTTAATACCTAATCGGCAACTAAATTACATAAAAACCTCTTGAATGAGTAGGATCAAGAACATTTCTAAGTGGGCATTCTCTCTCTCTCTCTCTCTCTCTCTCTCTCTCTTTCTTTGTCACTATATGACAATTCTTTAGTAGTAAAATTAACAAGAGATTCAGGTTAGAATGAAGAAATGTATTTTTGGAGTTATGAGTTTGTTGTACAAGACAAAAAGTTGGCAGGAGTATTTGCTAAAAAGATAATATTAATTGGAGATGATGAATATAAATACCAAGTCCTTGTATGTATTCGGACAAGGTCCTAAACCCTGACGCAAAATAACATAGTGGTAACAAGTGCGGCAGACAATGTAAAATATTGTAAGCCAACCAATCAGCATTGTCTACGCTGAGAACATGCATGGCCAATTCAACAAACACTAAGCCCTCAATTAATTTTACTAGTACATGTTAAGTATTTGACCTTTTCACCCCGTTCTTTCTTGTATTTTATTTTATTTTTCCTATGGAATTTGTATGCAACATCAACTTCACTTTCACCAAATTTTGACTGGTTCAATTTATGGATTTTTCTTTGTGTAGGAAGAGATATATCTGTATATATATCAAATCCCAATTGTTATGGAACGTGATGCGAGACAAATTTTGTTTGTTGGAGTTTTCTATAATTCAATTTGGGTGTAAATAATAATATTTTACTAAATTGATTTGGCAAAGGATGTGGTCTCACTCATAATACAATAAGACAATTGTGATAGTTCACGACTCAATTAGCTCTTGCATGGTGAAATCTGAAATTTTAAAATAAGTTAGGCCTCAAGAAAAAATATCGAAATTTATATTATGAATTCAATTTTCAACGTTATAAAAGATATTTCATGAACTGGACTTCAATTATTTTCTTTAACATTGATTTTAGTTTGGGATTTGGAGGAGTTCTTTTCTAAGGAAACGTCATTAATTATCAGATATTGTTTGAGTTAGAGAAATCTTATCTATTTCAAAATCTTAAACCAGAAAACATTCTTCTCTTCATAGACGTAGTTCTTATTCTTTTTCTTCTATTTTCTGAAATTATTTTCTTTAATTATTCCTAGATTTTTTCATGATAGGATGATATATACTGAGACATACAAAACCAAGCTGATAAATAAACCCGCGTTTTTCTTTCTCAACTTTACATGGAAAAAATATTCTAATTACAAAGATATAAAGAAAAAAAATTATTGGACTTCGGTTTTTCCTTTTTTTTTTTTTTTTTTTTTCAGTTGGGGGTGGGGGGTGCGGTTGGTGGGGGTTTGAGGAAATAACTTAACGGGCTCTTCGTGCTTTGAGGCCTTCAACTTTCTCTAAGTGGGCTTTTGTGATCATTCTTCAATCTTATTAGACTTGGGCCTTTTACAACAATCTTATTGGAGTCTGCTCTTTTATAGATTTTATTATCTTTAACTTAAATCTTATTGGACTCTATTCTTAATGGACTATCGTCTTCAACAGTAATATCATCGGCCGATAGTTTTCAACATTAATATTATTGGACTATGGTCTTCAACTTCATTCCTAAAATGATAGTGATTTTGATCTCGTTCAAGTATATGCTCAACCCAACCCAACCCTTTACCCACGCGGTCCCCACCCCCCTTATTTTTGGGGCAATGGTAATTTATTTATTTATTGTTGAATGAAGTGATTAAATATATTAATTTATCATATATTAATTAATTAATAATAAATTATCAATCATCGATCATCAATTGTAAATTATAAATACTAATTAATTATTACTTAAAAAATAGATAAATACAGCAAGAAACTTACTTCAAAATTTTGGAAACTTTGAGCCTCAACTTTACTTTATACTTTAAACCTCATTGATACGATTATCATTAATTTGAAAATCTAAAAGTATTGATTAATAGTGTAATTTTAAATATTAACATTTTTTTAGATAGTTCTATAGCTTGGTAGTTGATATCTTTCAAATATTACGGGATAAAAAATATATATTCTTAAATAATATTTCATTCATCACAAATTAGATAGTAGATATTTATTATAGTATAAAATCAAACTGTTTAAACTTTTGATTGATAAATAAAACAGCACTAGTTGAGTACCTTGAATACAAATCACTTCTTCTCGTTTACAGATTAGGACTGTTTCGATATACCCGATGTATGAAAATTATAATGGAATTTCCATTGCCTGTTTCATCTCAGACCCAATAATAATAATAATAATAATAATAATAATAATAATAATAATAAAAGATGAATAGGGAAGAAGAATAGTATAAAGAAGTGAAGATTGTCAAATAGAAAGCTTTCTTTAAATCAAAGAGTTAAATGGCATGCAAATCAGCAGCCCATCAGAAGACATCATCAAATGATAAACATCCCTTCTGGTTTACACACTGAAGCAAACATAATAAGCGCTAACCCAACTGCAACATGGTTAAAATCAAACAGCAATCAAACTGATTCAAAATTTGGCTTGAAGTTGATCAACAACAGTCTTATCAACCTGGAAAGCCTTGGCAAGAACATCATCTCCAATGTCGGGATTCGACCCGAAAACGGTGTTCGCCACCGTGACAATTCCAGGGTTTTGGCTGCTTAGCCCGGATAGCGAAACAGCGTTTCCATATCCCAAATTTCTCTGGTAATGCACCATTCCCATTGGAAACACGAAAACGTCTCCTTTCTGCAACACTTTGCTTATGAGCCTGTTGTCCGGGTTCGACGTCACGAACCCCGCCTCGATGCTGCCTTCCAGAACGGTAAGAATCTCGGTGGCGCGTGGATGCACGTGGGGAGGGATTACACCCCACGGCGCATAGTCAATGCGCGCAAGCGCGATTCCGAGTGTGTTGAGTCCAGGCAGCTGACCCACTGTCACGGGCGTAACTTTTGATCCGAGAGGATTTGATGTGTTGCCGGGCAAATGGAGGCCGCTGTAGGCGAAATGTGCAGCTTGTACTAGCTTCGAGTCCAGGCAAGCTTGACCATTCACTCTTGCTGCAATTTTAGTACAAAAATCTCAAACAAATAAGCCAATTCTTATCAACACAGACATATATATATAGCTGACATACTAGGAAATGTAGGTATATTTTAGTACTCAAACCTGAACTAGTAGAATCAGCAACACAGAAATCTTGTAAAGGACTAGGCTCAAAGGCAAATGCCAATGAGCAAAACATAGCAAGCAAACTCAAGACTCTAATATGGCTTTCCATCTTGATCTTTTCTGACTCCTCCCCAATGATCAATCCCAAGAATTCTGTGAAGAGAGGAGTTTGATATGTGAATCTTATGGGTTTTGAATCCTTTATATAGACAAATCAAAATAATTAAGTAATTTTTTCTTTCTTTTCTTTTTTCAACAAATTTTTGTGATAGATGCCGTCTCAACTTTGGTTTGGGCAGCAGACATTTGGATATTAAGTCGTCGGTTCAGCATCATTTTGAAGCCGAATAGATCAGAAAAGTAGAAAGAATGGTGCCGGCGTCGGGACATTTGGTGTATCTTTGGGCAATTAAGGATTATTATAATTTAATTTATTCTGACCGCGGGGTTTAATCTTTCACCAGAGAATGTAATTGGAAGGTGAAGTCATGGCAAGAGCCAAATGTTTCCGCAAGTTTGTTGTTTAGCATGACGTGACAATATAATAAGTTTCCCTTTTTAGTAATTAGGGAGTACAGAAGCGTAATTTTCATAATGACTCCTTATATGTGTTCTTCTGTTTTCCTAATTTTACATCAATATATTTTGTTATTGATATTTTTAATATATTAAATTTTAATATACTAATCTACTTTTATTGTTTCACTTCCAAAAAAAAAAAAAAAAAAAGAAAAAGAAAAAGAAAAAGGAAAAGATGTGTTTCACAATGAAATAATAAGACTCTTTGAGTTTTTTTTTTTTGAAAGAACAAAGTAGGACAGAGGTGCCCAATTTAGGATGTGAATGTTTGAATTAAAACCGTAGTTATTGTTTAAATGGCGAGACCACATGTGGTCGCAATCTTATTAACATTTTTTTTTTAATTCGTAAAAATGATTGATTTATGAACTAATAGATGAAAACCCTCTGGCTTCCTACTAGAAATTAGTAGATTAGACCATCTTAGTTATCAGGTTAGTGATATATGGATTCTTGAATTAATTTCAACATTAAAAGGTGTTCGACTAATATTATTTAAAATTTTTATAATAATATATTTTTGAAGTTTATAAATCAATAGAACTTATTTTAAAAATAAACTTATAAAGTGTTTGAATAAAATAAGATTATTGAGCTAATAAAATATTAGTAACAAAAATTATGTAATTAATTTGTTAAATCTAAAAAATTTGTTAAAATTTTAAAAATAAGTTATGATCTCGTTATTTTTTTTTAAAAAAAAAACTTAATCCTAATATCTTATTAAATGAGCTAATAAGCTCTTTTCAAAAAAAAAATTATCATTTTTTTATTAAACCTTTAAATATCTTATTATATATTTTGAGGAGTTTATTAACTCATAAAAGAGCCGTCCAAGTCCAAATAGTAACAATTGAGCCAAAGTTAATCTATTAGAAAATTGAGGCAACTCAAGTATGCAAGAGATAGTTTAGTTGAATTCAACTGTGCCACATACAAAATTAAATATAATTTTTTTCTTCTACTTATATATATATATATATGTATGTGTGTGTGTGTGTGTACATTTATTTACCTTTTATCTAAAAGAGTTTAAGATTGATATAACTTGGACAGTAATTTAATTAAAATTTATTTATTTTTAGATCTAACATATTTTATACTTATTACACCTATTGATTATTTTCATTTTAAAACTTAATTACTTATCATTTGATATTTTTGCAGTTAATCGAAAAATTCATTTTCCCATAAGTTGGCTACGAATAAATAAAAACTGGAGTTGTTTAATATGTCTGAAACGTAATGGTGTGAGCCGAAAGGCTTGAGTTGATAGGTGACCCAATCAATCTCAGAAGGTTTGACAACGCGTCAAACGATTGATAGGGAATCGTATCTCTCATTTATCTCACCCTTTCCCCTTCAGTCTGTTCCTCATCTGTGGAGTGGAAGAGATTCTATTTTTAGAAAGAGGGAGTAGAGATAAACAACGGAAGAAGCGGTGCCCTTCAGTTTTGTGAGGCTTCGCATGGATTTCGCTACAGTTTTGGCGCTAAATTTTGAACCCATTTCTGTCCTTCCCTTCGTTCCCACACATAACACATTCTTCGGAGCTCTAAACTTATCGAATATTATTCCTCACCCCTCCAATCTCCATTCCTTCTCTATCATCTGCTGCTAATTCATTTCATTTAAACGCAAAAAGGAGCACACACCCAAAGAAAACTTTAAAAAAAACATCGTTCCGGCTGGCACTGTCCTAAGGTAGATTTTCGTTATTTGCCTTTCTGTTTCTTGTTATTATTTTTTTGTTTTTAGTTGTTTCAATGGGATATTTACTTGTTAAATTTTTTTTCGTTTTCTTGGGTGTGGGTGGAATGTAAGATGAAAATTGGATGATGGATTGATGTTTGATGCTATGGTTTCCTTTATTATTCAATGCGATATTTTTATTCATCTTTTTAATGTGAAGTAACTGTAACTTACTCGTTTTGATTTTTAGGTTAAATTTTGACATAATAATCTTGATTTCCTCCTGCCCCCTTCATTGATAGGTAGGTGCCGAGATGGTCGATCAGGCGTTTACAGTGGATTTAAACAAACCACTTGTTTTTCAGGTCAGATTTCTCCCTATTTTGTATCATCCAATTACTGAAATTCATTGTTCTTCTTTTTGACATTATACATGGTATTGAAGGCATTTGATGGAATTGTGAAACAAGAGACCCGTGAACGAACAAGATTAGATAATGGATTAAATTCATCTGAACCAGTACTGTTTCATTGAACAGCCCTTGTTTAACTGATAAATTGAGTTATAAAAATTTAAATTGCGAACTATTTTAGAATAGTTGATGGTTCCCATTTGTCAGATCCTTCTTTTATCCTTATTCAGTTCCATCTTCATGTATTGATGATAGGTCGGCCATCTTGGACAAGCTTATGAGGAATGGGTTCACCAACCTATTGTCAGCAAAGAAACCCCACGATTTTTCGAAAATGGCCTAATGGAGGTATTAAGCAAATTCTTTTTCTACAAAAGTAAACTCCATGGCAGAATACCCACGCTTAGGGGTATATGAATTATGTTTTGGCTAATTATTTATATAGAAAATCTACTTACTATGTTTGATAACTTGTCTGATCCAATGGAGTGAGTTTTGTTTTGTACATGATTTGATTTGTTATATAGCAAGTTAGTCTAGGCTTCATAACTTGTGGCCTGAATTAGTGCATGTATAAACAATACATGCTCCACCATAGCTAAAGTAAGTCGTATTCTTGGGTGAAGATTCCACTTAGAATTGCCAAAACAAGTTTTGCAAGAATTGAGTTTTCGGGTTACTGGATCCAAATGGCTGGTGTTTTCTCACTCTACTTCAATGTGGAACAGTTATTGACACGCACTGCCTGGTGGGCAATTCCTCTCATCTGGCTACCCGTGGTATGCTGGTTTGTCTCATCATCTGTAAAGGTTGGACTTCCTCCTTCCCATGTAGCGGCAGCAATGGTTGTCGGTATCATCGTATGGACATTGCTGGAGTACTCTTTGCATCGGTTTCTTTTCCACATGAAAACAGAGGGCTACTGGTTCGTCATTATCTTGCTTATCTCCCTCCCTCTATTTGTAATGTTGAGGAAACATATTGTGATAATTTGGGAATTACACACAGGGGAAACACATTTCACTACCTCCTTCATGGCTGCCATCATAAGCATCCAATGGATGGCCTTCGACTTGTTTTTCCTCCCGCCGCAGCTGCAATTTTAGCCGTGCCAGTATGCAAAATCTTCAACAAGATTTTTAAACTTATATTTACTGTATCCTTCCAGCCTAGTTTCTTCATTGTCTATGATTCTTCTATTTCTGTCTTACCAGTTGTGGAATCTGATCAAGCTTCTAGCACCCGCATCCTATTCCCCTGCTTTGTTTGGAGGTGGCTTGCTGGGATATGTCATGTATGATTGCACCCATTACTACCTGCACCACGGAAAACCATTGAAAGGTGTATCTCATCAACTCAAGGTAAAAATTACCTAGTAAAACAAATTCTAATATTTTTCTTTGTGAACAATCATAAATTTGAGCTGCTAACTGCCAATTCCCATTGAATTTCTGCTGTTGCCAATTGTAGAGAAACCACATGGACCATCACTTCAGAATTCAGGACAAGGGATTTGGAATCACTTCAAATTTCTGGGACAGGGTGTTTGGGACACTCCCTCCAAAATCTGCCAAGAAAAGTAGCTGAGTGTGTAAAGGGGTTTTCTAATGTGGTTAAATAACTCTCAAGTGCTGAAGTATGTGAATTGTAGCATATATTTCATTAGATATATTCAGTTTCATGTCCTTTTTATCTCTTACCCAAATTCTTATCCTAGATTGACTTTTGCTTAAAGGCTGACAGGATTTGCTACCCTTTTCTTTTCCTCTTCTTTATTATCTACTTTTCGTTCATGCATTTTATGTTAGGAAATTTCGTTTAGTACATCCTATATTATTGAATGGTGTCAACAGTCTTTAAGTTTCTTGGTATCTGTATTCCCTAACAACAATTTTAATTTATTTTTCTCGTTTCTTTAGACCTTTTTTTTTCTTAAAATAAATGCTTGTTTCTGGTGATGGTTGCTGCAAAACCTTTCATGTTTAAAGCAAAGCAAAGACCACGTTGTTTGATGATAGTCCTGGTAAGTGACATAAATTGTTGAATGAAATTGAAATTTGTTTCATGAAATTAAATTACCTACTGAATACTGAATAGTTCCATAGCATTATCGAAATAGAATGTCATTTCTGTTAATGGGCCTAATCTTAGACAAATTATTTGATTCTCATAATAATCACGGTCTCTTATTATTGGTAAAATGGTAGAAACTCAGGCTCTTTTTTGTTTTATTTTTCTAAAGATATCTTCAGCTCCTGGAAATAAAAAGCGATAAGTGTTTTTGGAAATAAAATATGTTTAGTGTATTTTTATCCACTCAAAACATCCCAAATAAATTTTCATTTTCCTGAGTTCTTCTCTTATTTTTATATATCTTTCAAATATTCATTCAAATGCATTTTCTATAAATAAAATAAATAAAAAAAATATAACATCATTATTATCAACAACTCATTTAAATATATCTTTTATTATCCATATATTCTCTAGTCCACTTTTCAATTCTCAAAATATTTCTCCAAAATGGTCAAAATAAGGTTTAGTAATCCAGATCCAATTTTCCATGAATCCAATCTATGGAGTTTTAAGTTGGAAACGGATTCTCAGATTTTCAAACTTGAGGCTGATCCAAATATGTTAAAATTTTAAACAAGGATCCAACTGGAATAATGATTAAAATTAAACTTGAGGCTCTCGACATTATTGTCATTACCAATTTTAGAGCAAATCAGTTCATCTGGGGTGTGGGCTTATTTTAGATAGTATATCCGATTGATAATATATTGAGTGTATGAATAATGTATATAAATATTTTTAAATAAATAATATATGTAAATTTTTTAAAAATATTATACTCCATAAATAATATGAATGTGTGAATAATGTATATAAAATAATAAATAAATATTTTATTTTTTTATAAAATGAGAAACACGTAAAAACACCCCATAAATAAATCATAAAATATTACCGTGTACATAGTAAATGAGGGCCAAATCTGTACAGAAAAGAAAATTTAAAGAATTAGCGTCACCATCACATGATGTTATTTGAGTTGTGAACATGGACCCGCCAGCCTGGCAACCGTTAGAATCCAACGTGAATATTTGCTGGCCGATTCCCTCAAATCTGCGGCCACGATCTTCCCCCCAATACCAGGCCATCCCTCCCTTGCATTATTAAATCCAATTCACTACTTTCTGTATACTTGATTACACATTTTTATGCGTAGCCCACTGTTTATTTATTTGAATTCCCACCTAGTAAGAATCACTTATCACAGTGCTTTTAAAGAAATAGCACTGTGAACTGTGAAGTGTGGTTCAACTTCTTCACTGCTGCGGGCGGTGAGTGAGAAAACTCTCGGCTTAAATTGAAGATTTTGACCGGCATTGTTCTGGGTATGTGTCTTTTTCAAAGATTTCGGTGAAAAGTTGGTTTCTTTTTCTTGGTTAGTATTAGATCTGTGATTTCTTGCAGAATTAGAGCGCATTTCTATTTGGGTTTTTTGTTGTGTTCTTTTGGTTCTATGGCGACGCCAAAGGGACATTGCGTGTGGTCTAGATCAGATTTCAGACCGGCAGTTCTTTTTTTTTCTTTATATATTTGGTCATATATCGTTTCTCAAGAAACATGTGAATCTTGAATAGAAATTGTGTTTTCGTGTCAAGAGAAGTGTTTTCAGACTATTTGGTTGAATTAGATTCTCAATCTTGGATTTTCTTGAATGGAGTTGCCGAGTGGAAAGGTGGAATAGTGACTGTTGAAGATTTGAACACTACCTTTATTTTGTTTACCCATAATGCAGAAAATTCGTCCTTGGAAAAAGAGACTTCACATTCAAATCTAGATTGGTATGGTTACGATTTTCAACTTTTTCACGGGAAAGAGACTTCACATTCACATGATCACATCTAGATTAATGTCACGGTACAATGTATTCAAAAGTTTGAATTGATCGGATGGTTTAGGCTTTTGTCGATGTAATTGATGATGTGATTATTTGTATATCCAGAAGTTCTGGAGCATATTAAAGAAACTCATTTTTTTCTATTCAGGTTTTCACATTGATAGTGCTATGTGTTACCTTAGCCAAGGCTATACTAGCCAAACATTTCCTTTGTTATTAATCCTATGGTTCCAATAAATCTTTCGCTACCTTCCAATAACTTTTGCATTTAGGGAAAAGAGTTTCAGAGGAACCTTTTGTGTTTTTTTCCAATTTTTTCATGGGTTAGGAATCTGATTCCATACATCTTGTGGGACCCATGATATTGCTAGAAGCTTACAATTCCTATTTATGTGTCATGAATGGTGACTATTATGTGAGATGCCCCTTTCATTACTTTTTTTATTTTTTATCTTGTTTGTAAATCTGAATGCCAAGGAAGAAGATCCGTATTGGATAATGCACTGCTGATTGCGAACTAAAATTTAGATAAATATTTTTTTAATTATGAAAAGAGTCTTGCTCCTCTGACAGACAGGTCATGTTAAGTTACTCAGTCGAGCCACTTTACAAATTAGTTGTACTTTCATACTTGGTACATGGCTCTTGTACTAATATTTTGCTCTGCCAAAGGTCTCTCTCTGTTTACTGTTTTGCATGTCTAGCATGACATTGTCCATGTTGCTTCAGAATTATAGGCACATGTGTTGTTCACTGGAAGCTCTTGAAATCATTTAGCTGATAATGCAAATATCTATCCATTAAGTGATGTGTGAATATTTATTGCATTCAACTATATTTTGTATTGAGTTGATTTATTCAACTAGATTGGAAAAATGTGTATGTTCACTTTATTGGCAAAACAAGTTGTGCAAACATTGAAGCGTGTTTTAGCATGTACAGAGAATGATTTAGAAACAAAACCTCACAATGTCTGTAATTTGTTCCCATATAACTTGTTTTAGTGTTATTTCTCTCTTCCAATCAAGCCTTTTCTAGTACAATACTTTACATGCCTGATTCTTATATTTTCTTTTAGTTTTAACAGTCATATTTTGCTGTACCAAGATGGTGGCACAAGGCTTTACTGTTGACTTAAATAAACCCCTTGTCTTCCAGGTAACACTGATGCATTTTTTATTAATGCTTTATATCTTGTTCCTGGATGTTGTATACCCTTTTGCATAGCTTCTTGATTTTTCGTTTGTTTGATCATTTCACTACTCAACTTTAAAGTGATGAGATCTTTTACCTAGAATCTAACTGGCTGTTTTCTTTGGTACGATACATGAACATCTATCTCCATTATGTAGGTGAAATGCTTGTTTCTGGTATTTTGAAGTAAATGATTATTTTCTATGGTTGACATCTGTTAACTAGCAAAAGTATTTTGATTTTTGCACTCCTCTTTGCTAGAGATCTTCTTGTTGATGTATGTCACATTCTGTTCACCTCATTTTTCACGTTGTAATGCAATTCTTTGAACTTTCATAGGTTGGCCATCTTGGTGAAGCTTATCAGGAGTGGGTTCACCAGCCAATTGTTAGCAAGGAAGGCCCTCGATTTTTCGAAAGTGATTTTTGGGAGGTACTAATTTTGTAGTTTTTTGTGTCCAGAACACTGTCCTACATGGCATGATTCAATGATGTGGAAACAATCAATACTAAGTAGTTTTTGTGCTAATAAGTTACTCATCTGTTGATTCTTTCTTCAAACAGTTTTTGACACGCACTCAATGGTGGGTTATTCCTCTTATATGGCTCCCAGTTGTTGGCTGGTGCCTTTCAAGGTCCATCTGTTTGGGTCATACAATTCCTCAAGTGGTATTAGTTGCAGCACTTGGCATTTTTACCTGGACATTAGTCGAATATACCCTGCATCGCTTTCTTTTCCACATTAAGACAAAGAGTTATTGGTTAGCTTGCTCTTACACTTATCTCTTGTTCTTCAATACTTCTTCATTGTGTGTGTGTTTGCATGGGCGTGTGACTTCTGATCATTGTGATCTCTGAGCCGTTTTTACTCCAGAGTTCCCTTTGTTTTATTATCTCTCTACTGAACACTTTCAGTAACTTGCAGGAGCAACACGATTCATTATCTTCTCCATGGTTGTCATCATAAGCACCCAATGGATGGTCTACGCCTTGTTTTCCCTCCTGCTGCAACTGCCGTTCTTTTATTTCCAGTATGTTTTGATCCATGCTTTTTTGGCATTTATTCTTATCTTTAAAGGCTCAAAACCCTTCTCATTTTTTCTCCCTTCTCATTTTTTCTATAGTCCTGTACTTCGTAATGATATACTTGGTTTGCTCTTATATTTATGGGTCTCGAAAAATTTTCACTCTTGGCTCAGCGGCTCTGTATTTGCTGATTGTATACTTGTTCTGCTGACACAATTTTATTCTGAAAAAGCTGGCTGGCTTAATCTTTCTATTGAAAAGTAGTCTGAAACCAACAATAGTTGCAGAATTTTATTTTATTTTTTTCTTTCAAAATATGTTGCTTTCACAATTTTAACTTTTTGACTTGTTTACCAATGTCAATTGCAGTTCTGGAATTTGATAAAATTAATATCTACTCCCTCCACTGCTCCTGCTTTATTTGGTGGTGGTCTACTGGGTTATGTGATGTATGATGTAACTCATTACTATGTGCACCATGGGCAGCCAACCAGTGAAATACCGAAGAATCTCAAGGTAAAGATTTATACATGTTGCCACCATTGAAATCTGAATCTATTTGGTAGAGACTTGTTAACTGCTCTGCATTCTATAGCAGCTGTTAGCTATTTTAGGATGATCTCTAGTTGTGTAGGCCGCTTAATATCATTCCATGATTTTAGTGGCCATTGTAAACCCCAGAAGTAGTCTATACCAGATTCGCAACAGCCAGGAAGAGTCATATATCTGTCGTGCAACTAAATAGGTCATTTTCAGTGTGCCAATGACATAACTTCGTTTCTCTGTGATGCAGAAATATCATCTAAATCATCATTTCCGCATCCAGAATAAAGGCTTTGGCATCACTTCCTCACTCTGGGACAAGGTGTTTGGAACTCTACCTACATCGAAACAGGCTGAGAAGAGCAGATGATTTTTTGGTCAGATTCTTAATCAGGAAGCAGTAGTTATTAAAACGGCCTATTGAAAACTTTTCATATCCACCATTTTGCTCCAGCTTCGGAATGTACGTTGTGTTTCCTAACAACTTCTATGGAAAATTATATGAAACAATTGATGACTGTGGATCCAATATCCAATTCTTAGTTTGTATAATCTACTGCCGATAATGTATACAATTTTTATGAATTGAATTTCCAGTTGTTGAATGAGTTCAAAAAAAAAAAAACCAAAAGAACTAAACAATTTTGAAAAATATGGATAAAATCTTACTGGATTTTCAGAGAAAATTGTACAATGGGTACCAGAGAAAATTGATGTAGACATCTTTTGTGGGATGAGATTCCAATTGTTTTATTTTTTGGGTTCAATCAAGAGATAACGGTTTCGGTAAAGAGATGAGGAAGCCATATTAAATGAAGATAGTAAATATGTTCATTTATTGAGGGCAGATTTCAGATTTGATATGAATTTCTCAGTGCGTATCACCGTTTCAAAAGCCGCCTTCTTTAAAAAGAGGGTGCTGGAGGCTCCAAGGAAAAATCACTTGAGAATCCATAATTGTTCATAATCACCATTTAGAACTTGTAGGGGGCGCCATCAGGCGAATTAGGAGAAGAATTAGTTAAGGTGCGCGTAAGCTGTAGAAACACACCACATTACCATTTGGTTTTTTGAAAATAAAAGCCAACTCACCTCCAAGAAATGGCAAAATTCTTTGATAGCTGCATGTTTAAAATCTGAGTAGCTATAATTCAACCATCTTCTACAGATGAAACAGCCCCCATAGTGTAGACCTTTAGTCCCTGTATTTTGATTAGGATGCCTGCCAGAACTGCAAAAATATAAATCAAACTGTATTTGTTATGTTGTAATTCTCTTTCAACAACTGTAACCCGAAAGAAACAGGCGAAATGGGCAACCTTGTGATAATATCCATTTTATTTCTTGCAGTTTCATGGGTTAAATGCCATGCCAAATATCGACCATTTCTCCAGTGCATCAGCAATCAGTCTTCAGGCCACACCAAAATTCTGCAACGCCTTCACACCCCAAATTCCCCGACATATATCTCTCTCCTGGAAGGTGCCACGCAGAATCCCAGATGGTTCAATTCCACTGCTCAGCGACCCTTTCTGATCATGGCGCCCAAGAAAGAAGCTGAAATTCGGTCCGTCATTCTGTGCAGCAAAATTTTCGGGCACCATATCAGGGTCAATAGCGGGGGCCATGACTATGAAGGCCTGTCCTTTCGTTCTGAGACTCCATTCATCATGATTGATGTCTCCAACCTCAACCGCACGATCATTAATCTTGAAGAGGAAGTTGCCTGGATTCAGACAGGGGTGAAATTAGGCCAGCTATACTATGAAATTGCCAAGAAGAGCAAGACTCATGCATTTGCTGGTGGGTTGTACCCAACCGTTAGCGCTGGCGGGCACATCAGTGGCGGAGGGCTCGGGACCTTGCTGAGGAAATATGGACTCGCGGCAGATAACGTGCTCAATGCGCGCATCATGGATGCCAATGGTACAATCCTCGACAGAGAAGGCATGGGTGAAGATCTTTTCTGGGCTATCAGGGGTGGCGGGGGAGCAAGTTTCTGTGTGATCCTTGCCTGGAAACTCAAGCTGGCTAGAGTCCCAGAAAAGGTGACTGCTTTCACATTTCGTAGAAAGCTGGAGCCTGGAGACTTGCATCTTGTCCAAAAGTGGCAAAACACCGCATACAAGGTCTCCAGAGATCTCTTCATAAGAATCCTTGTCCAGAACACCCAAAAAAATGACACAGTAAATGAAAAGATTGTTCAGGTCTCATACAACGGGCTGTTTCTTGGGCCAGCTGATGAACTAGTTTCATTGTTGAACAGAAGCTTCCCAGAGTTCGACCTGAGAATTGAAGATTGCTTCACAGCACCTGTCGGAAACAGTAGTTGCTCCGACAGGCCGTGCATCAAAAAAGAATGTTTCCAGGTGCCCTGGATTAAATCCGTACTCTACTTCGCTGCAAAGAAACTTGACGAACCAGCGGAGATCTTGCTGCAAAAAAGGATAAACAAATACAACTTCTACAAGGCCACATCTGATTTCTTGAAGGCCCCCATTCCCGACAAGGGCTGGAAGATGATACACAAAATGTTCCTGTTTGACGACCGCCCAATAATGATACTGGACCCTCTTGGAGGAAAGATGGATGAGATTTCAGAAGACGAAACTCCTTTCCCACACAGAAAGGGCAACCTTTTCAACATACAGTACCTGACAAATTGGGGGGTGAACACTAAAAACGAATCAACCAAGCACATAAAATGGATCAGGAATTTGCACAAGAAAATGAAACCGTATGTAGCTCAATCCCCAAGAACTGCATATATCAATTACAAAGATCTCGACTTGGGGAAAAATGATCAAAACTGCAGCTACAATCAGGCAAAGATCTGGGGCGAGAAGTATTTCAAGGGTAACTTTCAAAGACTAGCAAGTGTGAAGGGCAAGGTTGATCCGGGCAACTTCTACAGAAATGAACAAAGCATTCCAGTTCTATTTTAATGAAAGAAAATTAAGAGGTAGACAGAAGGTAATTTGTTGCTTTAGATCATGTACAGGAAGAACAACGTAAATTACTATAGGAATTTATAGCGTTTTCCTTTTACAAATTAATAAAAACCTTCACTTTGTTGCAATCTTGTTATTTGTGGTCTCCATTTAGCCCTGTTTCTTCACTAATAAAAATCTTGATTTCAATATTGAGAGCCTTTATACAATCTACGACTATGATGGGTTATGAGTTGTTTGGTCATCCAAATAATGTTATTTGGTTTTTGGAATTCGGACCATCTTTTGTGCATCAATGAAATTACATGGTCAATGACACGAGAATGCTGCCACTAACAGTCTCTTTGCGATTTAGATACATGAACATGAAATTGTTAATAACCAAATAGTTTCGACAATATAAAAATCACTGGAATACTCCATGAATAAGATTGGTGTTAACATGTTAATCATTAGAATTTTATAATATATTAAATAATCCAAATTTACCAAATTCTGGTAAATCTTCAACACTGTCAAAATGCTTTGTACTGATATTGACCTAGATATGTCATATCACATTGATTCTTGAGGATGCAAACAAGAATGCTACAATTTCAAGTTTTTTACTCTTTTTCTTTTTATGAAAATAAGTAGGGCGTCCGAATAATAAATATCAAATGACAATGTCGCAGTGTGATGGTGATATTTTTGAGTATATACTTGGTAACCTTTTTTTTATTTGGTTTTTGAGAGAACTCAATAACTAAATACAGCTTTTTTACGTCTACATAAGTAGCCTCATTAATAGTTTATAAACATGATAGCATAAATACAATCTATAAAATATGAAAAAAAGAGAAGGCCTAAATATTCTGGCTTGAAATAAACATGATATGGCCCGCATGAAAGACTTTAGCCCATGACATAACATTTCTGATTAATGATTCTTCTCTGTTTAAGATTTCTTGTCAATAATTGGAGTAATTTTTAGCAAGATAATGGTAATCATGTGGCAAATTGATTATTGTAAGAGATGAGTAATAAACTTTTAATGGGACAGATGATTGATAACAGAGAAGCAAACCTACTTAATAGAGAGACTAAAATAGAAAATGGCTGCAACAGTTTAGATTACACAGTGAGATGATCAAAATGGCAAAATATTAGAACTGAAATATAAAACATATTTCACAACAAAATATAGCCAGACAAACTTATATAGCTAGCAAACTGTGTTTCAGTGAATCATACTCTTCCCCTTTCTCTCATTCATCAAAGGAAGAGTTGGAATACTCTGTTCATGTCTGAAGAAATTATCAGGATCAACTTTTGTCTTCACACTGACTAGTCTGTTGAAGTTGTCCTTGAAATACCTGGTACCCCATGAAGTTGCTTGTATGAAACTTGTACCTTTTTTGTTCATCCCCAAATCAAGATCCCTGTAGTTCACATAGGCTTCTCTTGGGAACATCGAAGCATAAGAAGCCATGTAATTATACAGCCTCCTAATCCAGTCCATGTGCTTGTCTGCGGATTCTGGCTTGTCATCATTCCAAGTGCTTAGGTACTGTATTTTAAATATGACACCTTTCCTGTGAGGGAAAGGAATTTCAGATTCCGAAATGTTACTCATCATCCCACCATAGGGATTAAATATCATCAATGGTGAATCTTCTTCCATAAGCCTTTTCCATAGCCCTTCAAGTCCATTCTCTGGAATGGGCTCTTTCACAAAGTCTGATTTGGCTTTGAAGTAGTTCTTGAATAAAGATTTCCCCTGAAGCAAAACTTCAGGTGGTGTATTGCTTGGGTAACCAGCAATATAAAGCACAGATTGAATCCAGCTCATTTCGGTGCAATCCTTTTTTGTCAATCCCAATTCAGGGAAGCTTTCTTTCATCACCTGGAGTAGTCTATCTGCTCTTCCAAGAAATAAAGCATTATAAAGAGTTTGCACAGTTCTCTTGCCCTTTTGAGCGCCATCCACCACTTGTATAATGACTCTGGCGAAGAGGTCTTCATCAATTTTGTCAGCAACTTGTTGCCATTTGTAGAGAATCTTTGTTGCACCTTGTTCCAAGGTCTTTGGAACAGTGAAAACTGTGACAGTTGCTGGAACTGGAACCAATCTTACCTTCCAGGCCAGTATAATCCCAAAGCTAGCTCCTCCACCACCTCTGATAGCCCAGAAAAGATCTTCCCCCATAGACTCCCTATCAAGAATTCTGCCGGTGGCATCAACTATTCGTGCATCAATCACGTTGTCTGCTCCAAGGCCATATTTCCTCATCATGGTGCCATATGCTCCTCCAGTTATGTGCCCTCCAATTCCCAAGCTGGTGCAAAGGCCAGCAGGAAAGCCATGAGTTTTGCTTTTCTGTGAAATCCTGTAATAAAGTTCTCCAACAGTTGCACCGGCCTGTGCCCATGCGCTGTTGTCCTGCACATCTACAGTGACAGACCGAAGTTTTGATAAGTCCACAATGATAAACGGTTCATCCGTTTCTGAAATGTAAGAAAGGCCTTCATAATCATGGCCTCCACTACGAACTCTGAGCTGGATGCCTAGCTCTTTCGCGCAAATTACTGCAGCTTGAACATGGTTTTCGATATATGGTGTGAAGATCAGTTGAGGCTTAGGCACGGAAGGCACCAAGCACCTCAGATTTTGGGCAGAAGATTGTAGGATGGTGTTAAATGAAGCATTGTCAGGGGCAGAAAAAGCTGTGGAAAAAGGGATAGAGAGCTCGGAATTGAGAGTAATGCACTGGTAGAATCTTTCTTGAATTGGTTGTGAAACAGCATAAGAAGCCAATACAAGAATTACTATGTTTAGTGTAAGAATGAAAGAGCTTGAAGATCCCATAATACTTGCTTACTAAGATGATGAATCTTTGTTGTGTGTTTGACAGAGAGACAGGAGACCTTCTATTTATGGATTTTACGGTCTCTTTCATGATGACTTTATGACCTAATGCCAACGTCAGGCTCAAGATTTGAACACTTCTTAGGTAGGTGCCTTGAATGACGAGGATAGAAAATCAACTTGCTTTAGGAAGTTGCAAGATTTTTGGCCACGTTTTGACTACAACTCTGAGGTTTCCTTTTTCCTATATTCACATTTCTTGCCTTCTAATGACCAATTTATGCCCATTTGTTGCTTAAAAGATTCCTCTTAAGTAGCGAAAATGGCACGTTAATTGATTCTTTCGGAACTCATTTTGCACCCTCCTGCATCCAAAAACAACCCCCCCCCCCACCCCCACCAAAGCTTTCTGATGCCCCAAAATGGTGGTCATAATTAACAACTTTAGGAAGAGTGGGGCATTGATGGCTGGGGAAATGTTTACCGAGTATCCAGTTAGGTAATCATAGAAAAGTTAGACAAATATCTCCACAGATTATTGCTGGGATATGTAACCTGGTTAACACCATCTCCAATCTTTTTGCCGCCGCCCCCCACCCCCACCAAAAAACATAAAATAAAATAAAATAATAATAATAAAAATAAATAAATAAATAAGGAAAAAATGTAATTTAGATGGAGGCATGTTTAATCCACCCACGAACCGCACTGTCCAGCTTGTCATTTTTACTAATTGAGAGAAAGAACCAAAGAAGTATCATCAAAGGGCTAAAATTAAAGTGTGTTGGGGTAATGGGTTGCTCGTGTGATGCTCTGTCCCATTATAAAACACAAAATTAGTTGGGATTAAGTATAATAAACCATGAAATTTATTGTTTTTAACACAAATCACTTATTTCGCAAGGATTAAGTCATAAAATATAAAAAAAGAAAGGCCTGTTTGTTTCTTTTCTTTTCTTTTTTTTTTTAAAAAGAGGAAAGTATTGTTTCTAATATGGCAGGAAATTATTTTTACAATGCATGGTAGAATATATCATAAGATAGTTTAGATCCTGAAAAATATGATAGATAGTCTCCACTTGGATAATGCTTGGGCATTATCCTGGAATGATAAGCCCTCCACTGCCGCAAAGTGGCCATACTGGAAATAAATTCAGCTGAGTCCCACTTAACTATGTGCATTTTTTTATGATAGTTTATTTAGTTTATAATTAGTGGTGCATAGCAATGTCTCTTGGACAGATTGATATCACAAAACAGATAAAATATTCACTTACTGAATATCAGTTCAAGATTTTGCCAAGTAAGATAACACTTGGATAGCATTTAATATTTTGAGTGCAAAAGTTTAAATGAACTAAGTGATCATGCATGGGAGAAGATAGTAACAAGTGGATCTTCTTTCCACCTTCATATCGGATTTTATTTCATAAATGCATGTTAAATATAATATACATTTTAAAAAATATTTTATACACTTATTATAAATTTATAAAATAAAATATAGAATGAAATATCTAAAAATTTGAATCTGAACCCCTACTTAAAAATATAATGTATATTTAAAAAAATATTTTATACACTTCCTATGAATTTATGAAAGAAAATACAGAATGAAATATTTAAGAATTCGAACCCAAACCCCTACTTAAAAAGAATTTAGAAGAGGATGTAAAACCTAATCTTGAGTACATGCTCATCAATTTTTATTTATTTTTATATATTTTTCATAAGAATTATCTACGTTGATATGATATTATCACTTTGAGTTTAAACTCTCATGATTTTGTTCTTGAATTTCATTCAAAATACTTCATACCAATGAAAATATTGTATATATTTATAAATTCACAATTATCTTTATTTATAATCAATAATGTGGGACTTTGTTTGTTATTCTAAAAGTATCACAAATAGCAATTCATTTGTAGGATTTATAGGATAACTTCAAATTTTAACTGGACATTCTAAGCATTTGTTCCCTGTGTAACAGGATGAAGGAAATTTCTTAAAATTTTTGTTAGAAAGTTAATACGTTTATTATTATTATTATTATTATAAGACTATAGTACTTGAGAGATGTCATACAATGCAATTTAAATGTCCAATAAACTTTGTACCATCTAGATTTTTTACGCATTATTTCTTAAGGTAAATTAGAAAAGCTATTATTGAGGTTTGTGTTATTTATAAATTTGTAAATTATAAATATCTTTTTGATATTTATTTTTATTTCGTAAATTATACTTACTAAGATGATATTTATAAAATAAAAATAAATTTTATATGTATTTGTAAAATACAGATAAATTTTACGATGATATTTGTAATTTTAAAACTTAGAGCAACTGAAGAATTTTTTTTTAAATAAGATAAATTTCAAAGATAATTTCTATAATTTATTCTATTTTTTAATCTTATTTTGATTATGAACCTATGCTCGATCCATTTCATTTGTTATTTCATTACACATGTATTTCTTATATCTTTTTGAAAGGGTAAAAACGAAAAATAAAAAATAAAAAAATCCTCCAGATGCGTACTATGGTGATTTTACTTTGATAATATCTTAATGAAAGTAAGCTCCATATAATAGTGTTTTATTTTTGCTAAATTTATAACGTGTTGGATTCGAATGTTCTTTACCTACTTTTAAAATAACTGTTAATTGATGATAAAATATTAATCTTGATGATTGCTATTGTTGTTGGTAATTGATATTCATAATCTAACTTCTCAAAAACATTATTCATAATGTAATATTAATCTAACCAATTTATCAAAAAAAGATTAGTACTTTATTTTGATTTTTACACTTAAAAAAAAGGTTTTTTTTACCTCTTCATAATTTTATTATATTCATTTCAGTAGCAGAAAACTACTAATATAATTAGAAATTCTATTCCAATATTAGATTTTATCTCAAAAGTCAATAGTCATTTATGAAAAATAAAAGAAAAAAGAAAAAAGAAAAAGAAGGAGCACGTACTTTTAAGAAAAAGGTATGGGATGTATTAGAAATCAGGAAATTTTTTTCCAATCGAAATTTTATCACAAAAAAGTCAAAATGACATCCAATCATGGGGAAAAAAAAAAGGAAGAGAAAATCTAGTAAAAAAATTGAGATTGATGAGAAATAAAACTTATTTATCACTAGATTTTTGTTTACTCATGTTTTATATTTAAGCGAAATTCGAAGGAATTTTTTTTTCATATTTGATATGTTCGAAATCATTAGCTCAGCATTTTTTCATGCTCTGTGTTTTGTGTTTTGTTGATACCTTTATAGTCGAATAATTTACAAAAAAAAAAAAGAAAAAAGAAAAAAATGGAGCAACTGTATACCAGATTCTTGATTATGGCGTTGATGTATGGCCGTGGAATCTTGATATTGCGATGATTGATTCTTACAGTGATGGTGGATGGTAGTCGGAATGAAGTTGTAGGCGGCCCTGTGGCGGTGGAGGGCAATGCAGGTATGTCCAACTTTTTCTTTGCTTGGTTCTTTTTTCCGCTCATATCTTCTTTAATGGGTATTTGAGTTTCTTGATATCTAATTTGTTTTCTTGTTATTTCAATGCAAATAGACGTGATGACAGAATTCAAAGTTTTTTGGATATTAAATAATAATTTCTTGATTTCAAATTTGTTTCTCCATTAGTAGTTTCCTGGATGATAAATCCGTTCAGATTGATACTATTTGTAATCTGAGAGTAGAATTGATGGTAAGTAATGCTTGATTCTTGAGTAATTAGCACTGAGGCACACTAGATTATCAAGAATATCAAAGAGACAAAAAAGTAGGTTTTTTGATTGGCTAATTGGTAAGAATTCTCCTGATTTAGCCAAGCTTTATGTCATTAGTATAACTACTGATGCATCATGGTTGTAATATCTAATACTTTGCATTCTTCCTCCATTTCCCTTATGACGGCAGAGGTGGAATACTTTGTTCATTCCTGAAGAAATTTTCTGGGTCAACTGCAGTCTTTACTGTCACCAATCTGTCAAAATTTCCCTTAAAATACTTCAGCCCGTAGACCTTTGCTTCATTGTAGGTGTTCTTACCATTGTTGGTAATACCAATATCAAGGTCCCGGTAATTGAGGTATGCTTCTCTGGGGTTCTTCGACACAAAAGGAGTCATGTAACTGTAAAGTGATCTTGTTTGCTCAATGTATTTCTTTTCTGCTTCCGCCCCTCCTGCTTTCCAGTTTACAAAATACTGTATCTTGAATATGTTTCCTTCTCGATGAGGAAATGGTGTTTCTGACTCTGTAATTTTGCTCATTTTTCCACCATAAGCATTGAAAACCATCCCTGCTTTGCCTAACTCAATAATTTTCTTCCATAACCCTTCCAACCCATCTTTTGGGATTGGAGTTTTCAGGTAATCTGATTTCCTCTTAAAAAAGTTCTCTGAATCAAGTTTTCTATCCAGTAATACCTTTTCTGATGTACCATTATTAAAATTTGCCCAGTATAGCACTGATTGAATCCAGCTCATTTCCATGCAATCTTGTTTTCTCAAGCCTAGTTCAGGGAATTCGGCTTTCATGACAGACACTAATCCATTAGAATCACCAAGAAATAGTGCAATGAATGTCACCCTCACAGTTTTCCCCCTGTTATCATCTGCAGATGTTTTTGCTAAATTAGTTTTGTTTTTGGTAGCTGGTTGCATAAGAAGCCTTATGAAGAGATTATCGTTGATTTTATTTGCAACAAATTGCCAACGATAAACAAGATCTGTAACATTCTCTTCTAAGGTCTTTGCAATACGGAAAACTGTCACAACTGGTGGTACAGGGACTAGCTTAATTTGGTATGCCAGTACAACCCCAAAACTAGCACCACCACTCCCTTTGATTGCCCAGAAAAGGTCCTCTCCCATTGCTTTCCTATCCAAAGTTCTACCTTTCACATCAACTATTTGTGCGTCAATCACATTATCCACAGTGAGACCAAATTTACGCAACATGTTACCATAACCAGCCCCACTTATGTGGCCACCAACACCTATAGTTGGACCTACTCCTGCAGGAAATCCGTGGACTTTGCTTTTTTTCCAAATTCTATAGTAGAGTTCACCAAGTGTTGCACCAGATTGCACCCAGGCAGTTTCATTCTTGATGTTGACATTGATAGACCTAAGATTGAACATATCAAGAATAATGAATGGAACATCAGACACATAAGAGATGCCTTCATAATCATGACCACCACTGCGGATTTTGAGTTGCACCCCCATCTCTTTTGAACATAATATGGTTGCTTGGATATGGGATTCTTTCAAAGGGGTCACAATTAATGAAGGTTTTCTGGTTGTGGAAGTATTGAACCGGGGATTTCTTATGTATTCTTGTAAAACCGAGGTGAATGAGGAATTCTTGGGTCCATAGACTATTTCAGAGATTTCATCCTTGGTCTTTTTGTAGTTTGATAAACACTGGACAAAGGTGTCATAGACTGAATCTGAGGCTGCGAAAGAGTAAAAACTAAGGCTGCACAAAAGCAGCAGAAGCAGCAACATTGGTGAAGACATGAAAAGATCTGAAGATTGGGAACTGTTTCTCATCTCTTGGTACTATTGAGGTATAGACCAACCTCTATTCATTGCAATCCCTTATATAGTACACTAGACGAGAATGTTTTGTGATTCTTTGTGCTGATAATTGCAAAAAGAATTACTTTGCACCCCCCTTATTTGACTTGACGAATTGCATGTAATCGACCTAAAAGAGAAATGTAATAAAGAGGTTACTGTATTGAATTTAAAGGAAAAATGGCAAAAAGTGGATCAATAGAAATCAGATCAGAAAATTACAATAGGATTTTGGTTATACATCAATTTTCCATTATTGGCATAATCTATCTGGTCAAGTTGATGCCCAACTTGGTAAGTTCCTCCTCCAATTTTATAATAGCCATAACGAATGTGGATTTGATGATGGGGACATGATATTTGTATTTCCTATTAATGTAGATGGTAGAGATCTAGTAGAGTAGATTTGTAAGGAAATTCAACATAAATGCTTGTTACATATGGAACCACACAGGATCTTCTATTGCAAATCCTATTACATCCTCTATGGCGTTGCATTGATTATCAACCATGGGTAAAACTTATCCGTAAAGTGTACACATGGCGGCAATGTGCAATACATGTAATAGGATTTGCGATAAAGATCCTATCTGATATGGAACTACCTTTGGGATTAATATCTCTACATTTCATATATTGGCAGCTTAAAATTTTGTCTAACATAAAGCATCCTGATATATTTAAACCTTTCCACATGAAAACTGTTGGGCCCCATTGGTTTGCTTGGGAAAGTCGTCCAAATCCGAAATCTGATTGCCAGAAAAAATATTATATTTCTGACATATTTAACTGAATTTGAGGAAAGAAAGTGATTACTCAAAATTAGGAATCCCATTTTGACATTTTGGTAGTATTAATAATTAAAAGTATTAAAATTTAATGTTAATAACCACATTTATTGATATTGTGAATCATTGAATAGTTAAGATATTCACATGCAATTATATTAGCAGTTTATTATATATAAATATTACTTGCTATCAGTTATTAATTATTAACACGTATATTATTAATATATTACTTACAATGGTAATTTTGGAATGAGATATATGTTTTTATTATTGCACATAATTAATAGAACAATATATATAATACTTATATGTATGTGTGCCTGTGTGTATACATATGATGTGTGTATATAGAGGATAAGAATGTGTTGTACAATATTAGTGTCAGATTAGCGAGGAAACTAATCATAATACTTATTCAAATTGGTATATTGGTTACATATTTTTTATTTCCTATTAATAAATACCTATATTTAAAATTTAATGATGTATGATAAGTGATTAATTTGGCAGTATATAATGTATAATCAGCAAAAATTTATCTAGTCATTGACACCAATTTTGAGAAGTAATTTTACGATTAAATATTTTATTATCTATAGCTATTGTTATAATAACTAATAATTAAATAGTAACTAGTTAGTAGCACAAAAATATGTATAATATAAGTAATATTATTATTTATTATTTAACATTAATTTATATGCTAACAAATTAATTAATATAGTTAGATTTCATTAATGATGATTTATTTTTTGAATTAACTATTATAAATAAATTTAACCATATTAGTAGTTGTCATATATTAATATTTATTCAACAATTGCATGTATAAATACTATGTTATATACTTCCTCCATCCCAAATTTATCACTCAATTTTTATGGGATATAAGACTCCATTTCTTAAATAATTTTTTTCCCCAAAATTACCCTCTCAATTAAAGTAATGACATGGAACCACTAACTCTCAACCAGTAGTGTAAAAAAATACACAAAACTTACAATTTTTCAACTCTCATCTAAAACTCTATGTTGGTCAACATGAAATATTGGGACAGGGAGTATTTATTATTTAATACATACATATAATTAATAGTACACAGAAAGAGATGGAGATGACATTGTGGTTAATGAACTATAGATTCCTTTACTATTTTTCATACACGATCAAACAACAAAAAAGAAATTTATTGCATTTCTTTGTTTGGACTACTTGTCCTATCCAAACACTATTATAATTAGATTACTAGTAATTAAATTTCTAGTTATCATATTCCCAATTTAGATGTCATTCTCCATCAAACGAATGGGCCTTAATAGAAGTTTGTGAACAATTAAAGAAGAATATTAAAGCATCTAATCGCAATATCTATAAAATTAGATCAAGGGAAGAATATTGAGTTATTATATTTAGAACTACTTTTGTTGTATTACACTTTGAACAAGGAATTTCATATTTTAGTATTTTTGATATCACATTTATGTAGTAAATTGTCCTCTTTTTGTATGAAAAAATGGTGGTTGTTAGGAGTTGATTTCTCCAAGGAATATGAGGGGTCAATTGTGATCAATATTGAATTACTTTGAAACTTGAAATAATCTTTTGCATGATGAAGAAAATTTAGGAATGTTAACGTTTTCGCACTAACCTTGCCAGCAAGATTCCTGGAAAGATGATTCTAAAGAAAAATGGACATACATATCTAGATTAGAGAAGATTTATTATTCTATTTATTTCAATACTCTCAAAAGAGCGAATTTTTTGCTAACCAAATCAGAACTCCTGCTAATGTGTATACATTATAATAAAAAAGAATAGTCTCCAGACTGATACTGCTTCCTTTGGGGGTAGATTTTGGGGTAGTTATTGTCACTCTTTAACCCAATGGTCAGAGGGAGTTATCCGGCTGCTAGATTTTACTCAGGCTTGTGGTTGTAGTGCAATTCATGCTTTTGCACCATATTGAAGAACTGGACTGTAATTTGATTGTAGAATATGAAATTGATCAATTTCTTAAAGTGACTGGCTCCTTGGTGCCATGGAGTCTGTCGTCAAGGAACTTGTGGTTTGCAAGATAAACCTCCATTGGCATAGATGCAATTTTCCTCAGAAGATGATTCGATCCTCACAAATAGCTCTCTTATTTGAGCTTCTTCCCAACAGCGACCTGCTTATCAAGTTTAAAAAGTCTAGTAAACCATGGTGATACCATAGTAATTATTTGCAAATAGTGCTGGCTTATGAATCGTTAAGTTTGATAATTCTACTCCAATTTGTACCCCTGTAGCTGTAACTGCTAATGTACAAAATCCCTCTATCACTCCACCACGTGTTACACACATGCATAGGCTCCCACACCCAGCCACACGTTACAGAATGAAATAACTAATGAACAATTATTATGCAGGTCTCAGATTCATAAATCACAGTTATCAAAAGTCATTTTATTCATCTTATGTTTCATTGGGTATTTATTCACATTGACATTTGACTTCATCAAGTTATTTCCTTTGATCTAGGATGGAAAATCTTTTTATGAAAGCTGGCGCTGGTTCTTCAAAGTTATATCCTTGCCTTTTCCTACAAACGGAAGTCCTGTGGTGGCACTGTTTCCAATTGACAGAATATATTGAGCAGTTTTTTAACAGAGGTATTTAATTGCGGGGAAGATGTTTTTATTTGTCAATTAGCATTATATCTAAGCCTAAGCCAGTTGGGGGAGAGTAGTAATTCAATTGTCATATGGGAAAGTCATATTCTTGAAATATATATTTGTATTCCACACCAATATGTTGGCACTAAGACGGTTTATTTGTCTTAGTAGAAATTCATAGAACTACATTATTGATCTCACATGAATTTCACCTTGCATTAAAATAAAATCAGTAGTCAAGATTGTCGTCCCCTGCTGTATATTTCCTTAGATGCGGGATGCCCTGTTCATTCCTGCAGTTTTCTCTGTATATTTCTGTAGAGGAGGGATGCTCTGTTCATTCCTGAAGAAGTTTTCGGGGTCAATCTGTGTCTTCACTCTGACCAATCGATTGAAATTTCCCTTGAAATACTTGACTCCGTAAACCTGTGCTTCATTGTTGGTGTTCTGACCATTGTCCGTACTTCCGATGTCAATATCTCTATAATTGAGAAATGCTTCTCTAGGACTTTTTGACACAAAAGGTGTCATGTAATTGTAGAATTCTCTGATCTCATCTATGTTGCTCTTTTCCACAGCTGGCCCTGCTTCATTCCAATATAACAAGTACTGAATCTTGTAAATATTTCCGGCTCTATGAGGAAATGCTACTGCTGACTCCGGAATTTCACTCATTTTTCCACCATAGGGATTGAACATCATCCATATGTTTCCTGACGCAGCCATTTTTTCCAATGCCCCTTTTAACCCATCCTTGGGGATTGGAGTTTTCACATAATCAGATTTCATCTTAAAGGAACTTGCAAAAGCTGATTTTCTGTTTAGCAAAGCAGTTTCTGGGGTCCCATCAGGAAACTGTGCCCAGAATAAGACCGATTTAATCCAGCTCATCTCCTTGCAATCCTCTTTTTTCAATCCCAATTCGGGAAAATTTGCTTTCATAAGAGACACCAAACTGTTGGCATCACCGAGAAACAATGCAATAAATGCTGCACTAACGGTCTTCTCGCCTTTATTTTTCCCTGCCTTTGGCTGCAAAAGCACCCTCACAAAGAGATTATTGTCAACTTTGTCTGCAACATATTGCCAACGGTAAACAAGATCTGTTGCGTTTTCTTCCAAGGTCTTTGGAACCTGGAAAACTGTCACTACCGGGGGCACTGGGACTAGCTTAATTTTGTATGCCAATATGACACCAAAACTAGCACCACCACCTCCACTAATAGCCCAGAAAAGGTCTTCCCCCATCCCTTTCCTATCTAAAATTCTGCCCTTTGCATCAACAATCTTTGCATCAACCAAATTGTCGACAGAGATTCCATATTTGCGCAGCATGTTGCCATAGCCACCTCCACTTATGTGGCCACCGACACCGATCGTTGGGCAAACTCCTGCAGGGAAAGCATGGACTTCACTTTTTTCCCAGATTCTGTAATAAAGTTCACCAAGTGTCGCTCCTGCTTGTACCCAGGCAGTTTCATCCTCCATGTTAATCTCAATAGAACTAAATTTGGACATGTCGAGAATGGCAAATTGGGTCTTACATGTATAGGAAAGACCTTCATAGTCGTGGCCTCCACTTCGAATTTTCATTTGTATTCCAGCCTCGTTGGCACATTTTACAGTTGCCTGGACTTGGGATTCTTGCCAAGGTGTCACGATTGTAGTTGGTTTGGGAGTTGCAGAAGTGTTGAAACGGCTGTTTCTAATGTAGTCTTGTAAGATGGATGTATAGTTTGCACTCTTGGGTGTATAGATCATATTTGCTAATTGGTCATTTGGGATTATGCTGCTTGATAGACACTGGAGAAAGGAGTCTGTGTCTGCCGCAAAAGAAAAGAAATTGAGACAGCAAAACACCAGCAACAGAAGCTGCAGCGTTGAGAATGCTACAGATGGATATGCAGACTGGTAAGAGTTGTCCATAGTTTGTTTTATTTGGAGACAATTGTTTTGGCAGTCTACTGTGCTTTAAATAGTTGTGAAGAGAGTGTGATTTCTGTCCTCAAGCATTACCAGTCAGAAGGATTACAGAAATTTTACATTCTGACTTCACGATTATGTGTAATCAGTACTTGATATTGGTGATCCAGCCCTTGCTTAGTAAATGACATTGGCTATTCTTGTATCAACAAAATCTGTCACACATTATGACAATATTGAGATGATATTTCCAGAACATTGCTTTTATTATTTTGGGATATATCTCTTGAACTTGAACTCTTAACTTTGTTTTTATTTAGAGTGAAGCTGCCATTATGTTGAGTTTGTATAATTAGATTGTGAGATTTCCTCTACTTAAATACACATGCTATAATTGCCTCACTGATATATTAATGTGATAATTGTAATAATTCAAAATTAAGACAGAAATGAAGCCTTTTTGTGCATTTTGTGTGTAGATGTAGGCCAGCTAGCCAAACAATGTATTTCATTTGTGTTTTTCTTCTCTATTCAATTTCTTCATTCTAGTTTATAATTTACCATGATATTGGAGCGGGTTGATAGTTCCTACTTTAATTTGTTCTATGATGGCACAATGTTGATTTCATGCATTCTTTTATTGTTAATTAACTTTAAATTGTTTTGTCCAACTCGCGGATGAATTCATGTTGTTCGAAGAATTGAAGAAAATTTTGACCCCAGTGTTCGAGTTGGAACACTCCATCGAATCTCCATGTTCAACTTGAGGGAGAGTATTAAGATCAAATTTTTAATATTTAATTTGATGTTATACACTTTTATGGACTTGTTTTCAGAATTTAGTGCTCCATCCGTATGAAATTTTAGGTCCAATCTGCATTAAATTTTAGATGAAAATTGAAAAAATATAAGTTTTATGTAATTTTTACATCGTTATTTTATATGAAAAAGTGGCTTTGGGGGAAAAATTTCATTTTAGGAAATGGAGTCTTCCTTGAGATGTTCCAAAATAAAAAGAACAAAGAGTAATAAATTTTGGAAATAGGGAGCATTGTAATATTTTGATTGGAGAGATGTAAAACCAAGAGAAAAAGGAAAGAAGTAACTTTTTAGACAATTTATGCGTCTGAATGACATATTTCCTTTGTATTTTTTTTCTTTCTTTTAATTTCCTAATCCTAATTTTTAAATTGGAATGTTACAGTGAAGGTAACAACAGGAATATTTTATTAGTTAAAACTTGATTCTACTACGTTGAAATTTGTGAAAAATTCTGTCACATAGGACTTGGATTTTCATTGAACTTTTTGGAGTATTTGTTCACAAAATTTCTCACACAAATGAATCTATTTGACTATTGATATTGTAACTTTATTTATTCCAATAAACTATGGAGTAACTAATTTATCACACTAAATGGGTCCTAATACTATCACCAAATCATAAGCAATAAAATTCATGGCACAATTTAGTTGTGTTTGTCTTAAACTGTAAAAATGCACGTTTCATTTTTAGTTATGTTTGTCTTCAATTGGTGTGCGTATCCACCCACCTCCCCCGGGTGGGGGTGGGGGTGGGGGTGGGGTGGAAAAACTAGTGTCACGCATTCAAAGACGCGGACAAATTTTGTGCCACAAATTAAAAAAGCACTTTATAGTAGCACTTGTGATTTCATGAAACACTACAATGTCAAATATTTATGTTTAAATGTGTCGATAATAAATGTAGTTGAGCATTGACCGAGAACTAACAATATCAATGGTGCATTAAGGTGCATCCCTCTATTTTCTCGCTTTTCTTCCCCGAAAGGGCAGCGTGGGGATGCTTTGTTCATTCCTGAACACGTTATCTGGATCAACTGTTGTCTTGATTTTCACCAACCTGTCGAAGTTACTCTTGAAATATTTCTCCCCATACACTTTTCCCTGGGTGTAGCTGTTTTTACCGTTGTCGGTGGTGCCAATGTCCAAGTCCCTGTAATTGAGGTATGCCTCTCTAGGATTCTTGGAAACAAAAGGCGCCATGAAACTGTACAACTGCCTGATCTGATCGATGTAATTCTTGTCAGCTACTTCACCTTCTTCATTCCAGTTTACAGAGTATTGAATCTTGAAAAGGTTCCCAGCTCGATGAGGGAAAGGAGTTTCGGATTCTGGAATCTCACTCATTCTTCCACCATAGGAATTGAAAACCATCCCCACTTTCCCTATCTGCACCATTTCTTTGAAGAGCGATTCCAGCCCGGATATGGGAATCGGGGTCTTCACGTAGTCGGATTTCCGCTTCAAGAAGTTGACGGAATCTGGATTTCTACTTAGCAACACACTTGGGGAAGTGGTGTTATCGAAATTAGCCCAGAATAGAACTGAGTTAATCCAGGGCATTTCGTGGCAATCTGGTTTTTTCAAACCCAGTCTTGGGAATTCAGAATCCGTAATGGACAAAAGCCGGGCAGCATCACCAAGAAACAAGCCAATGAATGTCGCTCGAACACTTCTCTTCTTGTTCCTTGTAATTGGCTGCAGAAGAACCCTGATGAACAGATCATTGTCCATCTTGTCAACAATCTGCTGGTATTGGAAAACAGCTTCTGTTGCATTCTCCTCCGAGCTTTTTTCCACTCGAAAAACTGTCACAGTTGGTGGTACGGGGACTAGCTTTATCTTGTACGCCAAAATGACGCCAAAGCTAGCACCTCCGCCGCCACGAATTGCCCAAAAAAGATCCTCTCCCATGGATTCCCTGTCTAAAACCCTGCCGTTCGAGTCAACAATTTGTGCGTCGATCACGTGATCAACTGTGAGCCCATACTTTCTTAGCATATTGCCGTAACCAGCACCACTAATATGGCCGCCAGCACCGACTGTTGGGCAAACGCCGGCAGGGAATCCATGGACTTTGCTTTTCTCCCAGATTCTGTAATAGAGTTCCCCAAGCAAAGCGCCGGATTGCACCCAGGCGGTTTCATCCTCCAGGTTGACGTTGATTGACCTGAAATTGAACATGTCGAGTATGACAAATGTGGTGTCAGATACGTATGAAATGCCCTCATAATCGTGGCCGCCGCTGCGGATCTTAAGCTGGACGCCCAGTTTCTTGGCGCATAGGACGGCAGCGATGACTTGGGATTCCGCCGTGGGGGTGACGATTATACTGGGTTTGGGGGTGGTGGAGACGTTGAAACGGCGGTTTCTGATATATGACTCAAGAACATTTGTGAAGGCTGGATTGTTTGGGCTGTACACTATACTCGAAACTTGGGCATCTGGGATTTTGCTCTCCGCAAAGCACTGAACAAAGGAGTCATAAACAGAATCTGCAGATGCAAAAGCAAAAACATTGAGAACATAAACGAAAAGTAAGAGAAGGGATTTCTTCATTTTAGTAAGAGAGAAGTATTTTTGACAACCCTGTTTCTGTCCTTTGGGAAAGAAATGGGGCGTTATATAGATAGAGTATGAATGCGAGTAGGAAATTTGTGGTGTTCGCTTTGTGGGTTTGGGGGGGTGGGGTGGGGGATGGGTTCGGACTAAATTGAAGAAGAAAAGGAGGAAGTTTCATAGCAATGCCTTTTGGAAGATAAAATGATTCATCTTTTATTGGTAATCTTAAGATTAAACCGCCTAATGTTTTTTTTTTATCTAATTTGATCAATGATAAACCGCCTAATGATGCGGCTGGGAAGGGCTTCCATTTTTCCATTCTGCCCTGAACGCATCACGTTACCAGAATAGACAATTTTCTTACAACTATCACATGTCGGATTTGATTATTGTGCTGTATATAGTGATTGTCTTTATGTATTACTAGACGTCATGGGAATATGTTTTATGTAGATAATATTATTTAATTTATTTCAAATTTATCATTTTTATTTTCTTTTTTAGTAAATCCAAAAAACTTTATTTTCTAAAATAGAAATTATATTGTCAAAAGTATTCTCTCATTTAATTTAAATTTAAAATGGTAAATTAAAACAGTAACTCTGAACCACTACTTTTTTAAAAAATAATTTTTAAGTTATACAAATCTTTCAATTTTTTTCAATTCTCTGAATCCAACCAAATGGAAGATTTAATTAATTTTTAACCATGACATGTTTAACTAATGATTTAAATCATTAACTCCCACTAATTTAATTAACTCACGGCGTTATTCATTAATTACAGAGAATGCACTAGTGCATTAACCATTTAAAGTGATTAACAAAATTATGTAGTGTGCGTTTATGGAAATAAGTAACCCACCAAATTAAGCATCAATTATGTAGTGTGATCAACTCAAATCGCGCATTTGGCGACACATTTCCTTTATAATTTAATTAATTAAAGTCATCAATCATAGGGGGATTATATTAGATTATTGCATGATTGTAGCAACTAATCACACACACCCTTTCGGGGGCTGGACTTGTATTTCTCCATGAGGTTTGACGATTTCTTACGTGTTGGAATTGTACGGAGGGTATCTCCGAGCATTCACACTTAAAACCATTCGTACCACAGGAATTAGTCAAATACAAACCTAAAAAGCACCAAAAACCCTGTCCAATGGGCTTTGGATTGGTTGGTTGTGGGATCCATTTTGCCGTTCTCATGTGCGTAACGCCGTTGACGTTATTAAATATTAAATACAGCCAATCAATCGTTCAACTTTATAAAATTTTAAATTTAATATAAATTTATTATATTTTATTTTTTTGAAATAAAATAAAATATATATTTATTTATTTGTTGTTCTTCAAAAAAAAAATTTTTAATTTCGTCTCCTCAATTTAAATCTTTTAGCTCTGTTCCTAACTCTATTCATTTCTTGCACTCAATTAAGAGAAATTACTAAAATTTATACAATTGGAAAATTCATAAATCAATTGTAATTTTTCCAATGAAAAGTTGTGTACTACTACCTAATTTAAACTATTTTAAATACATGCATGCACCGAAAATAATTTTCTGGTTTAGTTATCCCAGTCAATCAGTTTTTTTAATGCTAATTTGACATTTGCAACATCTAGAAATCTTGGTGGAAAAACAAACATGATTAGGCATTGACTTCTGAAAGGAAACGATATTTCCAAAACCAATGCTTTATTTTTCTGTTTGACTTGGTCACCTGGAAATCTGTAGTTGTAGTTCTTCAAGTTGTAGCTTGCCTTCTCTGTATATTGAAATTAAACAAATTTTGGAATTATCAGAATATTTATTTATTTATTTTTAAAAAATAATCAATTACAACATATATTATAATATTCAATATTAATTAAAAACAAACAATAATTTTTAACGAAAGCTAGTATATTTTGGGACTTTGTCCACAGATCCTCTCATATTTTATCTATCTAGAAGAAACTTTATGGATAAAAATATTCATGAAAAGAAAAGTATGAGTGAAGAAAAGTGTGTGTGAATTGTGACAATGACCAATATCGTACCTTACACATGCTTACCATTGACATTCACGCGCCAATAAAAAGATAGGAATAAAGTATCAGTCGGAGTCCACTAAAAAATAAGTCTGCGTTCGGTTTGATTACTTTAAAATACACAGTTGATTAGGAAATTTTACAGATTTGTTTCGTTTAAATGAGTTATTATCTGAACAAATTACTAAGTGTTTTTATCATGCTGACAAAGAGAAAATATTACCCCATAATATACATACATTTCACGGGTTTATTTTTTTATCAAAATATTATATTTTAATAAAATAATTATTAAAATACCATGAAATAAAAGTATGTGAGATTTTTATGATCAAACATTAAACAACCCAACGCTTTTCATTTTTTATTTTTTTTTACAGTCGGGGCCAATACCATAAAATTGATGGCGTTACCTTAGGTAATGCTTTTTTGTTTATTTATTTATTTATTATTATTTTTTAAATTTAAGCAATGTAATTTCACACATACATACATACATACATACATACATACATATATATATATATATATATATATATATATATATATATAATTATTAATTAAAATATATCAATTGTGTACATATATGTAATTTATTCATATTATGTATATTTAGCATTTTGTATTATTATACTATTACACACGTAAATATAAAAAGATTTAAATTTTAAATAAAAATTTAATCAATGATTAAATTTTTTTATTATATAAATAAATAGAGTAATCAAATTAAATCTTTTATATACAGTAATCAGTAATGCCCCTTGGTACCATAACCACGTGGTTGGCTATTTTTATGTCTTCCAACTCTCTCTCATCTATTATGTTATTATGTGCAGCACTATCGAAATGTTGTGATATTTCATTAGTTTATACATTACTGATTATTGTATATAATATATTTAATTTGATTACTCTATTTATTTATATAATAATTTTTTTTAATCATTAATTAAATTTTATTTAAAACTTAAACATTTTATATTTATGTGTGTAATAGTATAATTATACAAAATGTTAAATACACATAATATGAATAAATTATATATATACACAATTAACACATTTTAATTAATTATTATATTTATGTGTGAAATTACATTACTTAAATTTAAAAAATAAACAAAAATAAACAAAAAATTGAAAAAATAAACAAAAAGCGAGGTGGCGTTGCCTCATGTAATGCTTTGATGTCATCAATTTCATGGTACTGCCCCCGATACAAAAAAAAAAAAAAACATCAAATGAAAAGCGTTACTATCTATCGTTTTATTATAAAGACCTAACACATTTTCATTTACGATATTTTGATAATTATTTTATTAATATACAATATTTTGCTAAAAAAATTTATATTTTATTATATATTTACACACAAATATATAAATATATGAATGTGAAATACATGGGATCCAGCATCTATCCGAGTGCAATATCTACACCATCTACACTACCGAAAGGGGTCCGTCGTCTAGTTATTGGACCAATACCAACTTTAGTTTGGACGACTTAGACCACCATTCAATTTTTTTTTTTTTTTTTTTTTTGGTTTTTTGGAACATGAAAATGAGAGTCTTATATTTAGCCAAATAACCGGCCGTGACTTATTAGAGCTCCGCCTTTTTTGTTGTTTTTTGACTTCAAACTCATATTGGATAACGTAACCCGAACTTAAATATATTGAATATTTGCCAAACCACTTGCTGTTTGATGCATAAAAATGTTAGTTCAATTAGTTGTATTTGACTAAATTTTTAAATCTGGTTTCTATTACTTTCTTCATCTCGAAACCCTAGGTTTCTTAGTACTGTTAACTAAGTATTACTATTTTCAATGTATAATCCTAATTATATTGTTCAAAATAATTGTTTAAAATTAAGAAATGTTAGAAATATTAAGATTTAAAAGTATAACTATATCAAAATTATAAAAAAAATATTAATATGATATATCAGTTCAAAACAAAAAAATTTAACATTGTATTCTAGCCAACGAGACAGTAATTTTGGGACGGAGATAGTACTAAATTGAAGTTAAGTTCCCTAGGCCAATTCAATAGGACTCAACAATGTTTAGACATCAATAATAATATTGTTAAACTTTAATTTAGTGGAAATTATGTCTTGAGTTTTAAAATCACTTTATCCAATAACATCCATATTAAATTGAAATTTAACCCCACATTTTTTATGAAATTACATTTGTAATTGGGCTAGGGTCTGAAGACCATGCAAAATGCTAAGCCAGATTGTGGACCATATTGGCTATTACTACCCAATTAGCGCGACCCCCACGGCTCGCCCACAAAATTAAATGACTCGAAAGCTTCCAAGAGACCATGGCTATATCACTGGGCCCTGGCCCATGTCACCGTAGACCACAATCCACAAAATGATTTTGTTCATTGTAGGAAAAAAAAATAAAAACGTACTGTCGCCACCAATATTATTTTATTTGAAGAAAATAGTTGAATATATATCGATTATTATATTTAAATATTAAAGTAGTTATATTATTTAATCAAGGTATTTAATGCTAATAAAAAAATATTATATACATAGATTAACACAAACTGATTCAAATTCAAGACCTCTAAACATGGGGTTAGAAATTTACATTTAGGGATAGAGTAAAAAAAATTTAACCTAGGGTCGAGATTGAATTTCTTTTTATTGATAATAGAAAAAACAATTCAGTCAAATGAAGGGAAATTTTGTCATTTTTAATAAATTTATATATAAAATTTATATTTACATAGACTTAAAAGAAAAATTGTCCTTATTAGCCCCTCACTTCGTGTATGCTTACCACTTGAAAAAGATCTTATTAATATATTTAATCTGTCTCTACAATATTACCATTTACAAAATCAAGGTAATTTTTATAAGTTGAATATAAAATTAAGTATTGCGCGGTATGAATCACGTAAATTTCAGACAACTAAAAAGAATTTACCAAAAACTTGTTGTGAAAATTCGTGAACACAAGTGTACATTGTCGTTAACAAGTAATAAAATAATGAATAAAATACTATTACCACGAGAACTGTTGAATTATTAAATATCGAAATTATATAAACTCTAATTTTATTTGAATAAATGAAAGTGAGTGTTTATGATTATAAACTAAATCTAACTAAACTAACTAATAATAAAAATCAACTAATGATGAAATTCAAAAACTTAAAAGTCTAGAGTTATGATTTCACCATAATTAATGTGAATTGAATAATTTATCTTATCAATTTCAATTTAATTCCCAAGTTATAGTCGAGAATCCCTAAATTATCCACTAGCATCTCCCAAAATTTATTTAAAATATCATCAATTGCTAACCTACTATATTCATATGTGAATTATAACAATTAACAATTCATTAGGTTTTATGGGTCTCAAACAAGACTACACAAAATCATATAAGTATATTCCTATTTCACATACAATTTATAGTTTTTCTACACGTAGAACTAGACACATATATCACCTATCGGGTCAATATAATTAGCAAATAATTCAATTAGTGATCAAGTAATTGAAAGTATTAAGAACAATATAGAAAACTTAACTTGAAAAATAAATTTAGAATTGAATTGATACAAATATTAAAAATATCATAATTAGATTACATCACAACCCTAGAAAAATAAATTAGTTCATGATGGTAAAATGAATAATAACTCAACAATATCCATGAACATAATTAACGAGAGAAAGAAAAAAATAAAATAAAATTCGAAAGTAGGATGAATTTCTTCCCTTGTGATGTCTTTTTCTCAAATTTTGAAAGAAATCTCTCATCTTCTTCTTCTCTTTTGTATTCATCTTTTTTAACTTGTTTTCTCTCCTCTCCCTCTCTCATCCTCTAAAAATCTAAATTGGAGGCTTTTGGAATGATAAAAATCAGATGAGAGATGCCGTAAAAAGGCCAAAATGTCCGTTTTGACCTTACTTGTCGGGCGCTTATATCCAAAACAGTGCCTGCAGTGCCTAGGCGCTGTTCAAGATCCGTATCTGCAGCGCCTATGTCTTCTTTCAACCCATTTCTCATTATGTTCTAGGGCGAATTGTCTTTTGGTGTTTTCATATAAATTATAACTCTATATCTTAGATTTTTATATCTTTACGAATCAGCTCAATATAACATATGTGGAGGAAGTTATGCTTAAAATACCAAAATGTGTCATACTAATTTTTTTTAGTTAAGTGCAGACTCTTGAACCCGATTTTTCTCATTGAAATAGAAAGAACTGAATTTCATGCTAAACATAGAAGTTATAGATCTATCTTGTAGCTTTCTGATGGTTTAAGAATCAAGTCAAAATGATATTGGAGCAAAGAGTTATGATTGAAATACAAACATTACTTTCAATAGCACTATAAGATGGATTCTTCAAAATTTTAACTAAGTTTTATATTTTTTTCTATTTTTTTTCTCATTTTGTCATTACCTATAAGATTTCAAACTAAATGCATAAAAATTAATATAGACACTCAAAAATTAATCAAAAAATTAAGCAAATGATACTCAATTAATAGGTATAAAATCCACTCATCACATATTTATATGTAAACCTTGTGGAAGAGAATTATAGACTTGTTGGAGTACATAGAGAGAAAAATGTTGCATCGAACCTCAACCTTGGAAAATGAACATACAAATTTTTAACACGTGTTATATAGGTGTATTGAATATATCAGAGGATGTTTGAGAATTCATTTTAAATAGACTTTTTGATAAAAACAGTTCATTTATGAAAATATTGTCTTTAATGATTATTTTTTTAATAAAATTTTAAAATAAGCCATTTTTCTAAAAATATATTTTGAAAAAGTATAAATTTATTATTTTTGATTTTTTTTACATTTTTAATGAATGAATATTTAAGTACATTTCTATTAAATACTTGACGATACTTATAAACACATATTAAAAATATCTATACTAAAAAGTCCATGCTATATATAAAATTTCATTTCATAAATACTTGCAAAATACTTTGCTTTAACATGTTATCCCTCTACCCTTTGCCATTTTAGGGGATTTCATACTTCGCTAGGATATTTCCCATACTAACCTTGGGTCTAAATGTTGTCTATATCACATCTTGAAATACATATAAGACTGTCTAGAGTGATTACAGAAAAGTAGGCAAAAGGATAATGGGTTTAGACTTTTCAGAGCTGGCCGTCTTAGACTTTTAACAAATCATTGTACGTAACACATTTTGGGCGGACATGCATGGATTATGGATTGCGCAGTTGGTATCCTTTATTACCATATTACCATTTATATTTCAATTTCTATTTGAATATTATAATTACATACTAAGTATATAATGGTAATATTATTTTATATATTTAACATATATTAGTAATATTGTAACCAGAAATAAAATATTAATTACAATCAAACTACCCAAAATATAACCTCAACTTTCTAAAATTGTGATTGAGAAGTGACTCATTATCAAAGCCTACCGTATTTATTGTTGTCCTAATATTATACTTTACTTGTTGATAAAGTCTTTTCTCAAGTGGAAAGGATGAGGTGCCAAAATTAATAAGTTCAAGTTCAAGTAAATATCACATTTGTAAGTTGAACGGAGTATTTGCAACCAAAGTTAAAGTTTAAGTAGAGTTTATGCATTTTGTCCTATTTTTTATTCAAATACAACTGAAAGAAAAACAGGTATATATGGATACATGAAGTGAAACAATTAAAAACTTATATCATGACTAATAATAGGAAGAAGAAATCCTATATGACTTAGAGTTTTACTTCCCCTTCAGCAAGACTGGAATACTTTGTTCATTTCTGAAGAAGTTACCAGGATCAACCATTGTCTTCACTTTCACCAACCTGTTGAAATTATCCTTGAAATACTTCACCCCGTAAACTGCTCCTTCCAAGAAACTATTGCGCCCGTTGTGGTTAATTCCGATGTCAAGATCTCTGTAGTTGAGAAAGGCCTCCCTCGGGGCCATGGACACATATGGAGTCATATAAGCATACAGCTTTCTCGTTAAATTTACGTAGCGGTTTGCAGCTTCCTCCCCATTTTCATTCCAATTTGTTGCATACTGGAGCTTGGCAATGTTGCCAGCTCTATGTGGAAAAGGTTTCTCTGACGGTGAGATCTCAGCCATTGTACCTCCATAGGGGTTAAATGTCAGCATTGGAGTTTGCAATCCTACCATTTTCTGGAATATGAACTCTAACCCTTGTTTGGTGATGGGCTTCTTCAAGTAATCAGATTTCCTCTTCAAGTGAGAGAACCTGAGGAACCCTACTGAGGAGATCATTAACTTTAACTGGAGTTCCTGTTGAGAAATTAGTCCAGAAAAGAACTGATTCTATCCAGCTCATTTCCAGACAATTTTTTTGCTTTAATCCCAGTTCGGGAAAGCTCTGGTTCATCAGGGAGAGAAGTTCTTGTGAGTTTCCAAGAAATAGGGCGAGGAACGTAGCCCTGTTGGTGCCGTTCACGACGTCGAGGGTGAGTCTGATGAATAGTTCTTCCGGCAATTTGTCAGCCGCAACTTGTTGGTAACGGTAAACGAGATCGGTGAAATTTTCGTCATATGTATTTGAAACTCTGAAAACTGTTACTGTAGGTGGGACAGGAACCAGTTTGATTTTATACGATAGCACGACTCCAAAGCTGGACATAAAAGATCCTCTCCCATGGATTTTCTGTCGAGAAGCCGCCCATTGACGTCAATTATCTGAGCGTCAATGATGTTGTCGACAGAAAGGCCATATTTTCGCATCATGTTACCGTACCCTCCACCGCTGAAGTGGCCGCCGACGCCAACTGTCGGGCCAACCCCGGCGGGGAAGCCATGAGTACTGCTTTTTTCTGCAAGTCTGTAGTAGACTTCTCCAAGAATTGCGCCAACTTCAACCCACGCCGACTCATCTTCTATGCTAACATTGATGGATCGGAAGTTGAACATATCTTGGATGAAGAAATTCGGAATATCAGACCAGTATGAGACCCCTTCATAGTCATGGCCGCCGCTTCGAATTTTCATTTGAAAGCCGTGCGATTTTGCGCATACAATGGCTGCTTGAATGTGAGAAACGTGCAGTGCAGTGATAATAAGTCGTGGTTTTGGAGTGGTGACTCATTAAACCGCAGGTTTCTTATATAATTTTGCAGAACAGATGAATATGAAGAATTGTCTCGAGTGTAGAGAACTGTAGTTAAGAGGATCTTTGCATGGAGGAAGAGCAAAACTACACACGAGTTGAAGATCATGCTCCATGAAGGAAAAATCTTTCTACTCGCAGAAATTAGTAGGGAAGCAAAGCAGAACGGAGCCAATAAAATTTAACTCAAAATAAAAGTAAAATCTTGATTAGGTCAAAGTCATTAAGGCCTCTTACAATTGTCCATATCCATCGATCATTTTGGAGGATGATAACACAGACATTATTCGAAAATCCTGGCCCGAAGTTTTTGATTCTTAAGCTAATGGGAAGGTTCAATCAATTACAACACCTTATTTTTCAAAATAGGATGCTATATGGAATCTGAATGGAGACTTTGAGCTCATTGATAATTAAGGCCATAACTGCTGCATTCTCGAGTTGTGGATCGAGAGAAAAGAGAGTTATTATCTGAACAAATTTGAGAAAATGTAGAACTAAATATTTCCATTCGTTTAAGATATTGATCTAACTATTTTTATCATGGCAAAGGGATAATGGAAAGTGGACCAATACCAACTTTAGTTTGGACGATCTTCTACCACTATTCAAATTCTCTGTGTGTGTGTGTGTGTGTGTTTTGAAACAAGAAAAAGAAAGTCTTTTATATTTACCCAAAATAATCCGCTGTGACTTATTACAGCTTCCATGTTTATGTTTTTGTTTTTGTTTTTTTGTTTTTTCAATACGAGTGAAAAAGTGAACTATAGACACTCTTAAAAAATAATTTATTTATTTTGTAAGATTGTAAATTGGCTTGATTTATAGGAATAGAATCTTATATTTCAAAATTATATTTCATCTCTTATTGCACAGTACGAACCATTCACAAAATCAAGAAAATTTAAGTATAAATCAATCTTCACAGTATGAATCACGAAAATTCAAAAAAACTAAAATAACGCACTAAATGATAAAAATATGTGCATATTAATAGACCTTGTTGAACAGTACTTAACTAATGATTCAAAAGTATTTATAAACTTTGTTGGAAATATTGCACCCAACCTCAAGGTTGGAAAATGAACATATAAATTTGTACCACATGTGTAATATAGGTGTATCGAATACACCATAAACTTAATAATTGGCTTTTATATATTATCCCTCTAACCTTTACCTTTTTAAGGGATTTTATACTTTGCGAGGAGAATTCCCATATTAACCTTGGCTGTAAAAAATAATGTCTATATCACATACTAGCATTGAGCCATTGAAATAGTGCGTATTCTATAGTTCTCATTCTTGTTAAATATATACGTACATACATACATATATATTACTCAATTTGAGTATGTAGATATTGTCTGCGAATGGAAAATTTTAGCCATACAATAACTTGGAGCATGTATACCTAACAAAGCGCTCAGAACAAGTCAAATGAGCATATTAATTAGCTTCTTGAACATTAGACTGCCAAAGATAATTCCACATAATTAAGAAGTCAGATATTGGAAAGGTAAAATTTCAATATCCCACTTGCACACTATCGTACGTACTTACACTATTTAAAGAGGGAGAAGACTATTCAAAATATTTTATGTACCACATTGCTTTTTGAAATATCAACAAAAGCACTACGAGGTATATTTTTTATCCAAATGCAACAGAAAGAAAATAAGGTATATATGGATACATGAATTGAAACAATTAAAAATATATATCATGGCTAGTACTAGGAAGAAATCATATATGACTTAGATTTTTACTTCCTCCACGGCAAGACTGGAATACTTTGTTCATTTCTGAAGAAGTTACCAGGATCGACCTTTGTCTTGATTTTCACCAACCTGTTGAAGTTATCCTTGAAATACTTCACCCCATAAACTGCTCCTTCCAAGTAACTATTGCGCCCGTTGTGGTTGATTCCAATGTCAAGATCTCTGTAGTTGAGAAAAGCTTCCCTCGGGGCCATGGACACATATGGAGTCATATAACCATACAGCTTTCTTGTCAAATTTAAGTAGCGGTTCGCAGCTTCCTCCCCATTTTCATTCCAATTGGTTGCATACTGGAGCTTGGCAATGTTGCCAGCTCTATGTGGAAAAGGTTTCTCTGATGGTGAGATCTCGGCCATTCTACCTCCATAGGGGTTAAATGTCAGCATTGGAGTTTGCAATTCTATCATTTTCTGGAATATGAACTCTAACCCTTGTTTGGGGATGGGCTTCTTCAAGTAATCAGATTTCCTCTTCAAGTGAGTAAGAACCTGAGGAACCCTACTGAGAAGAACGTTAACTGGAGTTCCTGTCGGGAAATTAGTCCAGAAAAGAACTGATTCTACCCAACTCATTTCCACACAATCTGTTTGCTTTAATCCCAGTTCGGGAAAGCTCTGGTTCATCAGGGAGAGAAGTCCTTGTGAGTCTCCAAGAAACAGGGCGAGGAACGTAGCCCTGTTGGTACCGTTCACGACGTCGAGTGTGAGTCTGATGAATAGTTCTTCAGGCAACTTCTCAGCTGCAACTTGTTGGTAACGGTAAACGAGATCGGTGAAATTTCCGTCATATGTTCTTGGAACTCTGAAAACTGTTACTGTAGGCGGGACGCGAAGCAGTTTGATTTTGTACGACAGCACGACTCCAAAGCTGGAACCTCCGCCGCCAGTAATAGCCCAGAAAAGATCCTCTCCCATGGATTTTCTGTCGAGAAGCCTCCCATTGACGTCAATTATCTGAGCGTCAATGATGTTATCGACAGAAAGGCCATATTTTCGCATCATGTTACCGTACCCTCCACCGCTGAAGTGGCCGCCGACGCCAACTGTCGGGCAAACCCCGGCGGGGAAGCCATGAGTACTGCTTTTTTCAGCAATTCTGTAGTAGACTTCTCCAAGAATTGCGCCAACTTCAACCCACGCCGACTCATCTTCTATGCTAACATTGATGGATCGGAAGTTGAACATATCTAGGATGAAGAAATTCGGAATATCAGACCAGTATGAGACCCCTTCATAGTCATGGCCGCCGCTTCGAATTTTCATTTGAAAGCCGTGCGATTTTGCGCATGCAATGGCTGCTTGAATGTGAGAAACGTGCAATGCAGTGATAATAAGTCGTGGTTTTGGAGTGGTGGACTCATTAAACCGCAGGTTTCTTATATAATTTTGCAGAACAGATGAATATGAAGAATTATCTCGAGTGTAGAGAACTGCAGAGATTGGGCTGGTGGGGTCAGAATAACTTTCCAGGCACTGAATGAAAGCCTGGTGAGATGAATAATTGGAACTAGCCCATGATACAGAAACAAGAAGAGCCGAGAAGAAAGAAAATATTGCAATGCTTGAAGTTTTCATTTTCAGAACTTGTTATACTTTGATATATGATCAGAAGGGTTTCTGAGATTGGATTATATAGAGAAATATGTGGGCAGACAAGTTAATTAAAATAATTAATAATAAGATAGTGCAAATCTTCCACCATTTGACCATGAAATTTTCAAAGAAGAGAAGTAAGAATGGTAACATAATCAGTCTTTGACATTCTGGTTGATTATACAACTTCTTCCCCGACGGATATATATCCCTTATATGAGATAGTATTGTGCGGGGATGATGGTTAGTCCACGTGCTATTTTATACTATTTCAACAAAGTAATCCTAACTTATAAATTGTCAATGCTCACACCCTCACGACAGTTGCTGATCCAGGTTTCATAGTAGTTGACTGTTAATTTCTTGAATAAGGTGACAAAGGCAGTTAATATCCATAGCCTGTAAGTATTCAGTTTTAGATTTTCTATTTTAGTTTTTAATTTTTGTATTATATATAATACATGATGTCACGTGAATAAAATATTATTTTAGAAATATACAATTATATTTTATTAATATATGATATAAAATATAAAATGGAATGCGTAGTTAAATTAGAAAACCTAAAATGTGAATATCTATTGCAGTTATATCTGTACAAGTTAGAATAGTCTTTTTTTCGTACATGCAATTGGTTCTATTTCTACACTCCATCTGAATGTTACTGGAGAAGACTTTTTAGGGGGAAAGATGTACAAGTCCTGATATTACATGAAGCCCAACTATATTCAAAACACAATGTCGCTTGCAGAGAATTACATATATATATATATAAAGAAAAATAGAGGTACAATTTTTAATCAAATAGATTGGTGCGGTAGGTAATATGCAACTATCATCATTAATACACCTGAGTCGCAAGCCTTTGGATCAGGGTTCGATGAATAGTATATTTTATTATTAATATTTTAAATTTTTTATTTTGATTTAATATTACACACTTTATAAATATATGTTAAGTGTATATAATTTTAAATATATATTTAAAAAAATATTTTATATACTTAAAATGTAGACAGTTAAATACAAAATGTAATATAAAATGAAAGATTTGAATTGCTAATCATAAAACGTACTATTCATTTTTTCTGTAATGTTTTCTTTGCTATCCTTGTACTTGACGGATCAGATTATATGCCTCCCTCAATTACTTTTTTCATGTTTGAATAAATGGATATTGTCCTGCATAACCCTCCACCAGTTTAGTGATGGTTTTCTCAATTAAAAAAAAGAATAATTTTGATTAGGGCTTCTTTAAATATAATTAATCGGATATCTTAGTTTGACTAAATTGGTGGTCAAATTTATTGCTGGCGTAAACTCAACACTAATTGAAAACGAATATAAAAAATAATTAGAAGAAAGAAGAAGAAGAAAAGAAAGACAATCTCAAGAAGGGATGAGAACGTTGAAAATCGAAAAAGTCATCTCATGGAAAATAAATACTCAAAATGGCATAGCTAAAACCCAATGTGAAATGATTCTTCAAATAACACGTCTGAGTCTAACGAGATGGTATATTTGACTTCATCATTTTCTTTCTCTTTTATAATTATTTGTCTAAATTTTCGTATTTCTTTTGAAATATATGTTTGATTTGTTCATTTTGTGAAATTATTATTTTTAAAATATACATAAATATTTAATTACATTTCAAAGTCCACCTTCTAATTTCAACTTCATTTTCAATAAAAGTTGTCAATTTAATAGTTCAAATTTTATAACTCATTCATCCCATTAAACCGTACTTTTTATTTTTACATATTTTTCAGGAAATATTTTGAAAATATTTTCACGAAAGGAAAATAATTTAAACACAACGTAACATTTTTTTATAGCTGTTAGGGTTTGTGGATGAATCCAAAATGTGGTGCTCATTAATTCCGCCTATGTCTTTGGATTGGATACTTCGGCCCTGTTTGGTTGTCGGTAAAGTGTAGAAACATGCAAGAGTTTACTTTTATTTAACAAAGATGACATGCTATTACTACTGCTGAAGTATGACAAATGAATTAAAAAAGGATAATTGAATATCCTTCTGGATCCACGTCACTATAATCAATCCTTTGAATTTGAGTCTTATTAGATGTAAGGTATTTATATCACTCTATATTTGGTATGAGTATGGTGATCTCATTATTAGCTGCAATTAGTTATCCATGATTGTATTGGATTTGTCCAAGGTTGAAAAATAAATTAACATTCTCGATTTAAGATTAATCGTTAAAAACTTATTTGAATTTGATTCGTTAACTTAACAAATCAAATTTGAACATATTTATTCATTCGATAAAATTTAAAAATCGACTCAAGTTCGAACTCGATTAGTAAAAATATAAAAAAAAAAATCAAATTATTCGAATTCGATTTGTGTTCGACCCAATTAAAATTCGTTTAAACTCGACTAGATTAACAATTAAACTAAACTCAAATATAATTTTTAAAATCGATAAAAATTCAAATAAGTTTGCAAGCTAGCATGTTCAGCTTGATTTGATTCATTCACACCCTTAAATTTTATCGCTGATGTAATGATTAAATTAATTAATTTATTAAAAAATTATAATTGAGTGGGGATTTATTTTAACAAAAAAAGTAACTTTAGACTTAAATGTGATTATTTCATTTGGGTCACACAGTACATTAGGATTTGAAATTGTAATTTCATGCATCATAATTAAAGCCATCATCATTATGTAATAATTCCACTAGGGAAAGGCAATCATTTTGAAAAATCATATCATAAGCCCAATTCAGACATAAACAAATGTTTGGATCACCCCACAAGAAATGGGTACTAATATAAAACGTCCACGACACTATTAACCAGAGAGAGGCAAACAAGTTATAACAAAAATAAAAAAAAAAAATCGTCAGTGTCTATCTTCTTGCCAACATTAATTACTAACATTGCCCTTCATTTTATATTCTTTGTTTTGTCTTTTTTTTTTAAAAAAAAAAAAACTCTCTTTATACCAAGTTATTGTTCCCATATATTTTTTAAAACATTGCTTAAAAAACTTTATTTATTAAAATAAAATTTTTATAAATAAAATAATAATACAATATTACTAACTCTCAACTACTATTTTTTAAGAGCAAAAGAATTGTTTATTGTAATTGTAACTTACAATCAAGTTCTTGTTGGCTTTAAATCGATTTCGTAGTCACGCTAAATTAAATTTGTTATTAAAGTTTGGATGGATTTATATGAATATTGAAATAATTTTAGGTTCATAAATTCAGAGAGAAAATTCATTGTCCAATGCAAAAACTCTTCTTTTCTGGTCCTCTTGATGTCAATTCAATTTAGTACTACTGTTTAAGAAAATTCAATTTAATAGTTTATCCAATAAAAGCCCAGCCTGATATTCTTCTGGGCTATTGACACTAGAAAACGGTTACTATTTTCCAGCAACACGGCCCAACATGATACTCGTTTGGGCCGGATAGCACAATTTACTTCAAAGAGCTACTTGTGGGTATCTTCGGGAATCTTTTTATGTAATTGCGAAAATTCAGAGGGATAAAAATAGAATTCAAGGTATCATTGTTCCAACTTTCACCAAGATAGGAGAGGACTTGAAGGTAAATTCAAAATCTTGTGATCAAATCTCATGAATTTGATATGATCATACATTAAAAAGAAGACAGTAGAATGAAAAAGTTATTCGGCGATCAATCTGATCGAATTAAAGTTTCATGGGCCTAATTTGACGGCTGTGATTTTGTGTACTATCTGTTTGATAATTTGACTGAATGAAAGATGATTATATTTGTCAGGCCCGAGTATATAGAATTGGTAATAGGCGGAATTTGGATCTGTAGTAGTAAAATTTCATAAATAATCCGAATTCGCAGCCTGATTTTATGGGCAAGAACAACTCCAAATTTGAGTCCACGGCCCAGAACAAAATCCACCCCTTGGCCATTGCCGTCCACCAGTGTTGCATCAATGACGCCAAATCCACCTCCACTGATCTGGCCGCCAAACCCAACTGTTGAGCACAGTTCGCCAGGGAAGCCGTCGAAGTTGCTTTTCTCCGCAACTCTGTAGCAAACTTCTCCTATAATGGCACCAGCTTCAACTCAGGCAGTTTCATCTTCTATGCTGACATTTATTGATTGCACGAAGATTGAATATTTCGTGGATGAGGAAAGGGCGCATCCGATACATTTCAAATGCTTTCAAGCTCATGTCATTCAGCGCCATTGATGGCAGCTTGGATGTGAGAAACGTGCAAGGCAGTTGTATTGAAACCCACTTTTGAAAAGTGGAACTGCAAAACTGAGGAATATGAAGAGTTGCTAGGCGTATAGAATGCTGTAGATCGAAATCAGAAAGGTTTGAGAATGGGTCTTAGGGCATTCAAGAACTGCCTGACTATTTGAAGAATCATAAGTTACCCATGCAGCAGGCCAAAATTATGATGTTTCAGAAGAAGAATGAAACTACAGAAATGTTTGAGGTTGTCATAATCTCTAGGCTGATAAGTATTTATGTTTATATACGAAACAGAAAGTTCTGCTAGCCTTCAAAAATAAGCGTTCACCATGTTCCAATATACTGCCCAGTGGTTTGTCGTTTTATTTTTTCGGTCCATGTGATCATGAGAGTGATAACATTTGTGAAGATAAATGGAAAAGAACAGCAAGCAAGAAAAATGTAATAAAAAAAATGAAACAATTTATTAACAATGCAACAAAAAATACAATCACTTAATGACACATTACCTACAATACATAACCACTATGAGGCCAACATAAAATTTGTAAAATACACAGCTGAAAAACGAAAACATAAAATTCTTATTAACTTAGAATCAATCCAATAAAAGAATATCTTAAATTGTTATAATTTTACCAACTCAGAATCAATCCAATAAAAGAATATCTAAAATTGTTATTGTTGTCAACGAAAGAAGTATCTCTGTGCTGCTTATTTCTCCATAAAGCTTACTCTTGTTTAGTTCTTCTTCCACTTGGGGTATAGGGAGGGAATACTTTGCTCGTTTCTAAAAAAGTTAACCGGATCAACTGTAGTTTTTATCCGGACCAACTTTTTGAAATTGTTCTTAAAGTACTTCAACCCCCAAATGCTAGCTTGTGCATAACTGGTGTGGCCCTCGTTATTGACTCCCAAATCAAGGTCTCTATAATTGATGTACGCAGCTCTTGGATTCTTTGAAGCATAAGGAGTCATGTACTTGTACAATCTTCTTACCCAACTTATGGACCTTTCTGATGCCTCGGCCCCTGGTTCATTCCAGTAAGCCAATTGTTGGATTTTGTACAAATTGCCTGCTCTATGAGGGAATGGTAGCGCAGATTCTGAAATTTCCTTCATTTTTCCACCATATGGGACCACGAGCATTTCCGCCATACCAGCTTCTCGTTCGCATAACAGTTTCCACATACCTTCAAACCCAGATAATGGGATGGGTTCCTTCACGTAGTCTAATTTGGCTTTAAAATAAAACCTTGTTACTGGAAGTGTGCTCCTAATTTGAGGATTTCTGCTTGTTAAGACTTGCGGTGACTCTCCGATAGGGTATCCACCAAAGAAAAGGGCCGACTGAATAAAACTCACTTCAGTGCAATCTTCCCTTTTCACGCCCAATTCTGGAAAGCTTTGTTCCAATAATTGAAGTAGTTTGTCCACCCTACCAAGAAACAACGAATTAAAGATGGCTTGTATAGTTTTCCCCCCAGTTTTACTTGAATTTACTGGTCCAATGGAAATTGAAATCAGTATATCTTCAGGTAAATTGGGAGCTACGTATTGCCATTTATGAATAAGCTCGGTTGCATTTTGTTCTAGGGTCCTGCTAACTGAAAATATGGTTAGAGTCTCTGGGACGGAAACCAAATTTAGCTTCCATGCAGTTATAACTCCAAAGCTAGCGCCTCCGCCACCCCTGATGGCCCAGAAAAGATCTTCGCCCATGGATTTTCTGTCAAGAATCCTTCCTTGAACATCGATGAAGCGTGCATCGATAATATTATCAGCAGCAAGGCCGTATTTCCTCAACATTGGGCCGTACCCTCCTCCGCTAAAGAGCCCGCCAACTCCAACAGTAGGACACGCACCTGCGGGAAATGCGAGCGTCCTGCTTTTCTGGCTGATTTTGTAATAGAGTTGTCCAATGGTCGCACCAGCTTGAACCCAGGCGGTTTTTTGCTCAACATCAATTGTTATTTCACTTAGGTTCATCAAATCAAGGACTACAAAAGGGACTTGGGAAGTATATGAAAGTCCCTCATAGTCATGGCCGCCACTTCGAGTTCTAATTTGCATTCTATTTTTTTTGGCACACAGCACGATAGCCTGAATCTGGGATTCCTGCACTGGGGTGACAATGACTTGAGGTCTGGGAGTGGAGGCTGATGTGAATCTTGGGCTTCTTATGGAAGATTGGAGGATGGATAAATATGAAGAGTTGTTTGGGGTATAAACAATATTGGAAATTTCAGTATTATTGGTTTGCAAATGAGGGGACAGACATTGGAGAAAATCATTGTGACCGTGGGATTGAGCAAGCCACGAGCACGAAAGGATCACAAGAAAAACAAAAAGAGAGGAATTTGAAAGGCTTGGAGTCTTCATTGTTTGTAGCTAGCTAGTAATTGATATGGAGATGAGACGCACGAAGGCTTCTATTTATACGCAGAATGGGGCGAGGGGACGATGAATTTGTCAATTCAAAGTATTTTGTTATGTGCACACCATCTGGGGTCTGACCCTTTCTTTCGTTGAGGTATAAAATATTTTCAACTTCAATGATGTGGACTTTTCAATCATCAAATTTGAATGAAGCCGTTATCAGTGTTTTCGTCCTCATCTTTTGATTGATTCTTTTACTTTGAGTTCAATTCACTGTAGACAGGTCTCTATTGATTTATTAATAGATTTATATGCAGTTAAACTGCAGCGAATTAAGTTGTAAAATTAATTGGAATTTAAAAGGAAGGTTCTTCTAAGCAATTTAGGGTACATTTTTTTAATTGAGTCAGCCAATTTTTTATTTCAACCAGACTAAATTAATATATACATATATATATATATAATATTTTTGTGTCAACAAAAACGTTAAATGTGAATTAATAAAAAATAAAAATATTGATCTTAATTAAAGAAAAGGTCTATTTTGATTTTCTATGTTGAGTTGAGCAGTTGCATTTGAAATAGTGGGTCCAATGGATGGAAAGTATTTCTTGGATGGAATTGATGTCTTCAATATCCCCCTCCCCCTCCCTTTTTTTTTTTTTTTTTTTTTTATGGTTGTTGTTGAGAAAATTAATACACTACAGAAAAAAAGAGGGAATAGTGATGAACCACCATTTTCATCGTTAAGTTTAACATTTGCAATCAAAATATCATCGCTAACTTTAAATGTAATTTTATTTTTTTACATGTTAGCAACGAAGTGCAGTAGTGTCGTCACTAACAGTAGGAAAAAAAAGAAAAAAACTTAATTTAATGTTGGCGACAAGATAACAAATTTTTGTCTCTAAGTTTAAAAAATATATAAAATTATTTTTTTTCTATTTTAGCGATGCATATTAGTAATTTCGTTGCTAAGGTTAAAATATAAAATTCTGACAAAAGCATATTAGCGACGATATAACCAAGTTTTGTCGCTTTAAAAAAAATTATTTTTTTTCTATTTTAGCGACGTACTTTAATAATTTCATCACTAATGTAGAAAAATAATATTCTGACAAAAGCAACTTAGCAACACGATGACCTTATTTATGACAAACACAACTTAGCGACGTGATGACCTATTTTCGTCGCTAATTTTTAGAAAAAATAAAATTAATTTTTCCTTTCTATTTTAGTGATGAAATTTAGTAATTTCGTCGCTAAATTTTAGGGCAAAATTCGCAGAACCCTCATCTCCTCTCACATTTCTGAAATTTCTCTTGCCCTTCGCTGTCTCTTTCTTTCTCCGCGCCATGCAGCCATCATCCGCCAGGTCAGCTACCATCCGCCAAGTCAACCATTGTTTGTCAGCCACCAGGCCACCGTCTGCCGCCGAGCTATCTGTGTATTTTGGATCCAAAGTGCCGCACCCTTAGCCACATCGCAACAGCCGTCCGTCAACCGATCCGCCATTCGTCAGCCACACAGCCAACACCCCCAACCGAGCAGCCACCCTATTCGATTTGTTGAAAAATCCCCCTGCCATTGAGCAATCGCCGTCTGAGCCTCTTTAGGTAATTTGGTATCATTGGTTAATTTGAAGGTTTTGAACTGTGCATTCATGGTTTCAAAAGCTAAGGGACTGTGTGTGTGTGTGTGTGTTTTTTTTTGTTTGATAATTTACAACGAACTGTTTATTATTATTTTTTGCTTAATTGATTTATTTTGGAGGAGTAGCTATGTTTTAGCTGGCTCTACTGCTGCACATTAATGTACCAACAAAAGATTAAGTAGGCATCATGACCAAATATTTGAATCATAGTTTATTCTAAATTATACTTTGTTCAGTAAACAGGCAAGCTCAGTCATAATATCCTCATTAAGCAATAATCTCCTTAAGCACATTTGAAGATAAAAAATATAATATTGGATGACGCTCGCAATGTGGATGACATACAGATTGTAGGTAGATTTAGTGTATGATCAAGTCCTCGACACACGTTTGGGATACATACGTGGGCTTGAAAATGGGCCTAAACCTCTCAGGTCCACTTCTTCTGATGTATCATCGTCCAAACCGACCAATGCCCAACTTAGGGAGCAAGTACAATCCACACAGAATGAGATGCATAACACTAGGGCTGAATTACAAGCGATGAAGGTTGACCGTTATACGATGATGCATGCTTTTGAGAGGATAACTCTCGGTCTACTATAGTCGCTCATCCAACAGCCCCCATCCTCCTCAACTCCGCCACCTCCACAGTTGTAGCATAGTTTAAGTATATATATGATTGCATTTTATTGTATTTTGTTTAATGTGTATATTAGACATTTTTATTATATATATATATATTATATATATATATATATATATGTTTAATGTGTTGTTTTATTGTATTTAATGTGTTGAAGCTTAATGGTTGTTGGATTATTGTGTTTGTAGTTGTGATTGTTGTGGGTTGCAAAATGGGGAAATCATCGAAATTAAAGAAAAATTATTAAAACAAATCTTAAAATTAGTGACGAA